>CM067765.1:36100944-37300944 GCA_034642375.1 Vigna nakashimae
ACTTCGTCAAGTTCATCCCTTTCGTCCACTTCGTCAACTTCGTCAACTTCGTCTTCTTCGTCCACTTCGTCAACTTCGTCCACTTCCTCCTCTTCCTCAACCTCGTCCACTTCCTCCACTTCCTCCTCTTCATTGACTTCCTGCACTTCTTCCACTTCGTCCACTTCCTCCACTTCTTCCACTTTGTCCACTTCGTCAACTTCCTCCACTTCCTTCAATTTTTCCACTTCCTCCACTTCCTCCACTTCGTCAACTTCGTCCACTTCGTCAACTTCGTCCACTTCGTCCAGTTCTTCCACTTGCTCCACTTCGTCCACATTCTCCACTTCCTCCACTTCGTCATTTTCGTCCACTTCCTCCGCTTCGTCAAGTTCGTCCACTTCCTCCACTTCCCCAACATCGTCCATTTCCTCCATTTCCTCCACTTCTTACCACTACGTCAACTTGGTCCACTTCGTCCACTTCCTCCACTTCGTCACTTTTTAAACTTTGTCAACTTCGTCAAGTTCGTCCCCTTGGTCCACTTCGTCGTTTTCATCCACTTCGTCCACTTCTTCCACTTCCTCCACTTCATCCACTTTCTCCACTTTGTCACGTTCGTCCACTTCCTCCACTTCATCCACTTCGTCAACTTCGTCGACTTCGTCCATTTTGTCCACTTCGTCAAGTTCGTCCACTTCCTCCACTTCCTCCATTTCGTCCACTTCCTCAACATCGTCTATTTACTCCATTTCCTCTACTTCATCCACTTCTTCCACTACGTCAACTTGGTCCACTTCGTCCACTTCCTCTACTTCGTCAACTTCATCCACTCCGTCAATTTCATCCACTTCCTCCACTTCTTCCACTTCGTCCACATCGTCCACTTCCTACACTTCCTCCACTTCGTCCTCTTCGTCCACTTCCTCCACTTCGTCCACTTCCTCCACTTCCTCCACTTCGTCCTCTTCGTCCACTTCTTCATCTTCTTCTTCCACTTCGTCCAATTCGTCAACTTCGTCCACTTCGACAACTTCGTCAAGTTCGTCCCCTTCGTCCACTTCTTCCACTTTGTCCACTTCGTCAATTTCGTCGACTTCCTCCACTTCCTCAACTTCGTCCACTTCGTCCATTTCATTCACTTCCTGAACTTCTTCCACTTCGTCACCCCCCACTTTATCCACTTCTTCAACTTCATCCACTTCCTCCACTTCGTCATCTTCTTCTTCCACTTCGTCCAATTCGTCAACTTCGTCAACTTCGTCAACTTCGTCCACTTCCTCCACTTCCTCCTCCACTTCATCCACTTCCTCCACTTCTTCCACTTCTTCCACTTCGTCCACTTCGTCCACTTCCTCCACTTCCTCCACTTCGTCCACTTCCTCCACTTCCTCCACTTCTTCCACTTCCTCCACTTCCTCCACTTCTTCCACTTCTTCCACTTCGTCCACTTCTTCCACTTCTTCTACTTCGTCCACTCCTTCCACTTCCTCCACTTTGTCCAGTTCCTTCACTTCGTCCACGTCGTCAACTTCGTCCACTTCATCCTCTTCGTCCACTTTGTCTACTTCGTCCACGTCCTCCACTTCATCCACTTCGTCAAGTTCGTCCACTTCATCCACTTCCTCCACTTCGTCAACTTCTTCCACTTCGTCCACTTCCTTCACTTCGTCCACTTCCTCCATTTCCTCCACTTCGTCCATTTCGTCCACGTTTTCCACTTCCTCCACTTCGTCCACTTCGTCTACTTCCTCTACTTCGTCCACGTCGTCAACTTCGTCTACTTCCTCCCCTTCGTCCACTTCGTCCTCTTCGTCCACTTCTTCCGCTTCCTCCACTTCATCCACTTCTTCCACTTCGTCAAGTTCGTCCACTTCATCCACTTCCTCCACTTCCTCCACTTTGTGCACTTCGTCCACTTCTTCCACTTTGTCCTCGTCATTCACTTTATCCTCTTCGTGCACTTCCTCCACGTCCTCCACTTCGTCAACTTCCTCCACTTCCTTAACTTCCTCCACTTCATCCACTTCGTCCATTTCGTCCACTTCGTCCAATTCGTCAAGTTCGTCCACTTCCTCCACATCCTCCACTTCGTCCACTTCCTCCACTTCGTCAACTTCGTCAACTTCGTCCATTTCCTTGGTTTCGTCCACTCCTTCTACTTCCTCCACTTCCTCCACTTCGTCCACTTCGTCAACTTCTTCCACTTCGTCCACATCGTCAACTTACTTCACTTCCCCCACTTCGTCCACTTCCTCCACTTCGTCAACTTCGTCTACTTCCTCCACTTCCACCACTTCGTCCACTTCATCAACTTCGTCCACTTCGTCCAGTTCATCCTCTTCGTCCACTTCGTCCACTTTGTCCACTTCGTCCACTTCGTCAAGTTCGTCCACTTCCTCCACTTCCTCCACTTCGTCCACTTCCTCCACTTCCTCCACTTCGTCAACTTCGTCCACTTCGTCTACTTCGTCCACCTCCTCCACTTCGTCCACTTCGTCAACTTCGTCCACTTCGTCCAGTTCATCCTCTTCGTCCACTTTGTCCACTTCGTCCAATTCGTCAAGTTCGTCCACTTCGTCCACTCCCTCTACTTCCTCCCCTACGTCCACTTCCTCCACTGCCTCCGCTTCCTCCACTTCGTCAACTTCGTCCAATTCGTCAACTTCGTCTACTTCGTCCACTTCGTCCACTTCGTCCACTTCGAACACTTCGAACACTTCGACCACTTCCTCCACTTCCTCCACTTCGTCCTCTTCGTCCACTTCTTCATCTTCTTCTTCCACTTCGTCCAATTTGTCAGCTTCGTCAACTTCGTCAAGTTCGTCCCCTTGGTCCACTTCGTCGTTTTCGTCCAGTTCTTCCGCTTCCTCCACTTCATCCACTTTCTCCACTTCGTCAAGTTCGTCCACTTCCTCCACTTCCTCCACTTCCTCCATTTCGTCCACTTCCTCAACATCGTCTATTTACTCCATTTCCTCCACTTCATCCACTTCTTCCACTACGTCAACTTGGTCCACTTCCTCCACTTGGTCCACTTCCTCCACTTCGTCAACTTCATCCACTCCGTCAATTTCGTCGACTTCCTCCACTTCTTCCACTTCGTCCAAATCTTCCACTTCCTTCACTTCCTCCACTTCGTCCTCTTCGTCCACTTCGTCCACTTCGTCCACTTCCTCCACTTCGACAACTTCGTCAAGTTCGTCCCCTTCGTCCACTTCCTCCACTTCGTCGACTTCGTCAATTTCGTCGACTTCCTCCACTTCCTCAATTTCGTCCACTTCCTCCACTTCATTCACTTCCTGAACTTCTTCCACTTCGTCAACACCGTCCACTTCCTCCACTTCATCCACTTCGGCAACTTCATCCACTTCATCCACTTCCTCCACTTCGTCATCTTCTTCTTCAACTTCGTCCAATTCGTCAACTTCGTCAACTTCGTCCACTTCCTCCACTTCGTCCACTTCCTCCACTTCCTCCACTTCGTCCACTTCTTCCACTTCCTCCACTTCGTCCACTTCGTCCACTTCTTCCACTTCGTCCACTTCGTCCACTTCCTCCACTTCGTCCACGTCGTCAACTTCGTCCACTTCATCCTCTTCGTCCACTTTGTCTACTTCGTCCACGTCCTCCACTTCATCCAGTTCGTCAAGTTCGTCCACTTCATCCATTTCCTCCACTTCGTCAACTTCTTCCACTTCGTCCACTTCCTTCACTTCTTCCACTTCCTCCATTTCCTCCACTTCGTCCATTTCGTCCATGTTTTCCACTTCCTCCACTTCGTCCACTTCCTCTACTTCCTCTACTTCGTCCACGTCGTCAACTTCGTCCACTTCCTCCCCTACGTCCACTTCGTACTCTTCGTCCACTTCTTCCGCTTCCTCCACTTCATCCACTTCTTCCACTTCGTCAAGTTCGTCCACTTCATCCACTTCCTCCATTTCGTCCAGTTCCTCGACATCGTCTATTTACTCCATTTCCTCTACTTCTTCCACTTCTTCCACTACGTCAACTTGGTCCACTTCCTCCAGTTCGTCCACTTCCTCCACTTCGTCAACTTCATCCACTCCGTCAATTTCCTCCACTTCTTCCACTTCGTCCACATCGTCCACTTCCTTCATTTCCTCCACTTCGTCCTCTTCGTCCACTTCCTCCACTTCCTCCACTTCCTCCACTTCCTCCACTTCGTCCTCTTCGTCCACTTCTTCATCTTCTTCTTCCACTTCCACTTCGTCCAATTCGTCAACTTCGTCCACTTCGACAACTTCGTCAAGTTCGTCCACTTCGTCAATTTCGTCGACTTCCTCCACTTCCTCAACTTCATCCACTTCATCCACTTCGGCAACTTCATCCACTTCCTCCACTTCGTCATCTTCTTCTTCCACTTCGTCCAATTCGTTAACTTCGTCCCCTTCGTCCACTTCCTCCACTTCCTCCACTTCCTCCACTTCTTCCACTTCCTCCACTTCGTCCACTTCTTCCATTTCGTCCACTTCTTCCACTTCCTCCACTTCGTCCAGTTCCTCCACTTCGTCCACGTCGTGAACTTCGTCCACTTCATCCTCTTCGTCCACTTTGTCTACTTCATCCACGTCCTCCACTTCATCCACTTCGTCAAGTTCGTCCACTTCATCCACTTCCTCCACTTCATCAACTTCTTCCACTTCGTCCACTTCCTTCACTTCGTCCACTTCCTCCATTTCCTCCACTTCGTCCATTTCGTCCACGTTTTCCACTTCCTCCACTTCGTCCACATCTTCTACTTCGTCCACGTCGTCAACTTCCTCCACTTCCTCCCCTTCGTCCACTTCATCCTCTTCGTCCACTTCTTCCGCTTCCTCCACTTCATCCACTTCTTCCACTTCGTCAAGTTCGTCCACTTCATCCACTTCCTCCACTTCCTCCACTTTGTGCACTTCGTCCACTTCTTCCACTTTGTCCTCTTCATTCACTTTATCCTCTTCGTGCACTTCCTCCACGTCCTCCACTTCGTCAACTTCCTCCACTTCCTTAACTTCCTCCACTTCATCCACTTCGTCCATTTCGTCCACTTCGTCCAATTCGTCAAGTTCGTCCACTTCCTCCACATCCTCCACTTCGTCCACTTCCTCCACTTCGTCAACTTCGTCAACTTCGTCCATTTCCTCGGTTTCGTCCACTCCTTCTACTTCCTCCACTTCCTCCACTTCGTCCACTTCGTCAACTTCTTCCACTTCGTCCACATCGTCAACTTACTTCACTTCCCCCACTTCGTCCACTTCCTCCACTTCGTCAACTTCGTCTACTTCCTCCACTTCCACCACTTCGTCCACGTCATCAACTTCGTCCACTTCGTCTAGTTCATCCTCTTCGTCCACTTCGTCCACTTTGTCCACTTCGTCCACTTCGTCAAGTTCGTCCACTTCCTCCACTTCCTCCACTTCGTCCACTGCCACCATTTCCTCCACTTCGTCAACTTCGTCCACTTCGTCTACTTCGTCCACCTCCTCCACTTCGTCCACTTCGTCAACTTCGTCCACTTCGTCCACTTCATCCACTTCGTCCACTTTGTCCACTTCGTCCACTTCGTCAAGTTCGTCCACTTCGTCCACTCCCTCTACTTCCTCCCCTACGTCCACTTCCTCCACTGCCTCCGCTTCCTCCACTTCGTCAACTTCGTCCAATTCGTCAACTTCGTCTACTTCGTCCACTTCGTCCACTTCGTCCACTTCGAACACTTCGAACACTTCGACCACTTCCTCCACTTCCTCCACTTCGTCCTCTTCGTCCACTTCTTCATCTTCTTCTTCCACTTCGTCCAATTTGTCAGCTTCGTCAACTTCGTCAAGTTCGTCCCCTTGGTCCACTTCGTCGTTTTCGTCCAGTTCTTCCGCTTCCTCCACTTCATCCACTTTCTCCACTTCGTCAAGTTCGTCCACTTCCTCCACTTCCTCCACTTCCTCCATTTCGTCCACTTCCTCAACATCGTCTATTTACTCCATTTCCTCTACTTCATCCACTTCTTCCACTACGTCAACTTGGTCCACTTCCTCCACTTGGTCCACTTCCTCCACTTCGTCAACTTCATCCACTCCGTCAATTTCGTCGACTTCCTCCACTTCTTCCACTTCGTCCAAATCTTCCACTTCCTTCACTTCCTCCACTTCGTCCTCTTCGTCCACTTCGTCCACTTCGTCCACTTCGTCCACTTCGTGCACTTCCTCCACTTCGACAACTTCGTCAAGTTCGTCCCCTTCGTCCACTTCCTCCACTTCGTCGACTTCGTCAATTTCGTCGACTTCCTCCACTTCCTCAATTTCGTCCACTTCCTCCACTTCATTCACTTCCTGAACTTCTTCCACTTCGTCAACACCGTCCACTTCCTCCACTTCATCCACTTCGGCAACTTCATCCACTTCATCCACTTCCTCCACTTCGTCATCTTCTTCTTCAACTTCGTCCAATTCGTCAACTTCGTCAACTTCGTCCACTTCCTCCACTTCGTCCACTTCCTCCACTTCCTCCACTTCGTCCACTTCTTCCACTTCCTCCACTTCGTGCACTTTTTCCACTTCTTCCACTTCGTCCACTCCTTCCACTTCCTCCACTTCGTCCACTTCGTCAACTTCGTCCACTTCATCCTCTTCGTCCACTTTGTCTACTTCGTCCACGTCCTCCACTTCATCCAGTTCGTCAAGTTCGTCCACTTCATCCATTTCCTCCACTTCGTCAACTTCTTCCACTTCGTCCACTTCCTTCACTTCTTCCACTTCCTCCATTTCCTCCACTTCGTCCATTTCGTCCATGTTTTCCACTTCCTCCACTTCGTCCACTTCCTCTACTTCCTCTACTTCGTCCACGTCGTCAACTTCGTCCACTTCCTCCCCTACGTCCACTTCGTACTCTTCGTCCACTTCTTCCGCTTCCTCCACTTCATCCACTTCTTCCACTTCGTCAAGTTCGTCCACTTCATCCACTTCCTCCATTTCGTCCACTTCCTCGACATCGTCTATTTACTCCATTTCCTCTACTTCTTCCACTTCTTCCACTACGTCAACTTGGTCCACTTCCTCCAGTTCGTCCACTTCCTCCACTTCGTCAACTTCATCCACTCCGTCAATTTCCTCCACTTCTTCCACTTCGTCCACATCGTCCACTTCCTTCATTTCCTCCACTTCGTCCTCTTCGTCCACTTCCTCCACTTCGTCCACTTCCTCCACTTCCTCCACTTCGTCCTCTTCGTCCACTTCTTCATCTTCTTCTTCCACTTCCACTTCGTCCAATTCGTCAACTTCGTCCACTTCGACAACTTCGTCAAGTTCGTCCACTTCGTCAATTTCGTCGACTTCCTCCACTTCCTCAACTTCATCCACTTCATCCACTTCGGCAACTTCATCCACTTCCTCCACTTCGTCATCTTCTTCTTCCACTTCGTCCAATTCGTTAACTTCGTCCCCTTCGTCCACTTCCTCCACTTCCTCCACTTCCTCCACTTCTTCCACTTCCTCCACTTCGTCCACTTCTTCCATTTCGTCCACTTCTTCCACTTCCTCCACTTCGTCCAGTTCCTCCACTTCGTCCACGTCGTGAACTTCGTCCACTTCATCCTCTTCGTCCACTTTGTCTACTTCGTCCACGTCCTCCACTTCATCCACTTCGTCAAGTTCGTCCACTTCATCCACTTCCTCCACTTCATCAACTTCTTCCACTTCGTCCACTTCCTTCACTTCGTCCACTTCCTCCATTTCCTCCACTTCGTCCATTTCGTCCACGTTTTCCACTTCCTCCACTTCGTCCACATCTTCTACTTCGTCCACGTCGTCAACTTCCTCCACTTCCTCCCCTTCGTCCACTTCATCCTCTTCGTCCACTTCTTCCGCTTCCTCCACTTCATCCACTTCTTCCACTTCGTCAAGTTCGTCCACTACATCCACTTCCTCCACTTCTCCCACTTCATCCATTCTTCAACTTCGTCCATTTCGTCCACTTCATCAAGTTCGTCCACTTCCTCCAGTTCCTCCAATTTGTCCACTTCGTCCACTTCTTCCACTTCGTCAGCTTCGTCAACTTCTTCCACTTCGCCAGCTTCGTCAACTTCCTCCACTTCATCCACTTCGTCCACTTCGTCAAGTTCGTCCACTTCGTCCACTTCCTCTACTTCCTCCACTTCCTCCACTTCCTCCACTTCCACCCCTTCGTCCACTTCGTCAAGTTCGTCTACTTCGTCCACTTCGTCCACTTCCTCCACTTTATCCACTTCGTCCACTTCGTCAAGTTCGTCCACTTCGTCCACTTCCTCTACTTCCTCCACTTCCTCCACTTCGTCCACTTCCTCGACTTCCACCCTTCCTCCACTTGCTCCACTTCGTCAACGTCGTCCACTTCGACCACTTCGTCAACTTCCTCTACTTCGTCCACTTCCTCCACTTCCTCCACTTCCTCCACTTCTTCATCTTCTTCATCCACTTCTTCCACTTCGTCCAATTCGTCAACTTCATCCACTTCGACAACTTCTTCAAGTTCGTCCCCTTCGTCCACTTCCTCCACTTCGACAACTTCTTCCACTTCGTCCACTTCGTCAATTTCGTCGACTTCCTCCACTTCCTCAACATTGTCCGCTTCCTCCACTTCATTAACTTCCTGAACTTCTTCCACTTCGTCAACTTCGTCAAGTTCGCCCACTTCGTCCACTTCGTCCAATTCGTCAACTTCGTCAAGTTCGTCCACTTCCCCCCTTTCCTCCACTTCGTCCCCTTCGTCCACTTCTTCCACTTCCTCCACTTCCTCCAATTCGGCCACTTCATCCACTTCCTCCACTTCGTCATCTTCTTCTTCTTCGTCCACTTCGTCCAATTTGTCAAGTTCGTCCACTTCGCCCACTTCGTCAACTTCGTCTACTTCGTCAACTTCGTCCACCTCCTCAACATCGTCCATTTCCTCTACTTCCTCCACTGCATCCTCTTCTTGCACTTCTTCCACTTCGTCAACTTCGTCCACTTCGTCCACTTCCTCCACTTAATCTACTTCGTCCATTTCGTCCACTTTGTCATCTTCTTCTTCCACTTCGGCCACTTCCTCCATTTCCTCCACTTCGTCCACTTCTTCCACTTCCTCCACTTCCTTCCCTTCCTCCACTTCGTCAATTTCGTCAACTTCGTCACATTCGTCCACTTCGTCCACTTCGTCAACTTCGTCCACTTCGCGATTTCGTCCACTTCAACAAGTTCGTACACTTTCCCCCCACTTCCTCGACTTCATCAAGTTCGTCCACTTCTTCCACTTCCTCCACTTCGCCCACTTCGCCCACTTCCTCCACTTCCTCCACTTCGTCCAATTCCTCCACTTGCTCAACCCCGTTGATTTCCTCCAGTTCCTCCACTTTGTCCACTTCGTCCACTTTGACCACTTCCTCCACTTCGTCCACTTCATCCACTTCTTCCACTTCATCCACTTCATCCACTTCTTCCACGTCATCCACGTCGTCAAGTTCATCCACTTCGTCCGTTTCGTCCACTACGTCCTCTTCGCCAATTCGTCGACTTCGACCACTTCTTCCACTTCCTCCAGTTTGTCCACTTCGTCAATTTCGTCCACTTCCTCCAATTCGTCCACTTCGTCAACTTCATCCACTTCGTCCATTTCGTCCACATCGTCAAGTTCGTCCACATCCTTCACTTCCTCCACTTTGTGCACATTGTCCACTTTCTCCACTTCGTCCGCTTCGTCCACATCGTCAACTTCGTCAACTTCATCCACTTCTTCCACTTCGTCCATTTCCTCCACTTCGTCCACTTCCTCCATTTCGGCCACTTCGTCATGTTCGTCCACTTCCTCTACTTCCTGCACTTGGTCCACTTCATCCACTTCCTCCATTTCGTCCACTTCCTCCACTCCGTCAAATTCATCCATTTCGTCAACTTCGTCCACTTCCTTAACCTCGTCCACTTCGTCAACTTCGTCCACTTCCTCCACTTCTTCAACTTCCTACACTTCCCCCACTTTGTCCACTTCGTCCATTTCGTCCACTTCGTCAACTTCGTCAACTTCTTCCACTTCCTCCACTTCGTTCACTTCCTCCACTTCCTCCACTTCCTCCACCTCATTCACTTCGTCAACTTCGTCCACTTCTTCCTCTTCGTTCACTTTGTCGACTTCGTCCACTTCCATCACTTCATCTACTTCGTCCACGTCGTCAAGTTCGTCCACTTCCTCCACTTCCTCCACTTCCTCCATTTCGTCCACTTCCTCCAATTGCTCCACTTCGTCAACTTTGTCCACTTCCTCCACATCCTCCACTTCGTCCAATTCGTCCACTTCGTCAAGTTCGTCCCCTTCGTCCCCTTCATTCACTTCGTCCACTTCGTCAAGTTCGTCCATTACGTCCACTTCCTGCACTTCATTCACTTCATCAACTTCTTTCACTTCGTCCACTTCGTTATTTTCGTCCACTTCCTCCACTTCCTGAACATCGACCACTTCCTCTACTTCCTCCACTTCATTCACTTCTTGCACTTCTTCCACTTGTCAACTTCGTTCAATTAGTCCACTTCGTCCACTTCATCCACTTCGTGAACTTCGTCCACTTCTTCCACTTCCTCCACGTCCTCGACTTCCTTCACTTCGTCCTAGTCGTCAACTTCGTCAACTTCGTCCACTTCGTCCTCTTCATCCACTTCCTCCACTTCCTCCACTTCATCCACTTCGTTCACTTCGTCAAGTTCGTCCACTTTGTCCACTTCCTCTATTTCCTCCACTTCCTCCACTTGCTTCAGTTCCTCCATTTCGTCCACTTCCTCCACTTCCTCCACTTCGTCGACTTCCCTCACTTCGTAAACTTCGTCAACTTCGTCCACTTCGTCTTCTTCGTCCCATTCCTCCACTTCCTCCACTTCATCCACTTCCTCCACTTCCTCCACTTCGTCCTCTTCGTCCACTTCTTCATCATCTTCTTCCACTTCGTCCTCTTCGTCCACTTCTTCATCATCTTCTTCCACTTCGTCCACTCCGTCCAATTCGTCAACTTCGTCCCATTCGCCCACTTCGTCAACTTCGTCCCCTTCGCCCACTTCGTCAACTTCGTCTTCTTCGTCAACTTCGTCCACTTTGTCCACTTCCTCAACATCGTCCATTTGCTCCACTTCCTCAACTGCATCCACTTCCTGCACTTGTTCCACTTCGTCCACTACCTCCACTTAATCTACTTCATCCACTTCGTCCATTTCGTCCACTTCGTCCAGTTTGTCCACATCCTCCACTTCCTCCACCTCCTCCACTTCGTCCCCTTCTTCATCTTCTTCTTCCACTTCGTTCAATTCGTAAACTTCGTGAAGTTCGTCCCCTTCGTCCACTTCGTCTCCTTCGTCCGCTTCCACCACTTCCTCCACTTCGTCAACTTCTTCCACTTCGTCCACTTCCTCCGCTTCCCCAACATCCTCCACTTCCTCCACTTCATTCAATATTTGCACTTCTTCCACTTCGTCCACTTCGTTCACTTCCTGCACTTCGTCCACTGCTTCCACTTCGTCCACTTCCTCAATTTCGTCCACTTCCTCCACTTCCTCCACTCCGTCCACTTCGTACACTTCCTCCACTTCTTCCACTTCCTCCACTTCCTCCACTTCGTCCACTTCGTCCACTTCGTCCACTTCGTCAACCGCCTCCATTTCCTCCACTTCGTCCACTGCGTTCACTTCTTCCACTTCCTCCACTTCCTCCACTTCGTCCACGTCGTCAACTTCTTCCACTTCCTCCACTTCCTCCACTTCGTCAACTTCCTCCACTTCCTCCACTTCGTTCACTTCTTCTAGTTCCTCCACTTTGTCCACTTCCTCCACTTCGTCCACGTCGTCAACTTCGTCAACTTCATCCACTTCTTCCACTTCGTCCACTTGGTCCTCTTCGTCCACTTCTTCCACTTCGACTACTTTGTCATGTTCGTCCACTTCCTCTACTTCCTCCACTTCCTCCACCTGGTCCACTTCGTCCACTTCCTCCATTTCGTCCACTTCGTCCACTTCCCCCACTTAGTCAACTTCATCCACTTCGTCAACTTCATCCACTTCGTCAACTTCCTCGTCTACTTCGTCACATCGTCAACTTCGTCTACTTCGTCCACTTCCTCCACTTCGTCAACTTCCTTAACCTCCTCCACTTCGTACACTTCCTCCACTTTGTCCACTTCGTCCATTTCGTCCACTTCGTCAACTTCGTCCACTTCTTCCACTTCCTCCACTTCGTGCACTTCCTCCACTTCCTCCACCTCGTCAACTTCGTCCACTTCTTCCTCTTCGTCCACTTTGTCTACTTCCTCCACTTCCATCACTTCATCCACTTCGTCAAGTTCGTCCACTTCCTCCATTTCGTCCACTTCCTCCAGTTGCTCCACTTCGTCAACTTCGTCCATCCACTTCCTCCACTTCCTCCACTTCCTCCACATCCTCCACTTCGTCCAATTCGTCCACTTCGTCAAGTTTGTCCCCTTCGTCCACTTCGTCCCCTTCATCAACTTCGTCCACTTCTTCCACTTCATTCACTTCCTTCACATCTTTCACTTGTCAACTTCGTCTACTTCGTCCACTTCCTCTACTTCCTCCACCTCCTCCACTTCGTCCTCTTCGTCCACTTCTTCATCTTCTTCTTCCACTTCGTCCTCTTCGTCCAATTCGTCAACTTCGTCCACTTCAACAACATCGTCAAGTTCGTCCCCTTCGTCCACTTCCTCCACTTCGACAACTTCTTCCACTTCGTCCACTTCGTCCACTTCGTCAATTTCGTCGACTTCCTCCATTTCTTCAACACCGTCCGCTTCCTCCACTTCATTCACTTCCTGAACTTCTTCCACTTCGCCAACATCGTCCACTTCCTCCACTTCTTCCACTTCATCCACTTCGTCAACTTCGTCAAGTTCGTCCACTTCGGCCACTTCGTCCACTTCCTCCACTTCGACATCTTCTTCTTCCATTTCGTCTACTTCTTCCAATTCGTCAACTTCGTCAAGTTAGTCCACTTCGTCCACTTCCTCCATTTCCTCCACTTCGTCCACTTCCTCAACTTCGGCCACTTCCTCCACTTCCTCCACTTCGTCATCTTCTTCTTCCACTTCGTCCAATTCGTCAACTTCGTCAACTTCGTCCACTTCCTCCATTTCCTCCACTTCGTCCACTTCTTACACTTCCTCCACTTCCTCCACTTCGGCAACTTCATCCACTTCTTCCACTTCCTCCACTTCGTCATCTTCTTCTTCCACTTCGTCCACTTCGTCCAATTCGTCAACTTTGTCAACTTCATCAAGTTCGTCCACTTCCTCCATTTCCTCCACTTCATCCACTTCGTCCACTTCTTCCACTTCCTCCACTTCCTCTACTTCGTCAATTTCGTCAACTTCATCACATTCGTTCACTTCCTCCACTTCGTCCAGTTTTTCCACTCCCACCACTGTGTCCAAATTCTCCACTTCCTCCACTTCGTCAACTTCGTCCACTTCGTCGATTTCGTCCACTTCATCAAGTTCGTACACTTCCTCCCCACTTTCTCGACTTCATCAAGTTCGTCCACTTCTTCCACTTCGTCCACTTCCTCCACTTCGTCCAATTCCTCCACTTGCTCAACCTCGTCCATTTCCTCCAGTTCCTCCTCCACTTTGTCCACTTCGTCCACTTTGACCACTTCCTCCACTTCGTCCACTTCTTCCACTTCGTCCACTTCCTCCACTTTGTCCACGTCGTCCACGTCGTCAAGTTCATCCACTATGTCCACTTCGTCCGCTTCGTCCACTTCGTCCTCTTCACCAATCCGTCTACTTCGTCGACTTCGACCACTTCTTCCACTTCCTCCAGTTCGTCCACTTCGTCAATTTCGTCCACTTCCTCCAATTCGTCCACTTCATCCACTTCGTCAACTTCGTCCACTTCGTCCCTTTCGTCCACATCGTCAAGTTCGTCCACATCCTCCACTTCCTCCACTTTGTCCACTTCCACTTCGTCCACTTCGTCCGCTTCGTCCACGTTGTCAACTTCGTCAACTTCATCCAGTTCTTCCACTTCGCCCAATTTCTCCACTTCGTCCACTTCCTCCATTTCGGCCACTTCGTCATGTTCGTCCACTTCCTCTACTTCCTCCACTTCCTCCACTTGGTCCACTTCATCCACTTCGTCCACTTCCTCCATTTCGTCCACTTCGTCCACTCCGTCAAATTCATCCACTTCGTCAACTTCATCCAGTTCTTCCACTTCGCCCAATTTCTCCACTTCGTCCACTTCCTCCATTTCGGCCACTTCGTCATGTTCGTCCACTTCCTCTACTTCCTCCACTTTCTCCACTTGGTCCACTTCATCCACTTCCTCCATTTCGTCCACTTCGTCCACTCCGTCAAATTCATCCACTTCGTCAACTTCCTTAACCTCGTCTACTTCGTCTACTTCGTCCACTTCCTCCACTTCTTCAACTTCCTACATTCCTCCACTTTGTCCACTTCGTCCATTTCGTCCACTTCGTCAACTTCGTCAACTTCTTCCACTTCCTCCACTTCGTTCACTTCCTCCACTTCCTCCACTTCATCCACTTCGTCAACTTCGTCCACTTCTTCCTCTTCGTCCACTTTGTCGACTACGTCCACTTCCATCACTTCGTCCACTTTGTCAAGTTCGTCCACTTCCTCCACTTCCTCTGCTTCCTCCACCTCCTCCATTTCGTCCACTTCCTCCAGTTGCTCAACTTCGTCAACTTCGTCCACTTCGTGCACTTCGTCGACTTCGTCCACTTCCACAACTTCCTCGCAATCCTCCACTTTGTCCAATTCGTCCACGTCGTCAAGTTCGTCCCCTTCGTCCACTTCGTCAAGTTATTACGTCCACTTCTTCCACATCGTCCACTTCCTCCACTTCATCAACTTCTTCCACTTCGTCCACTTTGTCCACTTCGTCATTTTCGTCCACTTCCTCCACTTCCTGAACATCGACCACTTCCTCCACTTCCTCCACTTCATTCACTTCCTACACTTCTTCCAGTTGTCAACTTCATCCACTTAGTCCACTTCGTCCATTTCATCCAGTTCGTGAACTTTGTCCACTTATTCTACTTCCTCCACTTCCTTCACTTCCTCCAGTTCGTCCACTTCGTCCACTTCGTCGACTTCGTCCAGTTCTTCCACTTGCTCCACTTCGTCCACTTCCTCCACTTCCTCCACTTCCTCAACATCGTCTATTTCCTCCATTTCCTCCACTTCATCCACTTCTTCCACTACGTCAACTTGGTCCACTTCCTCCACTTCGTCCACTTCCTCCACTTCGTCAACTTCATCCACTATGTCAATTTCGTCCACTTCTTCTACTTCGTCCACATCGTCCACTTCCTTCACTTCGTCCACTTCCTCCACTTCCTCCACTTCGTCCACCTCGTCAACTTCTTCTACTTCGTCACTTCCTCCACTTCGTCTACGTCGTCAACTTCGTCCACTTCATCCTCTTCATCCACTTCGTCCACTTCGTCAAGTTCGTCCACTTCATCAAGTTCGTCCACTTCATCTACTTCCTCTACTTCCTGCACTTCCTCCACTTCCTCCACTTCCCACACTTCATCCTCTTCGTCACTTCTTCATCTTCTTCTTCCACTTCGTCAAGCTCGTCCGCTTCGTCCATTTCCTCCACTTCGTCAAGTTCGTCCACTTTGTCCACCTCGTCAACTTCGTCTACTTCCTCCACTTCTTCCACTTCGTCAACTTTGTCCACTTCGTCCACTTCGTCTACTTCGTCCACTTCGTCCACTTTGTCAAGTTCGTCCACTTCTTCCACTTTGTCCACTTTGCCACTTCGTCCATTTCGCCAACTTCGTCCACTTCCTCCACTTCGTCCACTTCTTCCACTTCCTCCACTTCGTCCATTTCATCCACTTCCTCCACTTCGTCCACGTCGTCAACTTAGTCCACTTCGTCCAGTTCCTCCACTTCCTCCACTTCGTCAACTTCCTCCACTTCCTCCATTTCGTCCACTTCCTCCACTTCGTGAACTTCGTCCACTTCGTTTACTTCGTCCACTTCCTCCTCTTCGTCCACTTCCTCAACTTCCTCCACTTCGTCCTCTTCGTCCACTTCTTCATCTTCTTCTTCCACTTTGTACAATTCGTGAAGTTCGTCCACTTCGTCAACTTCGTCCCCTTCGTCCGCTTCCTCCACTTCCTCCACTTCGTCAACTTCTTCCACTTCGTGGACTTCGTCCACTTCCTCCACTTCCGCAACATCGTCCACTTCCTCCACTTCATCCACATCGTCAGCTTCGTCCTCTTCGTCCAGTTAGTCCACTTCTTCCACTTCGTCAACTTCCTCAAGTTCTTCAAATTCTTCCACTTCGTCCACTTCGTCCACTTCCTCTACTTCCTCCACGTCCTCCACTTCCTCCACTTCGTCCACTTCCTCCACTTCGTCCACTTCCTCCACTTCGTAAACTTCGTCCACATCGTCAACTACGTCCACTTCTTCAAGTTCGTCCACTTCCTCCACTTACTCCACGTCCTCCACTTCCTCCACTTCGTCGTCCACTTCTTCCACTTCCTCCACGTCCTCCACTTCCTTCACTTCGTCCACGTCGTCAACTTCGTCCACTTCGTCCTCTTCGTCCACTTGGTCCTGTTCGTCAATTTCGTCGACTTTCTCCATTTCCTCAACATCGTCGACTTCCTCCACTTCCTCCACCTCATTCCTCTTCCTCCACTTCCTCCACTTCCTCCACTTCATGCAGTTCGTCCAGTTCGTCAAGTTCGCCCACTTCCTCCACTTCGTCAAGTTCGTCCACTTCCTCCACTTCATCAAGTTCGTCCACTTCCTCCACTTCGTCCACTTCCTCCATTTCATCCAATTCCAATTCCTCCACTTCCTCAACATCGTCCATTTCCTCCACTTCCTCCACCTCATTCACTTCCTCCACTTCGTACACTTCGTCAACTTCGTCCACTTCGTCCATTTCGTCCACCTCGTCAAGTTCTTCCACTTCGTCAAGTTCGTCCTCTTCCTCCACTTCCTCCACATCCTCCACTTGCTCAACATCGTCCATTTCCTCGACTTCCTCCACTTCATTCACTTCCTCCACTTATTCCACTTCGTCAAATTTTTCCATTTCCTCCACTTCCTCCACTACGTCCACTTCGTCCATTTCGTCCACTTCGTCAAGTTCGTCCACTTCGTCAACTCCTTCAACTCCCTCCTCTTCCTTCACTTCGTCCACGTTGTCAACTTCGTCCACTTCGTCCTTTTCATCCACTTCCTCCACTTCCTCCACTTTGTCCACTTCGTCAATTTTGTCCACTTCATCCACTTCCTCCACTTCCTCCACTTCCTCCATTTCATCCACTTCCTTCACTTTGTAAACTTCGTCCACTTCATCAACATCGTCTTCTTCGTCCACTTCCTCCATTTCATCCACTTCCTCCACTTCCTCCACTTCCTCCACTTCTTCATCGTCTTCTTCCACATCGTCCACTCCATCCAATTCGTCCACTTCGTCAAGTTCATCCCTTTCGTCCACTTCGTCCACTTCCTCCACTTTGTCCACGTCTTCCACTTCGTCCACTTCGTCAACTTCATCAACTTCCTCTACTTCCTTCAATTTTTCCACTTCCTCCACTTCGTCAACTTCGTCCACTTCGTCCAGTTATTCCACTTGCTCCACTTCGTCCACATTCCCCACTTCCTCCACTTCGTCATGTTCGTCCACTTCCTCAACATCGTCTATTTCCTCCATTTCCTCCATTTCCTCCACTTCCTCCACTTCTTCCACTACGTCAACTTGGTCCACTTCCTCCACTTCGTCCACTTCCTCCACTTCGTCAACTTCATCCACTCCGTCAATGTCGTCCACTTCCTCCACTTCTTCTACTTCGTCGACATCGTCCACTTCCTTCACTTCCTCCACTTCGTCCTCTTCGTCCACTTCCTCCACTTCGTCA
Organism: Vigna nakashimae; assembly: GCA_034642375.1. Taxonomy (NCBI): domain Eukaryota; kingdom Viridiplantae; phylum Streptophyta; class Magnoliopsida; order Fabales; family Fabaceae; genus Vigna; species Vigna nakashimae. Next base: position 36,118,837 of record CM067765.1, read on the forward strand.
ACTTCGTCAACTTCGTCTACTTCGTCCACTTCCTCCACTTCCTCCACTTCGTCTACGTCGTCAACTTCGTCCACTTCATCCTCTTCGTCCACTTCGTCCACTTCGTCAAGTTCGTCCACTTCATCTACTTCCTCCCCTTCCTCCACTTCCTGCACTTCATCCACTGCCTCCACTTCCTCCACTTCATCAACTTCGTCCACTTCGTCAAACTTCGTCCACTTCCTCCACTTCGAACACTTCGACCACTTCCTCCACTTCGTCCACTTCTTCATCTTCTTCTTCCACTTCGTCCAATTTGTCAACTTCGTCAAGTTCGTTGCATTCGACCACTTCGTCCACTTCTTCCGCTTCCTCCACTTCATCCACTTCGTCCACTTCGTCAAGTTCGTCCACTTCGTCCACTTCGTCCACTTCATCCACTTCGTCAACTTCGTCGACTTCGTCCATTTTGTCCACTTCGTAAAGTTCGTCCACTTCCTCCACTTCTTCCATTTCGTCCACTTCCTCAACATCCTCTATTTCCTCCATTTCCTCCACTTCATCCGCTTCTTCCACTACGTCAACTTGGTCCACTTCCTCCACTTCCTCCACTTCATCGACTTCGTCAACTTCATCCACTCCGTCAATTTCGTCCACTTCCTCCACTTCTTCCACTTCGTCCACATCGTCCACTTCCTTCACTTCCTCCACTTCGTCCTCTTCGTCCACTTCCTCTACTTCGTCCACTTCGTCAACTTCGTCTACTTCGTCCACTTCGTCCGCTTCCTCCAGTTCGTCCACGTCGTCAACTTCGTCCACTTCATCCTCCTCGTCCACTTCGTCCACTTTGTCAAGTTCGTCCACTTCCTCTACTTCCTCCCTTTCCTCCACTTTGTCTACTGCCTCCACTTACTCCACTTCGTCGATTTCGTCCACTTCGAACACTTCGACCACTTAATCCACTTCCTCCACTTCGTCCTCTTCGCCCACTTCTTCATCTTCTTCTTGCACTTCGTCCACTTCGTCCAATTTGTCAACTTCGTCAAGTTCGTCCACTCTGTCCACTTCGTCCATTTCGACCACTTCTTCCGCTTCCTCCACTTCATCCACTTCATTCACTTCGTCAAGTTCGTCCACTTCATGCACTTCCTCCACTTCGTCCACTTCATCCAATTTTTCAACTTCGTCAAGTTCGTCCACTTCCTCCACTTCCTCCACTTCGTCTACTTCGTCCGCTTCTGCCACTTTGTCGACTTCGTCCATTTCGTGCACTTCGTCCACTTCGTCTACTTCGTCAACTTCTTCCACTTCGTCAAGTTTCTCCACTTCGTCCACTTCTTCCACTTCCTCCACTCCTCCACTTCATCCACTTCCTCTACTTCTTCCTCTTCGTCCACTTCGTCACTTCGTCAGGTTCATCGACTACGTCCACTTCCTCCATTTCGTCCATTTCCTCCACTTCCACCACTTCCTAAACTTCGTCCGCTTCGTCCACTTCGTCCCTTTCGTCTACTTCCTCCACTTCCTCCAGTTCGTCCAATTCGTCAACTTCGTCAAATTCGTCCCCTTCGTCCACTTCGTCAACTTCGTTCCCTTCGTCCACTTCCACCACTTCCTCCACTTTGTCAACTTCTTCCACTTCGTCCACTTCCCCCAGTTCGTCCACTTCGTCAACTTCCCCACTTCGTCCACTTCCTCCACTTCATCCAGTTCTTCCACTTCCTGCACTTCGTCCACGTCCTCCACTTCCTCCACTTCGTCCACTTCGTCAACTTCGTCCATTTCGTCCACCTCGTCCGGTTCGTCCACTTACTCCACTTCCTCCACTTCGTCAAGTTCGTCCACTTCCTCCCCCTCCTCCACTTCCTCCACATCCTCCACATCCCCCACTTCCTCAACATCGTCCATTTCCTCCACTTCCTCCACTTCATTCACTTCCTCCACTTCTTCCACTTCCTCCACTTTCTCCACTTCATCCACTTCCTCGACTTCGTCCACTTCGTCCTCTTCGTCCACTTCCTCCACTTCGTCATGTCCGTCAATTTCGTCCACTTCCTCCTGTTCGTCAAGTTCGTCCATTTCCTCCACTTCCTTCAGTTTCTCCATTTCGTCCACTTCCTCCACTTCCTTCACTTCGTAAACTTCGTTAACTTCGTCCACTTCGTCAACTTCGTCTTCTTCATCAACTTCCTCCACTCTGTCCACTTCCTCCACTTCGTCCAGTTCATCCTCTTCGTCCACTTCGTCCACTTCGTCAATTTCGTCCACTTTGTCCACTTCCTCTACTTCCTCCCCTTCCTCCACTTCGTCCACTGCCTCCACTTCCTCCACTTCGTGAACTTCATCCACTTCGTCAACTTCGTCTACTTCGTCCACGTCCTCCACTTCCTCCACTTCGAACACTTCGACCACTACCTCCACTTCCTCCACTTCGTCCTCTTCGTCCACTTCTTCATCTTCATCTTCCACTTCGTCCAATTTGTCAAGTTCGTCCCCTTCTTCCACTTCGTCCACTTCGTCGTTTTCGTCCACTTCGTCCACTTCTTCCGCTTCCTCCACTTCATCCACTTTCTCCACTTCGTCAAGTTCGTCCACTTCCTCCACTTCGTCCACTTCGTCAACTTCGACCTCTTCGTCCACTTCGTCGACTTCGTCCACTTCCTCCACATCCTCCACTTCGTCCAATTCGTCCATTTCGTCAAGTTCGTCCCCTTCGTCCACTTCGTCAAGTTCGTCCATTATGTCCACTTCGTCCACAACGTCCACTTCCTCCACTTCATCAACTTCTTCCACTTCGTCCACTTCGTCATTTTCGTCCACTTCCTCCACTTCCTGAACATCGACCACTTCCTCCACTTCATTCACTTCTTGCACTTCTTCCACTTGTCAACTTCGTCCACTTAGTTCACTTCGTCCACTTCATCCACTTCGTGAACTTCACCCACATCTTCCACTTCCTCCACGTCCTCCACTTCCTTCACTTCGTCCTCGTCGTCGTCAACTTCGTCCACTTCATCCTCTTCGTCCACTTCCTCCACTTCCTCCACTTCATCCACTTCGTTCACTTCGTCAAGTTCGTCTACTTTGTCCACTTCCTCTACTTCCTCCACTTCCTCCACTTCCTCCACTTGCTTCAGTTCCTCCATTTCGTCCACTTCCTCCACTTCCTCCACTTCCCTCACTTCGTAAACTTCGTCGACTTCGTCCACTTCGTCTTCTTCGTCCCATTCCTCCACTTCCTCCACTTCATCCACTTCCTCCACTTCCTCCACTTCGTCCTCTTCGTCCACTTCTTCATCATCTTCTTCCACTTCGTCCACTCTGTCCAATTCGTCAAGTTCGTCAAGTTCGTCCCTTTCGCCCACTTCGTCAACTTCGTTTCCTTCGTCTACTTCGTCAACTTCGTCCACTTCCTCAACATCGTCCACTTCCTCCACTCCCTCCACTGCATCCACTTCCTGCACTTCTTCCACTTCCTCCACTTAATCCACTTCATCCATTTCGTCCACTTCGTCAAGTTTGTCCACTTCCTCCACTTCCTCCACCTCCTCCACTTCGTCCACTTCTTCATCTTCTTCTTCCACTTCGTTCAATTCGTAAACTTCGTGAAGTTCCTCCCCTTCGTCCACTTCGTCTCCTTGTCCGCCTCCTACACTTCCTCGATTTTGTCAACTTCTTCCACTTCGTCCACTTCCTCCATTTCCCCAACATCGTCCAGTTCCTCCACTTCCTCCACTTCATTCACTACTTCCACTTCTTCCACCTCGACCACTTCGTCCACTTCTTCCACTTCGTCCACTTCCTCCACTTCGTCCACTTCCTCAATTTCGTCCACTTCTTCCACTTCCTACACTTCCTCCACTTGGTCCACTTCGTCCACTTCCTCCATTTCGGCCACTTTGTCATGTTCGTCCACTTCCTCTACTTCCTCCACTTCCTCCACTTGGTCCACTTCATCCACTTCCTCCATTTCATCCACTTCCTCCACTCCGTCAATTTCATCCACTTCGTCAACTTTATCCACTTCCTTAACCTCGTCTACCTCGTCCACTTCGTCAACTTCGTCTACTTCGTCCACTTCGTCCACTTCTTCAACTTCCTACACTTCCTCCACTTTGTCCGTTTCGTCCATTTCGTCCACTTCGTCCACTTCGTCAACTTCTTCCACTTCCACGAACTTCGTTCACTTCCTCGACTTCATCCACTTCGTCAACTTCGTCCACTTCTTCCTCTTCGTCGACTTTGTCGACTTCGTCCACTTCCATCACATCATCCACTACGTCAAGTTCGTCCACTTCCTCCGGTTCCTCCACTTCCTCTATTTCGTCCACTTCCTCCAGTTGCTCCACCTCATCAACTTCGTCCACTTCCTCCACATCCTCCACCTCGTCCAATTCGTCCATTTCGTCAAGTTCGTCCCCTTCGTCCACTTCGTCAAGTTCGTCCATTACGTCCACATCGTCCACTTCCTCCACTTCATCAACTTCTTCCACTTCCTCCACTTCGTCATTTTCGTCCACTTCCTTAACATCGACCACTTCCTCCACTTCCTCCACTTCATTCACTTCTTGCACTTCTTCCACTTGTCAACTTCGTCCACTTAGTCCACTTCGTCCACTTCATCCACTTCGTGAACTTCATCCACTTCTTCCACTTCCTCCACGTCCTCCACTTCCTTCACTTCATCCTCGTCGTCAACTTCGTCAACTTCGTCCTCTTCGTCCACTTCCTCCACTTCATCCACTTGGTTCACTTCGTCAAGTTCGTCTACTTTGTCCACTTCCTCTACTTCCTCCACTTCCTCCAATTCGTCCACTTCCTCAACTTGCTTCAGTTCCTCCATTTTGTCCACTTCCTCCACTTCGTCCAGTTCCCTGACTTCGTAAACTTCGTCAACTTCGTCCACTTCGTCAACTTCGTCTTCTTCGTCCCAGTCCTCCACTTCCTCCACTTCATCCACTTCCTCCACTTCCTCCACTTCGTCCACTTCATCATCTTCTTCCCTTCGCCCACTTCGTCAACTTCGTTTCCTTCGTCTACTTCGTCAACTTCGTCCACTTTGTCCACTTCCTCAACATCGTCCACCTCCTCCACTTCCTCCACTGCATCCACTTCCTGCACTTCTTCCACTTCGTCAACTTCGTCCACTTCCTCCACTTAATCCACTACATCGACTTCGTCCATTTTGTCCACTTCGTCAAGTTTGTCCACTTCCTCCACTTCCTCCACCTCCTCCACTTCGTCCACTTCTTCATCTTCATCTTCCACTTCATTCAAATCGTAAACTTCGTGAAGTTCGTCCCCTTGGTCCACTTCGTCTCCTTGTCCGCTTCCTACACTTGCTCCACTTCGTGAACTTCTTCCACTTCGTCCACTTCCTCCATTTCCCCAACATCGTCCAGTTCCTCCACTTCCTCCACTTCATTCACTACTTGCACTTCTTCCACTTCGTCCACTTCCTCAATTTCGTCCACTTCCTCCACTCCGTCCACTAGGTCAACTTCGTCTACTTCGTCCACTTCCTCCACTTCTTCCACTTCCTCCACTGCCTCCACTTCCTCCACTTCCTCCACTTCCTCCACTTCGTCAACTTCCTCCACTTCCTCCACTTCGTCCACTTCGTTCACTTCTTCCACTTCCTCCACTTCGTCCACTTCCTCAACTTCGTCCACGTCGTCAACTTCGTCATCTTCATCCACTTCTTCCACCTCATCCACTTGGTCCTCTTCGTCCACTTCCTCCACTTCGGCCACTTCGTCATGTTCGTGCACTTCCTCTACTTCCTCTACTTCCTCCAGCTGGTCGACTTCGTCCACTTCCTCCATTTTGTCCACTTCCCCCACTTCGTCAACTTCCTTAACCTTGTCTACTTCGTCACATCGTCTACTTCGTCCAGTTTCTCCACTTCTTCAACTTCCTACACTTCCTCCACGTTGTCCACATCGTCCATTTCGTCCACTTCGTCAACTTCGTCCACTTCTTCCTCTTCGTCCACTTTGTCGACTTCCTCCACTTCCATCACTTCATCCCCTTCGTCCACTTCTTCAAGTTCGTTCACTTCCTCCATTTCTTCCACTTCCTCCAGTTGCTCCACTTCGTCAACTTCGTCCACTTCGTCTATTTCCTCCACTTCCTCCACTTCCTCCACATCCTCCACTTCATCCAATTCGTCCACTTCGTCAAGTTCGTCCCCTTCGTCCACTTCGTCCACTTCCTCCACTTCGTCCACTTCCTCCACTTCCTCCACCTCGTCATTTTCGTCTACTTCCTGCAATTCCTCCACTTCATTCACTTCCTTCACTTCTTCCACTTGTCAACTTCGTCTACTTCCTCCACTTCCTCCACTTCCTCCACTTCGTCCTCTTCTTCCACTTCGTCCAATTCGTCAACTTCGTCCACTTCAACAACTTTTTCCAGTTCGTCCCCTTCGTCCACTTCCTCCACTTCGACAACTTCTTCCACTTCGTCCACTTCGTCAATTTCGTCGACTTCCTCCACTTCTTCAACATCGTCCACTTCCTCCACTTCTTCCACTTCATCCACTTTGTCAACTTCGTCAAGTTCGTCCACTTCGGCCACTTCGTCTACTTCCTCCACTTCGGCATCTTCTTCTTCCACTTCGTTCACTTCGTACAATTCGTCAACTTCGCCAACTTCGTCAAGTTAGTCCACTTCGCCCACTTCCTCCATTTCCTCCACTTCGTCCACTTCTTCCACTTCCTCCACTTCCTCCACTTCGGCCACTTCCTCCACTTCGTCATCTTCTTCTTCCACTTCGTCCAATTCGTCAACTTCGTCAAGTTCGTCCACTTCGTCCATTTCCTCCACTTCGTCCACTTCTTCCACTTCCTCCACTTCCTCCACTTCCTCCACTTCCACCACTTCGTCAATTTCGTCAACTTCGTCACATTCGTCCACTTCCTCCACTTCCTCCACTTCGTTAACTTCGTCCACTTCGTCGATTTCGTCCACTTCATCAAGTTCGTACACTTCCTCCCCACTTTCTCGACTTCATCAAGTTCGTCCACTTCTTCCACTTCCTCCACTTCATCCACTTCGCCCACTTCCTCCACTTCGTCCAATTCCTCCACTTGCTCAACCTCGTCCATTTCCTCCAGTTCCTCAACTTTGTCCACTTCGTCCACTTTGACCACTTCGTCCACTTCTTCCACTTCGTCCACTTTCTCCACTTCCTCCACTTTGTCCACGTCGTCCCCGTCGTCAAGTTCATCCACTTCATCCACTTCGTTCGCTTCGTCCACTTCGTCCTCTTCGCCAATTCGTCCACTTCGTCCTCTTCGCCAATTCGTTCACTTCGTCGACCTCGACCACTTCTTCCACTTCCTCCAGTTCATCTACTTCGATAATTTCGTCCACTTCCTCCAATTCGTCCACTTCATCGACTTCGTCAACTTCGTCCACTTCATCGTCCATTTCGTCCACATCCTCCACTTCCTCCACTTCCCCCACTTCCTCCACTTCCTCCACTTCCTCCACTTCGGCCACTTCATCCACTTCCTCCACTTCGTCATCTTCTTCTTCCACTTCGTCCACTTCGTCCAATTCGTCAACTTCGTCAAGTTCGTCCACTTCGTCCATTTCCTCCACTTCGTCCACTTCGTCCACTTCTTCCACTTCCTCCACTTCCTCCACTTCCACCACTTCGTCAATTTCGTCAACTTCGTCACATTCGTCCACTTCCTCCACTTCGTCTAGTTCTTCCACCTCCACCACTGTGTCCAAATTCTCCACTTCCTCGACTTCCTCCACTTCGTTAACTTCGTCCACTTCGTCGATTTCGTCCACTTCATCAAGTTCGTACACTTCCTCCCCACTTTCTCGACTTCATCAAGTTCGTCCACTTCTTCCACTTCCTCCACTTCGTCCACTTCGCCCACTTCCTTCACTTCGTCCAATTCCTCCACTTGCTCAACCTCGTCCATTTCCTCCAGTTCCTCAACTTTGTCCACTTTGACCACTTCCTCCACTTCGTGCACTTCTTCCACTTCCTCCACTTCCTCCACTTCCTCCACTTTGTCCACGTCGTCCCCGTCGTCAAGTTCATCCACTTCATCCACTTCGTTCGCTTCGTCCACTTCGTCCTCTTCGCCAATTCGTCCACTTCGTCCTCTTCGCCAATTCGTCCACTTCGTCGACCTCGACCACTTCTTCCACTTCCTCCAGTTCGTCCACTTCGATGATTTTGTCCACTTCCTCCAATTCGTCCACTTCATCGACTTCGTCAACTTCGTCCACTTCATCATCCATTTCGTCCACATCCTCCACTTCCTCCACTTCCCCCACTTCCTCCACTTCCTCCACTTCGTCCACTTCGTCCACTTCGTCCCCTTCGTCCGCTTCGTCCACGTCGTCAACTTCGTCAACTTCATCTAGTTCTTTCACTTCGTCCAATTCCTCCACTTCGTCCACTTCCTTCTTTTCGGCCACTTCGTCATGTTCGTCCACTTCCTCTACTTCCTCCACTTCCTCCACTTGGTCCACTTCATCCACTTCGTCCACTTCCTCCATTTCGTCCACTTTGTCCACTTCCTCCACTCCGTCAAATTCGTCCACTTCCTCAACTTCGTCCACTTCCTTAACCTCGTCTACTTCGTCCACTTCGTCAACTTCGTCTACTTCGTCCACTTCCTCCACTTCTTCAACTTCCTACACATCCTCCACTTTGTCCACTTCGTCCATTCCGTCCACTTCGTCAACTTCGTTAACTTCGTCAACTTCTTCCACTTCCTCCACTTCCTTCCACTTCATCCACTTCGTCCACTTCTTCCTCTTCGTCCACTTTGTCGAATTAGTCTACTTCCACCACTTCATCCACTTCGTCCACTTTGTCAAGTTCGTCCACTTCCTCCGCTTCCTCCACTTCCTCCATTTCGTCCACTTCCTCCAGTTGCTCCACTTCGTCAACTTCGTCCACTTCGTGCACTTCGTCCACTTCCTCCACATCCTCCACTTCGTCCAATTCGTCCACTTCGTCAAGTTCGTCCCCTTCGTCCACTACGTCCACTTCGTCAAGTTCGTCCATTACGTGCACTTCGTCCACATCGTCCACTTCCTCCACTTCATCAACTTTTTCCACTTCATCCACTTCGTCATTTTCGTCCACTTCCTCCACTTCCTGAACATCGACGACTTCCTCCACTTCCTCCACTTCATTCACTTCCTACACTTTATCCAATTGTCAACTTCGTCCACTTAGTCCACTTCGTCCACTTCGTCCACTTCCTCCACTTCATCCACTTTGTTCACTTCGACAAGTTTGTCCACTTTGTCCACTTCCTCCACTTCCTCCACCTCGTCCACTTCCCTCACTTGGTAAACTTTGTCAACTTCGTCCACTTCGTCAACTTCGTCTTCTTCGTCCACTTCCTCCACTTCATCCACTTCCTCCACTTCGTCCTCTTCGTTCACTTCTTCATCATCTTCTTCCACTTCGTCCACTCTGTCCAATTCGTCAAGTTCGTCCCCTTCGCCCACTTTGTCAACTTCGTCTTCTTCGTCTACTTCGTGAACTTCGTGAACTTCGTCCACTTTGTCCACTTCCTCAACATCGTCCACTTCCTCTACTTCCTGCACTGCATTGACTTCCTGCACTTCTTCCACTTCGTCAACTTCGACCACTTCCTCCACTTCCTCCACTTCCTCCAATTAATCCACTTCGTCCATTTCGTCCACTTCGTCAAGTTCGTCCACTTCGTCCACTTCCTCTACCTCCTCCACTTCGTCCACTTCTTCATCTTCATCTTCCACATCGTTCAATTCGTAAACTTCGTGAAGTTCGTCCCCTTCGTCCACTTCGTCTCCTTCGTCCGCTTGCTCCACTTCCTCCACTTCGTCAACTTCTTCCACTTCGTCCACTTCCTGCACTTCCCCAACATCGTCCACTTCCTCCATTTCATTCACTACTTGCACTTCTTCCAGTTCTTCCACTTCCTCCACTTCGTTCACTTCCTCCACTTCGTCCAATTCCTCAATTTCATCCACTTCCTCCACTCCGTCCACTTCGTCCACTTCGTCAACTTCGTCTACTTCCTCCACTTCCTCCACTTCTTCCACTTCCTCCACTTCATCCACTTTGTCCACTTCGTCCACTTCGTTCACTTCGTCAACTTCCTCCACTTCGTCCACTTCGTTCACTTCCTCCACTTCGTCCACGTTGTCAACTTCGTCAACTTCATCCACTTCTTCCACTTCGTCCACTTCGTCCTCTTCGTCCACTTCGTCCACTTCGCCCACTTCGTCATGTTCGTTCACTTCCTCTACTTCCTCCACTTCCTCCACCTGGTCTACTTCATCTACTTCGTCCACTTCCTGCATTTCGTCCACTTCCCCCATTTCGTCAACTTCATCCACTTCGTCAACTTCCTTAACCTCGTACACTTCGTCACATCGTCAACTTCGTCTACTTCGTCCACTTGCTCCACTTCTTCAACTACCTACACTTCCTATACTTCCTCCACTTCCTCCACTTCGTCCTCTTCGTCCACTTCTTCATCTTCTTCTTCCACTTCGTCCACTTCGTTCAATTCGTCAACTTCGTCCACTTCAACAACTTCGTCAAGTTCGTCCTCTTCGTCCACTTCGTCCACTTCCTCCACTTCGACAACTTCTTCCACTTCGTCCACTTCGTCCACTTCGACAACTTCTTCCACTTCGTCCACTTCGTCAATGTCGTCGACTTCCTCCACTTCTTCAACATCGTCCGCTTCCTCTACTTCATTCACTTCCTGAACTTCTTCCACTTCACCAACATCGTCCACTTCCTCCACTTCTTCCACTTCATCCACTTCGTCAACTTCGTCAAGTTCGTCCACTTCCTCCACTTCGCCACTTCGTCCACTTCGTCCACTTCGGCATCTTCTTCTTCCACTTCGTCCAATTCGTCAACTTCGTCAAGTTAGTCCACTTTGTCCACTTCATCCATTTCCTCCACTTCGTCCACTTCTTCCACTTCCTCCACTTCCTCCACTTCGGCCACTTCCTCCACTTCCTCCACTTCGTCATCTTCTTCTTCCACTTCGTCCACTTCGTCCAATTCATCAACTTCGTCAAGTTCGTCCACTTCGTCCTCTTCGTCCACTTCCTCCATTTCCTCCACTTCGTCCAATTCTTCCACTTCCTCCACTTCCTCCACTTCGGCCACTTCCTCAACTTTGTCATCTTCTTCTTCCACTTCCTCCACTTCCTCCACTTCGTCAATTTCGTCAACTTCGTCACATTCGTCCACTTCCTCCACTTCGTCCAGTTCTTCCACCTCCACCATTGTGTCCAAATTCTCCACTTCCTCCTCTTCCTCCACTTCGTCAACTTCGTCCACTTCTTCATCTTCTTCTTCCACTTCATCCACTTCAACAACTTCGTCAAGTTCGTCCCCTTCGTCCACTTCGTCCACTCCCTCCACTTCGACAACTTCTTCCACTTCGTCCACTTCATCCATTTTCTCTACTTCGTCCACTTCGTCCACTTCTTCCACTTCCTCCACTTCCTCCACTTCGTCATCTTCTTCTTCCACTTCGTCCAATTCGTCAACTTCGTCAACTTCGTCAAGTTCGTCCACTTCGTCAAGTTCGTCCACTTCGTCCACTTCCTCCATTTCCTCCACTTTGTCCACTTCTTTCACTTCCTCCACTTCCTCCACTTCCTCCACTTCGTCAATTTCGTCAACTTCGTCACATTCGTCCACTTCCTCCACTTCGTACAGTTCTTCCACCTCCACCACTGTGTCCAAATTCTCCACTTCCTCCTCTTCCTCCACTTCGTTAACTTCGTCCACTTCGTTGATTTCGTCCACTTCATCAAGTTCGTACACTTCCTCCCTACTTTCTGGACTTCATCAAGTTCGTCCACTCCTTCCACTTCCTCCACTTCGTCCACTTCCTCCACTTCCTCCACTTCATCCAATTCCTCCACTTGCTCAACCTCATCCATTTCCTCCAGTTCCTCCACTTTGTCCACTTCGTCCACTTCTTCAACTTCGTCCACTTCCTCCACTTTGTCCACGTCGTCCAAGTCGTCAAGTTCATCCACTTCGTCCACTTCGTCCGCTTCGTCCACTTCGTCCTCTTCGTCCTCTTCGACAATTTGTCCACTTCGTCGAGTTCGACCACTTCTTCCACTTCCTCCAGTTCGTCCACTTCGTCAATTTCGTCCACTTCATCCACTTCGTCCACTTCGTCCATTTCTCATCCACATCGTCAAGTTCGTCCACATCCTCCACTTCCTCCACTTTGTCCACTTCGTTCACTTCGTCCACTTCGTCCACTTCGTCCGCTTCGTCCGCGTCGTCAACTTTGTCAACTTCATCCAGTTCTTCCACTTCGTCCAATTCCTCCACTTCGTCCACTTCCTCCATTTCGGCAACTTTGTCATGTTCGTCCACTTCCTCTACTTCCTCCTATTCCTCCAATTGGTCCACTTCATCCACTTCGTCCACTTCCTCCATTTCGTCCACTTCCTCCACTCCGTCAAATTCATCCACTTCGTCAACTTCGTCCACTTCCTTAACTTCGTCTACTTCGTCCACTTCGTCAACTTCGTCTACTTCGTCCACTTCGTCCACTTCTTCAACTTCCTACACTTCCTCAACTTTGTCCACTTCGTCCATTTCGTCCACTTCGTCAACTTCTTCCACTTCCTCCACTTCATCCATTTGGTGAACTTTGTCCACTTCTTCCTCTTCGTCCACTTTGTCGACTTCGTCCACTTCCATCACTTCATCCACTTCGTCCACTTTGTCAAGTTCGTCCACTTCCTCCCCTTCCTCCACTTCCTCCGCTTCCTCCACTTCCTCCATTTCATCCACTTCCTCTAGTTGCACCACTTCGTCAACTTCGTCCAGTTCCTCCACTTACTCCACATCCTCCACTTCGTCCAATTCGTCCACTTCGTCAAGTTCGTCCCCTTCGTCCACTTCGTCAAGTTCGTCCATTACGTCCATTTCGTCCACTTCGTCCACTTCATCATTTTCGTCCACTTCCTCCACTTCCTGAACATCGACCACTTCGTCCACTTCCTCCACTTCCTCCACTTCATTCACTTCCTGCCCTTCTTCCAATTGTCAACTTCGTCCAATTTAGTCCACTTCATCCACTTCGTGAACTTCGTCCACTTCTTCTACTTCCTCCACGTCCTCCACTTCCTTCACTTTGTCCTCGTCGTCCACTTTGTCCTCTTCATCCACTTCCTTCACTTCCTCCACTTCATCCACTTTGTTCACTTCGTCAAGTTCGTCCACTTTGTCCACTTCCTCTTTTTCCTCCACTTCGTCCACTTGCTTCAGTTCCTCCATTTCGTCCACTTCCTCCACTTCGTCCACTTCCCTCACTTGGTCAACTTCGTCCACTTCGTCTTCTTCGTCCACTTCCTTCACTTCCTCCACTTCATCCACTTCATCCACTTCCTCCACTTCGTCCTCTTCGTCCACCTCTTCATCAGCTTCTTCCACTTTGTCCAATCCGTCCAATTCGTCAACTTCGTCAAGTTCGTCCCCTTCGCCCACTTCGTCAACTTCGTCTCCTTCGTCTACTTCGTCAACTTCGTCCACTTTGTCCACTTCCTCAACATCGTCCACTTCCTCTACTTCCTCCACTACATTCACTTCCTACACTTCTTCCACTTCGTCAACTTCGTCCACTTCCTCCACTTCATCCACTTCGTCCATTTCGTCCACTTCGTCAACTTCATCCACTTCGTCCACTTCCTCTACCTCCTCCACTTCTTCATCTTCTTCTTCCACTTTGTTCAATTCGTAAACTTCGTGAAGTTCGTCCCCTTCGTCCACTTCGTCTCCTTCGTCCGCTTCCTCCACTTCCTCCACTTCGTCAACTTCTTCCACTTCCTCCACTTCCCCAACATCGTCCACTTCCTCCACTTCCTCCACTTCATTCACTACTTGAACTTCTTCCACTTCGTCCACTTCCTCCACTTCGTCCAATTTCCGAATTTCGTCCACTTCCTCCACTCCATCCACTTCGTCAACTTTGTCTACTTCGTCCATTTCCTCCACTTCTTCAACTTCCTCCACTCTGTCCACTTCGTCCACTTCGTTCTCTTCGTTAACTTCCTCCACTTCCTCCACTTCGTCAACTTCATCCACTTCTTCCACTTCGTCCGCTTCGTCCTCTTCGTCCACTTCCTCCACTTCGGCCACTTCGTCATGTTCGTCCACTTCCTCTACTTCCTCCACTTCCTCCGCCTGGTCCACTTCATCCACTTCGTCCACTTCCTCCATTTCGTCCACTTCCCCAACTTCGTCAACTTCATCCACTTCGTCAACTTCCTTAACCTCGTCGACTTCGTCCACTTCCTCCACTTCTTAAACTACCTACACTTCCTCCACTTTGTCCACCTCGTCCATTTCCTCCACTTCGTCCACTTCTTCCACTTCCTCCACTTCGTGCACTTCATCCACTTCGTCCACTTCGTCAAGTTCGTCCACTTCCTCCATTTCGTCCACTTCCTCCAGTTGCTCCACTTCATCAACTTCGTCCACTTCGTCCACTTCGTCTACATCCTCCACTTCCTCCACTTCCTCCACATCCTCCACTTCGTCAAATTCGTCCACTTCGTCAAGTTCGTCCCCTTCGTCCACTTCCTCCACTTCATCAGTTTCTTCCACTTCATCCACTTCGTCCACTTCGTCATTTTCGTCCACTTCATTCACTTCCTTCACTTCTTCCACTTGTCAACTTCGTCAAGTTCGTCCACTTCCTCCACTTCGGCCACTTTATCCACTTCCTCCACTTCGTCATCTTCTTCTTCCACTTCGTCCACTTCGTCCAATTCGTCAACTTCGTCAACTTCGTCCACTTCCTCCATTTCCTACACTTCTTCCACTTCCTCCACTTCCTCCACTTCGGCCACTTCATCCACTTCCTCCACTCCACTTCGTCATCTACATCTTCCACTTCGTCCACTTCGTCAACTTCGTCAACTTCATCAAGTTCGTCCACTTCGTCCACGTCCTCCATTTCTCCCACTTCCACCACTTCTTCCACTTTCTCCATTTCGGCCACTTCGTCATGTTCGTCCACTTCCTCTACTTCTTCCGCTTCCTGCACTTGGTCCATTTCATCCACTTCGTCCACTTCCTCCATTTCGACCACTTCGTCCACTTCCTCCACTCCGTCAAATTCATCCACTTCGTCAACTTCGTCCACTTCCTTAACCTCGTCCACTTCGTCCGCTTCGTCAACTTCGTCTACTTTGTCCACTTCCTCCACTTCTTCAACTTCCTACACTTCCTCCACTTTGTCCCCTTCGTTCATTTCGTCCACTTCTTCAACTTCGTCAACTTCTTCCACTTCCTCAACTTCGTTTACTTCCTCCACTTCCTCCATTTCGTCAACTTCGTCCACTTCTTCCTCTTCGTCCACTTTGTCGACTTCGTCCACTTCCATCACTTCATCCAATTCGTCCACTTCGTCAAGTTCGTCCACTTCCTCCGCTTCCTCCACTTCCTCCATTTCGTCCACTTCCTCAAGTTGCTCCACCTCGTCAACTTGGTCCACTTCGTCGACTTCGTCCACTTCCTCCACTTCCTCCACTTCCTCCACTTCATCCACTTCGTTCACTTCGTCAAGTTCGTCCACTTTATCCACTTCCTCTACTTCCTCCACTTCCTCCACTTCGTCCACTTCCTCCACTTGCTTCAGTTCCTCCATTTCGTCCACTTCCTCCACTTCGTCCACTTCCCTCACTTCGTAAACTTCGTCCACTTCATCCACTTCGTCTTCTTCGTCCACTTCCTCCACTTCCTCTACTTCATCCACTTCCTCCACTTCGTCCTCCTCGTCCACTTCTTCATCATCTTCTTCCACTTCGTCCACTCCGTCCAATTCGTCAACTTCGTCAACTTCGTCCCCTTCGCCCACTTCGTCAACTTCGTCTCCTTCTTCTACTTCGTCAACTTCGTCCACTTTGTCCACTTCCTCAACATCGTCCACTTCCTCTACTTCCTCCACTGCATTCACTTCCTACACTTCTTCCACTTCGTCAACTTCGTCCACTTCCTCCACTTCCTCCACTTCATCCACTTCGTCCATTTCGTCCACTTCGTCAACTTCGTCCACTTCCTCTACCTCCTCCACTTCTTCATCTTCTTTGTCCACTTTGTTCAATTCGTAAACTTCGTGAAGTTCGTCCCCTTCGTCCACTTCGTCTCCTTCATCCGCTTCCTCCACTTCGTCAACTTCTTCCACTTCGTCCACTTCCTCCACTTCCCCAACATCGTCCACTTCCTCCACTTCATTCACTACTTGAACTTCTTGCACTTCATCCACTTCCTCCACTTCGTCCAATTCCTGAATTTCGTCCACTTCCTCCACTCCGTCCACTTCTTCCACTTCGTCAACTTTGTCTACTTCGTCCATTTCCTCCACTTCTTCAACTTCCTCCACTTTGTCCACTTCGTCCACTTCGTTAACTTCCTCCACTTCCTCCACTTCGTCCACTTCGTTCACTTCCTCCACTTCGTCCACGTTGTCAACTTCGTCAACTTCATCCACTTCTTCCACTTCGTCCACTTCGTCCTCTTCGTCCACTTCCTCCACTTCGGCCACTTCGTCATGTTCGTTCACGTCCTCTACTTCCTCTTCTTCCTCCACCTGGTTCACTTCATCCACTTCGTCCACTTCCTCCATTTCGTCCACTTCCCCCACTTCGTCAACTTCATCCACTTCGTCAACTTCCTTAACCTCGTCTACTTCGTCACATCGTCAACTTCGTCTACTTCGTCCACTTCCTCCACTTCTTCAACTACCTACACTTCCTCCACTTTGTCCACCTCGTCCAATTCCTACACTTCGTCCACTTCTTCGACTTCCTCCACTTCGTGCACTTCCTCCACTTCACCAACTTCGTCCACTTCTTCCTCTTCGTTCACTTTGTCGACTTCCTCCACTTCCATCACTTCATCCACTTCGTCAAGTTCGTCCACTTCCTCCATTTCGTCCACTTCCTCCAGTTGCTCCACTTCGTCCACTTCTTCCACTTCGTCCACTTCGTCCACTTCGTCTACTTCCTCCACTTCCTCCACTTCCTCCACATCCTCCACTTCGTCCAATTCGTTCACTTCGTCAAGTTTGTCCCCTTCGTCCACTTCCTCCACTTCATCAACTTCTTCCACTTCGTCCACTTCGTCATTTTCGTCCACTTCCTGCAATTCCTCCACTTCATTCACTTCCTTCACTTCATCCACTTGTCAACTTCGTCAAGTTCGTCCACTTCCTCCACTTCGGCCACTTTATCCACTTCCTCCACTTCGTCATCTTCTTCTTCCACTTCGTCCAATTCGTCAACTTCGTCAACTTCGTCAAGTTCGTCCACTTCCTCCATTTCCTCCACTTCGTCCACTTCTTCCACTTCCTCCACTAAGGGCACTTCATCCACTTCATCCACTTCCTCCACTTCGTCATCTACATCTTCCACTTCGTCCACTTCGTCAACTTCGTCAACTTCATCAAGTTCGTCAAATTCCTCCATTTCCTCCACTTCCTCCACTTCTTCCACTTCCTCCATTTCGGCCACTTCGTCATGTTCGTCCACTTCCTCTACTTCTTCCACTTCCTCCACTTGGTCCACTTCATCCACTTCGTCCACTTCCTCCATTTCGTCCACTTCCTCCACTCCGACAAATTCATCCACTTCGTCAACTTCATCCACTTCCTTAACCTTGTCCACTTCGTCCACTTCGTCAACTTCGTCTACTTTGTCCACTTCCTCCACTTCTTCAACTTCCTACACTTCCTCCACTTTGTCCACTTCGTCCATTTCATCCACTTCGTCAACTTCTTCCACTTCCTCCACTTCCTCCACTTCCTCCGTTTCGTCAACTTCGTCCACTTCTTCCTCTTCGTCCACTTTGTCGACTTCGTCCACTTCCATCACTTCATCCACTTCGTCCACTTCGTCAAGTTCGTCCACTTCCTCCACTTCCTCCACTTCTTCCATTTCGTCCACTTCCTCCACATCCTCCACTTCGTCCAATTCGTCCACTTCGTCAAGTTCGTCCCGTTCGTCCACTTCGTCCACTTGATCAACTTCTTCCACATCGTCCCCTTCGTCATTTTCGTCCAATTCCTCCACTTCCTGAACATCGACTACTTCCTCCACTTCCTCCTCTTCATTCACTTCCTGCACTTCTTCCACTTGTCAACTTTGTCCACTTCATCCACTTCGTGAACTGCGTCCACTTCTTCCACTTCCTCCACGTCCTCTACTTCCTTCACTTCGTCCTCGTTGTCAACTTCGTCAACCTCGTCAACTTCGTCCACTTCGTCCTCTTCGTCCACTTCCTCCACTTCCTCCACTTCGTTCACTTCGTCAAGTTCGTCCACTTTGTCCACTTCCTCTACTTCCTCCACTTCCTCCACTTCGTCCTCGTCGTAAACTTCGTCAACTTCGTCCACTTCGTCCACTTCCTCCACTTCATCCACTTCCTCCACTTCGTCCTCCTCGTCCACTTCTTCATCACCTTCTTCCACTTCGTTCACTCCGTCCAATTCGTCAACGTCGTCAACTTCGTCCCCTTCGCCCACTTCGTCAACTTCGCCTCCTTCGTCTACTTCGTCAACTTCGTCCACTTTGTCGACTTCCTCAACATCGTCCACTTCCTCCACTACATTGACTTCCTGCACTTCTTCCACTTCGTCAACTTCGTCCACTTCCTCCACTTAGTCCACTTCATCCACTTCGTCCATTTCGTTCACTTCGTCAAGTTCGTGCACTTCCTCCACTTCCTCCACCTCCTGCACTTCGTCCACTTCTTCATCTTCTTCTTCCACTTCGTTCAATTCTTAAACTTCGTGAAGTTCGTCCCCTTCGTCCACTTCGTCTCCTTCGTCCGCTTCCTCCACTTCGTCAACTTCGTCCATTTCGTCCACCTTATCAGGTTCGTCCACTTCCTCCACTTCCTCCACTTCGTCAAGTTCGTCCACTTCTTCCATCTCCTCCACTGCCTCCACATCCTCCACTTCCTCATCATCGTCCATTTCCTCCACTTCATTTACTTCCTCCACTTCTTCCACTTCGTCCACTTCCTCCACTTCATCCACTTCCTCCACTTCGTCCATTTCGTCCACTTCTTCCACTTCCTCCACGTCCTCCATTTCTTTCACTTTGTCCTCGTCGTCAACTTCGTCTACTTTGTCCACTTTGTCCACTTCGTCCACCTCCTCCACTTCGTCCACTTCATCCACTTCGTCAACTTCGTCCATTTCGTCCACTTCGTAATGTTCGTCTACTTCCTCCACTTCCTCCACTTTGTTCACTTCGTCCACTTCGTGCACTTTGTCCATTTCGTCCACTTCTTCCACTTCTTCCACTTCGTCCACTTTGTGCACTTCGTCCACTTCGTCTATTTCGTTCATTTCGTCAAGTTCGACCACTTCCTCAACTTCCTCCACGTCGTCCACTTCCTCCACTTCCTCCACTTCCTCCATTTCGTCCACTTCCTTCACTTCCTGAACTTCGTCCACTTTGTCCACTTCGTCCATTTCGTCTACTTCCTGCACTTCTTCATCTTCTTCTTCCACTTCGTCCACTTCGTCCAATTCGTCCACTTCGTCCACTTCGTCAACTTCGTCCCCTTCCTCCACTTCGTCCCCTTCCTCCACTTCCTCCACTTCCTCCACTTCGTCAACTTCTTCCACTTCGTCCACTTCGCCAATTGCTCCACTTCCTCCACTTTGTCCACTTCTTCCACTTTCTCCACGTCCTCCACTTCCTTCACTTCGTCCACGTCGTCAACTTCGTCCACTTCGCCCTCTTCCTCCACTTCCTCCATTTCCTCCACTTCGTCCACTTCGTCCACTTCTTGTACTTCCTCCACTTCGTCCACTTCCTTTACTTCGTAAACTTCATCCACTTCGTCAACTTCGTCTTCTTCGTCCACTTCCTCCACTTCCTCCACTTCGTCCACTTCCTCCACTTCCTCCACTTCATCAAGTTCGTCCACTTCTTCCACTTCCTCCACCTCCTCAACTTCCTCCACATCCTCCACTTCCTCCACTTCGTCCAATTCGTCCACTTCGTCCACTTCGTCAACTTCGTCCCCTTCCTCCACTTCGTCCCCTTCCTCCACTTCCTCCACTTCCTCCACTTCGTCAACTTCTTCCACTTCGTCCACTTCGCCAATTGCTCCACTTCCTCCACTTTGTCCACTTCTTCCACTTTCTCCACGTCCTCCACTTCCTTCACTTCGTCCACGTCGTCAACTTCGTCCACTTCGCCCTCTTCCTCCACTTCCTCCATTTCCTCCACTTCGTCCACTTCGTCCACTTCTTGTACTTCCTCCACTTCGTCCACTTCCTTTACTTCGTAAACTTCATCCACTTCGTCAACTTCGTCTTCTTCGTCCACTTCCTCCACTTCCTCCACTTCGTCCACTTCTTTATAATCTTCTTCCACTTTGTCCAATTCGTCAACATTGTCAAAGTCGTCCCCTTCGTCCACTTTGTCAAGTTCGTCTCCTTCGCCACTTCGTCCACTTCCTCAACATCGTCGACTTCCTCCACTTCATTGACTTCCTGCACTTCGTCCACTTCCTCCACTTCGTCCGCTTCGCCCACTTCCTCCATTTCCTCCACTTCATCCACTTCATCCACTTCGTCCACTTCGTCAAGTTCGTCCACTTCGTCCAATTCGTCCACTTCCTCCCCTTCCTCCACTTCCTCCACTGCCTCTACTTCCTCAAGTTCCTGCACTCCATCAACTTCGTCCACTTCGTCAACTTCGTCCACTTCCTCTACTTCGTCCAGTTCTTCCACTTCCTGCACTTCGTCCACGTCCTCCACTTCCTCCACTTCGTCCACTTCGTCCATTTCGTCCACCTCGTCAGGTTCGTCAACTTCCTCCACTTCCTCCACTTCGTCAAGTTCGTCCACTTCCTCCACCTCCTCCACTTCCTCCACATCCTCCACTTCCTCAACATCGTCCATTTCCTCCACTTCCTCCACTTCATTCACTCCCTCCACTTCTTCCACTTCCTCCACTTCATCCACTTCCTCCACTTTGTCCACTTCTTCCACTTCCTCCACATCCTCCACTTCCTTGACTTCGTCCACGTCGTCAACTTCGTCGTCTTCGTCCACTTCCTCCATTTCCTCCACTTCTTCCACTTCATCCACTTCGTCCACTTCTTGTACTTCCTCCACTTCCTCCACTTCGTCCACTTCCTTCACTTCGTAAACTTCGTCCACTTCGTCAACTTCGTCTTCTTCGTCCACTTCCTCCACTTCGTCCTCTTCGTCCACTTCTTTATAATCTTCTTCTACTTTGTCCACTCCGTCCAATTCGTCAACTTTGTCAAATTCGTCCCCTTCGTCCACTTCGTCAAGTTCGTCCCCTTCGTCCACTTCGTCAAGTTCGTCCCCTTCGTCCACTTCGTCCACTTCATTGACTTCCTGCACTTTGTCCTCTTCGTCAACTTCGTCTACTTCCGCCACTTCCTCCACTTCGTCCGTTTCGCCCACTTCCTCGATTTCCTCCACTTCATCCACTTCGTCCACTTCGTCAAGTTCGTCCACTTCGTCCACTTCGTCAAGTTCGTCCACTTCGTCCACTTCCTCCGCTTCCTCCACTTTCTCCACTTCGTCCACTGCCTCTACTTCCTCAAGTTCCTGCACTCCGTCAACTTCGTCCACTTCGTCAACTTCGTCTACTTCGTCCACTTCGTCCACTTCAACCACTTCCTCCACTTCGTCCTCTTCGTCCACTTCTTCATCTTCTTCTTCCACTTCATCCACTTCGTCCAATTCGTCCACTTCGTCCACTTCGTCAACTTCGTCCCCTTCCTCCACTTCCTCCACTTCGTCAACTTCTTCCACTTCATCCACTTCGTCAATTTTGTCCACTTTCTCCATTTCCTCAACATCGTCCACCTCCTCCCAACACTTCATTCCACTTCCTCCACTTCCTCCACTTCGTCAAGTTCGTCCACTTCTTCAATCTCCTCCACTGCCTCCACATCCTCCACTTCCTCATCATCGTCCATTTCCTCCATTTCATTTACTTCCTCCACTTCTTCCACTTCCTCCACTTCCTCCACTTCATCCACTTCCTCCACTTCGTTCATTTCGTCTACTTCTTCCACTTCCTCCACGTCCTCCATTTCTTTCACTTCGTCCTCGTCGTCAACTTGGTCTACTTTGTCCACTTCGTTCTCTTCGTCCACTTCCTCCACTTCGTCAACTTCGTCCATTTCGTCCACTTCGTCATGTTCGTCCACTTCCTCCACTTCCTCAACTTCCTCCACTTTGTGCACTTCGTCCACTTCGTGCACTTTGTCCATTTCGTCCACTTCTTCCACTTCGTCCACTTTGTGCACTTCGTCCACTTCGTCCACTTCGTCTATTTCGTCCTCGTCGTCAAGTTCGTCCACCTTGTCCACTTCGTCCTCTTCGTCCACCTTGTCCACTTCGTCCACTTCGTCCACTTCGTCCACTTCGTCCTCTTCGTCCACTTCATCCACTTCGTCAACTTTATCCATTTCGTCCACTTCTTCATGTTCGTCCACTTCCTCCACTTCCTCAACTTCCTCCACTTTGGGCTCTTCCTCCACTTCGTAAACTTCGTCCACTTCGTGCACTTTGTCCATTTCGTCCACTTCTTCCACTTCTTCCACTTCGTCCACTTTGTGCACTTCGTCCACTTCGTCTATTTCGTTCACTTCGTCAAGTTCATCCACTTCCTCAACTTCCTCCACTTCGTCCACTTCCTCCACTTCCTCCATTTCGTCCACCTCCTTCACTTCCTGAACTTCGTCCACTTTGTCCACTTCCTCCATTTCGTCAACTTCCTACACTTCCTCCACTTCCTTCACTTCGTCCAATTCGTTAACTTCGTCAAATTCGTCCCCTTCGTCCCCTTCGTCCACTTCGTCAACTTCGTCCCCCTCGCCAACTTTGTCGACTTCTTCCACTTCGTCCACTTCCTCCAATTCATCCACTTCCTCCACTTCCTCCACTTCGTCAACTTCGTCCACTTCCTCTACTTCGTCCAGTTCTTCCACTTCCTGCACTTCGTCCACGTCCTCAACTTCCTCCACTTCGTCCACTTCGCCCATGTCGTCCACCTCGTCAACCTCCTCCACTTCGTCAAGTTCGTCCACTTCTTCCACAACTTCCTCCACCTCCTCCACTTCCTCCACATCCTCCACTTCCTCAACATCATCCATTTTCTCCACTTCCTCCACTTCATTCACTCCCTCCACTTCTTCTACTTCGTCCACTTCCTCCACTTCATCCACTTCCTCCATTTTGTCCACTTCTTCCACTTCCTCCACGTCCTCCGCTTCCTTCACTTCGTCCACTTCGTCCAGTTCGTCAACTTCCTCCACTTCCTCCACTTCATCAAGTTCGTCCACTTCTTCCACTTCCTCCACCTCCTCAACTTCCTCCACATCCTCCACTTCCTCAACATCATCCATTTCCTCCACTTCCTCCACTTCATTCACTTCATCCACTTCATCCACTTCCTCCACTTTGTCCACTTCTTCCACTTCCTCCACGTCCTCCACTTCCTTCACTTCGTCCACGTCGTCAACTTCGTCAACTTCGTCCACTTCGCCCTCTTCGTCCACTTCCTCCATTTCCTCCACTTCCTCCACTTCATCCACTTCGTCCACTTCTTGTACTTCCTCCACTACCTCCGCTTCGTCCACTTCCTTTACTTCGTAAACTTTGTCAACTTCATCCACTTCGTCAACTTCGTTTTCTTCGTCCACTTCCTCCACTTCCTCCACTTCGTCCTCTTCGTCCACTTCTTTATAATCTTCTTCTACTTTGTCCACTCTGTCTAATTCGTCAACTATGTCAAATTCGTCCCCTTCGTCCACTTTGTCAAGTTCGTCTCCTTCATCCACTTCGTCCACTTCCCCAACATCGTCGACTTCCTCCACTTCATTGACTTCCTGCACTTCGTCCACTTCGTCAACTTCGTCCACTTCCTCCACTTCCTCCACTTCGTCCGCTTCGCCCACTTCCTCCATTTCCTCCACTTCATCCACTTCGTCCACTTCATCAAGTTTGTCCACTTCGTCCAATTCGTCCACTTCCTCCCCTTCCTCCACTTCGTCTACTTCGTCCACTGCCTTTACTTCCTCCAGCTCCTGCATTCCGTCAACTTCGTCCACTTCGTCAACTTCGTCCACTTCCTCTACTTCGTCCAGTTCTTCCAGTTCCTGCAATTCGTCCACGTCCTCCACTTCCTCCACTTCGTCCATTTCGTCCACCTCGTCAGGTTCGTCAACTTCCTCCACTTCCTCAAGTTCGTCCACTTCCTCCACCTCCTCCGCTTCCTCTGCATCCTCCACTTCCTCAACATCGTCCATTTCCTCCACTTCGTCCACTTCATTCACTCCCTCCACTTCTTCCACTTCGTCCACTTCGTGCACTTCATCCACTTCCTCCACTTTGTCCACTTCTTCCACTTCCTCCACATCCTCCACTTCCTTCACTTCGTCCACGTCGTCAACTTCGTCGTCTTCGTCCACTTCCTCCATTTCCTCCACTTCTTCCACTTCATCCACTTCGTCCACTTCTTGTACTTCCTCCACTTCCTCCACTTCGTCAACTTCATCCACTTCGTCAACTTCGTCTTCTTCGTCCATTTCCTCCACTTCGTCCTCTTCGTCCACTTCTTTATCATCTTCTTCTACTTTGTCCACTCCGTCCAATTCGTCAACTTTGTCAAATTCGTCCCCTTCGTCCACTTCGTCGAGTTCGTCCCCTTTGTCCACTTCGTCCACTTCATTGACTTCCTGCACTTCCTCCACTTCGTCAACTTCGTCTACTTCCTCCACTTCCTCCACTTCGTCCGTTTCGCCCACTTCCTCCATTTCCTCCACCTCATCCACTTCATCCACTTCGTCAAGTTCGTCCACTTCGTCCACTTCCTCCACTTCCACCACTTCGTCCACTGCCTCTACTTCCTCCAGTTCCTGCACTCCGTCAACTTCGTCCACTTCGTCAACTTTGTCTACTTCGTCCACTTCTTCCACTTCGTACACTCCTTCCACTTCCTCCACTTCGTCCAGTTCCTCCACTTCGTCCACATCGTCAACTTCGTCCACTTCATCCTCTTCGTCCACTTTGTCTACTTCGTCCACGTCCTCCACTTCATCCACTTCGTCAAGTTCGTCCACTTAATCCACTTCCTCCACTTCGTCAACTTCTTCCACTTTGTCCACTTCCTTCACTTCGTCCACTTCCTCCATTTCCTCCACTTCGTCCATTTCGTCCACGTTTTCCACTTCCTCCACTTCCTCTACTTCCTCTACTTCGTCCATGTCGTCAACTTCCTCCACTTCCTGCCCTTCGTCCACTTCGTCCACTTCTTCCGCTTCCTCAACTTCATCCACTTCGTCAAGTTCGTCCACTTCATCCACTTCCACCACTTCGCCCACTTCATCCATTCTTCAACTTCGTCCATTTCGTCCACTTCATCAAGTTCGTCCACTTCCTCCACTTCCTCCACTTTGTCGGCTTCGTCCATTTTCTCTACTTCGTCCACGTCGTCAACTTCGTCCACTTCCTCCCCTTCGTCCACTTCGTCCTCTTCGTCAAGTTCGTCAACTTCCTCCACTTCCTCCACTTCGTCCACTTCGTCCACCTCGTCCACTTCTTCCACTTCGTCAGCTTCGTCCACTTCCTCCACTTCCTCCACTTCATCCACTTCGTCCACTTCGTCAAGTTCGTCCACTTCCTCTACTTCCTCCACTTCCTCCATTTCGTCCACTTCCTCGACTTCCATCCTTTCCTCCACTTGCTCCACTTCGTCAACGTCGTCCACTTCGACCTCTTCGTCAACTTCCTCTACTTCGTCCACTTCCTCCACTTCCTCCACTTCGTCCACTTCCACCACTTCGTCCTCTTCGTCCACTTCTTCATCTTCTTCATCCACTTCTTCCACTTCGTCCAATTCGTCAACTTCGTCCCCTTGTCCACTTCGTCCACTTCGACAACTTCTTCCACTTCGTCCACTTCGTCAATGTCGTCGACTTCCTCCACTTCCTCAACATCGTCCGCTTCCTCCACTTCATTCACTTCCTGAACTACTTCCACGTCGTCAACATCGTCCACTTCCTCCACTTTTTCACTTCATCCACTTCGTCAACTTCGTCAAGTTCGTCCATTCGCCCACTTCCTCAACTTCCTCCACTTCGTCCAATTCCTCCACTTGCTCAACCTCGTCCATTTCCTCCAGTTCCTCCTCCACTTTGTCCAGTTCGTACACTTTGACCACTTCCTCCACTTCGTCCACTTCTTCCACTTCGTCCACTTCCTCCACTTTGTCCACGTCGTCAAGTTGATCCACTTCGTCCACTTCGTCCGCTTCGTCCACTTCGTCCTCTTCGCCAATTCGTTCACTTCGTCCTCTTCGCCAATTCGTCTACTTCGTCGACTTCGACCACTTTTTCCACTTCCTCCAGTTCGTCCACTTCGTCAATTTCGTACACTTCCTCCATTTCGTCCACTTCATCCACTTCGTCAACTTCGTCCACTTCGTCCATTTCGTCCACATCGTCAAGTTCGTCCACATCCTCCACTTCCTCCACTTTGTCCACTTCGTCCACTTCGTCCGCTTCGTCCACGTTGTCAACTTCGTTAACTTCATCCAGTTCTTCCACTTCGCCCAATTCCTCCGCTTCCTCCAGTTCCTCCATTTCGGCCACTTTGTCATGTTCGTCCACTTCCTCTACTTCCTCCACTTCCTCCACTTGGTCCACTTCATCCACTTCGTCCACTTCCTCCATTTCGTCCACTTCGTCCACTTTGTCAAATTCATCCACTTCGTCAACTTCGTCCACTTCCTTAACCTCGTCCACTTCGTCAACTTCGTCTACTTCCTCCACTTCCTCCACTTCTTCAACTTCCTACATTCATCCACTTCGTCCACTCCTTCCACTTCCTCCACTTCCTCCACTTCGTCCACGTCGTCAACTTCTTCAACTTCTTCCACTTCGTCCACATCGTCCACCTCCTTCACTTCCTCCACTTCGTCCTCTTCGTCCACTTCCTCCACTTCGTCAACTTCGTCCACTTCCTCCACTTCGTCCACGTCGTCAACTTCGTCCACTTCGTCTAGTTCATCCTCTTCGTCCACTTTGTCCACTTCGTCCACTTCGTCAAGTTCGTCCACTTCGTCCACTTCCTCTACTTCCTCCCCTTCCTCCGCTTCCTCCACTTTGTCCACTTCCTCCACTTCCTCCATTTCGTCCACTTCCTCAACATCGTCTATTTACTCCATTTCCTCTACTTCATCCACTTCTTCCACTACATCAACTTGGTCCACTTCCTCCACTTCGTCCACTTCCTCCACTTCGTCAACTTTATCCACTCCGTCAATTTCGTCCACTTCCTCCACTTCTTCCACTTCGTCCACATCGTCCACTTCCTTCACTTCCTCCACTTCGTCCTCTTCGTCCACTTCCTCCACTTCCTCTACTTCCTCCACTTCGTCCTCTTCGTCCACCTCTTCATCTTCTTCTTCCACTTCTTCCACTTCGTCCAATTCGTCAACTTCGTCCACTTCGTCAAGTTTGTCCCCTTCGTCCACTTCCTCCACTTCCTCCACTTCGTCCACTTCGTCAATTTCGTCGACCTCCTCCACTTCCTCAACTTCGTCCACTTCCTCCACTTCATTCACTTCCTGAACTTCTTCCACTTCGTCAACACCGTCCACTTCCTCCACTTCATCCACTTCGGCAACTTCATCCACTTCCTCCACTTCCTCCACTTCATCCACTTCGGCAACTTCATCCACTTCCTCCACTTCGTCCACTTCTTCCACTTCCTCCACTTCCTCCACTTCTTCCACTACTTCCACTTCGTCCACTCTTTCCACTTCCTCCACTTCGTCCAGTTCCTCTACTTCGTCCACGTCGTCAACTTCGTCCACTTCATCCTCTTCGTCCACTTTGTCTACTTTGTCCACGTCCTCCACTTCATCCACTTCGTCAAGTTCGTCCACTTGATCCACTTCCTCCACTTCGTCAACTTCTTCCACTTCGTCCACTTCCTTCACTTCGTCCACTTCCTCCATTTCATCCACTTCGTCCATTTCGTCCACGTTTTCCACTTCCTCCACTTCGTCCACTTCCTCTACTTCCTCTACTTCATCCACGTCGTCAACTTCGTCCACTTCCTCCCCTTCGTCCACTTCGTCCTCTTCGTCCACTTCTTCCGCTTCCTCCACTTCATCCACTTCTTCCACTTCGTCAAGTTCGTCCAGTTCATCCACTTCCTCCACTTCGCCCACTTCATCCATTCTTCAACTTCGTCCATTTCATCCACTTCATCAAGTTCGTCCACTTCCTCCACTTTGTCCACTTCGTCCACTTCTTCCAGTTCGTCAGCTTCGTCCACTTCGTCCACTTCCTCTACTTCCTCCACTTCCTCCACTTCGTCCACTTCCTCGACTTCCACCCCTTCCTCCACTTGCTCCACTTCGTCAAGTTCGTCAACTTCATCCACGTCGTCTACTTCGTCCACTTCCTCCACTTCATCCACTTCGGCCACTTCGTCAAGTTCGTCCACTTCGTCCACTTTCTCTACTTCCTCCACTTCCTCCACTTCATCCACTTCCTCGACTTCCACCCTTTCCTCCACTTGCTCCACTTCGTCAACGTCGTCCACTTCGACCACTTCGTCGACTTCCTCTACTTCGTCCACTTCCTCCACTTCGTCCACTTCCTCCACTTTGTCCTCTTCGTCCACTTCTACATCTTCTTCATCCACTTCTTCCACTTCGTCCAATTCGACAACTTCGTCCACTTCGACAACTTCGTCAAGTTCGTCCCTTTCGTCCACTTCCTCCACTTCGACAACTTCTTCCACTTCGTCCACTTCGTCAATCTCGTCGACTTCCTCCACTTCCTCAACATCGTTCGCTTCCTCCACTTCATTCACTTCCTGAACTTCTTCCACTTCCTCAACATCGTCCACTTCCTCCACTTCTTCACTTCATCCACTTTGTCAAGTTCGTCCACTTCCTCCGCTTCGGCCACTTCATCCATTTCCTCCACTTCGTCATCTTCTTCTTCCACTTCGTCCAATTCGTCAACTTCGTCAACTTCGTCCTTTTCGTCCACTTCGCCCACTTCCTCCACTTCCTCCACTTCGTCCAATTCCTCCACTTGCTCAACCTCGTCTATTTCATCCAGTTCCCCCTCCACTTTGTCCACTTCGTCCACTTTGACCACTTCCTCCACTTCGTCCACTTCTTCCACTTCATGCACTTCGTGCACTTCCTCCACTTTGTCCACTTCGTCCAAGTCGTCAAGTTCATCCACTTCGTCCGCTTCGTCCACTTCGTCTTCTTCGCCAATTTGTCCACTTCGTCCTCTTCGCCAATTCGTCCACTTCGTCGACTTCGACCACTTTTTCCACTTCCTCCAGTTCGTCCACTTCGTCAATTTCGTCCACTTCCTCCAATTCGTCCAGTTCATCCACTTCGTCAACTTCGTCCACATCGTCAAGTTCGTCCACATCCTCCACTTCCTCCACTTCCTCCACTTTGTCCACTTCGTCCACTTCGTCCGCTTCGTCCAGGTTGTCAACTTCGACAACTTCATCCAGTTCTTTCACTTCAACCAATTCCTCCACTTCGTCCACTTCCTCCATTACGGCCACTTCGTCATGTTCGTCCACTTCCTCTACTTCCTACGCTTCCTCCACTTGGTCCACTTCATCCACTTCGTCAACTTCCTCCATTTCGTCCACTTCCTCCACTCCGTCAAATTCATCCACTTCGTCAACTTCGTCCACTTCCTTAACCTCGTCCACTTTGTCCACTTCGTCAACTTCGTCTACTTCGTCCACTTCCTCCACTTCTTCCACTTCCTGCATTCCTCCACTTTGTCCACTTCGTCAACTTCGTCAACTTCTTCCACTTCCTCCACTTCCTTCACTTGCTCCACTTCCTCCACTTCATCCACTTCGTCAACTTCGTCCACTTCTTCCTCTTCGTCCACTTTGCCGACTTCGTCCACTTCCATCACTTCATCCACTTCGTCCACTTTGTCAAGTTCGTCCACTTCCTCCACTTCCTCCGCTTCCTCCACTTCCTCCATTTCGTCCACTTCCTCCAGTTGCTCCACTTCGTCAACTTCGTCCACTTTGTACACTTCCTCCACTTCCTCCACTTCGTCGCAATCCTCCACTTCGTCCAATTCGTCCACTTCGTCCACATCGTCCACTTCCTCCACTTCATTAACTTCTTCCACATCGTCCACTTCGTCATTTTAGTCCACTTCCTCCACTTCCTGAACATCGACCACTTCCTCCACTTCGTCCACTTCATTCACTTCCTGCACTTCTTCCAGTACTCAACTTCGTCCACTTAGTCCACTTCGTCCACTTCATCCACTACGTGAACTTCGTCCACTTCTTCTACTTCCTCCACTTCCTTCACTTCGTCCTCGTCGTCCACTTTGTCCTCTTCGTCCACTTCCTCCACGTCCTCCACTTCGTCAACTTCGTCTACTTCGTCCATTTCGTCCATTTCGTCCACTCCTTTCACTTCTTCCACTTCCTCCACTTCGTCCACGTCGTCAACTTCGTCAACTTCTTCCACTTCGTCCACATCGTCCACTTCCTTCACTTCCTCCACTTCGTCCTCTTCGTCCACTTCCTCCACTTCGTCTACTTCGTCCACTTCCTCCACTTCGTCCACGTCGTCCACTTCCTCCAGTTCATCCTCTTCGTCCACCTTATCCACTTCGTCCACTTCGTCAAATTCGTCCACTTCCTCTACTTCCTCCCCTTCCTCCACTTCCTCCACTTCGTCCACTGCCACCACTTCCTCCACTTCGTCCACTTCGTCTACTTCGTCCACTTCCTCCACTTCGTCCACGTCGTCAACTTCGTCCAGTTCATCCTCTTTGTCCAGTTCGTCCACTTTGTCCACTTCGTCCACTTCGTCAAGTTCGTCCACTTCCTCTACTTCCTCCCCTACCTCCACTTCCTCCACTTCGTCCACTGCCTCCACTTCCTCCACTTCGTCAACTTCGTCCACTTCTTCCACATCGTCCACTTCCTCCACTTCATCAACTTCTTCCACTTCGTCATTTTCGTCCACTTCCTCCACTTCCTCCACTTCCTGAACATCGACCACTTCCTCCACTTCCTCCACTTCATTCACTTCCTGCACTTCTTCCAGTTGTCAACTTCGTCCACTTAGTCCACTTCGTCCACTTCGTGAACTTCGTCCACTTCTTCTACTTCCTCCACGTCCTCCACTTCCTTCACTTCGTCCCTGTCGTCCACTTTGTCCTCTTCGTCCACTTCCTCCACATCCTCCACTTCGTCAACTTCGTCCATTTCGTCCACTTCCTCCACTTCCTCCACTTCATCCACTTCGTCCATTTCGTCCACTTCGTCAAGTTCGTCCACTTCCTCCACGTCCTCCACTTCGTCCATTTCTTCCACTTTGTCAACTTCGTCTACTTTGTCCATTTCTTCCATTTCGTCCACTCCTTCCACTTCCTCCACTTTGTCCACGTCGTCAACTTCGTCAACTTCTTCCACTTCGTCCACATCGTCCACTTCCATCACTTCCTCCACTTCGTTTTCTTCGTCCACTTCCTCCACTTCGTCTACTTCGTCTACTTCCTCCACTTCCAACACTTCGACCACTTCCTCCACTTCCTCCACTTCGTCCTCTTCGTCCACTTCTTCATCTTCTTCTTCCACTTCATCCAATTTGTCAACTTCGTCAACTTCGTCAAGTTCGTCCCCTTGGTCCACTTCGTCGTTTTCGTCCACTTCTTCCGCTTCCTCCACGTCATCCACTTTCTCCACTTCGTCAAGTTCGTCCACTTCGTCCACTTCCTCCACTTCATCCACTTCGTCAACTTCGTCGACTTCGTCCATTTTGTCCACTTCGTCAAGTTCATCCACTTCCTCCACTTCCTCCATTTCGTCCACTTCCTCAACATCGTCTATTTACTCCATTTCCTCTACTTCATCCACTTCTTCCACTACATCATCTTGGTCCACTTCCTCCACTTCGTCCACTTCCTCCACTTCGTCCACTTCCTCCACTTCGTCAACTTCATCCCCTCCGTCAATTTCCTCCACTTCTTCCACTTGGTCCACATCGTCCACTTCCTTCACTTCCTCCCCTTCGTCCTCTTCGTCCACTTCCTCCACTTCGTCCACTTCCTCCACTTCGTCCTCTTCGTCCACTTCTTCATCTTCTTCTTCCACTTCTTCCACTTCGTCCAATTCGTCAACTTCGTCCACTTAAACAACTTCGTCAAGTTCGTCTCCTTCGTCCACTTCGTCCACTTCGACAACTTCTTACACTTCGTCCAATTCGTCAATTTCGTCGACTTCCTCCACTTCCTCAACTTCGTCCACTTCCTCCACTTCATTCACTTCCTGAACTTCTTCCATTTCTTCAACACCGTCCACGTTGTCAACTTCGTCAACTTTATCCAGTTCTTCCACTTCGCCCAATTTCTCCACTTCATCCACTTCCTCCATTTCGGCCACTTCGTCATGTTCGTCCACTTCCTCTACTTCCTCCACTTGGTCCACTTCATCCACTTCGTCCACTTCCTCCACTTCCTCCACTCCGTCAAATTCATCCACTTCGTCAACTTCGTCCACTTCCTTAACCTCGTCTACTTCGTCCACTTCGTCAACTTCGTCTACTTCGTCCACTTCCTCCACTTCTTCAACTTCCTACATTCCTCCACTTTGTCCACTTCGTCCATTTCGTCCACTTCGTCAACTTCGTCAACTTCTTCCACTTCCTCCACTTCGTTCACTTCCTCCACTTCCTCCACTTCATCCACTTCGTCAACTTCGTCCACTTCTTCCTCTTCGTCCACTTTGTCGACTTCGTCCACTTTGTCGACTTCGTCCACTTTGTCGACTTCGTCCACTTCCATCACTTCATCCACTTCGTCCACTTTGTCAAGTTCGTCCACTTCCTCCACTTCGTCTGCTTCCTCCACTTCCTCCATTTCGTCCACTTCCTCCAGTTGCTCCACTTCGTCAACTTCGTCCACTTCGTGCACTTCGTCGACTTCGTCCACTTCCACCACTTCCTCGCAATCCTCCACTTTGTCCAATTCGTCCACGTCGTCAAGTTCGTCCCCTTCGTCCACTTCGTCAAGTTCGTCCATTACGTCCACTTCGTCCACTTCATCCACATCGTCCACTTCATCAACTTCTTCCACTTCGTCCACCTCGTCATTTTCGTCCACTTCCTCCACTTCCTGAACATCGACCACTTCCTCCACTTCCTCCAGTTCATTCACTTCCTGCACTGCTTCCAGTTGTCAACTTCGTCCACTTAGTCCACTTCGTCCACTTCGTGAACTTCGTCCACTTCTTCTACTTCCTCCACGTCCTCCACTTCCTCCTCGTCGTCCACTTTGTCATCTTCGTCCACTTCCTCCACTTCATCCACTTTGTTCACTTCGTCAAGTTCGTCCACTTTGTCCACTTCCTCTACTTCCTCCACTTCCTCCATTTCGTCTACTTCCTCCACTTGCTTCAGTTCCTCAATTTCGTCCACTTCCTCCACTTCCCTCACTTGGTAAACTTCGTCAACTTCGTCCACTTCGTCAACTTCGTCTTCTTCGTCCACTTTTTCCACTTCCTCCACTTCATCCACTTCATCGACTTCATCCACTTCCTCCACTTCGTCCTCTTCGTCCACTTCTTCATCATCTTCTTCCACTTCGTCCACTCCGTTCAATTCGTCAAGTTCGTCCCCTTCGCCCAATTCGTCAACTTCGTCTCCTTCATCTACTTCGTCCACTTTGTCCACTTCCTCAACATCGTCCACTTCCTCGACTTTCTCCATTGCATTGACTTCCTGCACTTCTTCCACTTCGTCAACTTCGTCCACTTCGTCCACTTCCTCCACTTAATCCACTTCATCCACTTCGTCCATTTCGTCCACTTCCTCTACCTCATCCACTTCGTCCACTTCTTCATCTTCTTCTTCCACTTCGTTTAATTCGTAAACTTCGTGAAGTTCGTCCCCTTCCTCCACTTCGTCTCCTTCGTCCGATTCCTCCACTTCGTCAACTTCTTCCACTTCGTCCCCTTCCTCCACTTCCCCAACATCGTCCACTTCCTCCACTTCATTCACTACTTGCACTTCTTCCACTTCCTCCACTTCCTTCACTTCGCCCAATTCCTCCACTTCGTCCAATTCCTCGATTTCGTCCACTTCCTCCACTCCGTCCACTTCGTCCACTTCGTCAACTTCGTCTACTTCGTCCACTTCCTCCACTTCTTCCACTTCCTCCACTTCCTCCACTTTGTCCACTTCCTCCACTTCGTCCACTTCGTTCACTTCCTCCACTTCGTCCACGTTGTCAACTTCGTCAACTTCATCCACTTCTTCCACTTCGTCCACTTCGTCCTCTTCGTCCACTTCCTCCACTTCGGCCACTTCGTCATGTTCGTCCACTTCCTCTACTTCCCACACTTACTCCACCTGGTCCACTTCGTCCAATTCGTCCATTTCGTCCACTTCCCCCACTTCGTCAACTTCATCCACTTCGTCAACTTCCTTAACCTCGTCTACTTCGTCACGTCGTCCACTTCGTCCACTTCCTCCACTTCTTCAACTACCTACACTTCCTCCACTTTGTCCACTTCGTCCATTTCCTCCACTTCGTCCACTTCTTCCACTTCCTCCACTTCGTGCACTTCCTCCACTTCGTCAACTTCGTCCACTTCTTCCTCTTCGTCAACTTTGTCGACTTCCTCCACTTCTTCCACTTCGTCCACGTCGTCGATTTCCTTCACTTCCTCCACTTCGTCCTCTTCGTCCACTTCGTCCACTTCCTCCACTTCGTCCACTCCATCCACTTCCTTCACTTGGTCCACTCCTTCCACTTCCTTCACTTCGTCCACTTCCTCCACGTCGTCAACTACGTCAATCTCGTGCACTCCGTCTACTTTATCCTCATTGCCCACTTCGTCAACGTCGTCCACTTCCTCCACTTTGTCCACTTCGTCAAGTTCGTCCACTTCGGCAACTTCCTCCACTTCCTCCACTTCGTCCACTTCGTTCACTTCCTCCACTTCATCCACGTTGTCAACTTCGTCAACTTCATCCAGTTTTTCCACTTCGTCCACTTCGTCCACTTCGTCCTCTCCGTCCACTTCCTCCACTTCGGCCACTTCGTCATGTTCGTCCACTTCCTCTACTTCCCACACTTCCTCCACTTGGTCCACTTCATCCACATCGTCCACTTCATCAACTTCTTCCACTTCGTCATTTTCGTCCACTTCCTCCACTTCCTTAACATCGACCACTTCCTCCACTTCCTCCTGTTCATTCACTTCCTGCACTGCTTCCAGTTGTCAACTTCGTCCACTTAGTCCACTTCGTTCGCTTCGTCCACTTCTTCTACTTCCTCCACTTCCTCCTCGTCGTCCACTTTGTCATCTTCGTCCACTTCCTCCACTTCATCCACTTTGTTCACTTCGTCAAGTTCGTCCACTTTGTCCACTTCCTCTACTTCCTCCACTTCCTCCATTTCGTCTACTTCCTCCACTTGCTTCAGTTCCTCAATTTCGTCCACTTCCTCCACTTCCTCCACTTCGTCCACTTCCCTCACTTGGTAAACTTCGTCAACTTCGTCCACTTCGTCAACTTCGTCTTCTTCGTCCACTTCATCCACTTCATCCACTTCCTCCACTTCGTCCTCTTCGTCCACTTCTTCATCATCTTCTTCCACTTCGTCCACTCCGTTCAATTCGTCAAGTTCGTCCCCTTCGCCCAATTCGTCAACTTCGTCTCCTTCATCTACTTCGTCCACTTCGTCCACTTTGTCCACTTCCTCAACATCGTCCACTTCCTCGACTTCCTCCATTGCATTGACTTCCTGCACTTGTTCCACTTCGTCAACTTCGTCCACTTCCTCCACTTCCTCCACTTAATCCACTTCATCCACTTCGTCCACTTCCTCTACCTCCTTCACTTCGTCCACTTCTTCATCTTCTTCTTCCACTTCGTTTAATTCGTAAACTTCGTGAAGTTCGTCCCCTTCCTCCACTTCGTCTCCTTCGTCCGCTTCCTCTACTTCGTCAACTTCTTCCACTTCGTCCCCTTCCTCCACTTCCCCAACATCGTCCACTTCCTCCACTTCATTCACTACATGCACTTCTTCCACTTCGTCCACTTCCTCCACTTCGCCCAATTCCTCCACTTCGTCCAATTCCTCAATTTTGTCCACTTCCTTCACTCCGTCCACTTCGTCCACTTCGTCAACTTCGTCTACTTCGTCCACTTCTTCCACCTCCTCCACTTCGTTCACTTCCTCCACTTCGTCCACGTTGTCAACTTCGTCAACTTCATCCACTTCTTCCACTTCGTTCACTTCCTCCACTTCGTCCACGTTGTCAACTTCGTCAACTTCATCCACTTCTTCCACTTCGTCCACTTCGTCCTCTTCGTCCACTTCCTCCACTTCGGCCACTTCGTCATGTTTGTCCACATCCTCTACTTCCCACACTTCCTCCACCTGGTCCACTTCATCCACTTCGTCCAATTCGTCCACTTCGTCCATTTCCCCCACTTCGTCCATTTCATCCACTTCGTCAAGTTTGACCACTTCGTCCACTTCCTCCACTTCGTCAACTTCGTCCACTTTGTCCACTTCAACCACCTCGTCCACTTCGTCAACTTCTTCCACCTCCTCCACTTCCTCCACTTCGTCAACTTTGTCTACTTCCTCCACTTCCTCCACTTCGTCCACTCCTTCCACTTCCTCCAGTTCCTCCAGTTCCTCCACTTCCTCCACGTCGTCCACTTCGTCAACTTCGTCCACTTCCTCCACTTCATGATCTTCGTTCACTTCGTCCACTTCGTCCTCTTCGTCCACTTCCTCCACTTCCTCAACTTCATCCACTGCGTCCACTTCGTCGAGTTCGTCCACTTCCTCTACTTCCTCCACTTCCTCCCCTTCCTCCACTTCCTCCACTTTGTCAATTTCGTCCACTTCGTCCACTTCGTTAACTTCGTCCACTTCCTCCACTTCGAGCACTTCGCAAAATTCGTCAACTTCGTCCACTTCGTCATGTTCGTCCCCGTCGTCCACTTCGTCCACTTCCTCCACTTCGTCAACTTCTTCCACTTCGTCCACTTCGTAAATTTCATCGAATTCCTCCACTTCCTCCACTTCATTCACTTCCTGAACTTCTTCAACTTCGTCAACGTTGTCCACTTCATCCACTTCGTCAACTTCGTCCACTTCATCCATTTCATCCACTTCGTCAAGTTCGACCACTTCCTCTACTTCCTCCACTTTGTCCACTTCGTCCACTTCGTCAACTTCGTCTGGTTCGTCCACTTCCTCTACTTCCTCCACTTCGTCCACTACTTCCATTTCCTTCACTTCGTCCCCTTCCTCCACTTCCTCCACGTCAACAACTTCGTCAACTTGGTGCACTTCGTCCACTTGATCCTCTTTGTCCACTTCGTCGGCTTCGTCCTCTTCCTCCACTTCGTCACCTTCGTCCACTTCGTCCACTTCGTCAAGTTCGTCTACTTCGTCCACTTCCTCTACTTCCTCCCCTTCCTCCACTTCCTCCACTTCATCAACTTCTTCCATTTCGTCGACTTCGTCTACTTCGTCCACTTCGTCCTCTTCCTCCACTTCGACCACTTCCTCCACTTCGTCATCTTCGTCCACTTCGTCAACTTCGTCATGTTCAGCCCCATCGTCCACTTCCTCCACTTCCTCCACATCCTCCACTTCCTCCACTTCCTCCACTTCATTCTACTACCTCCACTTCCTCCACTTCCTCCACTTCGTCCAGTTCATCCACTTCGTCATGTTCCTCCACTTCGTCAATTTCGTCCACTTCCTCCATTTCGTCGAATTCCTCCAGTTCCTCAACATCGTCTACTTCCTCCACTTCATTCACTTCCTCCACTTTGTCCACTTCATCAACGTCGTCCATTTCGTCCACTTCGTCAACTTTGTCCACTTCCTCCACCTCCTCCACTTCCTCCACTTCGTCCACTCCTTCCACTTCCTTCACTTCGTCCCCTTCCTCCACTTCGTCCATGTCAACAACTTCGTCGACTTGGTGCACTTCGTCCACTTCATCCTCTTCGTCCACTTCGTCGGCTTCGTCCTCTTCCTCCAGTTCCTCCACTTCCTCCACTTCGTCACCTTCGTCCACTTCGTCAAGTTCGTCTACTTCGTCCACTTCCTCTACATCCTCCCCTTCCTCCACTTCCTCCACTTCGTCAACTTCTTCCATTTCGTCCACTTCGTCAACTTCGTCCACTTCCTCCACTTCCTCCACTTCGACCAATTCCTCCACTTCGTCATGTTCGTCCACTTCTTCAACTTCTTCTTCCACTTCGTCAAATTCGTCAACTTCGTCAACTTCGTCCACTTCGTCAACTTCGTCATGGTCAGCCCCTTCGTCCACTTCCTCCACATCCTCCACTTTCTCCACTTCCTCCACTTCATTCTACTACCTCCACTTCCTCCACTTCCTCCACTTCGTCCAGTTCATCCACTTCGTCATGTTCCTCCACTTCGTCAACGTCGTCCATTTCGTCCACTTCGTCAAGTTTGTCCACTTCATCCACTTCCTCCACTTCGTCCACTTCTTCCACTTCCTCCACTTCGTCCACTTCCTCCACTTCTTCCATTTCCTCCACTTCGTCCAGTTCTTCCACTTCTTCCATTTCGTCCACTTCATCACGTTCGTCCACTTCCTCCACTTCGTCAAGTTCGTCCACTTCCTGCACTTTGTCCACTTCTTCCACTTCCTCCACTTCGTCTACTTCCTCCACTTCGTCCACGTCGTCATCTTCATCCACTTCCTCCGCTTCGTGCTCTTCGTCCACTTCGTCGATGTCGTCCACTTCTTCCGCTTCCTCCACTTCATCCATTTCGTCCACTTGGTCCACTTCTTCTACTTCCTGCACTTCCTCCACTGCGTGAACTTCGTCAACTTCGTCCACTTCGTCCAATTCCTCCACTTCGTCAACTTTGTCTACTTCGTCCACTTCCTCCACTTCCTCCATTTCCTCCACTTCGTCCACTCCATCCACTTCCTCCACTTCGTCCACGTCGTCAACTTCGTCAACTTCATCCACTTCATCCTCTTCGTTCACTTCGTCGACTTTGTCCTCTTCGTCTACTTCCTCCACTTCCTCAACTTCATCCACTTCGTCCACTTCGTCAAGTTCGTCCACTTCCTCTACTTCCTCCACTTCCTCCACTTCCTCCACTTCGTCAACTTTGTCCACTTCGTCCATTTCGTCCACTTCGTCCACTTCGTTAACTTCGTCTACTTCGTCCACTTCCTCCACTTCATCCACTTCCTCGATTTCGTCGTCTTCTACTTCCACTTCGTCCACTTCGTCGACTTCCTCCACTTCCTCAACATCGTCCACTTCCTCCACATCATTGACTTCCTGAACCACTTCCACTTCGTCATCATCGTCCACTTCGTCAAGTTTGACCACTTGCTCCACTTGCTCCACTTCCTCCACTTTCTCCACTTCGTCAACATCGTCCACTACGTCAACTTCGTCAACTTCATCCACTTCATCCTCTTCGTTCACTTCGTCGACTTCGTCCTCTTCGTCTACTTCCTCCACTTCCTCAACTTCATCCACTTCGTCCACTTCGTCAAGTTCGTCCACTTCCTCTACTTCCTCCACTTCCTCCACTTCCTCCACTTCGTCAACTTTGTCCACTTCGTCCATTTCGTCCACTTCGTTAACTTCGTCCACTTCGTCCACTTCGTCCACTTCCTCCACTTCCTCCACTTCGTCAACTTCTTCCACTTCGACCACTTCGTCAATTTCGTCGACTTCCTCCACTTCCTCAACATCGTCCACTTCCTCCACATCATTGACTTCCTGAACCACTTCCACTTCGTCATCATCGTCCACTTCGTCAAGTTTGACCACTTGCTCCACTTGCTCCACTTCCTCCACTTTCTCCACTTCGTCAACATCGTCCACTTCGTCCACTTTGTCCAATTCGTCCACTTCGTCAACTTTGTCAAGTTTGTCCCCTTTGTCGACTTCGTCCACTTCCTCCACTTCGTCAACTTCTTCCACTTCGTCAATTTCGTCCTGTTCCTCTACTTCCTCAACATCGTCCACTTCCTCCACTTCCACCACCTCATTCCACTTTCTCCACTTCCTCCACTTCGATCACTTCTTCCTCTTCGTCAACATCGTCCACTTCCTCCACTTCCTCCACTTCGTCAACTTCGTTTAGTTCGTCCACTTCCTCCACTTCGTCCACTCCTTTCACTTCCTTCACTTCGTCCACTTCCTCAACTTCGTCCACGTCTTCAAATTCGTCAACTTGGTACACTTCGTCCACTTCATCCTCTTCGTCCACTTCGTCCTCTTCCTCCACTTCGTCCACTGCGTCCACTTCGTCAAGTTCGTCCACTTCGTCCTCTTCCTCTACTTCCTCACCTTCCTCCACTTCCTCCACTTCCTCCACTGCCTCCACTACCTCCACTTCATCCACTTCGTCCATTTCGTCCACTTCGTCAACTTCGTCCACTTCCTCCACTTCGACCACTTCCTCCACTTCGTCATCTTCGTCCACTTCTTCATCTTCTTCTCCCACTTCGTCCACTAACTCCACATCCTCCACTTCATCTTCTTCTCCCACTTCGTCCAATTCGTCAACTTCGTCAACTTCGTCCAGTTCGTCAAGTTCAGCCCCTTCGTCCACTTCCTCTACTTCCTCCCCTTCCTCCACTACCTCCATTTCCTCCACTTCCTCCGCTTCGTCAACTTCGTCCACTTTGTCAACTTCGTCTACTTCGTCCACTTCATCCACTTCGACAACTTCCTCCACTTCGTCATCTTCGTCCACTTCTTCAACTTCTTCTTCCACTTCGTCCAATTCGTCAACTTCGTCAACTTCGTCCAGTTCAGCCCCTTCGTCCACTTCCTCCACATCCTCCACTTCCTCAACATCTTCCACTTCCTCCACTGCATTCCACTACCTCCACTTCCTCGACTTCCTCGACTTCGTCCAGTTCGTCCACTTCGTCATGTTTGTCCACTTCCTCCACTTCGTCAAGTTCGTCCACTTCCTCCATTTCGTCAAATTCCTCCACTTCCTCCAATTCGTCAACTTCATCCACTTCGTCCACTTCGTCAATTTCGTCCACTTCGTCAACATCGTCCACTTCCTCCAGTTCCACCACTTCCTCCACTTCGTCAACTTCGTTTAGTTCGTCCACTTCCTCCACTTCGTCCACTCCTTTCACTTCCTTCACTACGTCCACTTCCTCAACTTCGTCCACGTCTTCAAATTCGTCAACTTGGTGCACTTTGTCCACTTCATCCTCTTCGTCCACTTTGTCAGCTTCGTCCTCTTCCTCCACTTCATCCATTTCGTCCACTTCGTCAAGTTCGTCCACTTCGTCCT
The DNA here is from genome assembly GCA_034642375.1 of Vigna nakashimae. Taxonomy (NCBI): domain Eukaryota; kingdom Viridiplantae; phylum Streptophyta; class Magnoliopsida; order Fabales; family Fabaceae; genus Vigna; species Vigna nakashimae. The sequence goes on from CM067765.1 coordinate 36,160,244, forward strand.
CTTCCTCTACTTCGTCACCTTCCACCACCTCCTCCACTTCGTCCACTGCTTCCACTTCCTCCACTTCGTCCATTTTGTCCCCTTCGTCAACTTCGTCCACTTCCTCCACTATGACCACTTCCTCCACTTCCTCCACTTCGTCATCTTCGTCCACTTCTTCATCTTCTTCTTCCACTTCGTCCAATTCGTCAACTTCGTCAACTTCGTCAACTTCGTCAACTTCGTCCACTTCGTCAACTTCGTCAACTTCATCCACTTCGTCAACTTCGTCAAGTTCAGCCCCTTCGTCCACATCCTCCACATTCTCCACTTCCTCAACATCGTCCACTTCCTCCACTGCATTCCACTACCTCCACTTCCTCCACTTCGTCCAGTTCATCCACTTCGTCATGTTCCTCCACCTCGTCAAGTTCGTCCACTTCCTCCACTTCCTCCAATTCGTCGAATTCCTCCACTTCCTCAACATCGTCCACTTCCTCTACTTCCTCCACTTCATCACTTCCTCCACTTTGTCCACTTCGTCAACTTCGTCCATTTCGTCCACTTCATCAAGTTCATCCACTTCCTCCACTTCCTCTAGTTCCCCCACTTCGTCCACTTCCTCCACTTCGTCACTTCTTCCACTTTCGTCCACTTCGTCCAGTTCTTCCAGTTTCTCCAGTTTGTCCACATTCTCCACTTCCTATACTTCGTCAACTTCGTCAACTTGGTGCACTTCGTCCACTTCATCCTCTTCGTCCACTAGGCGGCTTCGTCCTCTTCGTCCACTTTGTCAAGTTCGTCCACTTCCACCACTTCCTCTACTTCCTTCTCTTCCTCCACTTCGTCCACTGCCTCCACTTCGTCCACTTCGTCCACTTCGTCAACTTCGTCTACTTCGTCCACTTCATCCACTTCGACAACTTCCTCCACTTCCTCCACTTCGTCATCTTCGTCCACTTCCTGAACTTCTTCCACTTCGTCCACTTCGTCCAATTCGTCAACTTAGTCCAGTTCAGCCCCTTCGTCCACTTCCTCCACATCCGCCACTTTCTCAAGATCGTCCATTCCTCCACTGCATTCCACTTTCTCCACTTCCTCCACTTCCTCCACTTCGTCCAATTCGTCCACTTCGTCATGTTCGTCCACTTCCTCCACTTCGTCAAGTTCGTCCACTTCCTCCATTTCGTAAAATTCCTCCACTTCCTCAACATCGTCTACTTCCTCCACTTCATTCACATCCTCCACTTCGTCCACTTCGTCCATTTCTTCCATTTCGTCAACTTCGTCCACTTCTTCCACTTCGATCACTTCTTCCTCTTCGTCAACATCGTCCACTTCCTCCACTTCCTCCACTTCCTCCAATTCGTCAACTTCGTTTAGTTCGTCCACTTCCTCCACTTCGTCCACTTCGTCAACTTGGTGCACTTTGTCCACTTCATCCTCTTCGTCCACTTCGTCGGCTTCGTCCTCTTCCTCCACTTCGTCCACTTCGTCAAGTTCGTCCACTTCGTCCTCTTCCTCTACTTCCTCACCTTCCTCCACTTCCTCCACTTCGTCCACTGCCTCCACTTCCTCCACTTCCTCCACTTCCTCCACTTCGTCCATTTCGTCCATTTCGTCCACTTCCTCCACTTCTTCCACTTCGACCACTTCCTCCACTTCCTCCACTTCGTCATCTTCGTCCACTTCGTCCAATTTGTCAACTTCGTCATGTTCGTGCACTTCGTCAACTTCGTCAAGTTCAACCCCTTTGTCCACTTCCTCCACATCCTCCACTTCCTCAACATCGTCCACTTCCTCCTATGCATTCCACTACCTCCACTTCCTCCTCTTCGTCCAGTTCATCCACTTCGTCATGTTCCTCCACTTCCTCCACTTCGTCAAGTTCGTCCACTTCCTCCACTTCATCCACTTCCTCCATTTCCTCCATTTCGTCGAATTTCGCCACTTCCTCAACATCGTCCACTTTCTCCACTTCATTCACTTTGTCCAGTTCGTCCACTTCGTCAACTTCGTTCATCAAGTTCGTCCACGTCCTCCACTTCCTCCAGTTCCCACACTTCGTCCACTTCGTCCACTTCCTCCACTTCGCCCACTTCGTCAAGTTCGTCCACTTCCTCCATTTCGTCCACTTCCTCCATTTCATTGAATTCCTCCACTTCCTCAACATCGTCTACTTCCTCAACTTCCTCCACTTCATTCACCTCCTCCACTTCATTCACTTCCTCCACTTCGTCAACTTCGTCAACTTCGTTCACTTCGTCCACTTCGTCCACTTCGTCCACTTCGTCATGTTGGTCAACTTCCTTTACTTCCTCCACTTCCTCAACTTCCTCCACTTCGTCCACTTCCTCGACTTCCACCACTTCCTCCACTTCCTCAACTTCGTCAACTTCGTCCACTTCATCCACTTTGTCCACTTCGTCCACTTCCTCCACATCCTCCTCTTCATCCAATTCGTCAACTTCGTCCACTTCCCCCACTTCATTCATGTCCTGAACTTCTTCCACTTCGTCAACATCGTCCACTTCCTCCACTTCCTCCACTTCATCCACTTCGTCTACTTCGTCCATTTCCTCCACTTCGTCCACTTCGTCCACTTTGTCTACTTCGTCCACTTCCTCCACTTCCTCCACTCCTTCCACTTCCTCCAGTTCCTTCACTTCGTCCACGTCGTCAACTTCATCAACTTCGTCCACTTCATTCTCTTCGTTCACTTCGACGACTTTGTCCTCTTCGTTCCCTTGCTCCACTTCCTCAGCTTCATCCACTTCGTCGACTTCGTCAGGTTCGTCCACTTCCTCTACTTCCTCCACTTCCTCCACTTCCTCCACTTCGTCAACTTCGTCCACTTCGTCCATTTCGTCCACTTCATCCACTTAGTTAACATCGTCTACTTCGTTCACTTCCTGCACTTTCTCCACTGCGTCCACTTCGACCACTTCCTCCACATCCTCCACTTCCTCCACTTCGTCATCTTCTTCTTCCACTTCGTCCAATTCGTGAACTTCGTCCACTTCGTCAAGTTCGTCCCCTTCGTCCACTTTGTCCACTTCCTCCACTTCCTCCACTTCATCCACTTCTTCCACTTCGTCAATTTCGTCGACTTCCTCCACTTCCTCAACATCGTCAACTTCCTCCACTTCATTCACTTCCTGAACTTCTTCCACTTCGTCAACATCGTCCACTTCCTCCACTTCATCCACTTCGTCAACTTCGTCCACTTCTTCCACTTCGTCCACTTCGTCCACTTCGTCCACTTCCTCCACTTCGTCCACTTCGTCAATTTCGTCCACTTCGTCAGCTTCTTCCACTTCCTCTACTTCGACCCGTTCTTCCACTTCCTCTAGTTTGTCCACATTCTCCACTTCCTGTACTTCGTCCACTTTATCAAGTTCATCCACTTCCTCCACTTCGTCGAGTTCGTCCACTTCCTCCACTTCCTCATGTTCGTCCACATTCTCCACTTCCTCTACTTTGTCAACTTCGTCCACTTCGTCCATTTCGTCCACTTTATCAAGTTGGTCCACTTCCTCAACTTCGTTAAGTTCGTCCCCCTCCTCCATGATGAGTCGTTATTTCTGGAATTATATTTAGTTTATTGCACTTAAATAAACCAAGGAATTGTGTTTAATTGTCTATTATTTCCCCGTTTTCTGAATTCTGCTTAATTTGGTCGGAAATTCGTAATTGTGCTAATTTGGGTTTTCTGAGTTGATTAAGTGCATTTCTGGTTGCAGGAAAGTTGTGGAAACATCATCTAGAGCATTGGGATATGGCGTGACACACTCAAAGGCTCAACATTTAGTCATTTAGATTCTAATTAAACTTGTAATTTCGTTTTCTAGAAGCCCTTAATTAGAATTAGTTTGGACCCTTTTATGGGCAATTTTGTAAAAAGACCCATTTGTAGGACATGTGCCTTTTTTATTAGGGTTTTTAATTGATTGTGGACCCCATTTTGAGGAGAAACTCTCGGCATTTTAGAGAGCCTTAGCCAACCACACAAAAAGACTCTTACACACTTCATGTTTTTGACATTTTTGAGCTTTTCTCTCTTAGGGTTTCTTATATGAACACTCTTATGGAGAGCTTGACTTGGGTGTCTCGTTTTTGGCCATTTCAATGAGAAAGATGCAGATTTTCTTCTTCTCTTAATTTACTCTTGGTTGTCTTAGATTATTGGTGGTGAAAAACTATTCATTTCCACTTCCATTTGCTTGTTCTTGGTGCTTGGAGTTTGAGTTTTGGAGCTTTTCTTTGCATTTCCATGGTGGATGTTGGGTTTGAGTAACTTTATATTTCGTTTTCCTCTCCCTTTGCTGCTGTTCCTCTCGGTTTTTATCTCATTCTATATGGTTGGATGATAAAAATGAAGTTCTATGTAGTTTTAGGTTGAAGAGAGCTTAAGATGATGTGTGGGTGTTGTGGGTTCAACTCTTTTCTTGCATTTTTCAGTTTTGAAGCTTGAGACAAGGTTGGGATCAGATCTTGGTGATGTTATGGAGGCTTGACAGAACTGGAATTAATGGTCTAAGTATTATTTTCGTTTTTGCAAAGAAACTTGAAGAAATGGTAGTGTTAAAGATGGGTTGATGAGTAGAAGTTTGGGTTTATTGTTCTTGTGTTCATTTGCAACTCTAACTTTGGTTTCTTGAAGTTGTTCTCTGTATTGAAGAGTGGAAGAAAGCTTTTGGATGCATAATTCATGAAGAAAAACCGTTTGGAGTTTGTAGTAGAGAGGAAATTGCTTCATTTAATTTTTACCACTTTTGGACCAACACAAAATATGCTTGTTTTGACCCAAGGAATGTTTCCACTTTGAGATTTGGCCTTTGCTTGTTCCAGCCGTGAATTGCAATGAGAAATGGAGGTTTTAAGAGTTTGTTTTCATTTGATTTAGCTTACTTGGCACATTGGTAGGAGCACCCATGGTATCTTCCATTTGCACATTGGTCTTTGAAGCATTCTTTGGCATTTCCACTTGGTGGTTCACGTAACTTGTGTGCTTTGGTGTATAAAATCATTTCTTTGCTGCATGGAAGGAGAGAGGGGATGGTCTTGGAGAGTGTGCAAGGCACATGCTTAATTTCTTGAAAAATGGTGCACATGGGAGAAGAAGTCAACACATTTTGTGGCTTATTTAAGGTGAAATTGAAGTTTGACTTGGGTGCATGATGACTCACGGCCATGTGTTCTTTCTTTGGGCAATTGGACTTTTAAATTCATTTGTTAATTGCCATTATGACAAGTAATTTGCTAGGATTAAATTAGGATTCTTGGTTTCTTTGGTTTTTAATTAATTTAATTAATAGGTTGAGTTTATGTGTTTGAGTTAGTGTTGCATTTAATTATTTTTAACTGTGTTTGTTAATCAGTTTGTAACAGTGTTAATCATTTTTTCCTCCACTTCCTGCACTTCCTCCAGTTCCTCCACTTCCTCCACTTCGTCCACTTCTTCCCCTTCCTCCACTTCCTCCACGTCCTCCACTTCGTCAATTGCGTCCACTTCGTCACCTTCTTCCACTTTCTCCACTTCGTCCAGTTCTTCTTCCACTTCCTCCAGTTTGTCCACATTCTCCACTTCCTCTACTTCGTCAACTTCGTCCATTTCGTCCACTTCATCAAGTTCGTCCACTTCCTCCGCTTCGACAAGTTCCTCCACTTCCTCCTCTTTGTCCACTTCCTCCACTTCGTCCACTTTGTCTACTTCCTCCACTTCGTCCACGTCGTCAACTTCGTCCACTTCCTCCGCTTCGTCCTCTTCGTCCTCTTCGTCCACTTCGTCCACTTCGTCCACTTCTTCCGCTTCCTCCACTTCATCTGCTTCCTCCACTTCGTCAAGTTCGTCCACTTCGTCCACTTCATCCACTTCGTCCACTTCATCCACTTCGTCGACTTCGTCCATTTCGTCAACTTCCTCCACTTCCTCCACTTCGTCCACTTCGTCACATTCGTCCACTTCCTCCTCTTCGTCCAGCTCTTCCACTTCCTCCACTTTGTCCACATTATCCACTTCCTCCACTTCGTCCACTTCGTCAACTTCGTCCATTTCGTCCACTCCATCAAGTTTGTCCACTTCCTTCACTTCGTCAAGTTCGTCCACTTCCTCCACTTCGTCCACTTCCTCCATTTCGTCCAATTCCTCCACTTCCTCAACCTCGTCCATTTGCTCCACTTCCTCCGGTTCATTCACTTCCTCCACTTCGTCCATTTCATCCACTTCGTCCACTTCCTCCATTTCGTCTACTTCCTCTTCCACTTCCTCCACTTTGTCCACATTCTCCACTTCTTCCACTTTGTCCACTTCGTCCACTTCGTCCACTTCGTCGATTTCGTCCACTTCGTCAAGTTCGTCCAATTCCTCCACTTCGTCCACTTCTTCCACTTCGTCGACTTCGTCCACTTCGTGCACTTCATCCACTTCGTCAACTTCCTCCACCTTCTCCACTTCGTCCATGTCGTCAACTTCGTCAACTTCTTAAACTTCGTCCCCTTCGTCCACTTCCTGCACTTCTTCCACTTCGTCCACTTCGTCAATTTCGTCGACTTCCTCCACTTCCTCAACATCGTCCACTTCCTCAACTTCCTCCACTTCATTCACTTCCTCAACTTCTTCCACTTCGTCAACATTGTCCTCTTCCTCCACTTCCTCCACTTCATCCACATCGTCAACTTCGTCCACTTTGTCAATTTTGTCCACTTCGTCCACCTCGTCCACTTCTTTCACTTCCTCCACTTCGTCCACTTCATCTACTTCTTCCACTTCATCCACTTCGTCCTCTTCGTCCACTTCGTCCACTTCTTCCGCTTCCTCCACTTCGTCCACTTCGTCCATTTCGTCAAGTTCATCCACTTCGTCCACTTCATCCACTTTGTCCATTTCGTCCACTTCGTCAAGTTCGTCCACTTCCTCCGCTTCCTCCACTTCGTCCACTTCGTCCACTTCTTCCACTTCGCCCACTTTGTCCACTTCGTCCACTTCGTGCACTTCGTCCACTTCGTCCACTTCCTCCACTTTCTCTACTCCGTCCACGTCGTCAACTTCGTCAACTTCATGCTTCGTCCACTTCCTCCACTTCCTCTACTTCCTCCACTTCTACCACTTCGTCCACTTCGTCCACATCCTCCATTTCGTCCACTTCTTCATCCACTTCCTCTACTTCGTCCACTTCGTCAACTTCATCTACTTCCTCGACTTCCACCACTTCCTCTACTTCCTCCACTTCGTGAACTTCGTCCACTTCGTCAATTTCGTTTACTTCGTCAGCTTCCTCCACTTCCTCCAGTTTCTCCACTTCGTCCTCTTCGTCCACCTCTTCATCTTCTTCTTCCACTTCGTCCAATTCGTCAACTTCCTCAACTTCGTCCCCTTCGTCCAGTTCGTCCACTTCCTGCACTTCTTCCACTTCGTCCACTTCATCAATTTCGTCGACTTCCTCCACTTCCTCCACCTCATTCACTTCCTCAACTTCTTCCACTTCGTCAACATCGTCCTCTTCCTCCACTTCCTCCACTTCATCCACTTCGTCAACTTCGTCCATTTCATCCACTTTGTCAAGTTCATCCTGTTCCTCCACTACCTCCATTTTGTCCACTTCATCCACTTCGTCCACTTCGTCAACTTCGTTAACTTAATCCACTTTGTCCCCTTTGTGCACTTCAACCACTTCGTCCACTTCGACCACTTCGTCCATTTCGTCCACTTCGTCCGCTTTGTCAACGTCTTGCACTTCGTCAATTTCGTCCACTTCCTCCACTTCGTCCACGTCGTCAACCTCGTAAACTTCCTCCACTTTGTCCTCTTCGTCCAATTCGTCCACTTCCTCCACTTCATCCACTTCTTCCACGTCGTCCACTTCCTCCACTTCATCATTTTCGTCCACTTCTTCCACTTCCTCCACTTCCTCCACTTCATCCACTTCATCCACTTCGTCCACTTCCTCCATTTCGTCTACTTCCTCTACTTCCTTCATTTCGTCAACTTTCTCCACTTCGTCAACTTCGCCCACTTCGTCAACTTCGTCCAGTTCGTTAACTTCGTGTACTTCGTCCACTTCGTCTACTTCCCCCACTTCCTCCATTTCGTCCAATTCCTCCACTTGCACAACATCGTCAATTTCCTCCACTTCCTCCACTTCATCCACCTCCTCCACTTGGTCCACTTCGTCCACTTCGTCGATTTCGTCCACTTCGTCAAGTTCGTCCACTTCCTCCACCTTCTCCACCTTGTCCACTTCGTCAATTTCCTCTACTTCCTCCACTTCGTCCACTTCTCCACTTCGTTCACTTCCTCCATTTCGTCCACTTCCTCTATTTCCTCCACTTCCTCCACTTCGTCCATTTCGTCCACTTCCTCCTCTTCATCCACTTCGTCCACTTCCTCCACTTCATCATGTTCGTCCACTTCCTCCACTTCCTCTACTTCCTCCACTTCTACCACTTTGCCCATTTCGTCCACTTCGTCCACATCCTCCAGTTCGTCCACTTCATCCACTTCGTCCACTTCGTCAAGTTCATCCACTTCCTCTACTTCGTCCACTTCGTCAACTTCGGCTACTTCCTCGACTTCCACTACTTCCTCCACTTCGTGAACTTCGTCCACTTCGTCCACTTCGTCATTTTCGTCTACTTCGTCAGCTTCCTCCACTTCCTCCACTTCCTCCACTTTCTCCACTTCGTGCTCTTCGTCCACCTCTTCATCTTCTTCTACCACTTCGTCCAATTCATGCAATTCGTCAAATTCGTCAACTTCGTCCACTTCGTCAACTTCCTCAACTTCGTCCCCTTCGTCCAGTTGGTCCACTTCCTGCACTTCTTCCACTTCGTCTTGTCCACTTCATCCACTTCATCAACTTCGTCCACTTCGTCCATTTCGTCCATTTCGTCCACTTCGTCCACTTTTTCCACTTCGTCCACTTCCTCCACGTCGTCAAGTTACTTCCTGCACTTCGTCCATATCATTCACTTTCTCCACTTCGTACACCTGTTCCGCTTTCTCCACATCGTCTACTTCCTCCACTTCATCACTTAGTCCACTTCGTCCAGTTCGTTAACTTCGTCTACTTCATCAAGTTCGCACACTTCGTGAAATTCGTCCACTTCCTCCACATCTTCCACTTCCTCAACTTCGTCAACTTCGTGCACTTCGTCCACTTCGTCCACTTCATGCACTTCGTCCACTTCCTCCATTTCCTCCACTTCGCCCACTTCTTCATCTTCCTCCACTTCGTCCTGTTCCTCCACTTCGTCCACTTCGTCAACTTCGTCCACTTGGTCAACTTCGTCCACTTCACCCACTTCGTCCACTTCGTCCACTTCGTCCATTTCCTCCATTTCCTCTACTTTGTCCACTACTTCCACTTCGTCCCCTATGTCCACTTCATAAAATTCTTTCACTTCGTCAACTTCGTCAACTTCTTCCACTTCGTCCACTTCGTCCACTTGCACTACTTCCTGCACTTCCTCCACTTCCTCCACTTCCTGCACTTCCTCCACTTCTTCCACTTCCCACACTTCATCCTCTTCGTCCACTTCGTCATCTTCTTCTTCCACTTCGTCCACTTCGTCAAGTTCGTCCCCTTCGTCCGCCCCCTCCACTTCATCAAGTTCGTCCACTTTGTCCAATTCGTCAACTTCGTCTACTTCCTCCACTTCATCCACTTCGTCAACTTTGTCCACTTCGTCCACTTTGTGCATTTCGTCCACTTCGTCAAGTTCGTCCACTTCCTCCACTTCCTGCACTTTGTCCACTTTTCCACTTCGTTCGTTTTGTCCATTTCGTCAACTTCGTCGACTTCGTCCACTTCTTCCACTTCGTCCATTTCATCCACTGCCTCAACTTCGTCCACGTCGTCAACTTAGTCCACTTCGTCCTCTTGGTCCACTTCCTCCACGTCCTCCACTTTGTCCACTTCCTCCCTTTCCTCCGCTTCCTCCATTTCCTCCACCTCGTCCACTTCGTCCACTTCGTCCACTTCGTAACTTCGTCAACTTCGTTTACTTCGTCCACTTCCTCCACTTCCTCCTCTTCCTCTTCCTCCACTTCGTCAACTTCGTCCACTTCGTCAACTTCGTCCCCTTCGTCCGCTTCCTCCACTTCGTCAACTTCTTCCACTTCGTCAACTTCGTCCACTTCCTCGCCTTCCCCAACATCGTCCACTTCCTCCACTTCATCACTTCGTCCAGTATGTTAACTTCGTCCACTTCGTCAAGTTCGTGAACTTCGTCCACTTCGTGCACTTCGTCCACTTCCTCCACTTCCTCCACTTTCTCTACTCCGTCCACGTCGTCAACCTCGTCAACTTCATGCACTTCGTCCACTTCCTCCACTTTGTCCATAACGTCCACTTCGTCCTCTTCATCCGCTTCGTCCACTTCCTCCGCTTCGTCCACTTCCTCCACTTTGTCCACTTCGTCATGTTCGTCCACTTCCTCCACTTTGTCCATAACGTCCACTTCGTCCTCTTCATCCGCTTCGTCCACTTCCTCCGCTTCGTCCACTTCCTCCACTTTGTCCACTTCGTCATGTTCGTCCACTTCCTCCACTTCCTCTACTTCCTCCACTTCTACCATTTCTCCCGCTTCGCCCACTTCCTCCACATCCTCCACTTCGTCCACTTCGTCATGTTCGTCCACTTCCTCCACTTCCTCTACTTCCTCCACTTCTACCACTTCTCCCGCTTCGCCCACTTCCTCCACTTCGTCCACTTCCTCCACTTCGTCCACTTCGTCATGTTCGTCCACTTCCTCCACTTCCTCTACTTCCTCCACTTCGTCAACTTCGTCCACTTCGTCAACTTCATGCACTTCGTCCACTTCATGCACTTCGTCCACTTCCTCCATTTCCTCCACTTCGTCCACTTCGCCCACTTCTTCATCTTCCTCCACTTCGTCCCGTTCCTCCACTTCGTCCACTTGGTCAACTTCGTCCACTTCGTCATCTTCGTCCACTTCGTCCACTTCGTCAAGTTCATCCACTTCGTCCATTTCCTCCACTTCCTCTACTTTGTCCACTTCGTCCACTACTTCCACTTTGTCCCCTATGTCCACCTCGTAAAATTCTTTCACTTCGTCAACTTCATCAACTTCTTCCACTTCGTCTACTTGCACTACTTCCAGCACTTCCTCCACTTCCTCCACTTCCATCACTTCATCCTCTTCGTCCACTTCGTCATCTTCTTCTTCCACTTCGTCCACTTCGTCAAGTTCGTCCCCTTAGTCCGCCCCCTCCACTTAATCAAGTTCTATCACTTTGTCCAATTCGTCAACTTCGTCTACTTCCTCCACTTCTTCCACTTCATCAACTTTGTCCACTTCGTCCACTTTGTGCATTTCGTCCACTTCGTCAAGTTCGTCCACTTCCTCCACTTCCTCCACTTTGTCCACTTTTCCACTTCGTCCATTTTGTCCATTTCGTCAACTTCGTCCCCTTCTTCCACTTCGTCCACTTCGTCCATTTCATCCACTGCCTCAACTTCGTCCACGTCGTCAACTTAGTCCACTTCGTCCTCTTGGTCCACTTCCTCCACGTCCTTGACTTCGTCCACCTCGTCCACTTCCTCCATTTCCTCCGCTTCCTCCACTTCCTCCACTTCCTCCACTTCGTCAACTTCGTCCACTTCGTAACTTCGTCAACTTCGTCCACTTCGTAACTTCGTCAACTTCGTTTACTTCGTCCACTTCCTCCTCTTCGTCCTCTTCCTCCACTTCGTTCCCTTCGTCCACTTCGTCAACTTCATCCCCTTCGTCCGCTTCCTCCACTTCGTCCACTTCTTCCACTTCGTCAACTTCGTCCACTTCCTCCACTTCCCCAACATCGTCCACTTCCTCCACTTCATCACTTCGTCCAGTATGTTAACTTCGTCCACTTCGTCCACTTCGTCAAGTTCGTGAACTTCGTCTACTTCGTCCACTTCCTCCACTTTCTCTACTTCGTCCATGTCGTCAACCTCGTCAACTTCATGCACTTCGTCCACTTCGTCCACTTCCTCCAGTTTGTCCATAACGTCCACTTCGTCCTCTTCATCCGCTTCGTCCACTTCCTCCGTTTCGTCCACTTCATCCACTTCGTCCACTTCGTCATGTTCGTCCACTTCCTCCACTTCCTCTACTTCCTCCACTTCTACCACTTCGCCCGCTTCGTCCACTTCCTCCACTTCGTCCACTTCGTCATGTTCGTCCACTTCCTTCACTTCCTCCACTTCCTCCACTTCGTCAACTTCGTCCACTTGGTCAACTTCGTCCACTTCGTCATCTTCGTCCACTTCATCCACTTCGTCCACTTCGTCAAGTTCATCCACTTCGTCCATTTCCTCCACTTCCTCTACTTTGTCCACTTTGTCCATTACTTCCACTTCGTCCCCTAAGTCCACTTCGTAAAATTCTTTCACTTCGTCAACTTCTTCCACTTCGTCCACTTCGTCCACTTGCACTACTTCCTGCACTTCCTCCACTTCCTCCACTTCCTCCACTTCCCACACTTCATCCTCTTCGTCCACTTCGTCATCTTCTTCTTCCACTTCGTCCACTTCGTCCACTTCGTCAAGTTCGTCCCCTTCGTCCGCCCCCTCCACTTCATCAAGTTCGTCCACTTTGTCCAATTCGTCAACTTCGTCTACTTCCTCCACTTCTTCCACTTCGTCAATTTTGTCCACTTCGTCCACTTTGTGCATTTCGTCCACTTCGTCAAGTTCGTCCACTTCCTCCACTTTGTCCACTTTTCCACTTCGTCCATTTTGTCCATTTCGTCAACTTCGTCCACTTCTTCCACTTCGTCCATTTCATCCACTGCCTCAACTTCGTCCACGTCGTCAACTTACTCCACTTCGTCCTCTTGGTCCACTTCGTCCACGTCTGCCACTTGGTCCACTTCGTCAACTTCCTCCATTTCCTCCGCTTCCTCCACTTCCTCCACTTCCTCCACTTCGTCAACTTCGTCCACTTCGTCAACTTTGTTTACTTCGTCCACTTCGTCCACTTCCTCCTCCTCCTCCTCTTCCTCCACTTCGTTCCCTTCGTCCACTTCGTCAACTTCGTCCCCTTCGTCCGCTTCCTCCACTTCCTCCACTTCGTCAACTTCTTCCACTTCGTCAACTTCGTCCACTTCCTCCACTTCCCCAACATCGTCCACTTCCTCCACTTCATCACTTCGTCCAGTATGTTAACTTCGTCCACTTCCTCAAGTTCGTGAACTTCGTCCACTTCCTCCACATCTTCCACTCCATCAACTTCCTCCCCTTCTTCCACTTCGTCCACTTCCTCCACTTCGTCCACTTCCTCCATTTCCTCCACTTCATTCCCTTCGTCCACTTCGCCCACTTCTTCATCTTCCTCCACTTTGCCAGTTCCTCCACTTCGTCCACTTCGTCATCTTCGTCCACTTCATCCATTTCGTCCACTTCGTCAAGTTCGTCCATTTCCTCCACTTCCTCTACTTTGTCCACTTCGTCGACTTTGTCCATTTCGTCAACTTCGTCAACTCCGTCAACTTCCTTCACTTCCTCCACTTCCTCCACTTCTTCCACTTCGTTCCCTTCGTACACTTCGTCCACTTCCTCCACTTCGTCAACTTCCTCCACTTCGTCAACTTCTTCCACCTAGTCTACTTCGTCCACTTCCTCTACTTCCTCCACATCCTCCACTTTGTCCACTTGCTCTACTTCCCGCACTTTCTCCACTTCGTCCACTTCGCACACTTCATCCTCTTCGTCCACTTCTTCATCTTCTTCTTCCACTTCGTCCACTTCGTCAAGTTCATCCCCTTCGTCCATTTGCTCCACTTCGTCAAGTTCGTCCACTTTGTCCACCTCGTCAACTTCGTGTACTTCGTCAACTTCTTCCACTTCCTCAACTTTGTCCACTTTCTCCACTTCGTCTACTTCGTCAACTTCATCCATTTTCTGCATTTCGTCCACTTCGCCAAGTTCGTCCACTTCCTCCACTTTGTCCACTTTGCCACTTCGTCCATTTCGCCAACTTCGTCGACTTCGTCCACTTCGTCCACTTCTTCCACTTCCTCTACTTCGTCCATTTCATCCACTTCCTCCACTTCGTCCACTTCGTCCTCTTCGTCCACTTCATCCACTTCCTTCAGTTCCTCCACTTCCTCCACTTCGCCAACTTCCTCCACTTCCTCCATTTCGTCCACTTCCTCCACTTCCTCCACTTCGTGAACTTCGTCCACTTCGTCCACTTCGTTTACTTCGTCCACTTCGTCCACTTCCTCCACTTCATCCACTTCCTCCACTTCGTCCACTTCCTCCACTTCGTCCACTTCGTCAACTTCGTCCACTTCTTCCACTTCGTCCACTTCGTCCACTTCGTGGACTTCGTCAACTTCTTCCACTTCAACCACTTCGTCCACTTCCTCCACTTCGTCCACGTCTTCAACTTCGTTAACTTCGTCAACTTCGTCCACTTATTCTACTTCGTCAATTTCGTCTTCTTCGTCCACTTCGTCCACTTCGTCCACTTCGTCCACTTCATCCACTTCCTCCACTTCCTCCACTTCGTCAACTTCCTCCAGTTCTTCAACTTCTTCCACTTCGTCCACTTCGTCCACTTCCTCCACTTCGTCCACTTCCTCAATTTTGTCCACTTCCTCCACTTACTCCACGTCCTCCAATTCCTCCACCTTGTCCACTTCTTCTACTTCCTCCACGTCCTCCACTTCCTTCACTTCGTCCACGTCGTCAACTTCGTCCACTTCGTCCTCTTCGTCCACTTCGTCCTATTCGTAAATTTCGTCGACTTTCTCCATTTCCTCAACATCGTCCACTTCCTCCACTTCCTTCACCTCATTCCTCTTCCTCCACTTCCTCCACATCATCGACTTCGTCCGTTTCGTCCACTTCGTGCACTTTGTCCGCTTCGTCCACTTCATCCACTTCGTCAACTTCTTCCACTTCGTCCACTTCGTCCACATCATCAACTTCGTCCTCTTCCTCCACTTCGCCCACTCCATCCAGTTCTTCCATTTCCTCCACTTTGTCCACATTCTCCACTTCTTCCACTTTGTCCACTTGGTCCACTTCGTCGATTTCGTCCACTTCGTCAAGTTCGTCCAATTCCTCCACTTCGTCCACTTCTTCCACTTCGTCGACTTCGTCCACTTCGTGCACTTCATCCACTTCGTCAACTTCCTCCACCTTCTCCACTTCGTCCATGTCGTCAACTTCGTCAACTTCTTAAACTTCGTCCCCTTCGTCCACTTCCTGCACTTCTTCCACTTCGTCCACTTCGTCAATTTCGTCGACTTCCTCCACTTCCTCAACATCGTCCACTTCCTCAACTTCCTCCACTTCATTCACTTCCTCAACTTCTTCCACTTCGTCAACATTGTCCTCTTCCTCCACTTCCTCCACTTCATCCACATCGTCAACTTCGTCCACTTTGTCAATTTTGTCCACTTCGTCCACCTCGTCCACTTCTTTCACTTCCTCCACTTCGTCCACTTAATCTACTTCTTCCACTTCATCCACTTCGTCCTCTTCGTCCACTTCGTCCACTTCTTCCGCTTCCTCCACTTCGTCCACTTCGTCCATTTCGTCAAGTTCATCCACTTCGTCCACTTCATCCACTTTGTCCATTTCGTCCACTTCGTCAAGTTCGTCCACTTCCTCCGCTTCCTCCACTTCGTCCACTTCGTCCACTTCTTCCACTTCGCCCACTTTGTCCACTTCGTCCACTTCGTGCACTTCGTCCACTTCGTCCACTTCCTCCACTTTCTCTACTCCGTCCACGTCGTCAACTTCGTCAACTTCATGCTTCGTCCACTTCCTCCACTTCCTCTACTTACTCCACTTCTACCACTTCGTCCACTTCGTCCACTTCGTCCACATCCTCCATTTCGTCCACTTCCTCCACTTCATCAACTTCGTCCACTTCCTCTACTTCGTCCACTTCGTCAACTTCATCTACTTCCTCGACTTCCACCACTTCCTTCACTTCCTCCACTTCGTGAACTTCGTCCACTTCGTCAATTTCGTTTACTTCATCAGCTTCCTCCAGTTTCTCCACTTCGTCCTCTTCGTCCACCTCTTCATCTTCTTCTTCCACTTCGTCCAATTCGTCAACTTCCTCAACTTCGTCCCCTTCGTCCAGTTTGTCCACTTCCTGCACTTCTTCCACTTCGTCCACTTCATCAATTTCGTCGACTTCCTCCACTTCCTCCACCTCATTCACTTCCTCAACTTCTTCCACTTCGTCAACATCGTCCTCTTCCTCCACTTCCTCCACTTCATCCACTTCGTCAACTTCGTCCATTTCATCCACTTTGTCAAGTTCATCCTGTTCCTCCACTACCTCCATTTTGTCCACTTCATCCACTTCGTCCACTTCTTCCACTTCGTCAACTTAATCCACTTTGTCCCCTTTGTGCACTTCAACCACTTCGTCCACTTCGACCACTTCGTCCATTTCGTCCACTTCGTCCGCTTTGTCAACTTCTTGCACTTCGTCAATTTCGTCCACTTCCTCCACTTCGTCCACGTCGTCAACCTCGTAAACTTCCTCCACTTTGTCCTCTTCGTCCAATTCGTCCACTTCCTCCACTTCCTCCACTTCCTCCACTTCATCCACTTCATCCACTTTGTCCACTTCCTCCATTTCGTCTACTTCCTCTACTTCCTTCATTTCGTCAACTTTCTCCACTTCGTCCACTTCCTCCACTTCCTCCACTTCCTTCACCTCATTCCTCTTCCTCCACTTCCTCCACTTCATCGACTTCGTCCATTTCGTCCACTTCGTGCACTTTGTCCGCTTCGTCCACTTCGTCAACGTCTTCCACTTCGTCCACTTCGTCCACATCATCAACTTCGTCCTCTTCCTCCACTTCGCCCACTCCATCCAGTTCTTCCACTTCCTCCACTTTGTCCACATTCTCCACTTCTTCCACTTTGTCCACTTCGTCCACTTCGTCGATTTCGTCCACTTCGTCAAGTTCGTCCAATTCCTCCACTTCGTCCACTTCTTCCACTTCGTCGACTTCCTCCACTTCGCCAACTTCCTCCACTTCCTCCATTTCGTCCACTTCCTCCACTTCGTCCATGTCGTCAACTTCGTCAACTTCTTAAACTTCGTCCCCTTCGTCCACTTCCTGCACTTCTTCCACTTCGTCCACTTCGTCAATTTCGTCGACTTCCTCCACTTCCTCCACTTCCTCCACTTCGTCCACTTCGTCAACTTCGTCCACTTCTTCTACTTCGTCCACTTCGTCCACTTCGTGGACTTCGTCAACTTCTTCCACTTCAACCACTTCGTCCACTTCCTCCACTTCGTCCACGTCTTCAACTTCGTCAACTTCGTCCACTTATTCTACTTCGTCAATTTCGTCTTCTTCGTCCACTTCGTCCACTTCGTCCACTTCTCCCACTTCATCCACTTCCTCCACTTCCTCCACTTCGTCAACTTCCTCCAGTTCTTCAACTTCTTCCACTTCGTCCACTTCCTCCACTTCCTCCACTTCGTCCACTTCCTCAATTTTGTCCACTTCCTCCACTTACTCCACGTCCTCCAATTCCTCCACCTTGTCCACTTCTTCTACTTCCTCCACGTCCTCCACTTCCTTCACTTCGTCCACGTCGTCAACTTCGTCCACTTCGTCCTCTTCGTCCACTTCGTCCTATTCGTAAATTTCGTCGACTTTCTCCATTTCCTCAACATCGTCCACTTCCTCCACTTCCTTCACCTCATTCCTCTTCCTCCACTTCCTCCACTTCATCCAGTTCGTCCATTTCGTCAAGTTCGTCCACTTCCTCCACTTCGTCAAGTTCGTCCACTTCCTCCACTTCATCAAGTTCGTCCACTTCCTCCACTTCGTCCACTTCCTCCATTTCGTCCAATTCCAATTCCTCCACTTCCTCAACATCGTCCATTTCCTCCACTTCCTCCACTTCATTCACTTCCTCCACTTCGTCCATTTCGTCCACCTCGTCAAGTTCGTCCACTTCCTCCACTTTTTCCACTTCCTCCACTTCGTCAAGTTCGTCCACTTCCTCCACTTCCTCCAAATCCTCCACTTGCTCAACATCGTCCATTTCCTCGACTCCCTCCACTTCATTCACTTCCTCCACTTCTTCCACTTCGTCAACTTTTTCCATTTCCTCCACTTCCTCCACTACGTCCACTTCGTTCATTTCATCCACTTCGTCAAATTCGTCCACTTCGTCTACTTCGTCAACTCTTTCAACTCCCTCCACTTCCTTCACTTTGTCCACGTTGTCAACTTCGTCGACTTCGTCCTCTTCGTCCACTTCCTCCACTTCCTTCACTTCGTCCACTTCGTCCACTTCGTCAATTTCGTCCACTTCATCCACTTCGTCCACTTCCTCCAATTCCTCCACTTCGTCCACTTCCTCCACTTCCTTCACTTTGTAAACTTCGTCCACTTCGTCTTCTTCGCCCACTTCCTCCATTTCATCCACTTCATCCACTTCCTCCACTTCTTCATCATCTTCTTCCACATCGTCCACTCCATCCAATTCGTCAACTTCGTCAAGTTCATCCCTTTCGTCCACTTCGTCTTCTTCGTCCACTTCGTCAACTTCCTCCACTTCCTCCTCATCCTCAACCTCATCCACTTCCTCCACTTTCTCCTCTTCATTGACTTCCTGCACTTCTTCCACTTCGTCCACTTCCTCCACTTTGTCCACTTCTTCCACTTCGTCCACTTCGTCAACTTCCTCACTTCTTTCAAATTTTCCACTTCCTGCACTTCCTCAACTTCGTCCACTTCCCACACTTCATCCTCTTCGTCCACATCTCCATATTTTTCTTCCACTTCGTCCACTTCGTCAAGTTCGTCCGCTTCGTCCATTTCCTCCACTTCGTCAAGTTCGTCCACTTTGTCCACCTCGTCAACTTCGTCTACTTCCTCCACTTCTTCCACTTCGTCAACTTTGTCCACTTCCTCCACTTCGTCTACTTCGTCCACTTTGTCCACTTCGTCAACTTCGTCCACTTTTTGCATTTCGTCCACTTCGTAAAGTTCGTCCACTTCCTCCACTTTGTCCACTTTGCCACTTCGTCCATTTCGCCGACTTCGTCCACTTCCTCTACTTCTTCCACCTCCTCCACCTCCTCCACTTCCTCCACTTTGTCCACTTCCTCAATTTCGTCCACTTCCTCCACTTCCTCCACTTCGTAAACTTCGTCCACATCATCAACTTCGTCCACTTCGTCAAGTTCGTCCACTTCCTCCACTTACTCCACGTCCTCCACTTCATCCACGTCGTCCACTACTTCCACTTCCTCCACGTCCTCCACTTCCTTCACTTCGTCCATGTTGTAAACTTCGTCCACTTCGTCCTCTTCGTCCACTCCGTCCTGTTCGTCAATTTCGTCGACTTTCCCCATTTCCTAAACATCGTCCACTTCCTCCACTTCCTCCACCTCATTCCTCTTCCTCCACTTCCTCCACTTCATCCAGTTCGTCCACTTCGTCAAGTTCTTCCACTTCCTCCACTTCGTCAAGTTCGTCCACTTCGTCCACTTCATCAAGTTCGTCCACTTCCTCCACTTCGTCCACTTCCTCCATTTCGTCCATATCCAATTCGTCCACTTCCTCAACATCGTCCATTTCCTCCACTTCCTCCACTTCCTCCACTTCATTCACTTCCTCCACTTCGTCCACTTCGTCAACTTCGTCCACTTCGTCCATTTCGTCCACCTCGTCAAGTTCGTCCACTTCCTCCACTTCATCAAGTTCGTCCACTTCCTCCACTTCCTCCACATGCTCCACTTGCTCAACATCGTCCATTTCCTCGACTTCCTCCTCTTCTTCCACTTCGTCAACTTTTTCCATTTCGTCCACTTCGTCAAATTCGTCCACTTTGTCCACTTTGTCAACTCCTTCAACTCCCTCCACTTCCTTCACTTCGTCCACGTTGTCAACTTCGTCGACTTCGTCCTCTTCGTCCACTTCCTCCACTTCATCCACTTCGTCCACTTCGTCAATTTCGTCCACTTCATCCACTTCCTCCACTTCCTCCACTTCCTCCACTTCCTCCACTTCGTCCATTTCGTCCACTTCCTCCACGTCCTTCACTTTGTAAACTTCGTCCACTTCGTCAACTTCGTCTTCTTCGTCCACTTCCTCCACTACATCCACTTCATCCACTTCGTCCACTTCTTCATCATCTTCTTCCACATCGTCCACTCCATCCAATTCGTCAACTTCGTCAAGTTCATGCCTTTCGTCCACTTCGTCAACTTCGTCTTCTTCGTCCACTTCGTCCACTTCCTCCTCTTTTTCAACCTCGTCCACTTCCTCCACTTCGTTTACTTCGTCCACTTCGTCCACTTCCTCCACTTCATACACTTCATCCACTTCCTCCACTTCCTCCACTTCCTCCACTTCCTCCACTTCCTCCACTTCCTCCACTTCGTCAACTTCGTCCACTTCTTCCACTTCGTCCACTTCGTCCACTTCGTGGACTTCGTCAACTTCTTCCACTTCAACCACTTCGTCCACTTCCTCCGCTTCGTCCACGTCTTCAACTTCGTCAACTTCGTCAACTTCGTCCACTTATTCTACTTCGTTAATTTCGTCTTCTTCGTCCTCTTCGTCCACTTCGTCCACTTCATCCACTTCCTCCACTTCCTCCACTTCGTCAACTTCCTCCAGGTCCTCAACTTCTTCCACTTCGTCCACTTCCTCCACTTCCTCCACTTCGTCCACTTCCTCAATTTTGTCCACTTCCTCCACTTACTCCACGTCCTCCAATTCCTCCACCTTGTCCACTTCTTCTACTTCCTCCACGTCCTCCACTTCCTTCACTTCGTCCACGTCGTCAACTTCGTCCACTTCGTCCTCTTCGTCTACTTCGTCCTATTCGTAAATTTCGTCGACTTTCTCCATTTCCTCAACATCGTCCACTTCCTCCACTTCCTTCACCTCATTCCTCTTCCTCCACTTCCTCCACTTCATCCAGTTCGTCCATTTCGTCAAGTTCGTCCACTTCCTCCACTTCGTCAAGTTCGTCCACTTCCTCCACTTCATCAAGTTCGTCCACTTCCTCCACTTCGTCCACTTCCTCCATTTCGTCCAATTCCAATTCCTCCACTTCCTCAACATCGTCCCTTTCCTCCACTTCCTCCACTTCATTCACTTCGTCCATTTCGTCCACCTCATCAAGTTCGTCCACTTCCTCCACTTTTTCCACTTCCTCCACTTCGTCAAGTTCGTCCACTTCCTCCACTTCATTCACTTCCTCCACTTCGTCCACTTCGTCAACTTCGTCCACTTCCTCAACATCGTCCACTTCCTCCACTTCCTCCACTTCATTGACTTCCTGCACTTCTTCCACTTCGTCAACTTCGTCCACTTCCTGCACTTCCTCCACTTCGTCCACTTCCTCCATTTCGTCCACTTCGTCAAGTTTGTCCACTTCCTCCACGTCCTCCACTTCGTCCACTTCCTCCACTTTGTAAACTTTGTCTACTTCGTCCACTTCCTCCACTTCGTCCACTTCTTCCACTTCCTCCACTTCCTCCACTTCGTCCACGTCGTCAACTTCTTCCACTTCGTCCACATCGTCCACTTCCTTCACTTCCTCCACTTCGTCCTCTTCGTCCACTTCCTCCACTTCGTCCTCTTCGTCAACTTCGTCTACTTCCTCCACTTCCTCCACTTCGTCCACGTCCTCAACTTTCTCCACTTCGTCCTCTTCGTGCACGTCCTCCACTTCATTCACTTCGTCAAGTTCGTCCACTTCATCCACTTCCTCCACTTCGTCAACTTTTTCCACTTCGTCCACTTCCTTCACTTCGTCCACTTCCTCCATTTCCTCCACTTCGTCCATTTCGTCCACTTTTTCCACTTCCTCCACTTCGTCCACTTCCTCTACTTCGTCCACGTCGTCAACTTCATCCACTTCCTCCCCTTCGTCCACTTCGTCCTTTTCTTCCACTTCTTCCGCTTCCTCCACTTCATCCACTTCGTCCACTTCGTCAAGTTCGTCCACTTCGTCCACTTCCTCCACTTCGTCCACTTCATCCATTCTTCAACTTCGTCCATTTCGTCCACTTCATCAAGTTCCTCCACTTCCTCCACTTCCTCAACCTCCTTCACTTTGTCGACTTCGTCCACTTTGTCCACTTCTTCCACTTCGTCAGCTTCGTCAACTTCTTCCACTTCCTCCACTTCATCCACTTCGTCCACTTCGTCAAGTTCGTCCACTTCGACCACTTCATCAACTTCGTCTACTTCGTCCACTTCCTCCACTTAGTCCACTTCCTCCACTTCGTCCTCTTCGTCCACTTCTTCATCTTCTTCTTCCACTTCGTCCAATTCGTCAACTTCGTCCACTTCGAAAACTTCGTCACGTTCGTCCACTTCGTCCACTTCCTCCACTTCGACAACTTCTTCGACTTCGTCCACTTCGTCAATTTCGTTGACTTCCTCCCCTTCCTCAACATCGTCTGCTTCCTCCACTTCATTCACTTCCTGATCTTCTTCCACTTCCTGATCTTCTTCCACTTCGTCAAAATCGTCCACTTCCTCCACTTCTTCCAGTTAATCCACTTCGTCAAGTTCGTCCACTTCGTCCACTTCCTCCACTTCGGCCACTTCATCCACTTCCTCCACTTCGTCATCTTCTTCTTCCACTTCGTCCAATTCGTCCAATTCGTCAACTTCGTCAAGTGCGTCCCCTTCGTCCACTTCGTCCACTTCCCCCATTTCCTCCACGTCCTCCACTTCGTCCACTTCCTCCACTTTGTCAACTTTGTCTACTTCGTCCACTTCCTCCATTTCGTCCACTCCTTCCACTTCCTCCACTTCGTCCACGTCGTCAACTTGCTCAACTTCTTCCACTTCGTCCACATCGTCCACTTCCTTCACTTCCTCCACTTCGTCCTCTTCGTCCACTTCCTCCACTTCGTCCACTTCGTCAACTTCGTCTACTTCGTCCACTTCCTCCACTTCGTCCACGTCGTCAACTTCGTCCTCTTCGTGCACGTCCTCCACTTCATCCACTTCGTCAAGTTCGTCCACTTCATCCACTTCCTCCACTTCGTCAACTTCTTCCACTTCGTCCACTTCCTTCACTTCGTCCACTTCCTTCATTTCCTCCACTTCGTCCATTTCGTCCAATTTTTCCACTTCCTCCACTTCGTCCACTTCCTATACTTCGTCCATGTCGTCAACTTCGTCCACTTCCTCCCCTTCGTCCACTTCTTCCGCTTCCTCCACTTCATCCACTTCGTCCACTTCGTCAAGTTCGTCCACTTCGTCCACTTCCTCCGCTTCGTCCACTTCATCCATTCTTCAACTTCGTCTATTTCGTCCACTTCATCAAGTTCGTCCACTTCCTCCACTTCCTCAACCTCCTTCACTTTGTCGACTTCGTCCACTTTGTCCACTTCTTCCACTTCGTCCAATTCGTCAACTATGTCCACTTCGACAACTTCGTCACGTTCGTCCACTTCGACAACTTCTTCCACTTCGTCCACTTCGTCAATTTCGTCGACTTCCTCCACTTCCTCAACATCGTCTGCTTCCTCCACTTCATTCACTTCTTGATCTTCTTCCACTTCGTCAACATCATCCACTTCCTCCACTTCTTCCAGTTAATCCACTTCGTCAAGTTCGTCCACTTCGTCCACTTCCACCACTTCGGCCACTTCATCCACTTCCTCCACTTCGTCATCTTCTTCTTCCACTTCGTCCAATTCGTCAAGTTCGTCCCCTTCGTCCACTTCCCCCATTTCCTCCACTTCGTCCACTTCGTCCACTTCTTCCACTTTCTCCACTTCCTCCACTTCCTCCACTTCGGCCACTTCATCCACTTCCTCCACTTCTTCCACTTCGTCATCTTCTTCTTCCACTTCGTCCAATTCGTCAACCTCATCAAGTTCGTCCACTTCCTCCATTTCCTCCACTTCGTCCACTTCTTCCACTTCCTCAACTTCCTCCCCTTCCTCCACTTCCTCCACTTCGTCAATTTCGTCAACTTCGTCACATTCGTACACTTCCTCCACTTCGTCCAGTTCTTCAACCTCCACCACTGTGTCCAAATTCTCCACTTCCTCCACTTCGTCAACTTCGTCCACTTCGTCGATTTCGTCCACTTCAACAAGTTCGTACACTTTCCCCCCACTTCCTCGACTTCATCAAGTTCGTCCACTTCGTCCACTTCGCCCACTTCCTCCACTTCCTCCACTTCGTCCAATTCCTCCACTTGCTCAACCTCGTCCATTTCCTCCAGTTCCTCCACTTTGTCCACTTCGTCCACTTTGACCACTTCCTCCACTTCGTCCACTTCTTCCACTTCGTCCACTTCCTCCACTTTGTCCACGTCGTCCACGTCGTCAAGTTCATCCACTTCGTCCGCTTCGTCCACTTCGTCCTCTTCGCCAATTCGTCCACTTCGTCGACTTCGACCACTTCTTCCACTTCCTCCAGTTCGTCCACTTCGTCAATTTCGTCCACTTCCTCCAATTCGTCCACTTCATCCACTTCGTCAACTTCGTCCACTTCGTCAACTTCGTCCACTTCGTCCATTTCGTCCACATCGTCAACTTCGTCCACATCCTCCACTTCGTCCACTTCCTCCACTTCCTCCATTTTGTCCACTTCGTCCACTTCCTCCACTTCGTCCACTTCGTCCGCTTCGTCCACGTCATCAACTTCGTCAACTTCATCCACTTCTCCCACTTCGTCCAATTCCTCCACTTCGTCCACTTCCTCCATTTCGGCCACTTCGTCATGTTCGTCCACTTCCTCTACTTCCTCCACTTCCTCCACTTGGTCCACTTCATCCACTTCCTCCATTTCGTCCACTTCGTCCACTTCCTCCACTCCGTCAAATTCATCCACTTCGTCAACTTCGTCCACTTCCTTAACCTCGTCTACTTCGTCCACTTCGTCAACTTCGTCTACTTCGTCCACTTCCTCCACTTCTTCAACTTCCTACACTTCCTCCACTTTGTCCACTTCGTCCACTTCGTCAACTTCTTCCACTTCCTCCACTTCGTTCACTTCCTCCACTTCCTCCACTTCATCCACTTCGTCAACTTCGTCCACTTCTTCCTCTTCGTCCACTTTGTCGACTTCGTCCACTTCCATCACTTCATCCACTTCGTCCACTTCGTCCACTTCGTCAAGTTCGTCCACTTCCTCTACTTCCTCCACTTCCTCCATTTCGTGCACTTCGTCCACTTGCTCCACTTCGTCAACTTCGTCCACTTCCTCCACTTCCTCCACATCCTCCACTTCGTCAATTCGTCCACTTCGTCAAGTTCGTCCCCTACGTCCACTTCGTCAAGTTCGTCCATTACATCCACTTCGTCCACTTCGTCCACATGGTCCACTTCCTCCACTTCATCAACTTCTTCCACTTCGTCCACTTCGTCATTTTCGTCCACTTCCTGAACATCGACCACTTCCTCCACTTCCTCCACTTCATTCACTTCTTGCACTTCTTCCACTTGTCAACTTCGTTCACTTAGTCCACTTCGTGAACTTCGTCCACTTCCTCCACGTCCTCCACTTCCTTCACTTCGTCCTCTTCGTCCACTTCCTCAACTTCCTATACTTCATCCATTTCGTTCACTTCGTCAAGTTCGTCCACTTTGTCCACTTCCCCTACTTCCTCCACTTCCTCCACTTCGTCCACTTCCTTCACTTGCTTCAGTTCCTCCATTTCGTCCACTTCCTCCACTTCGTCCACTTCCCTCACTTCGTAAACTTCGTCAACTTCGTCCACTTCGTCTTCTTCGTCCCATTCCTCGACTTCCTCCACTTCATCCACTTCCTCCACTTCCTCCACTTCGTCCTCTTCGTCCACTTCTTCATCATCTTCTTGCACTTCGTCCACTCCGTTCAATTCATCAAGTTCGTCAAGTTCGTCCCCTTCGCCCACTTCGTCAACTTCGTCTCCTTCGTCTACTTCGTCAACTTCGTCCACTTTGCCCACTTCCTCAACATCGTCCATTTCCTCCACTTCCTCCACTACATCCACTTCCTGCACTTCTTCCACTTCGTCAACTTCGTCCACTTCCTCGACTTCCTCCACTTAATCTACTTCATCCACTTTGTCCATTTCGTCCACTTTGTCCAGTTTGTCCACATCCTCCACTTCCTCCACCTCCTCCACTTCGTCCACTTCTTCATCTTCTTCTTCCACTTCGTCCAATTCGTAAACTTCGTGAAGTTCGTCCCCTTCGTCCACTTCGTCTCCTTCGTCCGCTTCCACCACTTCCTCCAGTTTGTCAACTTCTTCCACTTCATCCACTTCCTCCCTTTCCCCAACATCGTCCACTTCCTCCACTTCATTCACTACTTCCACTTCTTCCACTTCGTCCACTTCCTCCACTTCGTCCACTTCCTCAATTTTGTCCACTTCCTCCACTTCCTCCACTCCGTGCACTTCGTCCACTTCGTCCACTTCGTCAACTTCGTCCACTTCGTCCACTTCTTCCACTTCCTCCACTTCCTCTACTTCGTCCACTTCGTCAACTTCCTCCACTTCCTCCACTTCCTCCACTTCTTCCACTTCCTCCACTTCCTCCACTTCCTCCACTTCGTCCACGTCATCAACTTCGTCAACTTCATCCACTTCTTCCACTTCGTCCACTTGGTCCTCTTCGTCCACTTGCTCCACTTCGGCCACTTCGTCATGTTCGTCCACTTCCTCTACTTCCTCCACTTCCTCCACTTGGTCCAATTCGTCCACTTCCTCCATTTCGTCCACTTCGTCCACTTCCCCCACTTCGTCAACTCCATCCACTTCGTCAACTTCCTTAACCTCGTCTACTTCGCCACATCGTCAACTTCGTCTACTTCGTCCACTTCCTCCACTTCTTCAACTTCCTACACTTCCTCCACTTTGTCCACTTCGTCCATTTCGTCCACTTCGTCAACTTCGTCCACTTCCTCCACTTCGTGCACTTCCTCCACTTCCTCCACTTCGTCAACTTCGTCCACTTCTTCCTCTTCGTCCACTTTGTCGACTTCCTCCACTTCCATCACTTCATCCATTCATCCACTTCGTCAAGTTCGTCCACTTCCTCCATTTCGTCCACTTTCTCCAGTTGCTCCACTTCGTCAACTTCGTCCGCTTCGTCCACTTCGTCTACTTCCTCCACTTCCTTTACATCGTCCACTTCGTCCAATTCGTCCACTTCGTCAAGTTTGTCCCCTTCGTCCACTTCGTCCACTTCCTCCACTTCATCAACTTCTTCCACTTCGTCCACCTCGTCATTTTCGTCCACTTCCTGCAATGCCTCCACTTCATTCACTTCCTCAACTTCTTCCACTTGTCAACTTCGTGTACTTCGTCCACTTCCTCCACTTCCTCCACTTCGTCCTCTTCGTCCACTTCTTCATCTTCTTCTTCCACTTCGTCCACTTCAACAACTTCGTCATGTTCGTCCCCTTCGTCCCCTTCGTCCACTTCCTCCACTTCTACAACTTCTTCCACTTCGTCAATTTCGTCGACTTCCTCCACTTCTTCAACATCGTCCGCTTCCTCCACTTCATTCACGTCCTGAACTTCTTCCTCTTCGCCAACATCGTCCACTTCCTCCACTTCTTCCACTTCATCCACTTCGTCAACTTCGTCAAGTTCGTCCACTTCGGCCACTTCGTCCACTTCCTCCATTTCCTCCACTTCGTCCACTTCTTCCACTTCTTCCACTTCCTCCACATCCTCCACTTTGGCCACTTCCTCCACTTCCTCCACTTCGTCATCTTTTTCTTCCACTTCGTCCAATTTGTCAACTTCGTCAACTCCGTCCAGTTCGTCCACTTCCTCCATTTCCTCCACTTCGTCCACTTCTTGCACTTCCTCCACTTCCTCCACTTCGGGCACTTCATCCATTTTATCCACTTCCTCCACTTCGTCATCTTCTTCTTCCACTTTGTCCAATTCGTCAACTTCGTCCACTTCCTCCATTTCCTCCACTTCTTCAACTTCGTGCACTTCCTCCACTTCCTCCACTTCGTCAACTTCGTCCACTTTGTCGACTTCCTCCACTTCTTCCACTTCGTCTACATCGTCCATTTCCTTCACTTCCTCCACTTCGTCCTCTTCGTCCACTTCCTCCACTTCCTCCACTTCGTCCACTCCATCCACTTCCTTCTCTTCGCCCACTCCTTCCACTTCCTTCACTTCGTCCACTTCCTCCACTTCGTCCACGTCGTCAACTACGTCAACTTCGTGCACTCCGTCTACTTCATCCTCATCGTCCACTTCGTCAACTTCGTCCACTTCCTCCACTTTGTCCACTTCGTCAAGTTCGTCCACTTCGTCCACTCCCTCTACTTCCTCCCCTTCCTCCACTTCCTCCACTTCGTCCACTGCCTCCACTTCCTCCATTTCCTCCACTTCGTCAACTTCGTCCATTTCGTCCACTTCCTCCACTTCCTCCACTTCGACCACTGCCCCCACTTCCTCCACTTCGTCCTCTTCATTCACTTCGTCCACTTCGTCAAGTTCGTCCCACTTCCTCCACTTCCTGAACTTCGTCAACTTTTTCCTCTTCGTCCGCTTCGTCCATTTCATCTACTTCCTCCATTTCCTCCACTTCGTCCAATTTGTCAAGTTCGTCCCCTTTGTCAACTTCGTCCCCTTCGTCCACTTCGTCAACTACGTCAACTTCTTCCACTTCCCCCACTTCGTCAACTTTGTCCACTTGGTCAACTTCGTCCACTTCCTCCACTTCGTCCAGTTCTTCCACTTCCTGCACTTCGTCCACGTCCTCCATTTCCTCCACTTCGTCAACTTCGTCCATTTCGTCCACCTCGTCAGGTTCGTCCACTTCCTCCACTTCCTCCACTTTGTTAAGTTCGTCCACTTCGTCCACTTCTTCCATCTCCTCCACTGCCTCCACATCCTCCACTTCCTCATCATCGTCCATTTCCTCCACTTCCTCCACTTCATTTACTTCCTCCACTTCTTCCACTTCCTCCACTTCCTCCACTTCATCCACTTCCTCCACTTCGTCCGTTTCGTCCACTTCCTCCACGCCCTCCATTTCTTTCACTTCGTCCTCGTCGTCAACTTCGTCTACTTTGTCCACTTCGTCCTCTTCCTCCACTTCCTCCACTTCATCCACTTCGTCAACTTCGTCTATTTCGTCCACTTCTGATGACTTAGGACATGGACCGATCACTAGAAGTATGGCTAGAAGAATTCAAGAAGAGATTGAAGATGTAGACACAACAGGACATGTTCTTTTCCTTCAATTTAAGTGGAATTTGGAGACAACAAGAGAAGGGTAAAACTGTCCAGTTGATGGTCAAAATTGCTAGCTGCACCACCCCTCTTTACTGCGCACACCACAACAGCACATCCGTTCCTCCACACCATTAGCTCACATGCTGCTTTGGTTTTAGGCACATTTTTATTAAATGTTTCACATTTTACACATGGTTAATGTGCTTTCTCGTTGCAGCTCCATGAATCTCCTATAAATTCATGGTAGCCACCATTGTATTGACACTTTTGATATATGGAATTTTACTTTGCTGATGCATTTTCCAGCACCTAAAACTCTGCCTAAAAGTCACTTCAAATTGAGCTTTCCCTCTCCATCTAGCTTCCTTCCAATGGAAGGCCTCCTGAGCTAGTTATCCACTTTCCAAAAAGCTCCTCTACCATCAACTATGCCACTGCACTTCCATTCTTCACCTCTGCTGCCATCTCTGAAATCACGTCTGCACTGCATTTCCAGTCTTCTTCTCTGCTGCCATCTCTGGATCTAACCTCCCGCTGCATTCAATCCTTCCTTCTAGCTGGAGCAACTTCATCAAGTGGTATTCAGAGCCTTGGTTCTGCATCACGCTCCAGCTGAGTATCTGTTTTTTTCATTCGCTGCATTCTGTCAACATTTCATTCTTGTTTTCTGTATTCTGTTGCACTGTTTCATTATTCTCTTCAATTCCAGTAGTTTTCATTTACATCGTTTCTTTGTTCCAGCTTTTACTTGATTTTATTTCCATCATTTTAATCGGTTCAATCTTTGTCTTGAGTATTTTAAATTTTTGCAATCTTATTCAGTCATGTCCAGTCATGTGTATTTGCTGCAATTTTGTCAAAATTCTTAGTAAGTTTGGTGCCTGGGTGAATCTGCATATCTGGAATGGTTTTTCAATAGATGCACATCACAAGAGTAATGATGAATGAGCTCAGTGCATCTTGAATTCCATCACAGTGCAGTTCCAGTTAATGCAGAATTCAATTCTGTTTTGAATTTGATTTAAAATGTGTTTTCTGAAATGCACCGTGTGAAATTAAAATTGGTGATGTTGGAGTTGCTGTAATGTGATGTGTGCATACCATATGAACAAGGAATTTTCCAAGACAATCAATCTGGTTGCACCATTATGCAGAATCCATAAATCATTCAAGCAGCTTGACCGAACTGCACCTATCCTTGCTTAATGTTTCTGAAGTTTTTCTGATTTTTGAATCTGTCCAGTTTAGAATTCTTTCTGGACATCTCTTAAATGCATTTCTAGAGTCTTGTTTAAGTTTGATTTGCTGTCCTATAGTCATTTTAATTGATTACATATCAGTTTGAATCCTCTGCTGAAGTTTGGTTAGTTAATTGGTCAAATTTGGTGTTAAAAGGCAACTGAACCAGTAAAATTTTGATTTACAAGCATTTAGCCTCTGCTGGCAGTTTGCACAAGTCATATTTGGTAAAACAAATTTGCTCAAATCATAAAATTAAGAGTCCAAATTCGTTTGTGCAAAATGACCATTAAAACTACCAAATTTTAAGCATCTTTTCTGGTCTAGTTGCAGAATTGTTAATTTGAAAGCTTGTTGTGATTACTGCATCAAAGTTAGTTCAGAATTGGTAGCAAAAGCTTGGTTCAATTGAATTAAAAGAAGTGCACAATTCAAATCTTACCATAAACTGCACTATAAAAAGCTGTGTGAACCAGTGCCAAGCCAAATTTAAAACTCTGATGCACATTTTTTTCAGCCTTCTGCTAGGCATTTTATCAAACACTTTGCCTAGTTTGCATTTAGTTTCAAAATTGAACAAAGCTGCAACTTATCTTTGTTTCTTGTTTTTTTAAATCCACTCTAGATCCTTTCCTAAGTTAATTTTGAGTGCCACCATTCATTGGAAACCGATTAATTGTTTGATTTAAGTTGTTTGAAAATCCTGCACATAAGCTGTTTGAGAAAATTACAGTTGTGCTTTCTGGTTTAACAGTTTCTGGCAGCAGCAGTGTTGATTTTCGGGCTTAATAATTGATTATTGGTGGTCTGTATGAGCTCTTTGTTGGGTGCAGAATTATCTCAGGTGGTCCTATAACATTGGTAGCATCTTAGGCAGTGGATTGGAGCAAGGAAAGATCAACTTTGGAGTTGATTTTTGGTGCAGCAGGACCACATATTTTTCACTGGTCTGCATGAATTCTGGTGGCTGCAACAGCAACATAGTTCACTCTGCAGCTGAGAGATTTGCATGAATCACTCCTGATTCATTACTTGTTTGAGAGCAACCAAAGCTGCCACATTAAACTACCTTGTGTTCTTTCAAATTTTTGTTTTGTTGTTTCCTTTGTATTACCTTTTGATTTTCTTTTTTCATTCTTGTAAGTTGGCCATTTCAAGCAAGTGAAGTGGAAGAGCTCATAAGTGTTCTTCTCTCATTTGCTAACTTGACTTAAAGTCTCATCTTTTTTTTTTAAAATTGGTAGACGGTGAGTGTGTCTTAGATCCAAAAAGTCTAAGCCTCACCTAGGAGACCTCACCTTTAATTTTGGTTTTTAATTTTTTGCAAGTTTCGCATAGGAAGTCTTAGAGTCCGACTTTAGAGTCTAAGGTTTTCTTTCTTTGTGGTTGTTTGTCTCCATATATTTAGTGAATTTAGAAGTGATTTTGAATTAAAGACTTTTAGTAAGTAACTAAGGCTATATTTGGCAAGGCAAGACTTGGTACTTAAGCGACCTACAAGGTCCACCTCTCTTACCTGGAATATTGTCCTCAAGTGAACTCTCTTAGTCTTTACTTCAAGAAAATTTTTAAGTTCATAAAATGTCTGGAAGACATTCCCCTAGAATTAATGAGGAACCTAAAGAACAATTTTGTTTTCAAACTCTTGTCAATCAACTCAAAGAAATTGAAAGGAAAATAGGGCAAGAAAAGATTCAAAGAGAATTACACAATGCCATGGTTACTAATGAGTTGAAAATGCTAAGAGATGAACAAGTTCAATATAGGGAGAGAAGCCTGAGTGTAGAATCCCAAAGTGAGCAAGAAAACTTAAGAGTAGGAGATTACTATCCTTCTTCATCAAGAAGGCGTAGGCGTGACTATGAAAATCCTCCTCCTCCTCCTAAGGAAGTCAATGTGGTATTGCCTCATTTTCATGGGAAAGATAACATTGAGGCTTACCTTGACTGGGAAATGAAAGTAGAGCAAATATTTGCTTGTCAACAAGTGTCGGAGGAAAGGAAAGTCTCTCTAGCTACCCTTAGTTTTCAAGGGTATGCAATGTATTGGTGGACTGCTTTAGTCAAAGAGAGAATGAGACAACAACTTCCTCCCATTAAATATTGGAATGAACTCACAGCTGCTCTCAAGAAAAGGCACATTCCCTCTTACTATAAAAGGGAACTTATGGATAAGCTCCAAAGGTTACAACAAAAGTCTATGTCTGTTGAAGGCTATAGACAACAAATGGAGCTATACATAATGAGAGCAGGGATCACAGAGGCAGAGGAAACTACTTTAGCTAGATTTCTGAGTGGGTTAAATTTGGACATAAGGGATAAAGTTGAACTTCTACCTTATAGAGATTTGAATGAACTTGTTCAAATGTGTATAAAGGTAGAACAACAAAATCAGCGAAAAATTTCTGCCAAAAGATTTCAGTCTCCCTTTGAGCCGAAATTTACTAAAGCAAAAGAACCCCTCAAACCTCTAGCCAAAATAGTTGAAAAGCCAAACAAAGAGTCCTCTTCACACACTCGCACAAGTGATATAAAGTGTTTCAAGTGTTTAGGTAGGGGTCATATAGCTGCTCAATGTCCTACTAAGAGAACTATTCTTTTAAAGGGAAAGGACATCTATAGCAGTGAAAGTGAATCCCCTACCAGTGATAGTGAGAGTGAATCAGAAAAAGAAGAGGAAGTGTTTGCGGATGATTGTCAACTTCTCATGGTAAGAAGGGTGCTTAGCAGTCAACCAAGTCTGGAACAACTATCACAAAGAGAGAACATTTTTCATACAAGGTGTAAAATTCAAGAAAACTATTGTTCTCTCATTATTGATAGTGGTTCTTGCTGCAATTGTTGTAGTACCAGACTAGTTGAAAAACTGAATCTTGCTGTAATACCCCATCCCAAACCTTATAGACTTCATTGGCTAAATGAAGATGGGGACATTACAGTCAAGAATCAAGTTAAAGTGGCTTTATCCATAGGGAACTTCAAAGATGAAGTTGTTTGTGATGTAGTTCCTATGGAAGCTTGCCATGTGCTATTGGGAAGACCATGGCAATTTGATCATAACACTATACACCATGGTCTTACCAATACCATAACTGTGCACAAACAAGACAAGAAATTTGTGCTTCAACCTTTGACACCTACTCAGGTGGCACAAGATCAAGCACAAATGAAGTCCGCTAGGGAACAGGAAAAGAAACAGAAAAAGAAAAAGATGCCAAAACAACAGAGCGGAGAAGTCATAGAGTCCAGTGTTACTTCCCACAAGGTCACTCAACATGAAGTTCTTTTAAATAAAAAGACTTTAAACAATACACTTCAAGTTGAGCAACCTTCATACCTTCTTCTTTGCCAAGGAACACTTATCTGCACATCTAGTGAGACTCAGACTAATACTCTTTCTTTGGCAATACAAAAGCTTTTGAAAGAATTTGATGATCTATTTCCCAAAGAAATTCCAAAAGGTCTTCCACCATTAAGAGGGATAGAACATCAAATTGATTTCATACCAGGGGCAACTCTTCCTAATAGGCCTGCCTATAGGACTAATCCCCAAGAAACCAAAGAAATTGAGTCACAAGTCCAAGAATTACTAGATAAGGGTTTGGTTCAAAAAAGTCTAAGCCCCTGTGCTGTACCGGTGTTGTTGGTGCCCAAAAAGGATGGGAAGTGGCGCATGTGTTGTGATTGTAGGGCTATCAACAACATCACCATAAAGTATAGACATCCCATCCCTAGACTTGATGATATGTTGGATGAATTACATGGGGCTCAAATTTTCTCAAAAATAGATCTTAAGAGCGGATATCACCAAATTAGAATCAAAGAAGGTGATGAGTGGAAAACTGCTTTTAAGACTAAATTTGGGTTATATGAGTGGTTGGTAATGCCTTTTGGTCTTACAAATGCCCCAAGTACATTCATGAGGCTTATGAATCATGTTTTAAGGGACTGCATTGGGAAGTTTGTAGTTGTGTACTTTGATGACATATTGGTATATAGTCAAGATTTGCAAAATCATGAAAAACATTTGAAAGCTGTTCTAATAATTCTTAGAACCAATAAATTGTTTGCAAATCTTGACAAATGTACCTTTTGTGTTGATAGTGTCATCTTTCTGGGCTTTGTAGTCAATAAAAGTGGGGTTCATGTTGACCCTGAGAAGGTAAAGGCCATCCAAGAATGGCCCATACCAAAGAATGTAGGAGAAGTTAGGAGTTTCCATGGATTGGCAAGCTTCTATAGACGATTTGTGCCTAACTTCTCTAGTCTAGCTTCACCTCTCAATGAGTTGGTGAAAAAGGATGTTCCTTTCATTTGGGGGGACAAACAACAAAGGGCTTTTGAGTTACTTAAAGAAAAGCTTACTCAAGCTCCCATTCTAGCTCTGCCAAATTTTGCCAAAACTTTTGAGCTAGAATGTGATGCTTCTGGACATGGAATAGGTGCTGTGTTATTACAAGAAGGACACCCAATTGCTTATTTTAGTGAAAAACTTCATGGTGCCTCTTGTAATTACCCCACCTATGACAAAGAACTTTATGCTCTTGTGAGGGCTCTTCAAACTTGGGAACATTATCTTGTTTCCAAGGAGTTTATTATTCATAGTGATCATGAATCACTAAAATATCTGAAGAGCCAACACAAGTTGCAAAAAAGACATGCTAAGTGGTTGGAATTCATTGAACAATTCACTTATGTTATCAAATACAAGAAAGGAAAGGCTAATATAGTGGCAGATGCTTTATCCAGAAGAAACATTTTACTAGCCACTTTAGGAGCTCAAATTCTTGGATTTGATAACATAAAAGAATTGTATACTCAAGATAGTGACTTTGCCACCTTATATGAGGAATTCTATGTGAGAGATGGGTATCTTTTCAAAGAGGGTCAAATTTGTATACCTCAAGGCTCACAAAGAAAACTCCTTGTCAAAGAAATGCATGAGGGAGGGTTGATGGGGCATTTTGGGGTTCACTTCATCCACCTCCTCCACTTCCTCTAGTTCCTCCACTTCGTCTACTTCGTCCACTTCCCTCACTTCCTCCAATTTCGTCCACTTCCTCTAGTTTGTCAACATTCTCCACTTCCTCTACTTCGTCAACTTCGTGCACTTCGTCCATTTTCGTCCACTTTATCAAGTTTGTCCACTTCCTCCACTTCGTCAACTTTGTCCACTTCCTCCACTTCGTACACTTCGTGAACTTCGTGAACTTTCTCCACTTCGTCCATTTCGTCCACTTCTTCAAGTTCGTGCACTTCCTCCACTTCATCCACTTTGTCCACTTCTTCCACTTCGACAAATTCGTCCACTTCGTCCACTTCTTCCACTTCCTCCACTTCCTCCACTTCCTTCACTTCGTCCACGTTGTCAACTTCGTCCACTTTGTCCACTTCGTCAACTTCTTCCACTTCCTCCACTTCCTCAACATCGTCCACTTCCTCCACTTCATGGACTTCCTGCACTTCTTGCACTTCGTCCACTTCGTCCAGTTCATCAACTTCGTCCACTTTGTCCACTTCGTCAAGTTCGTCCACTTCCTCCACTTTTTCCACTTCTTGCACTTTTTCCACTTCATCAACGTCCTCCACTTCTTCCACTTAGTCCACTTTTTCCACTTCCTCCACTTCCTCCACTTCGTCCACTTCATCAACTTCCTCCACTTCGTCCAGTTCTTCCACTTCCTCCACTTCATCCACATTCTCCACTTCCACCACTTTGTCAACTTCGTCCATTTTGTCCACTTCCTCCACTTCTTCAAGTTCGTGCACGTCCTTCACTTCCTCCATCTCGTCCACTTCCTCCACTTCCTCAACATCGTCCATTTCCTCCACTTTATCCATTTCTTCCACTACGTCAACTTGGTCCACTTCCTCCACTTCGTGCACTTCCTCCACTTCGTCAACTTCGTCCACTTCCTCCACTTCTTCCACTTCGTCCACATCGTCCATTTCCTTCACTTCCTCCACTTCGTCCTCTTTGTCCACTTCGTCCATTTTGTCTACTTCGTCCACTTCGTCCTCTTCGTCCACTTCCTATACTTCCTCCACTTCCTCCACCTCGTCAAGTGCGTCCACTTCGTCCACTTCGTCTACTTCCTCCCCTTCCTCCACTTCCTCCACTTCGTCCATTGCCTCCACTTGCTCCACTTCCTCCACTTCGTCACCTTTGTCCATTTCGTCCATTTCGTCAACTTCGTCCATTTCCTCCACTTCGACCACTTCCCCCACTTCCTCCACTTCGTCCTCTTCGTCCACTTCTTCATCTTATTCTTCCACTTCGTCCACTTCGTCCAACTCGTCAACTTCGTCCACTTCGTCAACTTCGTCCCCTTCGTCCACTTCGTCCACGTCCTCCACTTCCTTCACTTCATCAACATCTTCCGCTTCGTCAATTTCGTCCACTTCTTCCACTTCCTCCACTTCATTCCAGTTCCTCCAGTTCGACCACTTCGTCAACTTTGTACACTTCCTCCACTTCGTCCACTTCCTCCACTTCCTCCATTTCGTCGAATTCGTCCACTTCCTCAACATCGTCTACTTCCTCCACTTCCTCTACTTCATTCACTTCCTCCACTTCGTCCACTTCGTCAACTACGTCGACTTCGTCCACTTCGTTAAGTTCATCTACTTCTTCCACTTCATCCACTTCCTCCACTTCCTCTAGTTCCTCCACTTCGTCTACTTCGTCCACTTCCCCCACTTTCTCCAATTTCGTCCACTTCCTCTAGTTTGTCCACATTCTCCACTTCCTCTACTTCGTCAACTTCGTGCACTTCGTCCACTTTATCAAGTTTGTCCACTTCCTCCACTTCGTCAAGTTCGTCCACTTCCTCCACTTCGTCAAGTTCGTCCACTTCCTTCACTCGTCAAGTTCGTCGAATTCCTCCGCTTCCTCAACCTCATCTACTTCCTCAACTTCCTCCACTTCATTCACTTCCTCCACTTCGTCCATTTCGTCCATTTCGTCCACTTCGTCAAGTTCGTCCACTTCGTCCACTTCCTCGAGTTCCTCCACTTCGTCCACTTCCTCCATTTCGTCCACTTCTTCCACTTCCTCCACTTCGTCTGCTTCCTCCACATCCTCCACTTCCTCACCATCGTCCACTTCCTCCACTTCCTCCACTTCATTCTACTACCTCCACTTCCTCCACTTCGTCCAGTTCATCCTCTTCGTCATGTTCGTCCACTTCCTCCACTTCGTCAAGTTTGTCCACTTTCTCCACTTCCTCCATTTCGTCGAATTCCTCTATTTCCTCAACATCGTCTACTTCCTCCACTTCCTCCACTTCATTCAATTCCTCCACTTCATTCAATTCCTCCACTTCGTCCATTTCGTCCATTTTGTCCACTTCGTCAACTTCGTCCATTTCGTCCGCTTCGTCCATTTCGTCCACTTCCTCCAGTTTGTCCACTTCGTCCACTTCCTCCACTTCATCCACTTCCTCCACTTCCTCCACCTCGTTAAGTTCGTCCACTTAGTCAACTTCTTCCACTTCCCCTACTTCGTCCAGTTCTTCCACTTCCTCCAGTTTGTCCACATTCTCCACTTCCTCTACTTCATAACTTCGTCCACTTCGTCCATTTCGTCCACTTCATCAAGTTTGTCCACTTCCTCCACTTCGTCAAGTTCGTCCACTTCCTCCACTTTGTCGACTTCCTCCACTTCGTCACCTCGTCCACTTTTTCCACTTCCTCCACTTCGTCCACGTCGTCTACTTCCTCCACTTCGTCCATGTCATCAACTTCGTCCACTTCCTCTGCTTCGTCCTCTTCGTCCTCTTCGTCCACTTCTTTCGCTTCCTCCACTTCATCCACTTCGTCAAGTTCGTCCACTTCGTCAACTTCTTCCACTTCGTCCACTTCGTCAAGTTCGTCCAGTTCCTCCACTTCGTCCACGTCGTCAACTTCGTCAACTTCGTCAACTTCGTCAACTTCGTCAACTTCGTTCTCCTCGTCCACTTCCTCCACTTGTTCATGTTCGTCATGTTCCTCCACTTCCTCCACTTCGTCAACTTCGTCTTCTTCGTCCACTTCATCCACTTCCTCCACTTCATCCACTTCGTCAACTTCGTCCACCTCCTCCACTTCCTCCACTAAGTCAACTTTGTCTACTTCGTCCACTCCTCCCACTTCCTCCACTTCCTCCACTTTGTCTACGTCGTCAACGTCGTCCACTTCATCCTCTTCGTTCACTTTGTCGACTTCGGCCTCTTCGTCCACTTCCTCCACTTCCTCAACTTCATCCACTTCGTCCACTTTGTCAAGTTCGTCCACTTCCTCTACTTCCTCCACTTCCTCCACTACCTCCACCTCCTCTACTTCGTCAACTTCATCCACTTCGTCCATTTCATCCACTTCGTCCAGTTCGTCCACTTCGTTAACTTCGTCCACTTCCTTAACTTCCTCCATTTCGTCCACTTCGACCATTTCCTCCACTTCATCCACTTCGTCCACTTCGTCCAATTCGTCAACTTCGTCCACTTCATCAAATCCGTCCCCTTTATCCATTGCGTCCACTTCGTCAACTTCTTCCACTTCGTCCACTTCATGAATTTCGTCGACTTCTTCCACTTCCTCAACATCGACCACTTCCTCCACTTGCTCCACTTCATTCACTTCCTGAACTTCTTCCAGTTCGTCGACTTCGTCGACTTCGTCCATTTCATCCACTTCGTCAAGTTTCACCACTTCGTCCACTTCCTCCACTTCGTCAACTTCGTCAACTTTGTCTACTTCGTCCACTTCGTCCACGTCCTCCACTTCCTCCACTTTGTCCACTCCTTCCACTTCCTCCAGTTCCTCCACTTCCTCCACGTCGTCAACTTCGTCAACTTCGTCCACTTCCTCCACTTCATGCTCTTCTTTCACTTCGTCGATTTCGTCCTCTTCGTCCATTTCCTCCACTTCCTCAACTTCATCCACTTCGTCCACTTCATCCACTTCGTCCATTTCATCCACTTCGTCAACTTCGTTTAGTTCGTCCACTTCCTCCACTTCGTCCACTCCTTTCACTTCCTTCACTACGTCCATTTCCTCAATTTCGTCCACGTCTTCAAATTCGTCAACTTGGTGCACTTCGTCCACTTCATCGTCTTCTTCCACTTTGTCGGCTTCGTCCTCTTCCTCCACTTCATCCACTTCGTCCACTTCGACAAGTTCGTCCACTTCGTTCTCTTCCTCTACTTCCTCACCTTCCTCCACCTCCTCCACTTCGTCCACTGCCTCCACTTCCTCCACTTCCTCCACTTCCTCCACTTCGTCCACTTCGTCCACTTCGTCCACTTCCTCCACTTCCTCCACTTCGACCACTTCCTCCACTTCCTCCACTTCGTCATCTTCGTCCACTTCTTCATCTTCTTCTTCCACTTCGTCCACTTCGTCCAATTCGTCAACTTCGTCCACTTCGTCAACTTCGTCAAGTTCATCCCCTTCGTCAACTTCGTCAAGTTCATCCCCGTCGTCCACTTCCTCCACAACCTCCACTTCCTCAACATTGTCCACTTCCCCCACTGCATTCCACTACCTCCATTTCCTCCACTTCCTCCACTTCGTCCAGTTCATCCACTTCGTCATGTTCCTCCACTTCATCAAGTTCGTCCACTTCCTCCACCTCGTCCACTTCCTCCATTTCCTCCATTTTGTCGAATTCCTTCACTTCCTCAACATCGTCAACTTCCTCTACTTCCTCCACTTCGTCCACTTCGTCAACTTCGTCCACTTCATCAAGTTTGTCCACTTCCTCTACTTCCTCTAGTTCCCCCACTTCATCCACTTCCACCACTTCCTCTAGTTCCCCCACTTCGTCCACTTCCTCCACATCGTCCACCTCTTCCACTTCCTCCACTTCCTCCGCTTCCTCCACTTCGCCCACTTCGTCCACTTCGTCCACTTCGTCACCTTCTTCCACTTCCTCCACTTCGTCCACTTCGTCACCTTCGTCAACTTCCTCCACTTCGTCCACGTCCTCCACTTCCTCCACTCCTTCCACTGCCTCCAGTTCCTCCACTTCCTCCACGTCGTCAACTTCGTCAACTTCGTCCACTTCCACCACTTCATGCTCTTCTTTCACTTCGTGGACTTCGTCCACTTCCTCCACTTCCTCAACTTCATCCCTTGCGTCCACTTCGTCAAGTGCGTCCACTTCCTCTACTTCCTCCACTTCCTCCACTTCCTCCACTTCCTCCACTTCCTCCACTTCCTCCACTTCGTCCAGTTCATCCACTTCGTCATGTTCCTCCACTTCATCAAGTTCGTCCACTTCCTCCACCTCGTCCACTTCCTCCATTTCCTCCATTTCGTCGAATTCCTTCACTTCCTCAACATCGTCAACTTCCTCTACTTCCTCCACTTCGTCCACTTCGTCAACTTCGTCCACTTCATCAAGTTTGTCCACTTCCTCTACTTCCTCTAGTTCCCCCACTTCATCCACTTCCACCACTTCCTCTAGTTCCCCCACTTCGTCCACTTCCTCCACATCGTCCACCTCTTCCACTTCCTCCACTTCCTCCACTTCGCCCACTTCGTCCACTTCGTCCACTTCGTCACCTTCTTCCACTTCCTCCACTTCGTCCACTTCGTCACCTTCGTCAACTTCCTCCACTTCGTCCACGTCCTCCACTTCCTCCACTCCTTCCACTGCCTCCAGTTCCTCCACTTCCTCCACGTCGTCAACTTCGTCAACTTCGTCCACTTCCACCACTTCATGCTCTTCTTTCACTTCGTGGACTTCGTCCACTTCCTCCACTTCCTCAACTTCATCCCTTGCGTCCACTTCGTCAAGTGCGTCCACTTCCTCTACTTCCTCCACTTCCTCCACTTCCTCCACTTCCTCCACTTCCTCCACTTCCTCCACTTCCTCCACTTCGTCCATTTCGTCCACTTCGTCCACTTCGTTAACTTCGTCTACTTCGTCCACTTCGTCCACTTCCTCCACTTCGTACACTTCGAGCACTTCCTCCACTTCATCCACTTCCTCCACTTCCTCCACTTCGTCATTTTCTTCTTCCACTTCGTCCAATTCGTCAACTTCGTCCACTTCGTCAACTTCGTCATGTTCGTCCCCTTCGTCCACTTCGTCCAATTCCTCCACTTCATCAACTTCTTCCACGTCGTCCACTTCGTCAATTTCGTTGACTTCCTCCACTTCATTCACTTCCTGAACTTCTTCCACTTCGTCAACGTCGTCCACTTCCTCTACTTCCTCCACTTCATCCACTTCGTCAACTTCGTCCACTTCATCCATTTCATCCACTTCGTCAAGTTAGACCACTTCCTCCACTTCCTCCACTTTGTCCACTTCGTCCACTTCGTCAACTTCATCTAGTTCGTCCACTTCCTCTACTTCCTCCACTTCGTCCACTCCTTCCACTTCGTTCACTTCGTCGCCTTCCTCCACTTCGTCCACGTCAACAACTTCGTCAACTTGGTGCACTTAGTCCACTTGATCCTCTTTGTCCACTTCGTCGGCTTCATCCTCTTCCTCCACTTCCTCCACTTCGTCGAGTTCGTCCACTTCGTCCTCTTCCTCTACGTCCTCACCTTCCTCCACTTCCTCCACTTCGTCCACTGCCTCCACTTCCTCCACTTCCTCCACTTCGTTCACTTCGTCCATTTCGTCCACTTCGTCAACTTCGTCCACCTCCTCCACTTCGACCACTTCCTCCACTTCCTCCACTTCTTCATCTTCTTCTTCCACTTCGTCCACTTCGTCCAATTCGTCAACTTCGTCAAGTTCGTCCACTTCGTCAACTTCGTCAAGTTCAACTCCTTCGTCCACTTCCTCCACATCCTCCACTTCCTCCTATGCATTCCAATACCTCCACTTCCTCCACTTCGTCTAGTTCATCCACTTCGTCATGTTCCTCCACTTCGTCAAGTTCGTCCACTTCCTCCACTTCCTCCATTTCGTCGAATTCCTCCACTTCCTCAACATCGTCCACTTTCTCCACTTCATTCACTTACTCCACTTCGTCAACTTCGTCCATTTCGTCCACTTCATCAAGTTCGTCCACTTCCTCCACTTCCTCCACTTCCTCCACTTCGTCCACTTCTTCCACTTCTTCCACTTCCTCCACTTCCTCCACTTCGCCCACTTCGTCAAGTTTGTCCACTTCGTCACCTTCTTCCACTTCCTCTACTTCGTCCAGTTCTTCCACTTCGCCCAATTTTGTCCACATTCTCCACTTCCTGTACTTCGTCAACTTCGTCCACGTCGTCCATTTCGTCCACTTCATCAAGTTCGTCCACTTCGTCAACTTGGTGCACTTCGTCCACTTCATCCTCTTCGTCCACTTTGCGGCTTCGTCCTCTTCCTCCACTTCCTCCACTTCGTCCACTTCCTCAAGATCGTCCACTTCGTCCACTTCCTCTACTTCCTCCCTTCCTCCACTTCGTCCAGTTCCTCCACTTCCTCTACTTCCTCCACTTCGTCAACTTCGTCCACTTCGTCAACTTCGTCTACTTCGTCCACTTCATCCACTTCGACAACTTCCTCCACTTCCTCCACTTCGTCATCTTCGTCTACTTCTTCAACTTCTTCTTCGACTTTGTCCACTTCGTCCAATTCGTCAACTTCGTCCACTTCGTCAACTTCATCCAGTTCAGCCCCTTCATCCACTTCCTCCACATCCTCCACTTCCTCAACATCGTCCACTTCCTCCACTGCATTCCACAACCTCCACTTCCTCCACGTCCTCCACTTCGTCCAGTTCGTCCACTTCGTCACGTTCGTCAACTTCCTCCACTTCGTCAAGTTCGTCCACTTCCTCCATTTCGTCAAATTCATCCACTTCCTCAACGTCGTCTACTTCCTCCACTTCTTCCACTTCATTCACTTCCTCCACTTCGTCCACTTCGTTAACTTCGTCCATTTCTTCCACTTTGTCAAGTTCGTCCACTTCCTCCACTTCCTCCACTTCGATCACTTCTTCTCCTTCGTCAACATCGTCCACTTCCTCCACTTCGTCAACTTCGTTTAGTTCGTCCGCTTCCTCCGCTTCGTCCACTCCTTCC
Source organism: Vigna nakashimae (assembly GCA_034642375.1). Classification (NCBI taxonomy): domain Eukaryota; kingdom Viridiplantae; phylum Streptophyta; class Magnoliopsida; order Fabales; family Fabaceae; genus Vigna; species Vigna nakashimae. The sequence goes on from CM067765.1 coordinate 36,203,658, forward strand.
ACTTCCTTCGCTTCGTCCACTTCCTCAACTTCGTCCACGTCTTCATATTCGTCAACTTGGTGCACTTCGTCCACTTCATCCTCTTCGTCGACTTCGTCGGCTTCGTCCTCTTCCTCCATTTCGTCCACTTCGTCAAGTTCGTCCACTTCGTCCTCTTCCTCTACTTCCTCACCTTCTTCCACTTCCTCCACTTCGTCCACTGCCTTTACTTCCTCCACCTCCTCTACTTCGTCCACTTCGTCCATTTCGTCAACTTCGTCCACTTCCTCCACTTCAACCACTTCCTCCACTTCCTCCACTTCGTCATCTTCGTCCACTTCTTCATCTTCTTCTTCCACTTCGTCCAATTCGTCAACTTCGTCCACTTCGTCAAGTTCAGCCATTTCGTCCACTTCCTCCACATCCTCCACTTCCTCAACATCGTCCACTTCCTCCGCTGCATTCCACTACCTCCACTTCCTCCACTTCGTCCAGTTCATCCACTTCGTCATGTTCCTCCACTTCCTCCACTTCGTCAAGTTAGTCCACTACCTCCACTTCGTCCACTTCCTCCACTTCATTCACTACCTCCACTTCGTCAACTTCGTCCATTTCGTCAACTTCATCAAGTTCGTCCACTTCCTCCAGTACCCCCACTTCGACCACTTCCTCCAATTCGTCCACTTCCTCCACTTCCTCCACTTCGCCCACTTCGTCAAGTTCGTCCACTTCGTCCACTGCCTCCACTTCCTCCACTTCCTCTTCTTCGTCCACTTCGTCCATTTCGTCAACTTCGTCCACTTCCTGCACTTCGACCTCTTCCTCCACTTCCTCCACTTCGTCATCTTCGTCCACTTCTTCATCTTCTTCTTCCACTTCGTCCAATTCGTCAACTTCGTCCACTTCGTCAACTTCGTCAAGTTCAGCCCCTTCGTCCACTTCCTTCACATCCTCCACTTCCTCAACATCGTCCACTTCCTCCACTGCATTCCACTTCCTCCACTTCCTCCACTTCCTCCACTTCGTCATGTTCCTTCACTTCCTCCACTTCGTCAAGTTCGTACACTACCTCCACTTCGTCCACTTCGTCCACTTCCTCCACTTTCTCCATTTCGTCGAATCCCTCCACTTCCTCAACATCGTCCACTTCCTCCACTTCATTCACTTCCTCCACTGCGTCAACTTCTTCCATTTCGTCCACTTCATCAAGTTCGTCCACTTCCTCCAGTACCCCCACTTCGTCCACTTCCTCCAATTCGTCCACTTCTTCCACTTCCTCCACTTCCTCCACTTCCTCCACTTCGCCCACTTCGTCAAGTTCGTCCACTTCATCACCTTCCTCCACTTCGTCCAGTTCTTCCACTTCCTCCAGTTTGTCCACATTCTCCACTTCCTCTACTTCGTCAACTTCGTCCACGTCGTCCACTTCGTCCACTTCATCAAGTTCGTCCACTTCGTCAACTTGGTGCACTTCATCCTCTTCGTCCACTTTGCGGCTTCGTCCTCTTCCTCCACTTCCTCCACTTCCTCCACTTCGTCAACTTCGTCCATTTCGTCCATTTCGTCCATTTCGTCCAATTCCTCCACTTCCTCCACTTCCTCAACATCGTGTACTTTCTCCACTTCTCCACTTCATTCACTTCCTCCACTTCGTCCACTTCGTCAACTTCGTCCATTTCTTCCACTTCGTGAAGTTCGTCCACTTCCTCCACTTCCTCGAGTTCCTCCACTTTGTCCACTTTGTCCACTTCTTCCACTTCCTCCACTTCCTCCACTTTGTCCACTTCCTCTACTTCGCCCACTTCGTCAAGTTCGTCCACTTCGTCACCTTCTTCCACTTCGTCCACTTCGTCTACTTCCTCTACTTCCTCCACTTCCACCACTTCCTCCACTTCGTCCACTTCCTCCACTTCGCCCACATCCTCCATTTCGTCCACTTCCTCCACTTCATTCACTTCAACCACATCGTCAAGTTCATCGAGTTCATCCACTTCCTCTACTTCCTCCACTTCCTCCACTTCGTCCACTTCCTCGACTTCCACAACTTCCTCCACTTCCTCGACTTCGTCCACTTCCTCCACTTCATCCACTTCGTCACATTCGTCTACTTCGTCAGCTTCCTCCACTTCCTCCACTTCCACCACTTTGTCTACTTCGTCCTCTTCATCCTCCTCTTCATCCTCTTCTTCCACTTCGTCCAATTCGTCCAATTCGTCAACTTCGTCCACTTCGTCAACATCGTCAACTTTGTCCCCTTCGTCAGCTTCTTCCACTTCGTCAACTTCGTCAATTTCGTCGACTTCCTCCACTTCCTCAACTTCTTCCACTTCGTCAACATCGTCCTCTTCCACTTCCTCCACTTCGTTCACTTCGTCCAATTCGTCCACTTCCTCCACTTCCTCCACTTCGTCCACTTCATCCTCTTCATCCACTTCGTCCACTTCCTCCACTTCGTCCACTTCCTCCACTTCGTCCACTTCATCCACTTCGTCATGTTTGTCCACTTCGTCATGTTCATCCACTTCGTCATGTGCGTCCTCTTCATCCACTTCCTCCACTTCGTCCACTTCCTCCACTTCGGCTACTTCATCCACCTCTACTTCCTCCACTTCCACCACTTCGCCCACTTCGTCCACTTCCCCCACTTCGTCCACATCCTCCATTTCTCCCACTTCCTCCACTTCATCCACTTCGTCCACTCCGTCAAGTTCGTCCACTTCGTCTACTTCATCCACTTTGTCCAGTTCATCCACTTCTTCCACTTCGTCTACTTCGTCCACTTTGCCCACTTCGTCCACTTCGTGTACTTTGTCGACTTCGTCATGTTCGTCCACTTCCTCTACTTCCTCCACTTCCACCACTTCGCTCACTTCGTCCACTTCCTCCACTTCATCCACATCCTCCATTTCGTCCACTTCCTCCTCTTCATCCACTTCGTACACTTCGTCAAGTTCGTCCACTTTGTCCACTTCATCCACCTGTACCACTTCCTCCACTTCCTCCACTTCTTCCATTTCGTCCATTTCGTCCTCTTCATCCACTTCGTCCACATCGTGATGTTCGTCCACTTCCTTTACTTCCTCCACTTCCACCACTTTGCCCACTTCGTCCACTTCCTCCACTTCGTCCACATCCTCCATTTCGTCCACTTCCTCCACTTCATCCACTTCGTCAAGTTCGTCCACTTCCTTTACTTCCTCCACTTTGTCGACTTCCTCCACTTCGTCAGCTTCCTCCACTTCCTTCACTTCGTCCACTTCCTCCACTTTGTCCACTTCGTCCTCTTCGTCCACGTCTTCATCCTCTTCTTCTACTTCGTCCAATTCGTCCAATTCGTCAACTTCGTCAACTTCCCTTATTTCGTCAACTTCGTCCACTTCGTCAACTTCGTGAACTTCATCCCCTTCGTCCGCTTCTTCCACTTCCTGCACTTCTTCCACTTCGTCCACTTAGTCAATTTCGTCGACTTCCTCCACTTCCTGAACATCGTCCACTTCCTCAACTTCCTCCACTTAATTCACTTCCTCAACTTCTTCCACTTCGTCAACATCGTCCTCTTCCTCCACTTCATCCACTTCGTCAACTTCGTCCATTTCGTCTACTTCGTCAAGTTCGTCCACTTCCTCCACTTCCTCCACTTTGTACACTTCTTCCACTTCTTCCACTTCGTCAACTTCATCTTCTTCGTCCACCTAGTCCCCTTCGTGCACTTCGACCACTTCGACCACTTCGTCCATTTCGTCCACTTCGTCCACCTCGTCAACTTCTTCCACTTCGTCCATTTCGTCCACTTCGTCCACTTCCTCTACGTCGTCAACTTCCTCGACTTCGTCCACTTCTTCCACTTCCTCCACTTCGTTCACTTCCTTCATTTCGTCCACTTTGTCCACTTCCTCCACTTCATCCACTTCGTCTACTTCGTCATGTTCGTCCACTTCGTTCGCTTCCTCTACTTCCTTCACTTCCACCACTTCGCCCACTTCGTCCACTTCCTCCACTTCGTCCACATCCTCCATTTCGTCCACTTCCTCCAGTTCATCCACTTCGTCCACTTCGTCAACTTCGTTCACTTCCTCCACTTCCTCCACTTCCTCCACTTCCTCCACTTCCTCCACTTCCTCCACTTCCACCGCTTCCTCCACTTCCTCCACTTCGTCAACTTCGTCCACTTCGTCAATTTCTTCTACTTCGTCAGCTTCGTCCACTTCCTCCACTTCGTCCACTTCCTGCACTTCCTCCACTTTGTCCACTTCGTCCTCTTCGTCCACCTCTTCATCTTCTTCCACTGCGTCCAATTCGTCCAATTCGTCAACTTCGCAACTTCATCCACTTCGTCAACTTCGTCAACTTCGTCCACTTCCTACATTTCGTCGACTTCCTCCACTTCCTCAACATCGTCCACTTCCTCAACTTCCTCCACTTCATTCACTTCCTCAAGTTCTTCCACTTCGTCAACATCGTACTCTTCCTCCACTTCCTCCACTTCCTCCACTTCGTCAACTTCGTCCATTTCGTCCACTTCGTCAAGTTCGTCCACTTCCTTCACTTCCTCCACTACCTCCAGTTTGTCCACTTCATTCACTTCCTCCACATCGTCCACCTCATCAACTTCGTCCACTTCGTCCTCTTCGTCCACTTCCTCCACTTCGTCCATTTCCTCAACTTCGTCCACTTCTACCACTTCGTCCACTTCCTCTATTTCGTCCACTTCCTCCACTTCCTCCACTTCCTCCACTTTCTCCACTTCGTCCACGTCGTCAACTTCATGCACTTCGTCCACTTCGTGCACTTCCTCTACTTCGTCCATTTCGTCCACTTCGTCCTCTTCATCCACTTCGTCCGCTTTGTCCACTTCCTCCACTTCGTCCACTTCGTCATGTTCGTTAACTTCTTCCACTTCCTCTACTTCTTCCACTTCCACCACTTTGCCCACTTTGTCCACTTCCTTCACTTCGTCCACATCCTCCACTTGGTCCACTTCCTCTACTTCATGCACTTCGTCCACTTCGTCAAGTTCGTCCAGTTCGTCCACTTCCTCTACTTCCTCCTCTTCGTCCACTTCCTCCACTTCGTCCACTTCCTCGACTTCCACCACTTCCTCCACTTCGTCAATTTCGTCTACTTCGTCAGCTTCCTCCACTTCGACCAGTACATCCTCTTCCTCCACTTTGTCCACTTCGTCCCCTTCGTCCACCTATTCATCCTCTTCTTCCACTTCGTCCAATTCGTCCACTTCGTCAACTTCGTCAACTTGTCCACTTCGTCCCCTTCATCACTTTGACCACTTCGTCCACTTCGACCACTTCGTCCATTTCGTCCACTTCGTCAACTTCTTCCACTTTGTCAATTGTGTCCACTTCCTCCACTTCGTCCATGTCGCCAACTTCGTCAACTTCGTCCACCTCGTCCTTTTCGTCCGCTTCGTCCACTTCCTCCACATCGTCCACTTCCTCCACTTCGTCCACTTCCTCCACTTCGTCCACTTCCTTCATTTCGTCCACTTCATCAAATTCGTCCACTTCCTCCATTTCGTCCACTTCCTCCACTTTGTCAACTTCCTCCACTTCGTCAACTTGGCCCACTTCATCTACTTCGTCCAGTTCGTTAACTTCGTCTACTTGCTCCACTTCCTCCACTTCCTGCGCTTCCTCTACTTCCTCCTCCCTTTCGTCCAATTCCTCCACTTCCTCAACATCGTCCATTTCCTCCACTTCATTCACTTCCTCCACTTAGTCCACTTCGTCAACTTCGTCCACTTCGTCAACTTCGTCCCCTTCATCAAGTTCGTCCACTTCGTCGATTTCATCCACTTCGTCAAGTTCGTCCACTTCCTCCACCTCCTCCACTTAGTCCACTTCGGCCACTTCGTCAAATCCTCTACTTCGTTAACTTCCTCCACTTCGTTCACTTCGTTCACTTCCTCCATTTCGTCCACTTCCTCCACTTCCTCCACTTCGTCCATTTCGTCCACTTCGTCCATTTCGTCCACTTCGTCCTCTTCATCCACTTCGTCCACTGTCTCCACTTCGTCCACTTCTTCCACTTCGTCCACTTCGTCATGTTCGTCCACTTCGTCCGCTTCCTCTACTTCCTCCACTTCCACCACTTTCGCCCACTTCGTCCACTTCCTCCACTTCGTCCACATCCTCCATTTCGTCCACTTCCTCCACTTCATCCACTTCGTCCACTTCGTCAAGTTCTTTAGTTCGTCCACTTCCTCTACTTCCTCCACTACATCCACTTCCTCCACTTCCTCCACTTCCTCCACTTCGTCAACTTCGTCCACTTCGTCAATTTCGTCTACTTCGTCAGCTTCCTCCATTTCCTCCTTTTCGCCCACTTTGTCCACTTCCTCCACTTTGTCCACTTCGTCCTCTTCGGCCACCTCTTCATCTTCTTCTTCCACTTCATCCAATTCGTCCATTTCGTCAACTTCGTCCACTACGTCAACTTCGTGCCCCTCGTCCAATCTGTCCACTTCCTGCACTTCTTCCACTTCGTCCACTTCGTCAATTTCGTCGACTTCCTCCACTTCCTCAACATCGTCCACTTACTCAACTTCCTCCACTTCATTCACTTCCTCAACTTCTTCCACTTCGTCAACGTCGTCCTCTTGCTCCACTTCCTCCACTTCATCCACTTCGTCAACTTCGTCCATTTTGTCCACTTCGTCAAGTTCGGCCACTTCCTCCACTTCCTCCACTACCTCCACTTTGTCCACTTCTTCCACTTCGTCAACTTCATCCACTTCGTCCCCTTCGTGCTCTTCGACCACTTCGTCCACTTCGACCACTTCATCCATTTCGTCCACTTCGTCCACTTCGTCAACTTCGTCAACTTCTTCCACTTCGTAAATTTCGTCCACTTCCTCCACTTCGTCAACTTCGTCAATTTTGTCCACTTCGTCCACTTCGTCCTCTTCGTCCACTTCCTCCACTTCCTCCACTTCGTCCACTTCCTCCACTTCTATCTTCGTCCACTTCCTCAACTTCGTCCACTTCCTTCATTTCGTCCAACTTCGTCGACTTCCTCCACTTCGTCAACTTTGCCCACTTCGTCACCTTCGTCCAGTTCGTTAACTTCGTCTACTTCGTCCACTTCCTCAACATCGTCCATTTCCTCCACTTCCTCCACTTCATTTACTTCCTCCACGTCGTCCACTTCGTCAAATTCGTCCACTTCGTCAAGTTCGTCCACTTACTCCACCTCCTCCACTTTGTCCAGTTCATTCACTTTGTCAATTTCCTCTACTTCGTCAACTTCCTGCACTTCGTCCACTTCTTCCACTTCCTCCATTTCGTCCACTTCGTCCACTTCGTCCACTTCTTCCTCTTCGTCCACTTCGTCCACCTCGTCCACTTCCATCACTTCATCCACTTCGTCAAGGTCGTCTACTTCATCTACTTCCTCTACTTCCTCTAGTTCCTCCACTTCCTCCACTTCCTTCACTTCCTCCACTTCCTCCACTTCCTCCACTTCGTCCACTTCCTCGACTTCCTCGACTTTGTCCAGTTGGTCCACTTCGTCCACTTCGTCCACTTCCTCAACTTCCTCCACTTCGTCCACTTCGTCAATTTCCTCGACTTCGTCTACTTCGTCAATTTCGTCCACTTCGTCTCCTTCGTCCACTTCGTCCACTTCGTCTAGTTCATCCACTTCCTCCACTTTCTCCACATTCTCCACTTTGTCCACTTCGTCCACTTCGTCAGCTTCATCTATTTCGTCCACTTCATCAAGTTCGTCCACTTCCTTCGTCAAGTTCGTCCACTTCCTCTACTTCGTCCACTTCCTCCACATCCTCCATTTCCTCCAATTCCTCCACTTCCTCAACATCGTCCATTTTCTCATCTTCGTCCACTTCCTCCACTTTGTCCACTTTGTCCACTTGGTCCACTTCTTCCACTTCGTCCACTTCGTCCACTTCCCCCACTTCCTCCACTTCCTCTACTTCGTCCACTTCGTCAGTTTCGTCAACTTCGTCCACTTCCTCCACTTCGTTCACTTCCTCCACTTCGTCCACTTCGTCAACTTCGTCCACTTCTTCCTCTTCGTCCACTTCGTCCACCTCGTCCACTTCCATCACTTCATCCACTTCGTCAAGGTCGTCTACTTCATATACTTCCTCTACTTCCTCCAGTTCCTGCACTTCCGCCACTTCCTTCACTTCCTCCACTTCCTCCACTTCCTCCACTTCCTCGACTTTGTCCACTTGGTCCACTTCGTCCACTTCCCTAACTTCCTCCACTTCATCCACTTCGTCAACTTCCTCGACTTCGTCTACTTCGTCAATTTCGTCCACTTCGTCTCCTTCGTCCACTTCCTCCACTTCGTCTAGTTCATCCACTTCCTCCACTTCGTCTAGTTCATCCACTTCCTCCACTTTCTCCACATTCTCCACTTTGTCCACTTCGTCCACTTCGCCACTTCGTCAGCTTCATCTATTTCGTCCACTTCATCAAGTTCGTCCACTTCCTCTACTTCCTACACTTCGTCAAGTTCGTCCATTTCCTCTACTTCGTCCACTTCCTCCACATCCTCCATTTCCTCCAATTCCTTCTCTTCCTCAACATCGTCCATTTTCTCCACTTCGTGCACTTCCTCCACTTCCACCACTTCCTCCACTTTGTCTACTTTGTCCACTTGGTCCACTTCGTCCACTTCTTCCACTTCGTCCACTTCGTCCACTTCCCCCACTTCCTCCACTTCCTCTACTTCGTCCACTTCGTCAGTTTCGTCAACTTCGTCCACTTCCTCCACTTCGTCCAATTCATCCACTTCCTCCACTTTGTCCACATTCTCCACTTCGTCCACTTCGTTAACTTCGTCAACTTCGTTAACTTCGTCAACTTCGTCAGCTTCATCTATTTCGTCCACTTCATCAAGTTCGTCCTCTTCCTCTACTTCCTACACTTCATCAAGTTCGTCTACTTCCTCCACTTCGTCCACTTCCTCCACTTCCTCCATTTCGTCCAATTCCTCCACTTCCTCAACATCGTCCATTTCCTCCACATCGTCCACCTCCTCCACTTCCTCCACTTCTTCCACTTTGTCCACTTCCTCCATTTCGTCCACTACCTCCACTTCCTCCGCTTCGTCAACTTCCTTCTCTTCGTCAACCTCGCCCACTTCGTCCACTTCGTCCAATTCGTCAACTTCATCGACTTCATCCACTTCGTCAAGTTCCTCCACTTCCTCCACTTCCTCCACTTCCTCCATTTCGTCCAATTCCTAGACTTCCTCAACATCGTCCATTTCCTCCACTTCCTCCACTTCATTCACTTCCTCCACTCCGTCCACCTCGTCAACTTCGTCCACTTCGTCCTCTTCGTTCACTTCGTCCACTTCCTCCACTACGTCCAGTTTCTCCACTTCGTCCACTTCCTCCACTTCCTCCACTTCCTCCACTTCATCCACTTCATCCACTTCGTCCACTTCCTCCATTTCGTCCACTTCCTCCACTTCGTCAACTTCCTCCACTTCGTGCGCTTCGCCCAATTCGTCAACTTCGTCCACATCGTTAACTTCGTATACTTCGTCCACTTCCTCAACATCGTCCATTTCCTCCACTTCCTCCACTTCATTCACTTCCTCCACTTTGTCCCCTTCGTCAACTTCGTCCACTTCGTCCACTTCCTCCATTTTGTCCACTTCCTCCACTTCGTCAACTTCCTCCACTTCGTGAGCTTCGCCCAATTCGTCAACTTCGTCCACATCGTTAACTTCGTATACTTCGTCCACTTCCTCAACATCGTCCATTTCCTCCACTTCATTCACTTCCTCCACTTTCTCTCCTTCATCAACTTCGTCCATTTCGTCAAGTTCGTCCACTTCCTCCACTTCCTCCACTTTGTCCACTTCGTCGACTTTGTCAATTTCCTCTACGTCGTCAACTTCCTCCAATTCGTCCACTTCTTCTACTTCCTCCACTTCCTCTACTTCATTCACTTCCTCCACTTAGTCCACTTCGTCAAGTTCGTCCACTTCATCAAGTTTGTCCATTTCGTCGATGTCGTCCACTTCGTCAAGTTCGTCCACTTGCTCCACCTCCTCCACATAGTCCACTTCGTCCACTTCGTCAAATTCTCTACTTCGTTAACTTCCTCCACTTCGTCCACTTCCTCCATTTCGTCCACTTCCTCCAGTTTCTCCACTTCGTCCACTTCTTCCACTTCGTCCACTTCGTCATGTTCGTCCACTTCGTCCGCTTCCTCTACTTCCTCCACTTCCACCACTTTCGCCCACTTCGTCCACTTCCTCCACTTCGTCCACATCCTCCATTTCGTCCACTTCCTCCACTTCATCCACTTCGTCCACTTCGTCATGTTCTCCAGTTCGTCCACTTCCTCTACTTCCTCCACTACATCCACTTCCTCCACTTCCACCACTTCCTCCACTTCCTCCACTTCGTCAACTTCGTCCACTTCGTCAATTTCGTCAATTTCGTCTACTTCGTCAGCTTCCTCCACTTGCTCCTTTTCGCCCACTTTGTCCACTTCGTCCTCTTCGGCCACCTCTTCATCTTCTTCTTCCACTTCATCCAATTCGTCCATTTCGTCAACTTCGTCAACTTCGTCCACTACGTCAACTTCGTCCCCCTCGTCCAATCTGTCCGTTTCCTGCACTTCTTCCACTTCGTCCACTTCGTCAATTTCGTCGACTTCCTCCACTTCCTCAACATCGTCCACTTACTCAACTTCCTCCACTTCATTCACTTCCTCAACTTCTTCCACTTCGTCAACGTCGTCCTCTTCCTCCACTTCCTCCACTTCATCCACTTCGTCAACTTCGTCCATTTCGTCCACTTCGTCAAGTTCGTCCACTTCCTCCACTACCTCCACTTTGTCCACTTCGTCCACTTCTTCCACTTCGTCAACTTCATCCACTTCGTCCCCTTCGTGCACTTCGACCACTTCGTCCACTTCGACCACTTCATCCATTTCGTCCACTTCGTCCACTTCGTCAACTTCGTCAACTTCTTCCACTTCGTAAATTTCGTCCACTTCATCCACGTTGTCAACTTCGTCAATTTCGTCCACTTCGTCCTCTTCGTCCACTTCGTCCACTTCCTCCACTTCTATCTTCGTCCACTTCCTCCACTTCCTCAACTTCGTCCACTTCCTCCATTTCGTCCACTTCCTCCATTTCGTCCAACTTCGTCCACTTCCTCCACTTCGTCAACTTTGCCCACTTCGTCAACTTCGTTCAGTTCGTTAACTTCGTCTACTTCGTCCACTTCCTCCACTTCCTCAACATCGTCCATTTCCTCCACTTCCTCCACTTCATTTACTTCCTCCACGTCGTCCACTTCGTCAAATTCGTCCACTTCGTCAAGTTCGTCCACTTACTCCACCTCCTCCACTTTGTCCAGTTCATCCACTTTGTCAATTTCCTCTACTTCGTCAACTTCCTCCACTTCGTTCACTTCTTCCACTTCCTCCACTTCGTTCACTTCCTCTATTTCGTCCACTTCGTCCACTTCGTCAACTTCGTCCACTTCTTCCTCTTCGTCCACTTCGTCCACCTCGTCCACTTCCATCACTTCATCCACTTCGTCAAGGTCGTCTACTTCATCTACTTTCTCTACTTCCTCCAGTTCCTCCACTTCCTCCACTTCCTTCACTTCGTCCACTTCCTCCACTTCCTCCACTTCGTCCACTTCCTCCACTTCCTGGACTTTGTCCACTTGGTCCACTTGGTCCACTTCGTCCACTTCCTCAACTTCCTCCACTTCGTCCACTTCGTCAACTTCCTCGACTTCGTCTACTTCGTCTACTTCGTCAATTTCGTCCACTTCGTCTCCTTCGTCCACTTCCTCCACTTCGTCTAGTTCATCCACTTCCTCCACTTTCTCCACATTCTCCACTTTGTCCACTTCGTCCACTTCGTCCACTTCGTCAGCTTCATCTATTTCGTCCACTTCATCAAGTTCGTCCACTTCCTCTACTTCCTACACTTCGTCAAGTTCGTCCACTTCCTCTACTTCGTCCACTTCCTCCACATCCTCCATTTCCTCCAATTCCTCCACTTCCTTAACATCGTCCATTTTCTCCACTTCCTCCACTTCCTCCACTTCCTCCACTTTGACCACTTTGTCCACTTGGTCCACTTCGTCCACTTCTTCCACTTTGTCCACTTCGTCCACTTCCCCCACTTCCTCCACTTCCTCTACTTCGTCCACTTCGTTAGTTTCGTCAATTTCGTCCACTTCCTCCACTTCGTCCAATTCATCCACTTCCTCCACTTTGTCCACATTCTCCACTTCGTCCACTTCGTCAACTTCGTCAACTTCGTCAACTTCGTCAGCTTCATCTATTTCGTCCACTTCATCAAGTTCGTCCTCTTCCTCTACTTCCTACACTTCGTCAAGTTCGTCTACTTCCTCCACTTCGTCCACTTCGTCCACTTCCTCCATTTCTTCCAATTCTTCCACTTCCTCAACATCGTCCATTTCCTCCACATCGTCCACCTCCTCCACTTCCTCCACTTCTTCCACTTTGTCCACTTCCTCCATTTCGTCCACTACCTCCACTTCCTCCACTTCGTCAACTTCCTTCTCTTCGTCAACTTCGCCCACTTCGTCCACTTCGTCCACTTCGTCAACTTCGTCCACTTCGTCCACTTCGTCAAGTTCCTCCACTTCCTCCACTTCGTCCACTTCCTCCATTTCGTCCAATTCCTAGACTTCCTCAACATCGTCCATTTCCTCCACTTCCTCCACTTCATTCACTTCCTCCACTCCGTCCACCTCGTCAACTTCGTCCACTTCGTCCTCTTCGTTCACTTCGTCCACTTCCTCCACTTCGTCCAGTTTCTCGACTTCATCCACTTCCTCCACTTCCTCCACTTCATCCACTTCGTCCACTTCCTCCATTTCGTCCACTTCCTCCACTTCGTCAACTTCCTCCACTTCGTGAGCTTCGCCCAATTCGTCAACTTCGTCCACATCGTTAACTTCGTATACTTCGTCCACTTCCTCAACATCGCCCATTTCCTCCACTTCCTCCACTTCATTCACTTCCTCCACTTTGTCCCCTTCGTCAACTTCGTCCACTTCCTCCATTTCGTCCACTTCCTCCACTTCGTCAACTTCCTCCACTTCGTGAGCTTCGCCCAATTCGTCAACTTCGTCCACATCGTTAACGTCATATACTTCGTCCACTTCCTCAACATCGTCCATTTCCTCCACTTCCTCCACTTCATTCACTTCCTCCACTTTGTCCCCTTCGTCAACTTCGTCCACTTCGTCCATTTCGTCCACTTCGTCAAGTTCGTCCACTTCCTCCACTTCGTCCACTTCATCCATTCTTCAACTTCGTCCATTTCGTCCACTTTACCAAGTTCGTCCACTTCCTCCACTTCGTCCACTTCTTCCACTTCGTCAGCTTCGTCAACTTCTTCCACTTCGTCCACTTCCTACACTTTGTCCACGTCGTGAACTTCATCCACTTCGTCCACTTCATCCTCTTCGTCCACTTCATCCACTTTGTCCACTTCCTCCACCTCCTCCACTTCCTCCACTTCGTCCACTTCGTCATGTTCGTCCTCTTCCTCTACTTCTTCCACTTCCTCCACTTCGTCTACTTCCTCCACTTCCTCTACATCCTCCGTTTCGTCCACTTCCTCCACTTCATCCACTTCGTCCACTTCGTCAAGTTCGTCCACATCCTCTACTTCCTCCACTTCGTCCACTTCCTCGACTTCCACCACTTGCTCCACTTCGTCCACTTCTTTATCTTCTTCTTCCACTTCGTCCACTTTGTCCAATTCGTCAACTTCGTCCACTTCGACAACTTCGTCAAGTTCTTCCCCTTCGTCCACTTCGACAACTTCTTCCACTTCGTATATTTCGTCGACTTCCTCCACTTCCTCAACATCGTCCGCTTCCTCTACTGCATTCACTTCCTGAACTTCTTCCACTTCGTCAACATCGTCCACTTCCTCAATTTCTTCCACTTCATCCACTTCGTCTACTTCGTCCACTTCCTCCACTTCGGCCACTTCATCCACTTCGTCCACTTCCTCCACTTCGTCATCCTCTTCTTCCACTTCGTCCATTTCGTCCAATTCGTCAACTTCGTCAAGTTCTTCCACTTCCTCCATTTCCTCCACTTCCTCCACTTCCTCCACTTCTTCCATTTCCTCCACTTCCTCCACTTCGGCCACTTCGTCCACTTCCTCCACTTCGTCAACTTCCTCCACTTGGTCCACTTGGTCCACTTCTTCGACTTCCTCCACTTCCTCCACTTCCCCCACTTCCTCCACTTCTTCAACTTCGTCAACTTCGTCCAGTTCCTCCACTTCGTCCAGTTCTTACACTTCCTCCACTTCGTCCACATCCTCTACTTCCTCCATTTCGTCCATTTCGTCCACCTCGTCAAGTTCATCCACTTCCTCCATTTCCTCCACTTCGCCCACTTCTTTCACATCCTCCACTTCGTCTACTTCCTCCACTTCGTCCACGCCGTCAACTTCGTCCACTTCGTCCTCTTCGTCCACTTCGTCCACTTCTTCCGCATCCTCCACTTCATCCACTTCGTAAAGTTCGTCCACTTCGTCCACTTCGTCAAGTTCGTCCCCTTCTTCCACATCCTCCACTTCCTCTACTTCTTCAACTTTGCTCACTTCGTCTACTTCATCAACTTCGTCCCCTTCGTCCACTTCGTCTACTTCGTCCTCTTCGTCCACTTCGTCAACTTCTTCCACTTCGTCCACTACGTCCACTTCCTCCACTTCGTGCACATCGTCAACTTAGTCAACTTCATCCACTTCGTCCACATCGTCCACTTCCTCCACTTCCTCCACTTCTTCTACTTCCTCCACCTCGTCCACTTCTTCTACTTCCTCCACTTCGTCCACTTTTTCCACTTCCTCCACTTCGTCCACTTCATCTAGTTCCTCCACTTCATCCACGTCGTCAAGTTCGTCCACTTCCTCCGCTTCGTCCACTTCGCCCTCTTCGTCCCCTTCGTCGACTTCCTCCACTTCCTCAACATCGTCCACTTCCTCCACTTCATCCACTTCGTCAAGTTCGTCCACTTCCTACACTTCAGCCACTTCATCCAGTTCCTCCACTTCGTCATCTTCTTCTTCCAATTCCTCATATTCGTCCACTTTGACCACTTCGTCAACTTCCTTTACTCCGTCCACTTCCTCCACTTCTTTTACTTCCTGAACTTCTTCCACTTCGTCAACATCGTCCACTTCCTCCACTTCATCCACTTCGTCAAGTTCGTCCACTTCCTCCACTTCGGAAACTTCATCCACTTCCACCACTTCATCATCTTCTTCTTCCACTTCGTCCAATTCGTCAACTTCGCCAACTTCGTCCACTTCGTGAACTTCCTCCACTTCCTCCACTTCCTCGACTTCGTCCACTTCCTCCACATCATCCACCTCCTCCACTTCGTCCACTTCTTCCACTTTGTCCACTTCTTCTTCCACTTCCTCCACTTCGTCCACTCCTTCCACTTCCTCCAATTCGTCTAGTTCCTCCACTTCGTTCACGTCGTCAACTTCGTCCACGTCATCCTCCTCGTCCATTTCGTCTACTTTGTCCTCTTCGTCCACGTCCTCCACCTCCTCCACTTCATCCACTTCGTCAACTTCGTCCACTTCATCCCCTTCCTCCACTTCGTCAACTTCTTCCACTTCGTCCACTTCCTTCACTTCGTCCACTTCCTCCATTTCCTCCACTTCGTCCATTTCGTCCACTTTTTCCACTTCCTCCATTTCGTCCACTTCGTCTACTTCCTCTGCTTCGTCCACGAAGTCCACTTCGTCCACGAAGTCCACTTCCTCTGCTTCGTCCACTTCGTCCTCTTCGTCCTCTTCTTCCGCTTCATCCACTTCATCCACTTCGTCCACTTCGTCAAGTTCGTCCACTTCCTCCACTTCGTCCACTTCATCCATTCTTCAACTTCGTCCATTTCGTCCACTTCATCAAGTTCGTCCACTTCCTCCACTTCCTCCACTTCCTCCACTTCGTCCACTTCTTCCACTTCGTCAGCTTCGTCAACTTCTTCCACTTCGACTATGTCGTGAACTTCATCCACTTCATCCTCTTCGTCCACTTCGTCCACTTTGTCCACTTCCTCCACTTCCTCCACTTCGTCCAATTCGTCAAGTTCGTCCACTTCCTCTACTTCCTCCACTTCCTCCACTTCGTTCACTTCCTCGACTTCCACCACTTCCTCCACTTGCTCCACTTCGTCAACTTCGTCCACTTCGTCCACTTCGACCACTTCGTCAACTTCGTCTACTTCCTCCACTTCCTCCACTTCGTCCCCTTTGTCCACTTCTTCATCTTCTTCTTCCACTTCGTCCACTTTGTCCAATTCGTCAACTTCGTCCACTTCGACAACTTCGTCAAGTTCTTCCCCTTCGTCCACTTCGACAACTTCTTCCACTTCGTATAATTCGTCGACTTCCTCCACTTCCTCAACATCGTCCGCTTCCTCCACTGCATTCACTTCCTGAACTTCTTCCACTTCTTCAACATCGTCCACTTCCTCCACTTCGGCCACTTCATCCACTTCGTCCACTTCCTCCACTTCCTCCACTTCGTCATCTTCTTCTTCCACTTCGTCCATTTCGTCCAATTCGTCAACTTCGTCAAGTTCGTCCACTTCCTCCATTTCCTCCACTTCTTCCACTTCGTCTACTTCCTCCACTTCTTCAATTTCCTCAACTTCCTGCACTTCCTCCACTTCGGCCACTTCGTCCACCTCCTCCACTTTGTCAACTTCCTCCAATTGATCCACTTCCTCCACTTCTTCCTCTTCCTTCACTTCCTCCACTTCCTCCACTTCCCCCACTTCCTCCACTTCTTTAACTTCGTCCAGTTCCTCCACTTCGTCCAGTTCTTACACTTCCTCCACTTCGTCCACATCCTCTACTTCCTCCACTTCGTCCATTTCGTCCACCTCGTCAAGTTTGTCCACTTTGTCCACTTCCTCCACTTCGTCAAGTTCGTCCACTTCGTCCCCTTCCTCCACTTCCTCCATTTCCTCCACTTCCTTTACTTCCTCCACTTCGTCCCCTTCCTCTATTTACTCCACTTCTTCCAGTTCTTCCACTTCCTTCACTTCCTCCGCTTCGTCCACATTGTCAACTTCGTCTACTTCGTCAACTTCTTCCACGTCCTCCACTCTGTCCAGTTCCTCCACTTCCTCCACTTCGTCCACTTCGTCAACTTTGTCCACTTCGTTCACTTCCTCCATGTCGTCAAGTTCGTCCACTTCCTCTACTTCCTGCACTTCGTCCACATCATTCACTTCCTCCACTTTGTCCACTTCTTCCGCTTTCTCCACATCGTCTACTTCCTCCACTTCATCACTTCGTCCACCTCGTCCAGTTTGTTAACTTCGTCCACTTCGTCAACTTCGTCCACTTCCTCCACTTCGTCCACTTCCTCTACTTCTTGCACTTCGTCCACATCATTCACTTCTTCCACTTCGTCCACTTCTTCCGCTTTTCCCACATCGTCTACTTGCTCCACATCATCACTTCGTCCACTTCGTCAACTTCGTGCACTTCGTTCACTTCGTCAACTTCGTCAACTTCGTCCACTTCCTCCACTTCCTCCACTTCCTCCACTTCCCCCACTTCTTCATCTTCCTCCACTTCGTCCAGTTCCCCCAGTTCGTCCACTTCGTTAACTTCGTCCACTTTGTCCACTTCGTCCACTTCGTCATCTTCGTCCACTTCGTCCACTTCCTCCATTTCGTCCACTTCCTCCGCTTCCTCCACTTCCTCCACTTCGTCAACTTCGTCCACTTCGTCCACTTCCTCCTCTTCGTCCACTTCCTCCACTTCCTCCACTTCGTCCTCTTCTTCCACTGCTTCATCTTCTTCTTTCACTTCGTCCAATGCGTAGACTTCGTGAAGTTCGTGCCCTTCGTCCACTACGTCAACTTCGTCTCGTTCGTCCGCTTCCTGCACTTTTTCCACTTCATTCTTGCACTTCTTCCACTTCGTCGACTTCGTCAATTTCCTCCAATTCATCCACTTCCTCAACATCGATCATTTCGTCCACTTCCTTCACTTCATTCACTTATTCTATTTCGTCCACTTCGTCCACTTTGTCAAGTTCGTCCACTTCCTCCACTTCCTCCACTTCGTTCAATTCCTCCTTTTCGTCCACTTCGTCCACTTCTTCCACTTCGTCCACTTCTTCGACTTCCTCCAATTCGTCCAGTTCTTCCACTTCCTCCACTTTGTCCACATTCTCCACTTCGTTCACTTCGTCCACTTCGTCAACTTCGTCCATTTCGTCCACTTCATCAACTTCTTCCACTTCCTCCACTTCCTCCACTTCGTCAAGTTCGTCCACTTCCCCCACTTTCTCCACTTCCTCCACTACGTCCACATCTGCTTTTCCTCCACTTCTTCCACTTCGTACACTTCTTCCACTTCCTCCACTTCCTCCACTTCGTCCACTTCGTCTACTTGCTCCACTTCCTCCACGTCGTCAATATCGTCCACTTCCTCCGCTTCGTCCACTTGGTCCTCTTCGTCCACTTCGTCAACTTCGTCCACTTCTTCCACTTCCTCCACTTCATCCACTTCGTCCACCTCGTCAAGTTCGTCCACTTTCTCCACTTCATCCGCTTCAGCAACTTCGTCCATTTCGTCCACTTCCTCCACTTCCTCAACTTTGTCCACTTCGTACACTTCTTCCACTTCGCCGATTCATCTACCTCGTCAACTTCTTCCACTTCGTCCACTTCCTCCACTTCTTCCACGTAGTCAACTTCGTCAACTTCATCTACTTCGTCCTCTTCGTCCACTTCGTCCTCTTCGTCCACTTCCTCCACTTCGTCCACTTCCTCCACTTTCTCCACTTCTTCCACTTCCTCCACTCCGTCCACTTTTTCCACTTCCTCCACCTCGTCCTCTTTGTCCACTTCGTCTACTTCGTCCTCTTCCTCCACTTCGTCAAGTTCGTCCACTTCATCCACTTGCTCCACCTCGTCTACTTCTTTCACTTCGTCCACTTCGTCAATTTCGTCCACTTCCTCCATTTCCTCAACATCGTCCACATCCTCCACTTCCTCCACTTCATTCCACTTCCTCCACTTCCTCCACTTTGTCCACTTCGTCCATTTCCTCCAATTCCTCCACTTCCTCAACATCGTCCATTTCGTCCACTTCCTCCACTTCATTCACCTCCTCTATTTCGTCCACTTCGTCAACTTCGTCCACTTTGTCCACTTTGTCAAGTTCGTCAACTTCCTCCACTTCATCCACTTCGTTCAATTCCTCCTTTTCGTCCACTTCTTCCACTTCGTCCACCTCTTCCACTTCCTCCACTTCCTCCACTTCCTCCACTTCGTCACCTTCGTCCACTTACTCCACTTCGTCAAGTTCTTCCACTTCCTCCACTTGGTCCACATTCTCCACTTCCTCCACTTCGTCACCTTCATCCACTTCATCCATTTCGTCCGCTTCATCAAATTCGTCCACTTCCTCCACTTCGTCAAGTTCGTCCACTTCCTCCACTTTGTTCACTTCTTCTACTTCGTCCACTTCCTCGATTTCCTCCACTTCGTCCACTTCCTCCACTTCGTCCACTTCGTCTACTTCCTCCACTTCTTCGACGTCGTCAACATCGTCCACTTCCTTCCCTTCGTCCACTTCGTCGACTTCGTCCACTTCTTCTGCTTCCTCCACTTCATCCACTTCCTCCACTTCGTCCAGTTCGTCCACTTCCTCCACTTCCTCCACTTCCTCCACTTCGTCAACTTCGTCCATTTCGTCCACTTCGTCAAGTTCGTCCACTTCCTCCCTTCCTCCACTTCCTCCTCTTTGTCCACTTCTTCCACTTCTTCCACTTCGTCGACTTCGTCCACTCCGTCTACTTCGTCAACTTCTTCCACTTCGTCCACGTCGTCAACTTCGTCAACTTCATCCTCTTCGTCCACTTCGTCCACTTCCTCCATTTCGTCCACTTCCTCCACTTTGTCCACTTCGTCCATTTCTTCCACTTCCTCCACTTCGTCCACTTCTTCCACTTCGTCCACTTCGTCCACTCCGTCCACTTCCCCCACTTCGTCCAGTTCCTCCACGTCGTCAACTTCTTCCACTTCATGCTTTTCGTCCACTTCGTCTACTTCGTCCTCTTCGCCCACTTCCATCACTTCCTCCACTTCATCCACTTCGTCCACTTCGTCAAGTTCGTCCGCTTCATCCACTTCCTCCACTTCGTCAACTTCTTCCACTTCGTCCTCTTCGTCCACTTCCTCCACTGCCTCCATTTCCCCTACTTCGTCCATTTCGTCCACTTTTTCCACTTCCTCCACTTCGTCCACTTCGTCTACTTTCTCCACTTCGTCAACTTTGTCCACTTGGTCCATTTCGTCCACTTCATCAAGTTCGTCCACTTCCTCCACTTCGTTAAGTTCGTCCACGTCCTCCACTTCCTCCACTTCATCCACTTCCTCCATTTCCTCCACTTCGTCCACTTCTTCCACTTCCTCCACTTCGTCTACTTCCTCCACTTCGTCCACGCCGTCAACTTCGTCCACTTCCTCCGCTTCGTCCACTTTGTCCTCTTCGTCCACTTTGTCCACTTCGTCCACTTCTTCTGCTTCCTCCACTTCATCCACTTAGTCCACTTCGTCAACTTCGTCCACTTCCTCCACTTCGTCCACTTTGTCCTCTTCGTCCACTTTGTCCACTTCTTCTGCTTCCTCCAATTCATCCACTTAGTCCACTTCGTCAAGTTCGTCCACTTCGTCAACTTCATCCACTTCGTCCATTTCGTCCACTTCGTCAAGTTTGTCCCCTTCTTCCACTTCCTCCACTTCCTCCACTTCTTCAACTTTGTCCACTTCGTCAACTTCGTCTACTTCATCTACTTCGGCCCCTTCGTCCAGTTCGTCTACTTCGTCCTCTTCGTCCACTTCGTCAACTTCTTCCACATCGTCCACTACGTCCACTTGCTCCACTTCGTCCACTTTGTCAACTTAGTCAACTTCATCCACTTCGTCCACTTCGTCCTCTTCGTCCCCTTCCTCCACTTCCTCCACTTCCTCCACTTCCTCCACTTCTTCCACTTCCTCCACCTCGTCCACTTCTACTTTCTCCACTTTTTCCACTTCCTCCACTTCGTCCACTACGTCTAATTCCTCCACTTCGTCCATGTCGTCAAGTTCGTCCACTTCCTCCGCTTCGTCCTCTTCGTCCCCTTCATCGACTTCGTCCACTTCTTCCGCTTCCTGGACTTCATCCATTTCCTCCACTTCCTCCACTTTGTCCACTTCATCCACTTAGTCCACTTCTTCCACTTCGTCTACTTCTTCCACTTCGTCCACTTCGTGCACTTCCTCCACTTCGTCAACTTCTTCTACTTCGTCCACGTCCTCAACTTCGTCCACTTCGACAACTTCATCAACTTTGTCCCCTTCGTCCACTTCCTCCACTTCGACAACTTCTTCCACTTCGTTAATTTTATCGACTTCCTCCACTTCCTCAACATCGTCCACTTCCTCCACTTCATTCCCTTCCTGAACTTCAACTTCATCAACATCGTCCACTTCCTCCACTTGATCCACTTCGTCAAGTTCGTCCACTTCCTCCACTTCATCCACTTCCTCCACTTCCTCCACTTTGTCATCTTCTTCTTCCACTTCCTCCAATTCGTCCACTTCGACCACTTCGTCAACTTCCTCTACTCCGTCCACTTCTTCCACTTCGTCAACATCGTCCACTTCCTCCACTTCATTTACTTCCTGAACTACTTCCACTTTCTCAACATCGTCCACTTCCTCCACGTCATCCACTTCGTCAACTTCGTCCACTTCCTCCACTTCGGCAACTTCATCCACTTCCTCCACTTCCTCATCTTCTTCTTCCACTTCGTCCAATTCGTCAACTTCGTCCACTTCGTGAACTTCGTCCACTTCCTCCACTTCGTCCACTTCCTCCAATTCCTCCACTTCTTCCACTTCCTCCACTTCGTCCACTGCTTCCACTTCCTCCACTTCGTCCACCCCTTGCACTTCCTCCACTTCGTCCAATTCCTCCACTTCGTCCACTTCGTCAACTTCGTCCACGTCATCCTCCTCCTCCACTTCGTCTACTACGTCCTCTTCGTCAACGTCCTCCACTTCCTCAACTTCATCCACTTCGTCCACTTCATCGACTTCATCCACTTCCTCCACTTCGTCAACTTCTTCCACTTCCTCCATTTCCTCCACTTCATCCATTTCGTCCACTTTTTCCACTTCCTTCATTTCGGCCACTTCGTCTACTTCCTCTGCTTCGTGCACGTCGTCCACTTCCTCCGCTTCGTCCACTTCGTCCTCTTCGTCCACTTCTTCCGCTTCCACCACTTCATCCACTCCGTCCACTTCGTCAAATTCGTCCACTTCCTCCATTTCCTCCACTTAATCCATTCTTCAACTTCGTCCATTTCGTCCACTTCATCAAGTTCGTCCACTTCCTCCACTTCCTCCACTTCCTCCACTTTGTCCACTTCGTCCACTTCTTCCACTTCGTCAGCTTCGTCAACTTCTTCCACTTCGTCCACTTCCTACACTTCGTCCACGTCGTGAACTTCATCCACTTCGTCCACTTCATCCTCTTCGTCCACTTCGTCCACTTTGTCCACTTCCTCCACTTCGTCCACTTCTTCCAATTCGTCCACTTCGTCATGTTCGTTCACTTCGTCCTCTTCCTCTACTTCCCCCACTTCGTCTACTTCCTCCCCTTCCTCCACATCCTCCCTTTCGTCCACTCCCTCCACTTCCTCCACTTCATCCACTTCGTCCACTTCGTCAAGTTCGTCCACTTCCTCTACTTCCTCCACTTCCTCGACTTCGTCCACTTCCTCGACTTCCACCACTTCCTCCACTTGCTCCACTTGGTCAACTTCGTCCACTTCGACCACTTCGTCAACTTCGTCTACTTCGTCCACTTCCTCTACTTCGTCCTCTTCGTCCACTTCTTCATCTTCTTCTTCCACTTCGTCTTCTTTGTCCATTTCGTCACCTTCGTCCACTTCGTCAAGTTCTTCCCCTTCGTCCACTTCGTCCACTTCCTCCACTTCGAAAAGTTCTTCCACTTCGTATATTTCGTCGACTTCCTCCACTTCCTCAACATCGTCTGCTTCTCCACTGCATTCACTTCCTGAACTTCTTCCACTTCGTCAACATTGTCCACTTCCTCCACTTCTTCCACTTCATCAACTTCGTCAAGTTCCTCCACTTCGTCCAGTTCCTCCACTTTGGCCACTTCCTCCACTTCGTCATCTTCTTCTTCCACTTCGTCCATTTCGTACAATTCGTCAACTTCGTCAAGTTCGTCCACTTCCTCCATTTCCTCCACTTCCTCCACTTCCTCCACTTCCTCCACTTCTTCCAGTTCCTCCACTTCCTCCACTTCCTCCACTTCGGCCACTTCATCCACTTCCTCCACTTCCTACACTTCGTCATCTTCTTCTTTCACTTCGTCCACTTCGTCCAATTCGTCAACATCGTCAAGTTCGTCCACTTTGTCCACTTCCTCCATTTCCTCCACTTCGTCCACTTCGTCCACTTCTTCCACTTCCTCCACTTCCTCCACTTCCTCCACTTCCTCCACTTCGTCAATTTCGTCAACTTCGTCACAATCGTCCACTTCCTCCACTTCCTCTAGTTCTTCCACCTCCACCACTTTGTCCAAATTCTCCACTTCCTTCCATTTCCTCCACTTCGTCAACTTCGTCCACTTCGTCGATTCCGTCCACTTCATCAAGTTCGTACACTTCCTCGACTTCGTCAAGTACGTCCACTTCTTCAACCTCCTCCACTTCGTCCAATTCCTCCACTTACTCAACCTCGTCCATTTCCTCCAGTTCCTCCACTTGATTCACTTCCTCCACTTCGTCCACTTCGTCAAGTTCATCCACTTCCTCCTCTTCCTCCACTTTGTCCACTTTGACCACTTCCTCCACTTCGTCAACTTCTTCCATTTCGTCCACGTCCTCCACTTCCTCTACTTTGTCCACGTCGTCCACTTCGTCCTCTTCGCCAATTCGTCCACTTCGTCGACTTGGACCACTTCTTCCACTTCCTCCAGTTCGTCCACTTCGTCAAGTTCGTCCACTTCCTCCAATTCGTCAACTTCATCCACTTCGTCAACTTCGTCCACCTCGTCCATTTCGTCCACACCGTCAAGTTCGTCCACATCCTCCACTTCCGCCACTTCCTCCACTTCATCCACTTCGTCCACTTCGTCTACTTCGTCCGCTTCGTCCACTTCGTCCACGTCGTCAACTTCATCCACTTCTTCCACTTCGTCCAATTCCTCCACTTCGTCCACTTCCTCCATTTCGGCCACTTCGTCATGTTCGTCCACTTCCTCTACCTCCTCCACTTCCTCCACTTGTTCCAGTTCATCCACTTCGTCCACTTCCTCCATTTCATCCATTTCCTCCACTTCCTCCACTCCGTCAAATTCATCCACTTGGTCAACTTCGTCCACTTCCTTAACCTCGTCTTCTTCGTCCACTTCCTCAACTTCGTCTACTTCATCCACTTCCTCCACTTCTTCAACTTCCTACACTTCCTCCACTTTGTCCACTTCGTCCATTTCGTCCACTTCGTCAACTTCTTCAACTTCCCCCACTTCGTTTACTTCCTCCACTTCGTCCACTTCCTCCACTTCGTCCACTTCGTCCACTTCTTCCTCTTCGTCCACTTTGTCCACTTCGTCCACTTCCATCACTTCATCCACTTCGTCCACTTCGTTAAGTTCGTCCACTTCCTCTGCTTCCTCCACTTCCTCCATTTCGTCCACTTCCTCCATTGCCCCACTTCGTCAACTTTGTCCACTTCGTCCACTTCGTCTACTTTGTCCAATTCCTTCATTTCCTCCACATCCTCCACTTCGTCCAATTCGTCCACTTCGTCAAGTTCGTCCCCTTCGTCCACTTCGTCCACTTCGTCAAGTTCGTCCATTACGTCCACTTCGTCCACATTGTGACTTCATCAACTTCTTCCACTTCGTCATTTTCGTCCACTTCCTCCACTTCGTCCACGTTGTCAACTTCGTCCACTTCGTCCATTTCATCCACCTCGTCAACTTCGTCATGTCCGTCCACTTCGTCCACTTCCTCTACTTCCTCCACTTCGTCCACCTCGTCAGGTTCGTCCACTTCCTCCACTTCGTCCACTTCTTCCATTTCGTCCATTTCCTTCACTTCGTCCTAGTCGTCAACTTTTTCAACTTCGTCCACTTCGTCCTCTTCGTCCACTTCCTCCACTTCCTCCACTTCATCCACTTCGTCAAGTTCGTCCACTTTGTCCACTTCCTCTACTTCCTCCACTTCGTCCACTTCCTCCACTTGCTTCAGTTCCTCCATTTTGTCCACTTCCTCCACTTCCTCCACTTCATCCACTTCCTCCACTTCGTCCTCTTCGTCAACTTCTTCATCATCTTCTTCCACTTCGTCCACTCCGTCCAATTCGTCAACTTCATCAAGTTCGTCCCCTTCGCCCACTTCGTCTCCTTCGTCTACTTCGTCAACTTCCTCCACTTCCTCCACTGCATTGACTTCCTGCACTTCTTCCACTTCGTCAACTTCCTCCACTTCCTCCACTTAATCCACTTCGTCCACTTCGTCAAGTTCGTCCACTTCCTCCACCTCCTCCACTTCGTCCACTTCTTCATCTTCTTCTTCCACTTCGTTCAATTCGTAAACTTCGTGAAGTTCGTCCCCTTCGTTGACTTCGTCTCCTTCGTCCGCTTCCTCCACTTCCTCCACTTCCTCCACTCCGAAAACTTCTTCTTCCACTTCGTCCACTTCCTCCACTTCCCCAACAACGTCCACTTTCTCCACTTCCTCCACTTCATTCACTACTTGCACTTCTTCCACTTCCTCCACTTCCTCCACTTCGTCCACTTCCTCCACTTCGTCCATTTCCTCAATTTTTTCCACTTCCTCCACTTCCTCCACTTCGTCCACTTCGTCTACTTCATCTACTTCGTCCACTTCGTCTACTTCCTCAATTTCGTCCACTTCCTCCACTTCCTCTACTTCGTTCACTTCCTCCACTTCGTCAACTTCGTCCACTTCTTCCTCTTCGTCCACTTCCATCACTTCATCCACTTCGTCCACTTCGTCAAGTTCGTCCACTTCCTCCATTTCGTCCACTTCCTCCAGTTGCTCCACTTCGTCAATTTCTCCACTTCCTCCACTTCCTCCATATCCTCCACTTCGTCCAATTCGTCAACTTCGTCAAGTTCGTCCACTTCCTCCATTTCGTCCACTTCCTCCAGTTGCTCCACTTCGTCAACTTCGTCCACTTCCTCCACATTGTCCAATTCGTCCACTTCGTCAAGTTCGTCCCCTTTGTTCACTTCATCCACTTCCTCCACTTCATCAACCTCTTCCACTTCGCCCACTTCGTCATTTTCGTCCACTTCCTGGAATTCCTCCACTTCCTCCACTTCATTCACTTCCTTCACTTCTTCCACTTGTCAACTTCGTCCACTTCATCCACTTCGTTAACTTCGTCCATTTCGTCCACTTCCTCCACTTCCTCCACTTTGTCCACTTCGTCTACTTCCTCCCCTTGGTCAACTTCGTCAACTTCCTCCACTTGGTTAACTTCTTCCACTTCCTCCACTTCGTCCACTTCCCCCACTTCGTCCACTTCTTCAACTTCGTCAACTTCGTCCAGATCCTCCACTTCGTCCAGTTCTTACACTTCCTCAACTTCGTCCACATCCTCCATTTCCTCCACTTCCTCCACTTCGTCCATTTCGTTCACTTCCCCCACATCCTTCACTTCGTCCATTTCGTTCACCTCGTCAAGTTCGTCCACTTCCTCCACTTCCTCCACTTCGTCAAGTTCGTCCACTTCCTCCACTTCGTCCACTTCATCAACTTCGTCTACTTTGTCCACTTCCTGCACTTCTTCCACTTCCTCCACTTTGTCTATTTCGTCCAATTCGTCAACTTCGTCATCTTCTTCCACTTCCTCCACTTAGTCCACTTCGTTCACTTCTTCCACTTCCTCCACTTCCTCCACTTCGTCCACGTCGTCAACTTCATCCACTTCTTCCACTTCGTCCACTTCGTCCTCTTCCTCCACTTCATCCACTTCCTCCACTTCGTCCTCTTCGTCAACTTCTTCATCATCTTCTTCCACTTCGTCCACTCCGTCCAATTCGTCAACTTCATCAAGTTCGTCCCCTTCGCCCACTTCGTCTCCTTCGTCTACTTCGTCAACTTCCTCCACTTCCTCCACTGCATTGACTTCCTGCACTTCTTCCACTTCGTCAACTTCGTCCACTTCCTCCACTTCGTCCACTTAATCCACTTCGTCCACTTCATCAAGTTCGTCCACTTCCTCCACTTCCTCCACTTCGTCCACTTCTTCATCTTCTTCTTCTACTTCGTTCAATTCGTAAACTTCGTGAAGTTCGTCCCCTTCGTCGACTTCGTCTCCTTCGTCCTCTTCCTCCACTTCCTCCACTTCCTCCACTCCGATAACTTCTTCTTCCACTTCGTCCACTTCCTCCACTTCCCCAACAACGTCCACTTTCTCCACTTCCTCCACTTCATTCACTACTTGCACTTCTTCCACTTCCTCCACTTCCTCCACTTCGTCCACTTCCTCCACTTCGTCCATTTCCTCAATTTTTTCCACTTCCTCCACTTCCTCCACTTCGTCCACTTCGTCTACTTCATCTACTTCGTCCACTTCGTCTACTTCCTCAATTTCGTCCACTTCCTCCACTTCCTCTACTTCGTTCACTTCCTCCACTTCGTCAACTTCGTCCACTTCTTCCTCTTCGTCCACTTCCATCACTTCATCCACTTCGTCCACTTCGTCAAGTTCGTCCACTTCCTCCATTTCGTCCACTTCCTCCAGTTGCTCCACTTCGTCAATTTCTCCACTTCCTCCACTTCCTCCACATTGTCCAATTCGTCCACTTCGTCAAGTTCGTTCCCTTTGTTCACTTCGTCCACTTCCTCCACTTCATCAACCTCTTCCACTTCGCCCACTTCGTCATTTTCGTCCACTTCCTGGAATTCCTCCACTTCCTCCACTTCATTCACTTCCTTCACTTCTTCCACTTGTCAACTTCGTCCACTTCATCCACTTCGTTAACTTCGTCCATTTCGTCCACTTCCTCCACTTCCTCCACTTTGTCCACTTCGTCTACTTCCTCCCCTTGGTCAACTTCGTCAACTTCCTCCACTTGGTTAACTTCTTCCACTTCCTCCACTTCGTCCACTTCCCCCACTTCGTCCACTTCTTCAACTTCGTCAACTTCGTCCAGATCCTCACTTCGTCCAGTTCTTACACTTCCTCAACTTCGTCCACATCCTCCATTTCCTCCACTTCCTCCACTTCGTCCATTTCGTTCACTTCCCCCACATCCTTCACTTCGTCCATTTCGTTCACCTCGTCAAGTTCGTCCACTTCCTCCACTTCCTCCACTTCGTCAAGTTCGTCCACTTCCTCCACTTCGTCCACTTCATCAACTTCGTCTACTTTGTCCACTTCCTGCACTTCTTCCACTTCCTCCACTTTGTCTATTTCGTCCAATTCGTCAACTTCGTCATCTTCTTCCACTTCCTCCACTTAGTCCACTTCGTTCACTTCTTCCACTTCCTCCACTTCCTCCACTTCGTCCACGTCGTCAACTTCATCCACTTCTTCCACTTCGTCCGCTTCGTCCTCTTCCTCCACTTCATCCACTTCCTCCACTTCGTCCTCTTCGTCAACTTCTTCATCATCTTCTTCCACTTCGTCCACTCCGTCCAATTCGTCAACTTCATCAAGTTCGTCCCCTTCGCCCACTTCGTCTCCTTCGTCTACTTCGTCAACTTCCTCCACTTCCTCCACTGCATTGACTTCCTGCACTTCTTCCACTTCGTCAACTTCGTCCACTTCGTCCACTTCCTCCACTTAATCCACTTCGTCCACTTCGTCAAGTTCGTCCACTTCCTCCACCTCCTCCACTTCGTCCACTTCTTCATCTTCTTCTTCTACTTCGTTCAATTCGTAAACTTCGTGAAGTTCGTCCCCTTCGTCGACTTCGTCTCCTTCGTCCTCTTCCTCCACTTCCTCCACTTCCTCCACTCCGATAACTTCTTCTTCCACTTCGTCCACTTCCTCCACTTCCCCAACAACGTCCACTTTCTCCACTTCCTCCACTTCATTCACTACTTGCACTTCTTCCACTTCCTCCACTTCCTCCACTTCGTCCACTTCCTCCACTTCGTCCATTTCCTCAATTTTTTCCACTTCCTCCACTTCCTCCACTTCGTCCACTTCGTCTACTTCATCTACTTCGTCCACTTCGTCTACTTCCTCAATTTCGTCCACTTCCTCCACTTCCTCTACTTCGTTCACTTCCTCCACTTCGTCAACTTCGTCCACTTCTTCCTCTTCGTCCACTTCCATCACTTCATCCACTTCGTCCACTTCGTCAAGTTCGTCCACTTCCTCCATTTCGTCCACTTCCTCCAGTTGCTCCACTTCGTCAATTTCTCCACTTCCTCCACTTCCTCCACATTGTCCAATTCGTCCACTTCGTCAAGTTCGTTCCCTTTGTTCACTTCGTCCACTTCCTCCACTTCATCAACCTCTTCCACTTCGACCACTTCGTCATTTTCGTCCACTTCCTGGAATTCCTCCACTTCCTCCACTTCATTCACTTCCTTCACTTCTTCCACTTGTCAACTTCGTCCACTTCATCCACTTCGTTAACTTCGTCCATTTCGTCCACTTCCTCCACTTCCTCCACTTTGTCCACTTCGTCTACTTCCTCCCCTTGGTCAACTTCGTCAACTTCCTCCACTTGGTTAACTTCTTCCACTTCCTCCACTTCGTCCACTTCCCCCACTTCGTCCACTTCTTCAACTTCGTCAACTTCGTCCAGATCCTCCACTTCGTCCAGTTCTTACACTTCCTCAACTTCGTCCACATCCTCCATTTCCTCCACTTCCTCCACTTCGTCCATTTCGTTCACTTCCCCCACATCCTTCACTTCGTCCATTTCGTTCACCTCGTCAAGTTCGTCCACTTCCTCCACTTCCTCCACTTCGTCAAGTTCGTCCACTTCCTCCACTTCGTCCACTTCATCAACTTCGTCTACTTTGTCCACTTCCTGCACTTCTTCCACTTCCTCCACTTTGTCTATTTCGTCCAATTCGTCAACTTCGTCATCTTCTTCCACTTCCTCCACTTAGTCCACTTCGTTCACTTCTTCCACTTCCTCCACTTCCTCCACTTCGTCCACGTCGTCAACTTCATCCACTTCTTCCACTTCGTCCGCTTCGTCCTCTTCCTCCACTTCATCCACTTCCTCCACTTCGTCCTCTTCGTCAACTTCTTCATCATCTTCTTCCACTTCGTCCACTCCGTCCAATTCGTCAACTTCATCAAGTTCGTCCCCTTCGCCCACTTCGTCTCCTTCGTCTACTTCGTCAACTTCCTCCACTTCCTCCACTGCATTGACTTCCTGCACTTCTTCCACTTCGTCAACTTCGTCCACTTCGTCCACTTCCTCCACTTAATCCACTTCGTCCACTTCGTCAAGTTCGTCCACTTCCTCCACCTCCTCCACTTCGTCCACTTCTTCATCTTCTTCTTCTACTTCGTTCAATTCGTAAACTTCGTGAAGTTCGTCCCCTTCGTCGACTTCGTCTCCTTCGTCCTCTTCCTCCACTTCCTCCACTTCCTCCACTCCGATAACTTCTTCTTCCACTTCGTCCACTTCCTCCACTTCCCCAACAACGTCCACTTTCTCCACTTCCTCCACTTCATTCGCTACTTGCACTTCTTCCACTTCCTCCACTTCCTCCACTTCGTCCACTTCCTCCACTTCGTCCATTTCCTCAATTTTTTCCACTTCCTCCACTTCCTCCACTTCGTCCACTTCGTCTACTTCATCTACTTCGTCCACTTCGTCTACTTCCTCAATTTCGTCCACTTCCTCCACTTCCTCTACTTCGTTCACTTCCTCCACTTCGTCAACTTCGTCCACTTCTTCCTCTTCGTCCACTTCCATCACTTCATCCACTTCGTCCACTTCGTCAAGTTCGTCCACTTCCTCCATTTCGTCCACTTCCTCCAGTTGCTCCACTTCGTCAATTTCTCCACTTCCTCCACTTCCTCCACATTGTCCAATTCGTCCACTTCGTCAAGTTCGTCCCCTTTGTGCACTTCGTCCACTTCCTCCACTTCATCAACCTCTTCCACTTCGCCCACTTCGTCATTTTCGTCCACTTCCTGGAATTCCTCCACTTCCTCCACTTCATTCACTTCCTTCACTTCTTCCACTTGTCAACTTCGTCCACTTCATCCACTTCGTTAACTTCGTCCATTTCGTCCACTTCCTCCACTTCCTCCACTTTGTCCACTTCGTCTACTTCCTCCCCTTGGTCAACTTCGTCAACTTCCTCCACTTGGTTAACTTCTTCCACTTCCTCCACTTCGTCCACTTCCCCCACTTCGTCCACTTCTTCAACTTCGTCAACTTCGTCCAGATCCTCCACTTCGTCCAGTTCTTACACTTCCTCAACTTCGTCCACATCCTCCATTTCCTCCACTTCCTCCACTTCGTCCATTTCGTTCACTTCCCCCACATCCTTCACTTCGTCCATTTCGTTCACCTCGTCAAGTTCGTCCACTTCCTCCAATTCCTCCACTTCGTCAAGTTCGTCCACTTCCTCCACTTCGTCCACTTCATCAACTTCGTCTACTTTGTCCACTTCCTGCACTTCTTCCACTTCCTCCACTTTGTCTATTTCGTCCAATTCGTCAACTTCGTCATCTTCTTCCACTTCCTCCACTTAGTCCACTTCGTTCACTTCTTCCACTTCCTCCACTTCCTCCACTTCGTCCACGTCGTCAACTTCATCCACTTCTTCCACTTCGTCCGCTTCGTCCTCTTCCTCCACTTCATCCACTTCCTCCACTTCGTCCTCTTCGTCAACTTCTTCATCATCTTCTTCCACTTCGTCCACTCCGTCCAATTCGTCAACTTCATCAAGTTCGTCCCCTTCGCCCACTTCGTCTCCTTCGTCTACTTCGTCAACTTCCTCCACTTCCTCCACTGCATTGACTTCCTGCACTTCTTCCACTTCGTCAACTTCGTCCACTTCGTCCACTTCCTCCACTTAATCCACTTCGTCCACTTCGTCAAGTTCGTCCACTTCCTCCACCTCCTCCACTTCGTCCACTTCTTCATCTTCTTCTTCTACTTCGTTCAATTCGTAAACTTCGTGAAGTTCGTCCCCTTCGTCGACTTCGTCTCCTTCGTCCTCTTCCTCCACTTCCTCCACTTCCTCCACTCCGATAACTTCTTCTTCCACTTCGTCCACTTCCTCCACTTCCCCAACAACGTCCACTTTCTCCACTTCCTCCACTTCATTCACTACTTGCACTTCTTCCACTTCCTCCACTTCCTCCACTTCGTCCACTTCCTCCACTTCGTCCATTTCCTCAATTTCTTCCACTTCCTCCACTTCCTCCACTTCGTCCACTTCGTCTACTTCATCTACTTCGTCCACTTCCTCCACTTCGTCTACTTCCTCAATTTCGTCCACTTCCTCTACTTCGTTCACTTCCTCCACTTCGTCAACTTCGTCCACTTCTTCCTCTTCGTCCACTTTGTCGACTTCGTCCACTTCGTCCACTTCGTCAAGTTCGTCCACTTCCTCCATTTCGTCCACTTCGTCAATTTCTCCACTTCCTCCACTTCCTCTATATCCTCCACTTCGTCCAATTCGTCAAGTTCGTCAAGTTCGTCCACTTCCTCCATTTCGTCCACTTCCTCCAGTTGCTCCACTTTGTCAACTTCGTCCACTTCCTCCACATTGTCCAATTCGTCCACTTCGTCAAGTTCGTCCCCTTTGTTCACTTCGTCCACTTCCTCCACTTCATCAACCTCTTCCACTTCGCCCACTTCGTCATTTTCGTCCACTTCCTGGAATTCCTCCACTTCCTCCACTTCATTCACTTCCTTCACTTCTTCCACTTGTCAACTTCGTCCACTTCATCCACTTCGTTAACTTCGTCCATTTCGTCCACTTCCTCCACTTCCTCCACTTTGTCAACTTCGTCTACTTCCTCCCCTTGGTCAACTTCGTCAACTTCCTCCACTTGGTTAACTTCTTCCACTTCCTCCACTTCGTCCACTTCGTCCACTTCCCCCACTTCGTCCACTTCTTCAACTTCGTCAACTTCGTCCAGATCCTCCACTTCGTCCAGTTCTTACACTTCCTCAACTTCGTCCACATCCTCCACTTCCTCCACTTCCTCCACTTCGTCCATTTCGTTCACTTCCCCCACATCCTTCACTTCGTCCATTTCGTTCACCTCGTCAAGTTCGTCCACTTCCTCCACTTCGTCAAGTTCGTCCACTTCCTCCACTTCGTCCACTTCATCAACTTCGTCTACTTTGTCCACTTCCTGCACTTCTTCCACTTCCTCCACTTTGTCTATTTCGTCCAATTCGTCAACTTCGTCATCTTCTTCCACTTCCTCCACTTAGTCCACTTCGTTCACTTCTTCCACTTCCTCCACTTCCTCCACTTCGTCCACGTCGTCAACTTCGTCAACTTCATCCACTTCTTCCACTTCGTCCGCTTCGTCCTCTTCGTCCACTTCCTCCACTTCGGCCATGTCGTCATTTTCGTCCACTTCCTCCACCTCCTCAACCTGGTCCACTTCATCACTTCCTCCATTTCGACCACTTCCTCCACTTCTTCAACTTCCTACACTTCCTCCACTTTGTCCACTTTGTCCATTTCGTCCACTTCGTCAACTTCGTCCACTTCTTTCACTTCCTCCACTTCGTTCACTTCCTCCACTTCCTCCACTTCGTCCACTTCCACAACTTCATCCACCTTTTCCTCTTCGTCCACTTTGTCGACTTCGTCCACTTCCATCACTTCATCCACTTCATCGACTTCGTCAAGTTCGTCCACTTCCTCCACTTCGTCCACTTCGTCTACTTCGTACACTTCGTCCACTTCCTCCACATCCTCAACTTCGTCCAATTCGTCCACTTCCTCGTCTTCATCGACTTCTTCCACTTCGTCATTTTCGTCCACTACCTCCAATTCCTCCACTTCCTGAACATCGACAAGTTCCTTCACTTCCTCCACTTCATTCACCTCCTGCACTTCTTCCACTTGTCAACTTCGTCCACTTCATCCACTTCGTTAACTTCGTCCACTTCGTCCATTTCAACCACCTCATCAAGTTCTTCCACTTCCTCCACTTTGTCCACTTCCTCCACTTCGTCAACTTCCTCTACTTGGTCCACTTCGTCCACTTCTTCCACTTCCTCCACTTCGTCCACATCCTCCACTTTGTCCATTTCGTCCCCCTCGTCAACTTTGTCGTCTTCCTCCACTTCGTCAAGTTCGTCCACTTCATCCACTTCGTCCACTGCCTCCTCCTCTATTTCCACCACTTCGTCCCCTGCCTCCATTTCCTCCACTTCGTCCAATTCTTCCACTACCTTCACTTCCTCCGCTTCGTCCACATCGCCAACTTCGTCAACTTCGTCCACGTCCTCCACTTTGTCCAGTTCCTCCACTTCCTCCACTTCGTCCACTTCGTCAACTTCGTCCACTTTTTCCACTTCGTCCACATCCTCCGCGTCGTCAAGTTCGTCCACTTCGCCCACTTCGTCTACTTCCTGCACTTCGTCCACGTCATTCACTTCCTCCACTTCTTCCGCTTTCTCCACATCGTCTACTTCCTCCACTTCATCACTTCATCCACTTCTTCCAGTTCGTTAACTTCGTCCACTTCGTCCGCTTCGTCAACTTCGTCTACTTTGTCCACTTCGTCCACTTCCTCCTCTTCGTGCACTTCCTCCACTTCCTCCACTTCGTCCTCTTCTTCCACTGCTTCATATTCTACTTCCACTTCGTCCAATTCATAAACTTCGTGAAGTTCGTCCCCTTCGTCCACTTCGTCAACTTCGTCCCCTTCCTCGACTTGTACCAGTTCTTCCACTACCTGCACTTCGTCCACGTCCTTCACTTCCTCCACTTCGTCAAGTTCGTCCACTTCGTCAACTTCGTCCATTTTGTCCACTTCCTCCACTTCCTCAACTTCCTCCACTTTGTGTACTTCGTCCACTTCGTCCACTTTGTCCATTTCGTCCACTTCTTCCACTTCTTCCACTTCGTCCACTTCATGCACTTCGTCCATTTCGTCCACTTCTTCCACTTCGTCAAGTTCGTCGACTTCCTCCACTTCGTCCGCTTCATCCACTTCGTCCACTTCCTCCATTTCGTCCACTTCCTTCACTTCCTGAACTTCGTCCACTTCGTCCATTTCGTCTACTTCCTATACTTCCTCCACTTCCTTCACTACGTCCAATTCGTCAACTTCGTCAAGTTCGTCCCCTTCGTCCACTTCGTCAACTTCGTTCCCTTCGTCCACTTCGTCCACTTCTTCCACTTCGTCCACTTCGTCAAGTTCGTCCCCTTCGTCCACTTCGCCAACTTCGTCCACTTCTTCCACTTCGTTCGCTTCCTCCACTTCATCCACTTCCTCCACTTCGTCAACTTCGTCCAACTTGTACCAATTCTTCCACTTCTTTCACTTTGACCACGTCCTCCACTTCGTCAACTTCGTTCATTTCGTCTACCTCGTCAGGTTCGTCAACGTCCTCCACTTCCTCCACTTCGTCTAGTTCGTCCACTTCTTCCACTTCCTCCACCTCCTCCACTTCCTGCATATCCTCCACCTCCTCAACATCCTCTATTTCCTCAACTTCCACCACTTCATTCACTCCCTCCACTTCTTCCACTTCGTCCACTTCCTCCACTTCATCCACTTCCTCTTCTTCGTCCACTTCGTCCACTTCTTCCACTTCCTCCACGTCCTCCACTTCCATCACTTCGTCCACTTCGTCAACTTCTTCCACTTCGTCCACTTCTTGTACTTCCTCCACTTCGTCCACTTCCTTCACTTCGTAAACTTCGTCACCTTCGTCCACTTCGTGAAATTCGTCCACTTCCTCTACTTCATTCACTTCCTCCTCGTCGTCCACTTCGTCCTCTTCGTCTTGTTCTTTATAATCTTCTTCCACCTTGTCCACTCCGTCCAATTCGTCAACTTCGTCAAATTCGTCCCCTTTGTCCACTTCGTCAAGTTCGTCTCGTTTGTGTACTTCGTCAACTTCCTCAACATCGTCCACTTCCTCACTTCATTGACTTCCTGAACTTCGTCCACTTCGTCAACTTCGTCCACTTCCTCCACTTCGTCTGCTTCGCCCACTTCCTCCATTTCCTCCACTTCTTCCACTTCGTCAAGTTCGTTCACTTCCTCCCCTTCCTCCACATCCTCCACTTCGTCCACTGCCTGCACATCCTCCACTTCCTTTACTCCGTCAACTTCATCCACTTCGTCAACTTCGTCTACTTCGTGCACTTCCTCCACTTCCTCCACTTCGTCCACTTCGTCCACTTCGTCCACTTCGTCCTCTTCGTCCACTTCTTCATCTTCTTCTTCCACTTCGTCCACTTCGTCCAATTCGTCCACTTCGTCCACTTCGTCCACTTCGTCCACTTCGTCCACTTCGTCCACTTCGTCCACTTCGTCCACTTCGTCCACTTCGTCCACTTCGTCAACTTCGTCCCCTTCCTCCACTTCCTCCACTTCCTCCACTTCGTCAACTTCTTCCACTTCGTCCACTTCGTCAATTTCGTCCACTTTCTCCATTTCCTCAACATCGTCCACCTCCTCCACTTCCTCCACTTCCTCCACTTCGTCATGTTCGCCCACTTCCTCCACATCCTCCACTTCGTCAAGTTCGTCCACTTCCTCCACGTCCTCCACTTCGCCAAGTTCGTCTACTTCCTCCCTTCGTCCACTTCCTCCATTTCATCCATTTCCTCCCCTTCCTCCACTTCATTTACTTCCTCCACTTCGTCCACTTCGTCCACCTCGTCAAGTTCGTCCACTTCCTCCACTTATTACACTCCGTCAAGTTCGTCCACTTCCTCCACTTCCTCCACTTTGTCCTCTTCGTCAAGTTCGTCCACTTCCCCCACTTCGTCCACTTCCTCCATTTCGACCATTTCCTCCCCTTCCTCCACTTCATTCACTTCCTCCACTTCGTCGACTTCGTCAACTTCATCCACCTCGTCAAGTTCGTCCACTTCCTCCACTTATTACACTCCGTCAAGTTCGTCCACTTCCTCCACATCCTACACATCCTCCACTTCCTCAACATCGTCCATTTCCTCCACTTCGTCCCCTTCATTCACTTCCTCCATTTCTTCCACTTCGTCAACTTTGTCCACTTCCTCCACTTCGTCCACGTGGTGAACTTCGTGAACTTTGTCCACTTCATCCACTTCGTCCATTTCGTCTACTTCTTCAAGTTCGTCCACTTCCTCCACTTCATCCACTTTGTCCACTTCCTCCACTTCCTCCACTTCCTTCACTTCGTCCACGTGGTCAAGTTCGTCAACTTCGTCAACTTCGTCCTCTTCATCACTTTCCTCCACTTTGTCTACTTCATCCACTTAGTCCAGTTCTTCCACTTCGTCCTCTTCGTCCACTTCCTCCACTTCGTCCACTTCCTCCACTTCATCCATTTCGTCCACTTCGTCCACTTCGTCAATTTCGTCCACTTCATTCACTTCCTTTACTTCCTCCACTTCCTCAAGTTCCTCCACTTCGTCTACTTCCGCCACTTCTTTCACTTCCTCCACATCGTCCACTTCCTCCACTTCCTCTACTTCCTCCACTTCCTTCACTTCGTCCACTTCGTCTTCTTCGTCCACTTCCTCCACTTCATCCACTTCCTCCACTTCGTCCTCTTCGTCCACTTCTTCATCATCTTCTTCCACTTCGTCCATTCCATCCAATTCATCAACTTCGTCAAGTTCCTCCCCTTTGTCCACTTCGTCAACTTCGTGTCCTTCGTCCACTTCGTCAACTTCGTCCACTTCCTCAACATCGTCCACTTTCTCCGTTTCCTCCACTTCATAGACTTCCTGCACTTCTTCCACTTCGTGAACTTGGTCCACTTCCTCCACTTCCTCCACTTCGTCCCCTTCATCAACTTCATCAACTTCGTCCATTTCGTCCACTTCATCAAGTTCGTCCACTTCCTCCACTTTTTCCACTTATTCCACTTCGTCCACTTCGTCAACATCCTCCACTTCGTCCACTTCCTCCACCTTTTCCACTTCCTCCACTTCGTCCACTTCTTCCACTTCGTCTACTTCCTCCACTTCATCCACTTCCTCTTCTTCGTCCACTTCTTGCACTTCCTCCACGTCCTCCACTTCTTTCACTTCGTCCACGTCGTCAACTACATCCTCTTCGTCCACTTCCTCCATTTCCTCCACTTCCTACACTTCATCCACTTTGTCCACTTCTTGTACTTCCTCCACTTCCTCCACTTCCTTCACTTCGTAAACTTCGTCAACTTCGTCCACTTCGTCAACTTTGTCTTCTTCGTCCACTTCCTCCACTTCATCCACTTCCTCCACTTCGTCATCTTCGTCCAGTTCTTTATAATCTTCTTCCACGTTGAACACTCCGTCCAATTCGTCAACTTCGCCAAATTTGTCCCCTTCGTCCATTTCGTCAACTTCGTCTCCTTCGTCCACTTCGTCAACTTCGTTCACTTGCTCAACATCATCCCCTTCCTCCACTTCATTGACTTCCCGAACTTCGTCCACTTCGTCAACTTCGTCCACTTCCTCCACTTCGTCCGCTTCGCCCACTTCCTCCATTTCCTCCACTTCATCCACTTCGTCCACTTCGTCCACTTCCTCCCCTTCCTGCACTTCCTCCACTTCGTCCACTGCCTGCACATCCTCCACTTCCTGCACTCTGTCAACTTCGTCCACTTCGTCAACTTCGTCTACTTCGTCCACTTCGTCCACTTCGACCACTTCCTCCACTTCCTCCACTTCGTCCTCTTCGTCCACTTCTTCATCTTCTTCTTCCACTTCGTCCACTTCGTCCACTTCGTCCACTTCGTCCACTTCGTCCACTTCGTCCACTTCGTCCACTTCGTCCACTTCGTCAACTTTGTCCCCTTCGTCCACTTCCTCCACTTCCTCCACTTCGTCAACTCCTTCCACTTCGTCAATTTCGTCCACTTTCTACATTTCCTCAACATCGTCCACCTCCTCCACTTCATTCCACTTCCTCCACTTCCTCCACTTCGTCATGTTCGTCCACTTCCTCCACTTCGTCCAGTTCGTCAAGTTTTTCCACTTCCTCCACTTGGTCAAGTTCGTCCACTTCCTCTACTTCGTCCACTTCCTCCATTTCGTCCATTTCCTCCACTTCCTCCACTTCATTCAGTTCCTCCACTTCGTGAACTTCGTCCACCTCGTCAACTTCGTTCACTTCCTCCACTTATTACACTCCGTCAAGTTCGTCCACTTCCTCCACATCCTCCACTTCCTCAACATCGTCCATTTCGTCCACTTTGTCCACTTCATTCACTTCCTCCACTTCTTCCACTTCGTCAACTTTGTCCACTTCCTCCACTTCGTCCACTTGGTGAACTTCGTGAACTTTGTCCACTTCCTCCACTTCCTTCACTTCGTAAACTTCGTCCACTTCGTCTTGTTCGTCCACTTCCTACACTTCGTCTTCTTTGTCCACATCTTCATCATCTTCTTCCACTTCGTCCATTCCATCCAATTCATCAACTTCATCAAATTCCTCCGCTTCGTCCACTTCGTCCACTTCCTCCACAAAGTCCACTTTCTCCACTTCCTCCACTTCATAGACTTCCTGCACTTCTTCCACTTCGTCCACCTTGGTCCACTTCCTCCACTTGGTCCACTTCATCCACTTCATCAGCTTTGTCCTCTTCGTCCATTTCGTCCACTTCGTCAAGTTCGTCTACCTCCTCCACTTTTTCCACTTCTTCCACTTCGTCCACTTTGTCAACGTCTTCCACTTCGTCCACCTTTTCCACTTCCTCCACCTCGTCAACTTCGTCTACTTCCTCCACTTCGTCCAGTTCTTCCACTTCCTCCACTTCGTCCACATTCTCCACTTCCACCACTTCGTCAACTTTGTCCACTTCTTCCATTTTGTCCACTTCGTCAAGTTCGTCCACTTCCTCCACTTCTTCAAGTTGGTCCACTTCCTCCGTTTCGTCCACTTCCTCCACTTCCTCAACATCATCCATTTCCTCCATTTCCTCCACTTCATCCACTTCTTCCAATACGTCAACTTGGTCCACTTCCTACACTTCGTGCACTTCCTCCACTTGGTCAACTTCGTCCACTTCCTCCACTTCTTCCACTTCTTCCACTTCGTCCAAATCGTCCATTTCCTTCACCTCCTCCACTTCGTCCTCTTCGTCCACTTCCTCCACTTCATCCAATTCGTCCACTTCGTCCACTTCGTCTACTTCGTCAGCTTCGTCTACCTCGTCCACTTCGTCCACTCCATCCACTTCCTTCACTTCGTCCACTCCTTCCACTTCCTTCACTTCGTCCACTTCCTCCACTTCGTCCATGTCGTCAACTTCGTGCACTTCGTCTACTTCATCCTCTTCGTCCACTTCGTCAACTTCGTCCTCTTCGTCCACTTTCTCGACTTCGTCCACTTCGTCAGGTTCATCCACTTCGTCCACTTCCTCTACTTCCTCCCCTTCCTCCACTTCCTCCACTTCCTCCACTTCATTCCAATTCGTTCACTTCCTCCACTTCGTCATGTTCGTCCACTTCCTACACTTCGTCCACTTCGTCAAGTTGTCCACTTCCTCCACTTCGTCAAGTTCGTCCACTTCCTCCACTTCGTCCACTTCCTCCATTTCGTCCATTTCCTCCACTTCCTCCACTTCATTCACTTCCTCCACTTCGTCAACTTCGTCCACCTCGTCAAGTTCGTCCAGTTCCTCCACTTATTACACTCCGTCAAGTTCGTCCACTTCCTCCACTTCCTCCACATCCTCCACTTCCTCATCATCGTCCATTTCGTCCACTTCGTCAACTCATTCACTTTCTCCACTTCTTCCACTTCGTCAACTTTGTCCACTTCCTCCACTTCGTCCACTTGGTGAACTTCGTCAACTTTGTCCACTTCATCCACTTCGTCCATTTCGTCCACTTCTTCAAGTTCGTCCACTTCCTCCACTTCATCCACTTCGTCCACTTCCTCCACTTCGCCAAATTCGTCAACTTCGTCCACTTCTTCCACTTCCTCCACTTCCTTCACTTCGTCCACGTGGTCAAGTTCGTCAACTTCGTCCACTTCGTCCTCTTCGTCCACTTCCTCCACTTCCTCCACTTCCTCCACTTCATCCATTTCGTCCACTTCGTCAATTTCGTCCACTTCCTCTACTTCCTCTACTTCCTCCACTTCGTCCACTTCCTCCACTTCCTTCACTTCCTCCATTTCGTCCACAAACACTTCCTCCACTTCCTCCACTTCCTTGACTTCGTAAACTTCGTCCACTTCGTCTTGTTCGTCCACTTCCTCCACTTCATCCACTTCCTCCACTTCGTCTTCTTTGTCCACTTCTTCATCATCTTCTTCCACTTCGTCCATTCCATCCAATTCATCAACTTCATCAAATTCCTCCCCTTCGTCCATTTCGTCAACTTCGTCCACTTCCTCCACAAAGTCCACTTTCTCCACTTCCTCCACTTCATAGACTTCCTGCACTTCTTCCACTTCGTGAACTTGGTCCACTTCCTCCACTTGGTCCACTTCATCCACTTCATCAGCTTTGTCCACTTCGTCCATTTCCTTCACTTCGTCAAGTTCGTCTACTTCCTCCACTTTTTCCACTTCTTCCACTTCGTCCACTTCGTCAACGTCTTCCACTTCCTCCACTTCCTCCACTTCCTCCACTTCCTCCACTTTGTCAACTTCGTCTACTTCCTCCACTTCGTCCAGTTCTTCCACTTCCTCCACTTCGTCCACATTCTCCACTTCCACCACTTCGTCAACTTTGTCCACTTTTTCCATTTTGTCCACTTCGTCAAGTTCGTCCACTTCCTCCACTTCTTCAAGTTGGTCCACTTCCTCCGTTTCGTCCACTTCCTCAACATCATCCATTTCCTCCATTTCCTCCACTTCATCCACTTCATCCACTACGTCAACTTGGTCCACTTCCTCCACTTCGTGCACTTCCTCCACTTGGTCAACTTCATCCTCTTCGTCCACTTCCTCCACTTCGTCCACTTCCTCCACTTCATCCATTTCGTCCACTTCGTCAATTTCGTCCACTTCATTCACTTCCTTTACTTCCTCCACTTCCTCAAGTTCCTCCACTTCGTCTACTTCCGCCACTTCTTTCACTTCCTCCACATCGTCCACTTCCTCCACTTCCTCCACTTCCTCCACTTCCTTCACTTCGTAAACTTCGTCCACTTCGTCTTCTTCGTCC
The DNA here is from genome assembly GCA_034642375.1 of Vigna nakashimae. NCBI lineage: Eukaryota > Viridiplantae > Streptophyta > Magnoliopsida > Fabales > Fabaceae > Vigna > Vigna nakashimae. Next base: position 36,245,994 of record CM067765.1, read on the forward strand.
ACTTCCTCCACTTCATCCACTTCCTCCACTTCGTCCTCTTCGTCCACTTCTTCATCATCTTCTTCCACTTCGTCCATTCCATCCAATTCATCAACTTCGTCAAGTTCCTCCCCTTTGTCCACTTCGTCAACTTCGTCTCCTTCGTCCACTTCGTCAACTTCGTCCACTTCCTCAACATCGTCCACTTTCTCCACTTCCTCCACTTCATAGACTTCCTGCACTTCTTCCACTTCGTGAACTTGGTCCACTTCCTCCACTTCCTCCACTTCGTCCACTTCATCCACTTCATCAACTTCGTCCATTTCGTCCACTTCGTCAAGTTCGTCCACTTCCTCCACTTTTTCCACTTATTCCACTTCGTCCACTTCGTCAACATCCTCCACTTCCTCCACCTTTTCCACTTCCTCCACTTCTTCCACTTCGTCCACTTCCTCCACTTCATCCACTTCCTCTTCTTCGTCCACTTCTTGCACTTCCTCCACGTCCTCCACTTCTTTCACTTCGTCCACGTCGTCAACTACGTCCTCTTCGTCCACTTCCTCCATTTCCTCCACTTCCTACACTTCATCCACTTTGTCCACTTCTTGTACTTCCTCCACTTCCTTCACTTCGTAAACTTCCTCAACTTCGTCCACTTCGTCAACTTTGTCTTCTTCATCCACATCCTCCACTTCATCCACTTCCTCCACTTCGTCATCTTCGTCCAGTTCTTTATAATCTTCTTCCACGTTGTCCACTCCGTCCAATTCGTCAACTTCGTCAAATTCGTCCCCTTCGTCCACTTCGTCAAGTTCGTCTCCTTCGTCCACTTCGTCAACTTCGTTCACTTGCTCAACATCATCCCCTTCCCCCACTTCATTGACTTGCCGAACTTCGTCCACTTGGTCAACTTCGTCCACTTCCTCCACTTCGTCCGCTTCGCCCACTTCCTCCATTTCCTCCACTTCATCCACTTCGTCCACTTCGTCCACTTCCTCCCCTTCCTGCACTTCCTCCACTTCGTCCACTGCCTGCACATCCTCCACTTCCTGCACTCTGTCAACTTCGTCCACTTCGTCAACTTCGTCTACTTCGTCCACTTCGTCCACTTCGACCACTTCCTCCACTTCCTCCACTTCGTCCTCTTCGTCCACTTCTTCATATTCTTCTTCCACTTCGTCCACTTCGTCCAATTCGTCCACTTCGTCCACTTCGTCCACTTCGTCCACTTCGTCAACTTTGTCCCCTTCGTCCACTTCCTCCACTTCGTCAACTCCTTCCACTTCGTCAATTTCGTCCACTTTCTACATTTCCTCAACATCGTCCACCTCCTCCACTTCATTCCACTTCCTCCACTTCCTCCACTTCGTCATGTTCGTCCACTTCCTCCACTTCGTCCAGTTCGTCAAGTTTTTCCACTTCCTCCACTTCGTCAAGTTCGTCCACTTCCTCTACTTCGTCCACTTCCTCCATTTCGTCCATTTCCTCCACTTCCTCCACTTCATTCAGTTCCTCCACTTCGTCAACTTCGTCCACCTCGTCAACTTCGTTCACTTCCTCCACTTATTACACTCCGTCAAGTTCGTCCACTTCCTCCACATCCTTCACTTCCTCAACATCGTCCATTTCGTCCACTTTGTCCACTTCATTCACTTCCTCCACTTCTTCCACTTCGTCAACTTTGTCCACTTCCTCCACTTCGTCCACTTGGTGAACTTCGTGAACTTTGTCCACTTCCTCCACTTCCTTCACTTCGTAAACTTCGTCCACTTCGTCTTGTTCGTCCACTTCCTCCACTTCGTCTTCTTTGTCCACATCTTCATCATCTTCTTCCACTTCGTCCATTCCATCCAATTCATCAACTTCATCAAATTCCTCCCCTTCGTCCACTTCGTCAACTTCGTCCACTTCCTCCACAAAGTCCACTTTCTCCACTTCCTCCACTTCATAGACTTCCTGCACTTCTTCCACTTCGTGAACTAGGTCCACTTCCTCCACTTGGTCCACTTCATCCACTTCATCAGCTTTGTCCTCTTCGTCCATTTCGTCCACTTCGTCAAGTTCGTCTACCTCCTCCACTTTTTCCACTTCTTCCACTTCGTCCACTTCGTCAACGTCTTCCACTTCGTCCACCTTTTCCACTTCCTCCACCTCGTCAACTTCGTCTACTTCCTCCACTTCGTCCAGTTCTTCCACTTCCTCCACTTCGTCCACATTCTCCACTTCCACCACTTCGTCAACTTTGTCCACTTCTTCCATTTTGTCCACTTCGTCAAGTTCGTCCACTTCCTCCACTTCTTCAAGTTGGTCCACTTCCTCCATTTCGTCCACTTCCTCCACTTCCTCAACATCATCCATTTCCTCCATTTCCTCCACTTCATCCACTTCTTCCAATACGTCAACTTGGTCCACTTCCTACACTTTGTGCACTTCCTCCACTTGGTCAACTTCGTCCACTTCCTCCACTTCTTCCACTTCTTCCACTTCGTCCAAATCGTCCATTTCCTTCACCTCCTCCACTTCGTCCTCTTCGTCCACTTCCTCCACTTCATCCAATTCGTCCACTTCGTCCACTTCGTCTACTTCGTCAGCTTCGTCTACCTCGTCCACTTCGTCCACTCCATCCACTTCCTTCACTTCGTCCACTCCTTCCACTTCCTTCACTTCGTCCACTTCCTCCACTTCGTCCATGTCGTCAACTTCGTGCACTTCGTCTACTTCATCCTCTTCGTCCACTTCGTCAACTTCATCCACTTCGTCCACTTCGTCTTGTTCGTCCACTTCCTCCACTTCATCCACTTCCTCCACTTCGTCTTCTTTGTCCACTTCTTCATCATCTTCTTCCACTTCGTCCATTCCATCCAATTCATCAACTTCATCAAATTCCTCCCCTTCGTCCACTTGGTCAACTTCGTCCACTTCCTCCACAAAGTCCACTTTCTCCACTTCCTCCACTTCATAGACTTCCTGCACTTCTTCCACTTCGTGAACTTGGTCCACTTCCTCCACTTCATCCACTTCATCAGCTTTGTCCACTTCGTCCATTTCCTTCACTTCGTCAAGTTCGTCTACTTCCTCCACTTTTTCCACTTCTTCCACTTCGTCCACTTCGTCAACGTCTTCCACTTCCTCCACTTCCTCCACCTTTTCCACTTCCTCCACTTCCTCCACTTCCTCCACTTCGTCCACTTCGTCAACTTCGTCTACTTCCTCCACTTCGTCCAGTTCTTCCACTTCCTCCACTTCGTCCACATTCTCCACTTCCACCACTTCGTCAACTTTGTCCACTTCTTCCATTTTGTCCACTTCGTCAAGTTCGTCCACTTCCTCCACTTCTTCAAGTTGGTCCACTTCCCCCGTTTCGTCCACTTCCTCCACTTCCTCAACATCATCCATTTCCTCCATTTCCTCCACTTCATCCACTACGTCAACTTGGTCCACTTCCTCCACTTCGTGCACTTCCTCCACTTGGTCAACTTCGTCCACTTCGTCGACTTCCTCCACTTCCTCCACTTCTTCCAATTCGTCCAAATCGTCCATTTCCTTCACTTCCTCCACTTCGTCCTCTTCGTCCACTTCCTCCACTTCGTCCACTTCATCCACTTCGTCCACGTCGTCAACTTCGTGCACTTCGTCTACTTCAACCTCTTCGTCCAATTCGTCAACTTCGTCCTCTTCGTCCACTTTCTCGACTTCCTCCACTTCGTCCACTTCGTCAGGTTCATCCACTTCGTCCACTTCCTCTACTTCCTCCCCTTCCTCCCCTTCCTCCACTTCGTCCACTTCCTCCACTTCATTCCACTTCATTGCACCTCCTCCACTTCGTCATGTTCGTCCACTTCCTCCACTTCGTCCACTTCGTCAAGATCCTCCACTTCGTCAAGTTCGTCCACTTCCTCTACTTCGTCCACTTCCTTCATTTCGTCCATTTCCTCCACTTCCTCCACTTCATTCACTTCCTCCACTTCGTCAACTTCGTCCACCTCATCAAGTTCGTTCAGTTCCTCCACTTATTACACTCTGTCAAGTTCGTCCACTTCCTCCACATCCTCCACTTCCTCAACATCGTCCATTTCGTCCACTTCGTCCACTTCATTCACTTCCTCCACTTCTTCCACTTCGTCAACTTTGTCCACTTCCTCCACTTGGTGAACTTCGTGAACTTTGTCCACTTCATCCACTTCGTCCATTTCGTCCACTTCTTCAAGTTCGTCCACTTCCTCCACTTCATCCACTTCGTCGACTTCCTCCACTTCATCAAATTCGTCCACTTCTTCCACTTCTTCCACTTCCTCCACTTCCTTCACTTCTTCCACGTGGTCAAGTTCGTCAACTTCGTCCACTTCGTCCTCTTCGTCCACTTCCCCCACTTCCTCCACTTCCTCCACTTCATCCATTTCGTCCACTTCGTCAATTTCGTCCACGTCGTCCATTTCCTCTACTTCCTCGACTTCCTCAATTTCCTCCACTTCGTCCACTTCCTCCACTTCCCTCACTTCCTTGACTTCCTCCACTTCCTTCACTTTGTAAACTTCGTCCACTTCGTCTTGTTTGTCCACTTCCTCCACTTCATCCACTTCCTCCACTTCGTCTTCTTTGTCCACTTCTTCATCATCTTCTTCCACTTCGTCCATTCCATCCAATTCATCAACTTCATCAAATTCCTCCCCTTCGTCCACTTCGTCAACTTCGTCCACTTCCTCCACAGCGTCCACTTTCTCCACTTCCTCCACTTGATAGACTTCCTGCACTTCTTCCACTTCGTGAACTTAGTCCACTTCCTCCACTTCGTCCACTTCATCCACTTCATCAGCTTCGTCCACTTCGTCCATTTCGTCCACTTCGTCAAGTTCGTCTACTTCCTCCACTTTTTCCACTTCTTCCACTTCGTCCACTTCGTCAACGTCTTCCACTTCCTCCACTTCCTCCACTAAGTCAACTTTGTGTACTTCGTCCACTTCATCCACTCCTTCCACTTCCACCAGTTCCTCCACTTCCTCCACGTCGTCTATTTCGCCCACTTCATCCTCTTCGTTCACTTCGACGACTTCGACCTCTTCGTCCACTTCCTCCACTTCCTCAACTTCAATCACTTCGACCACTTCGTCAAGTTCGTCCACTTCCTCTACTTCCTCCACTTCCTCCACTTCCTCCACTTCCTCCACTTCGTCATCTTCTTCTTCCATCCACATCATCCACTTCGTCCAATTCGTCAACTTCGTCCACTTCGTCAACTTTGTCATGTTCGTCCCCTTCGTCCACTTCGTCCACTTCCTCCACTTCCTCCACTTCGTCAACTTCTTCCACTTCGTCCACTTCGTCAATTTCGTCGACTTCCTCCACTTCCTAAACATCGTCCACTTCCTCCACTTCTTCCACTTCCTCCACTTCATTCACTTCCTGAACTTCTTCCACTTCGTCAACATCGACCACTTCCTCCACTTTGTCCACTTCGTCCACTTCGTCCACTTCCTCCACTTCTTCTAGTTCGTCCACTTCCTATGCTTCCTCCACTTCGTCCACTCCTTCCACTTCCTTCACTTCGTCCACTTCCTCCACTTCGTCCACGTCAACAACTTCGTCAACTTGGTGCACTTCGTCCACTTGATCCTCTTCGTCAACTTCGTCGGTTTCGTCCTCTTCCTCCACTTCCTCCACTTCGTCACCTTCGTCCACTTCGTCCACTTCATTCACTTCGTCAAGTTCGTCTACTTCGTCCACTTCCTCTACTTCCTCCCCTTCCTCCGCTTCCTCCACTTCGTCAACTTCTTCCATTTCGTCCACTTCGTCTACTTCGTCCACTTCCTCCACTTCGACCACTTCCTCCACTTCGTCATCTTCGTCCACTTCTTCATCTTCTTCTTCCACTTCGTCCAATTCGTCAACTTCGTCCACTTCGTCCACTTCGTCAAGTTCAGCCCCTTCGTCCACTTCCTCCACATCCTCCACTTCCTCAACATCGTCCACTTCCTCCACTTCATTCTACTACCTCCATTTCTTCCACTTCATCATGTTCCTCCACTTCCTCCACTTCGTCAAGTTCGTCCACTTCCTCCACTTCGTCCACTTCCTCCATTTCGTCGAATTCCTCCAGTTCCTCAACATCGTCTACTTTCTCCACTTCCTCCACTTCATTCACTTCCTCCACTTCGTCCACTTCGTCAACGTCGTCCACTAAGTCCACTTCGTCAAGTTTGTCCACTTCCTCCACATCCTCCACTTCCTCCACTTCGTCCACTTCCTCCACTTCGTCCACTTCCTCCACTTCGTCCACTTCCTCCACTTCGTCCACTTCGTGCACTTCGTCCTCTTCGTCGACTTCGTCCACTTCATCCAGTTCATCGACTTCGTCAAGTTCGTCCACTTCGTCAACTTCTTCCACTTTGTCCGCTTCGTCAATTTCGTCCACTTCCTCCACTTCGTCCACGTCGTCAACTTCGTCAACTTTGTCCACGTCGTCCACTTCGTCCTATTCGTCCAGTTCCTCCACTTCGTCCACTTCGTCATGTTCGTCCACTTCCTCTACTTCCTGAACTTCCTCCACTTCGTCAACTTGGTCTTCTTCGTCCACTTCATCCACTTCCTCCACTTCATCCACTTCGTTAACTTCGTCCACCTCCTCCACTTCCTCCACTAAGTCAACTTTCTCTACTTCGTCCATTTCATCAACTCCTTCCACTTCCACCAGTTCCTCCACTTCCTCCACGTCGTCAAGTTCGTCAAGTTCGTCCACTTCATTCTCTTCGTTAACTTCGTCGACTTCGGCCTCTTCGTCCACTTCCTCCACTTCGTCAAGTTCGTCCACGTCCTCCACTTCCTCCATTTCGTCGAATTCCTCCAGTTCCTCAACATCGTCTACTTCCTCCACTTCATTCACTTCCTCCACTTCGTCCACTTCGTCAATGTCGTCCATTAAGTCCAGTTCGTCAAGTTTGTCCACTTCCTCCACATCCTCCACTTCCTCCACTTCGTCCACTTCGTCCACTTCCTCAACTTCGTCCACTTCTTCTACTTCCTCCACTTCCTCCACTTCGTCCACTTCGTCCACTTCGTCAAGTTCTTCCACTTCGTCCCTTCTTCCACTTCCTCCACTTCGTCCAGTTCTTCCACTTCCTCCAGTTTGTCCACATTCTTCACTTCCTCTACTTCGTAAACTTCGTACACTTCTTTCATTTCGTCCACTTCCTCCACTTCGTCAAGTTTGTCCACTTCGTCCACTTTGTCCACTTCTTCCACCTCGTCCACTTCGTCCACTTCTTCCACGTCCTCCACTTCGTCCACTTCGTCCACTTTGTCTACTTCCCCCACTTCGTCCACGTCGTCAACTTCGCCCACTTGCTCCGCTTAATCCTCTTCGTCCACTTCGTCGACGTCGTCCACTTCTTCCGCTTCCTGCACTTCATCCACTTCGTCCACTTCGTCAAGTTCGTCCACTTCATCAACTTCTTCCACTTCGTCCACTTCGTCCACTTCCTCAAGTTCGTCCACTTCCTCCACTTCCTCCACTTTATCATGTTCCTCCACTTCGTCCACTTCTTCCACTTCCTCTACTTTCTGCACTTCATCATGTTCCTCCACTTCCTCCACTTCGTCCAAGTCGTCAACTTCATCCACTTCATCCTCTTCGTTCACTTCGTCGACTTCGTCCTCTTCGTCTATTTCCTCCACTTCCTCAACTTCATCCCCTTCGTCCACTTCGTCAAGTTCGTCCACTTCCTCTACTTCCTCCACTTCGTCCACTTCCTCCACTTCGTCAACTTTGTCCACTTCGTCCATTTCGTCCACTTCGTTAACTTCGTCTACTTCGACCACTTCATCCACTTCCTCGACTTTGTCATCTTCTTCTTTTACTTCGTCCAATTCGTCAACTTCGTCCACTTTGTCAACTTCGTCAAGTTCGTCCCCTTCGTCCACTTCCTCCACTTCGTCAACTTCTTCCACTTCGTCCACTTCGTCAATTTCGTCCACTTCCTCAACATCATCCCCTTCCTCCACTTCCTCCACTTCATTCACTTCCTGAACTACTTCCACTTCGTCATCATCGTCGACTTCCTCCACTTCCTCCACTTCCTCCAATTCGTCAACTTCGTCCAGTTCGTCCACTTCGTCAAGTTCGTCCCCTTCGTCCACTTCCTCCACTTCCTCCACTTCGTCAACTTCTTCCACTTCGTCCACTTCGTCAATTTCGTCGACTTCCTCCACTTCCTTAACATCGTCCACTTCCTCCACTTCCTCCACTTCATTCACTTCCTGAACTACTTCCACTTCGTCATCATCGTCGACTTCCTCCACTTCCTCCACTTCCTCCAATTCGTCAACTTCGTCTAGTTCGTCCACTTCGTCAACTTCGTCAAGTTCATCCCCTTCGTCCACTTCCTCCACTTCCTCCACTTCGTCAACTTCTTCCACTTCGTCCACTTCGTCATTTTCGTCGACTTCCTCCACTTCCTTAACATCGTCCACTTCCTCCACTTCCTCCACTTCATTCACTTCCTGAACTACTTCCACTTCGTCATCATCGTCCACTTCCTCCACTTCCTCCATTTCGTCAACTTCGTCCACTTCGTCCATTTCATCCACTTCATCAAGTTTGCCCACTTCCTCCACTTCCTCCCCTTGGTCCAGTTCGTCAACTTCGACCCCTTCGTCCACTTCGTCCACTTCATCCACTTCGTCCACTTCGTCAACTTCATCAAGTTTGTACCCTTTATGGACTTCATCCACTTCCTCCAGTTCCTCCACTTCGTCCACTTCCTCCACTTCCTCCACTTCTTCCACTTCCTCCACTTCCTCCACTTTGTCCACCTCCTCTACTTTGCCCACTTCATCAAGTTCGTCCACTTCGTCACCTTCTTCCACTTCCTCCACTTCCTCCACTTCGTCCACTCCTTCAACTTCCTCTAGTTCCTCCACTTCCTCCACTTCGTCCACGTCGTCAACTTCGTCAACTTCATCCACTTAATCCTCTTCGTTCACTTCATCGACTTCGTCCTCTTTGTCTACTTGCTCCACTTCCTCAACTTCATCCACTTCAACTTCGTCAAGTTCGTCCACTTCCTCTACTTCCTCCACTTCCTCCACTTCCTCCACTTCATCAATTCTGTCCACTTCGTCCATTTCGTCCACTTCCTCCACTTCCTTAACTTCGTCTACTTCGTCCACTTCCTCCACTTCGACCACTTCCTCCACTTCATCCACTTCCTCGACTTCGTCATCTTCTTCTTCCACTTTGTCCAATTCGTCAACTTCGTACACTTCGTCCACTTCTTCAACTTCTTCCACTTCGTCCACTTCGTCAATTTCGTCGACTTCCTCCACTTCCTCAATATCGTCCACTTCCTCCACTTCATTCACTTCCTGAACTACTTCCACTTCGTCATCATCGTCCACATCCTCCACTTCCTCCACTTCCTCCACTTCGTCCATTTCATCCACTTCGTCAAGTTTGACCACTTCCTCCACTTCCTCCACTTCCTCCACATCGTCAACTTCGTCCACTTCGTCCACTTTGTCCACTTCGTCCACTTCATCCACTTCGTCCACGTCGTCAACTTCGTCAAGTTTGTCCCCATTGTCGACTTCGTGCACTTCCTCCACTTCGTCAACTTCTTCCACTTCGTCAATTTCGTCCAGTTCCTCTACTTCCTCAACATCGTCCACTTCCTCCAGTTGCACCACCTCATTCCACTTCCTCCACTTCCTCCACTTCGTTCACTTCTTCCTCTTCGTCAACATCGTCCACTTCCTCCACTTCGTCAACTTCGTCTAGTTCGTCCACTTCCTCCACTTCGTCCACTCCTTCCACTTCCTTCACTTCGTCCACTTCCTCCACTTGGTCCACGTCTTCAACTTCGTCAACTTGGTGCACTTCGTCCACTTCATCCTCTTCGTCCACTTCGACGGCTTCGTCCTCTTCCTCCACTTCGTCCACTTCGTCAAGTTCGTCCACTTCCTCTACTTCCTCACCTTCCTCCACTTCCTCCACTTCGTCCACTGCCTCCACTTCCTCCAATTCCTCCACTTCGTCCATTTCGTCCATTTCGTCCACTTCGTCAACTTCGTCCACTTCCTCCACTTCGACCACTTCCTTTACTTCCTCCCCTTCCTCCACTTCCTCCACTTCGTCAACTTCTTCCATTTCGTCCACTTCGTCAACTTCGTCTACTTCATCCACTTCGTCAACTTCGTCCACTTCGTCCACTTCTTCCATTTCGACCACTTCTTCCACTTCGTCATCTTAGTCCACTTCTTCATCTTCTTCTTCCACTTCGTCCAATTCGTCAACTTCGTCAACTTCGTCAAGTTCAGCCCCTTCGTCCACTTCCTCCACATCCTTCACTTCCTCAACATCGTCCACTTGCTCCACTGCATTCCACTACCTCCACTTCCTCCACTTCGTCCAGTTCATCCACTTTGTCATGTTCCTCCACTCCCTCCACTTAGTCAAGTTCGTCCACTTCCTCCACTTCGTCCACTTCCTGCACTTCCTTCATTTCGTTGAATTCCTCCTCCTCCTCAACATCCACTTCCTCCAATTTCTCCACTTCATTCACTTCCTCCACTTCGTCCACTTCGTCAACTTCGTCCATTTCTCCACTTCATCAAGTTCGTCCACTTCCTCCAGTTCCTCCACTTCGTCCACTTCTTCCACTAACTCCACTTGCTCCACTTCGCCCACTTCGTCAAGTTCGTCCACTTCGTCACCTTTTTCCACTTCCTCCACTTCATCCAGTTCTTCCACTTCCTCTAGTTTGTCCACATTCTCCACTTCCTCTACTTCGTCAACTTCGTCCATGTTGTCCATTTCGTCCACTTCATCAAGTTCGTACACTTCATCATCTTGGTGCACTTCGACCACTTCATCCTCTTCGTCCACTTTGCGGCTTCGTCCTCTTCCTCCACTTCCTCCACTTCGTCCATTTCGTCCACTTCGTCAACTTCGTCAAGTTCGTCCACTTCCTCTACTTCCTCCCCTTCCTCCACTTCGTCCACTCCCTCCACTTCCTCCACTTCCTCCACTTCGTCAACTTCGTCCATTTCATCCACTTCGTCTACTTCGTCTACTTCGTCCACTTCCTCCACTTCGACAACTTCCTCCACTTCCTCCACTTCGTCATCTTCGTCCACTTCTTCAACTTCTTCTTCCACTTCGTCCAATTCGTCAACTTCGTCCATTTAGTCAACTTCGTCCAGTTCAGCCCCTTCATCCACTTCGTCCACTTATTGCACTTCCTGAACATCGTCCATTTCCTCCACTGCATTCCACTTCCACCACTTCCTCCACTTTGTCCAGTTCGTCCACTTCGTCATGTTCGTCCACTTCCTCCACTTCGTAAAGTTCATCCACTTCGTGCACTTCCTCCATTTCGTCAAATTCCTCCACTTCCTCAACATCGTCTACTTCCTCCACTTCCTCCACTTCATTCACTTCCTCCACTTCGTCCAGTTCGTCAACTTCGTCCATTTCTTCCATTTCGTCAAGTTCGTCCACTTCCTCCACTTCCTCCACTTCCTCCACTTCCTCCACTTCGTCCACTTCCTCCACTTCGTCCACTTCCTCCACTTCCTCCACTTTGTCCACTTCCTCTATTTCGCCCACTTCGTCAAGTTCGTCCACTTCGTCACCTTCTTCCACTTCCTCCACTTCGTCCAGTTCTTCCACTTCCTCCAGTTTGTCCACATTCTCCACTTCCTCTACTTCGTCAACTTCGTCCACTTCGTCCATTTCGTCCACTTCATCAAGTTCGTCCACTTCCTACACTTCTTCAAGTGCGTCCACTTCCTCCACTTGCTCCACTTTGTCCACTTCCTCCACTTCGTCCACTTCTTCCACTTCCTCCGCTTCATCCTCTTCGTCCTCTTCGTCCACTTCGTCCACTTCTTCCGCTTCCTCCGCTTCATCCTCTTCGTCATTTTCGTCCACTTCCTCCACTTCCTCCACTTTGTCCACTTCGTGCACTTTGTCCATTTCGTCTACTTCGTCCACTTCGTCAACTTCTTCCACTTCGTCCACTTCATCAAGTTCGTCCACGTCGTCAACTTCGTCAACTTCATCCACCTCGTCCTCTTCATCCACTTCCTCCACTTCGTCATGTTCGTCCAATTCCTCTACTTCCTCCACTTCCACCACTTCGTCCATTTCCTCCACTTCGTCCACATCGTCCATTTCCTCCACTTCCTCCACTTCCTCCACTTTATCCACTTCGTCCACTTCGTCAGGTTCGTCTACTTCGTCCACTTCCTCTACTTCGTCCACTTCCTCCACTTCCTCCACTTCCACCACTTCCTCCACTTCCTTCATTTCGTCAACTTCGTCCACTTCATCCACCTTGTCAACTTCGTCCACTTCCTCCACATCCTCCACTTCGTCCAATTCGTCAACTTCATATACTTCGTCCACTTCCTCCACTTCCTTCACTTTAATCACTTCCAGAACTTCTTCCACTTCGGCAACATCGTCCACTTCCTCCACTTCCTCCACTTCATCCACTTCGTCAACTTCGTTCACTTCCTCCACTTAGTCAACTTTGTCTACTTCGTCCACTTCCTCCACTTCCTCCACTCCTGCCACTTCCTCCAGTTCCTCCACTTCGTCAACGTCGTCAACTTCTTCAACTTCGTCCACTTTGTCCACTTCCTCAACTGCAACCACTTCGTCCACTTGGTCAACTTCGTCCACTTGCTCTACTTCCTCCACTTCCTCCACTTCGTCCACATCCTCCACTTCGTCAACCTCGTCCGCTTCGTCCACTTTGTCCAGTTCGTTAACTTCGTCTACTTCGTCTACCTCATCCACTTCCTCCACTTCGACCACTTCCTCCACTTAATCCACATCCTCCACTTCCTCGAGTTCGTCATCTTCTTCTTCCACTTCCTCCACTTCTTCCAATTCATCAACTTCGTCCACTTCGTCCACTTCGTCAAGTACATGCACTTCGTCCACTTCCTCCACTTCGTCAATTTCGTCGACTTCCTCCACTTCCTCAACATCGTCTACTTCCTCCACTTCATTCACTTCCTGAACTTCTTCCACTTCGTCAACATCGTCTACTTCCTCCATTTCCTCCACTTCATCCACTTCGTCTACTTCGTCCACTTCGTCCATTTCATCCACTTCGTCAAGTTTGACGACTTCCTCCACTTCCTCCACTTCCTCCACTTTGTCAACTTCGTCAACTTCGTCCACTTCTTCCACTTCGTCCACTTCTTCCACTTCCTCCACTTCCTGCACTTCGTCCACTTCGTCAATTTCGTCAATTTCGTCCACTTTGTCACCTTCGTCACCTTCGTCCACTTCCTCCACTTCGTCCACATCCTCCACTTCGGCCACTTCGTCAACTTCGTCCACTCCGTCCATTTCGTCCACCTCGTCAAGATTGTCAACTTCCTCCACTTACTCCACTTCCTCCACGTCGTCAAGTTCGTCCACTTCCTCAACATCGTCCATTTCCTCCACTTCCACCACATCCTCCATTTCGTACACGTCGTCAACTTCATGCACTTCATCCTCTTTGTCCACTTCGTCAACTTCGTCCTCTTCGTCCACTTCCTCCACTTCCTCCACCTCATCCACTTCGTACACTTCGTCAAGTTCGTCCACTTCGTCCCATTCCTCTACTTCCTCCACTTCGTCCACTTCTTCCACTTCCACCACTTCATTCCACTTCCTCCACTTCCTCCACTTCGTTCACTTCTTCCACTTCGTCAACTTTGTCCACTTCCTCCACTTCGTCCACTTCCTCCACTTCGTCCACTTCCTTCATTTCCTCCAGTTCATTCACTTCGTCCACTTCGCCCACTTCTTCATCTTCCTCCACTTCATCCAGCTCCTCCACTTCGTCCACTTCGTCCATTATGTCAACTTCGTCCACGTCGTCATCTTCGTCCACTTCAACCTCTTCATCCACTTCGTCCATTTCCTCCACTTCCTCTACTTTGTCCACTTTGTCCACTTCGTCCACTTTGTCCACTTCGTCAACTCCGTCAACTTCCATCAATTCCTCCACATCGTCCACTACTTCCACTTCGTTCCCTTCGGCCACTTCCTCCACTTCGTCAACTTCCTCCACTTCGTCAACTTCTTCCACTTCGTCCACTTCCTCGACTTCCTCCACTTCCTCCACTTCGTCCACTTCCCACACTTCATCCTCTTCGTTCACTTCTTCATCTTCTTCTTCCATTTCGTCCCCTTCTTCTACTTCCTCAAATTCGTCAAGTTCGTCCACTTTGTCCAATTCGTCAACTTCGTCTACTTACTCCACTACTTCCACTTCGTCAACTTTGTCCACTTCCTCCACTTTGTCTACTTCGTCCACTCCGTCAACTTTGTCCACTTTGTGCATTTCGTCCACTTCGTCAAGTTTGTCCACTTCCTCCACTTCCTCCACTTCGTCCACTTTGCTACTTCGTCCATTTCGTTAACTTCGTCGACTTCGTCCACTTCTTCCACTTCCTCCACTTCGTCAATTTCATCCACTACGTCCACTTAGTCCATGTTGTCAACTTAGTCCACTTCGTCCACTTCGTCCTCTTCGTCCTCTCCGTCCACTTCCTCCACGTCCTCAACTTCCTCCACTTCGTCCACTTCCTCCACTTCCTTCACTTCCTCCACTTCCTCCATTTCCTCCGCTTCCTCCACTTCCTTCACTTCCTCCACTTCGTCAACTTCGTCCACATCGTCAACTTCGTTTACTTCGTCCACTTCCTCCACTTCCTCCTCTTCGTCCACTTCCTCTACTTCCTCCACTTCGTCCACTTCTTCATCATCTTCTTCCACTTCGTCCAATTCGTAAACTTCCTGTAGTTCGTTCCCTTCGTCCACTTCGTCATGTTCGTCCACTTCCTTTACTTCCTCCACTTCCTCAACTTCCTCCACTTCCTCGACTTCCACCACTTCCTCCACTTCCTCCACTTCGTCAACTTCGTCCAATTCGTCAACTTTGTCTACTTCGTCCACTTGCTCCACTTCATTCACTTCCTGAACTTCTTCCACTTCGTCAACATCGTCCCCTTCCTCCACTTCGTCCACTTCATCCACTTCGTCCACTTCATCCACTCCATCCACTTCGTCAACTTCGTCCACTTCCTCCACATCGTCCACTTCGTTAACTTTGTCTCCTTCGTCCACTTCCTCCACTTCGTCCACTCCTTCCACTTCCTCCAGTTCCTCCACTTCCTCCACTTCGTCCACGTCGTCAACTTCGTCCACTTCATCCTCTTCGTTCACTTCATCCACTTCGTCCTCTTCGTTCCCTTCCTCCACTTCCTCAACTTCATCCACTTCGTCAGGTTCGTCCACTTCCTCCGCTTCCTCCATTTCGTCCATTTCCTCCACTTCCTCCACTTCGTCAACTTCGTCCACCTCGTCAAGTTCGTCCACTTCCTCCAATTATTTCACTCCGTCATCTTCGTCCTCTTCGTCCAGTTCATCCACTGCGTCCACTTCCTCCACATCGTCCACTTCCTCCACTTTGTCCACTTCTTCCACTTCGTCAAATTCCTCCACTTCCTCCAATTCCTCCACATCCTCCACTTCTTCAACATCGTCCATTTCCTCCACTTCGTCCACTTCATTCACTTCCTCCACTTCTTCCACTTCGTCAACTTTGTCCACTTCCTACACTTCGTCCACTTGGTGAACTTCGTGAACTTTGTCGACTTCATCCACTTCGTCCATTTCGTCCACTTCTTCATGTTCGTCCACTTCCTCCACTTCATCCACTTCCTCCACTTCCTCCACTTCGTCAAATTCGTCCACTTCGTCCACTTCTTCCACTTCCTCTACTTCCTCCACTTCCTTCACTTCGTCCACGTGGTCAACTTCGTCCTCTTCGTCTACTTCCTCCACTTCCCCCAATTCCACCACTTCCTCCACTTCATCCATTTCGTCCACTTCGTCAATCTTGTCCACTTCGTCCACTTTCTACTTCCTCCACTTCCTCAACTTCCTCCACTTCGTCCACTTCCTTCACTTCCTCCATTTCGTCCACTTCCTCCACTTCCTCCACTTCCTCCACTTCCTTCACTTCGTAAACTTCGTCCACTTCGTCTTGTTCGTCCACTTCCTCCACTTCATCCACTTCCTCCACTTCGTCCTCTTCGTCCACTTCTTCATCATCTTCTTCCACTTCGTCCATTGCATCCAATTCATCAACTTCGTCAAATTCCTCCCCTTCGTCCACTTCGTCAACTTCGTCCACTTCCTCCACAAGGTCCACTTTCTCCACTTCCTCCACTTCATAGACTTCCTGCACTTCTTCCACTTCGTGAACTTGGTCCACTTCCCTCACTTCCTCCACTAGGTCCACTTCATCCACTTCATCAATTTCGTCCATTTCGTCCACTTCGTCAAGTTCATCTACTTCCTCCACTTTTTCAACTTCTTCCACTTCGTCCACTTCGTCAACAACCTCCACTTCCTCCACTTCGTCCACTTCCTCAACTTCGTCTACTTCCTCCACTTCGTCTAGTTCTTCCACTTCCTCCACTTCGTCCACATTCTCCACTTCTACCACTTCGTCAACTTTGTTCACTTCTTCCATTTTGTCCACTTCGTCAAGTTCGTCCACTTCCTCCACTTTTTCAAGTTGGTCCACTTCCTCCACTTCCTCTGTTTCGTCCACTTCCTCCACTTCCTCAACATCGTTCATTTCCTCCACTTCATCCACTTCTTCCACTACGTCAACTTGGTCCACTTCCTCCACTTCGTGCACTTCCTCCACTTCGTCCACCTCGTCGACCTCGTCCACTTCGCCCACTTCTTCCACTTCGTCCAAATCGTCCATTTCCTTCACTTCGTCCACTCCTTCCACTTCCACCTCGTCAAGTTCGTCCACTTGCTCCACTTCGTCAAGTTCGTCCACTTCATCCACTTCTTCCATCTCCTCCACATCCTCCACATCCTCCAATTCCTCATCATCGTCCGTTTCCTCCACTTCCTCCACTTCATTTACTTGCTCTACTTCTTCCACTTTGTCCACTTCCTCCCCTTCATCCACTTCCTCCACTTCGTCCACTTCGTCAACTTCGTCCATTTCGTCCACTTCTTCCACTTCCTCCACGTCCTCCACTTCTTTCACTTCGTCCTCGTCGTCAACTTCGTCTACTTCGTCCACTTCATCCACTTCGTCCACTTCGTCCTCTTCGTCCACTTCGTCCACTTCGTCCACTTCGTCCACTTCATCCACTTCGTCCACTTCGTCCATTTCGTCCACTTCGTCAAGTTCGTCCACTTCGTCCACTTCCTCACCTTCCTCCTCTTCCTCCACTTCGTCCCCTGCCTCCATTTCCTCCAGTTCCTGCACTCCGTCAGCTTCGTCCACTTCGTCAACTTCGTCTACTTCCTCCACTTCCTCCACTGTGTCCACTTCGACCACTTCCTCCACTTCGTCCACTTTGTCCTCTTCGTCCACTTCTTTATCTTCTTCTTCCACTTCGTCTACTTCGTCCACTTCGTCAACTTCGTCCCCTTCCTCCACTTCCTCCAGTTCCTCCACTTCGTCAACTTCTTCCACTTCGTCCATTTCGTCAATTTCGTCCACTTTCTCCATTTCCTCAACATCGTCCACCTCCTCCACTTCCTCCACTTCATTCCACTTCCTCTACTTCGTCCACTTCGTCCACTTCATCCACTTCGTCAAGTTCGTCTACTTCCTCCACTTCGTCCACTTCGTCAAGTTCGTCCACTTCCTCCACTTCGTCAAGTTCCTCCACTTCCTCCACTTCGTCCATTTCGTCCATTTCCTCCACTTCCTCCACTTCATTCACTTCCTCCACTTCCTCCACTTCTTCCACTTCGTCAAGTTCGTCCACTTCCTCCACATCCTCCACTTCCTCAACATTGTTTATTTCCTCCACTTCCTCCACTTCTTCCACTTCGTGAACTTTGTCCACTTCGTCCACTTTGTGAACTTCGTGAACTTTGTCCACTTCGTCCACTTCCTCCACTTCATTCATTTCGTCCACTTCGTCAATTTCCTCCACTTCGTCCACTTCCTCTACTTCCTGCACTTCCTCCACTTCGTCCACTTCCTCCACTTCCTTCACTTCCTCCATTTCGTCCACTTCCTCCACTTCCTCCACTTCCTCCACTTCTTTCACTTCGCAAACTTCGTCCAGTTCGTCTTCTTCGTCCACTTCCTCCACTTCCTCCATTTCGTCCACTTCCTTAACTTCCTGAACTTTGTCCACGTTGTCAACTTCGTCAACTTCGTCCACTTCGTCCTCTTCGTCCACTTCCTCCACTTCATTCATTTCGTCCACTTCGTCAATTTCCTCAACTTCGTCCACTTCCTCCACTTCCTCCACTCCTGCCACTTCCTCCACTTCCTCCACTTCGTCAACGTCGTCAACTTCTTCAACTTCGTCCACTTTGTCCACTTCCTCAACTGCAACCACTTCGTCCACTTGGTCAACTTCGTCCACTTGCTCTACTTCCTCCACTTCCTCCACTTCGTCCACATCCTCCACTTCGTCAACCTCGTCCGCTTCGTCCACTTTGTCCACTTCGTTAACTTCGTCTACTTCGTCTACATCATCCACTTCCTCCACTTCGACCACTTCCTCCACTTAATCCACATCCTCCACTTCCTCGAGTTCGTCATCTTCTTCTTCCACTTCCTCCACTTCTTCCAATTCATCAACTTCGTCAACTTCGTCCACTTCGTCAAGTACATGCACTTCGTCCACTTCCTCCACTTCGTCAATTTCGTCGACTTCCTCCACTTCCTCAACATCGTCTACTTCCTCCACTTCATTCACTTCCTGAACTTCTTCCACTTCGTCAACATCGTCTACTTCCTCCACTTCCTCCACTTCATCCACTTCGTCCACTTCGTCCATTTCATCCACTTCGTCAAGTTTGACGACTTCCTCCACTTCCTCCACTTCCTCCACTTTCGTCAACTTCGTCCACTTCTTCCACTTCGTCCACTTCTTCCACTTCCTCCACTTCCTGCACTTCGTCCACTTCGTCAATTTCGTCAATTTCGTCCACTTTGTCACCTTCGTCCACTTCCTCCACTTCGTCCACATCCTCCACTTCGGCCACTTCGTCAACTTCGTCCACTCCGTCCATTTCGTCCACCTCGTCAAGATTGTCAACTTCCTCCACTTACTCCACTTCCTCCACGTCGTCAAGTTCGTCCACTTCCTCAACATCGTCCATTTCCTCCACTTCCACCACATCCTCCATTTCGTACACGTCGTCAACTTCATGCACTTCATCCTCTTTGTCCACTTCGTCAACTTCGTCCTCTTCGTCCTCTTCGTCCACTTCCTCCACTTCCTCCACCTCATCCACTTCGTACACTTCGTCAAGTTCGTCCACTTCGTCCAATTCCTCTACTTCCTCCACTTCGTCCACTTCTTCCACTTCCACCACTTCATTCCACTTCCTCCACTTCCTCCACTTTGTTCACTTCTTCCACTTTGTCCACTTCCTCCCCTTCATCCACTTCCTCCACTTCGTCCACTTCGTCAACTTCGTCCATTTCGTCCACTTCTTCCACTTCCTCCACGTCCTCCACTTCTTTCACTTCGTCCTCGTCGTCAACTTCGTCTACTTCGTCCACTTCATCCACTTCGTCCACTTCGTCCTCTTCGTCCACTTCGTCCACTTCGTCCACTTCGTCCACTTCGTCCACTTCATCCACTTCGTCCACTTCGTCCATTTCGTCCACTTCGTCAAGTTCGTCCACTTCGTCCACTTCCTCACCTTCCTCCTCTTCCTCCACTTCGTCCCCTGCCTCCATTTCCTCCAGTTCCTGCACTCCGTCAACTTCGTCCACTTCGTCAACTTCGTCCACTTCGTCAACTTCGTCTACTTCCTCCACTTCCTCCACTGTGTCCACTTCGACCACTTCCTCCACTTCGTCCACTTCGTCCTCTTCGTCCACTTCTTTATCTTCTTCTTCCACTTCGTCTACTTCGTCCACTTCGTCAACTTCGTCCCCTTCCTCCACTTCCTCCAGTTCCTCCACTTCGTCAACTTCTTCCACTTTGTCCATTTCGTCAATTTCGTCCACTTTCTCCATTTCCTCAACATCGTCCACCTCCTCCACTTCCTCCACTTCATTCCACTTCCTCTACTTCGTCCACTTCGTCCACTTCATCCACTTCGTCAAGTTCGTCCACTTCCTCCACTTCGTCCACTTCGTCAAGTTCGTCCACTTCCTCCACTTCGTCAAGTTCCTCCACTTCCTCCACTTCCTCCACTTCGTCCATTTCGTCCATTTCCTCCACTTCCTCCACTTCATTCACTTCCTCCACTTCCTCCACTTCTTCCACTTCGTCAAGTTCGTCCACTTCCTCCACATCCTCCACTTCCTCAACATTGTTTATTTCCTCCACTTCCTCCACTTCTTCCACTTCGTGAACTTTGTCCACTTCGTCCACTTTGTGAACTTCGTGAACTTTGTCCACTTCGTCCACTTCCTCCACTTCATTCATTTCGTCCACTTCGTCAATTTCCTCCACTTCGTCCACTTCCTCTACTTCCTGCACTTCCTCCACTTCCTCCACTTCCTTCACTTCCTCCATTTCGTCCACTTCCTCCACTTCCTCCACTTCCTCCACTTCTTTCACTTCGCAAACTTCGTCCAGTTCGTCTTCTTCGTCCACTTCCTCCACTTCCTCCACTTCTTTCACTTCGCAAACTTCGTCCAGTTCGTCTTCTTCGTCCACTTCCTCCACTTCCTCCATTTCGTCCACTTCCTTAACTTCCTGAACTTTGTCCACGTTGTCAACTTCGTCAACTTCGTCCACTTCGTCCTCTTCGTCCACTTCCTCCACTTCATTCATTTCGTCCACTTCGTCAATTTCCTCAACTTCGTCCACTTCGTCCACTTCCTCCACTCCTGCCACTTCCTCCACTTCCTCCACTTCGTCAACGTCGTCAACTTCTTCAACTTCGTCCACTTTGTCCACTTCCTCAACTGCAACCACTTCGTCCACTTGGTCAACTTCGTCCACTTGCTCTACTTCCTCCACTTCCTCCACTTCGTCCACATCCTCCACTTCGTCAACCTCGTCCGCTTCGTCCACTTTGTCCACTTCGTTAACTTCGTCTACTTCGTCTACCTCATCCACTTCCTCCACTTCGACCACTTCCTCCACTTAATCCACATCCTCCACTTCCTCGAGTTCGTCATCTTCTTCTTCCACTTCCTCCACTTCTTCCAATTCATCAACTTCGTCAACTTCGTCCACTTCGTCCACTTCGTCAAGTACATGCACTTCGTCCACTTCCTCCACTTCGTCAATTTCGTCGACTTCCTCCACTTCCTCAACATCGTCTACTTCCTCCACTTCATTCACTTCCTGAACTTCTTCCACTTCGTCAACATCGTCTACTTCCTCCACTTCCTCCACTTCATCCACTTCGTCTACTTCGTCCACTTCGTCCATTTCATCCACTTCGTCAAGTTTGACGACTTCCTCCACTTCCTCCACTTCCTCCACTTTGTCAACTTCGTCCACTTCTTCCACTTCGTCCACTTCTTCCACTTCCTCCACTTCCTGCACTTCGTCCACTTCGTCAATTTCGTCAATTTCGTCCACTTTGTCACCTTCGTCCACTTCCTCCACTTCGTCCACATCCTCCACTTCGGCCACTTCGTCAACTTCGTCCACTCCGTCCATTTCGTCCACCTCGTCAAGATTGTCAACTTCCTCCACTTACTCCACTTCCTCCACGTCGTCAAGTTCGTCCACTTCCTCAACATCGTCCATTTCCTCCACTTCCACCACATCCTCCATTTCGTACACGTCGTCAACTTCATGCACTTCATCCTCTTTGTCCACTTCGTCAACTTCGTCCTCTTCGTCCTCTTCGTCCACTTCCTCCACTTCCTCCACCTCATCCACTTCGTACACTTCGTCAAGTTCGTCCACTTCGTCCAATTCCTCTACTTCCTCCACTTCGTCCACTTCTTCCACTTCCACCACTTCATTCCACTTCCTCCACTTCCTCCACTTTGTTCACTTCTTCCACTTCGTCAACTTTGTCCACTTCCTCCACTTCGTCCACTTCCTTCATTTCCTCCAGTTCATTCACTTCGTCCACTTCGCCCACTTCTTCATCTTCCTCCACTTCATCCAGCTCCTCCACTTCGTCCACTTCGTCCATTATGTCAACTTCGTCCACGTCGTCATCTTCGTCCACTTCGTCCTCTTCATCCACTTCGTCCATTTCCTCCACTTCCTCTACTTTGTCCACTTTGTCCACTTCGTCCACTTTGTCCACTTCGTCAACTCCGTCAACTTCCATCAATTCCTCCACATCGTCCACTACTTCCACTTCGTTCCCTTCGGCCACTTCCTCCACTTCGTCAACTTCCTCCACTTCGTCAACTTCTTCCACTTCGTCCACTTCCTCGACTTCCTCCACTTCCTCCACTTCCTCCACTTCCTCCACTTCGTCCACTTCCCACACTTCATCCTCTTCGTTCACTTCTTCATCTTCTTCTTCCATTTCGTCCCCTTCTTCTACTTCCTCAAATTCGTCAAGTTCGTCCACTTTGTCCAATTCGTCAACTTCGTCTACTTACTCCACTACTTCCACTTCGTCAACTTTGTCCACTTCCTCCACTTTGTCTACTTCGTCCACTCCGTCAACTTTGTCCACTTTGTGCATTTCGTCCACTTCGTCAAGTTCGTCCACTTCCTCCACTTCCTCCACTTCGTCCACTTTGCCACTTCGTCCATTTCGTTAACTTCGTCGACTTCGTCCACTTCTTCCACTTCCTCCACTTCGTCAATTTCATCCACTACGTCCACTTAGTCCATGTTGTCAACTTAGTCCACTTCGTCCACTTCGTCCTCTTCGTCCTCTCCGTCCACTTCCTCCATGTCCTCAACTTCCTCCACTTCCTCCACTTCCTTCACTTCCTCCACTTCCTCCATTTCCTCCGCTTCCTCCACTTCGTTCACTTCCTCCACTTCGTCAACTTCGTCCACTTCGTCAACTTCGTTTACTTCGTCCACTTCCTCCACTTCCTCCTCTTCGTCCACTTCCTCTACTTCCTCCACTTCGTCCACTTCTTCATCATCTTCTTCCACTTCGTCCAATTCGTAAACTTCCTGTAGTTCGTTCCCTTCGTCCACTTCGTCATGTTCGTCCACTTCCTTTACTTCCTCCACTTCCTCAACTTCCTCCACTTCCTCGACTTCCACCACTTCCTCCACTTCCTCCACTTCGTCAACTTCGTCCACTTCATCCAATTCGTCAACTTTGTCTACTTCGTCCACTTGCTCCACTTCATTCACTTCCTGAACTTCTTCCACTTCGTCAACATCGTCCCCTTCCTCCACTTCGTCCACTTCATCCACTTCGTCCACTTCATCCACTTCGTCAACTTCGTCCACTTCCTCCACATCGTCCACTTCGTTAACTTTGTCTCCTTCGTCCACTTCCTCCACTTCGTCCACTCCTTCCACTTCCTCCAGTTCCTCCACTTCCTCCACTTCGTCCACGTCGTCAACTTCGTCCACTTCATCCTCTTCGTTCACTTCGTCCACTTCGTCCTCTTCGTTCCCTTCCTCCACTTCCTCAACTTCATCCACTTCGTCAGGTTCGTCCACTTCCTCCGCTTCCTCCATTTCGTCCATTTCCTCCACTTCCTCCACTTCGTCAACTTCGTCCACCTCGTCAAGTTCGTCCACTTCCTCCAATTATTTCACTCTGTCAACTTCGTCCTCTTCGTCCAGTTCATCCACTGCGTCCACTTCGTCCACTTCCTCCACATCGTCCACTTCCTCCACTTTGTCCACTTCTTCCACTTCGTCAAATTCCTCCACTTCCTCCAATTCCTCCACATCCTCCACTTCCTCAACATCGTCCATTTCCTCCACTTCGTCCACTTCATTCACTTCCTCCACTTCTTCCACTTCGTCAACTTTGTCCACTTCCTACACTTCGTCCACTTGGTGAACTTCGTGAACTTTGTCGACTTCATCCACTTCGTCCATTTTGTCCACTTCTTCAAGTTCGTCCACTTCCTCCACTTCATCCACTTCCTCCACTTCCTCCACTTCGTCAAATTCGTCCACTTCGTCCACTTCTTCCACTTCCTCCACTTCCTCCACTTCCTTCACTTCGTCCACGTGGTCAACTTCGTCCTCTTCGTCTACTTCCTCCACTTCCCCCAATTCCACCACTTCCTCCACTTCATCCATTTCGTCCACTTCGTCAATCTTGTCCACTTCGTCCACTTCCTCTACTTCCTCAACTTCCTCCACTTCGTCCACTTCCTTCACTTCCTCCATTTCGTCCACTTCCTCCACATCCTCCACTTCCTCCACTTCCTTCACTTCGTAAACTTCGTCCACTTCGTCTTGTTCGTCCACTTCCTGCACTTCATCCACTTCCTCCACTTCGTCCTCTTCGTCCACTTCTTCATCATCTTCTTCCACTTCGTCCATTGCATCCAATTCATCAACTTCGTCAAATTCCTCCCCTTCGTCCACTTCGTCAACTTCGTCCACTTCCTCCACAAGGTCCACTTTCTCCACTTCCTCCACTTCATAGACTTCCTGCACTTCTTCCACTTCGTGAACTTGGTCCACTTCCCCCACTTCCTCCACTAGGTCCACTTCATCCACTTCATCAATTTCGTCCATTTCGTCCACTTCGTCAAGTTCATCTACTTCCTCCACTTTGTCCACTTCTTCCACTTCGTCAAATTCCTCCACTTCCTCCAATTCCTCCACATCCTCCACTTCCTCAACATCGTCCATTTCCTCCACTTCGTCCACTTCATTCACTTCCTCCACTTCTTCCACTTCGTCAACTTTGTCCACTTCCTACACTTCGTCCACTTGGTGAACTTCGTGAACTTTGTCGACTTCATCCACTTCGTCCATTTCGTCCACTTCTTCAAGTTCGTCCACTTCCTCCACTTCATCCACTTCCTCCACTTCCTCCACTTCGTCAAATTTGTCCACTTCGTCCACTTCTTCCACTTCCTCCACTTCCTCCACTTCCTTCACTTCGTCCACGTGGTCAACTTCGTCCTCTTCGTCTACTTCCTCCACTTCCCCCAATTCCACCACTTCCTCCACTTCATCCATTTCGTCCACTTCGTCAATCTTGTCCACTTCGTCCACTTCCTCTACTTCCTCAACTTCCTCCACTCGTCCACTTCCTTCACTTCCTCCATTTCGTCCACTTCCTCCACATCCTCCACTTCCTCAACTTCCTTCACTTCGTAAACTTCGTCCACTTCGTCTTGTTCGTCCACTTCCTGCACTTCATCCACTTCCTCCACTTCGTCCTCTTCGTCCACTTCTTCATCATCTTCTTCCACTTCGTCCATTGCATCCAATTCATCAACTTCGTCAAATTCCTCCCCTTCGTCCACTTCGTCAACTTCGTCCACTTCCTCCACAAGGTCCACTTTCTCCACTTCCTCCACTTCATAGACTTCCTGCACTTCTTCCACTTCGTGAACTTGGTCCACTTCCCCCACTTCCTCCACTAGGTCCACTTCATCCACTTCATCAATTTCGTCCACTTCGTCAAGTTCATCTACTTCCTCCACTTTTTCAACTTCTTCCACTTCGTCCACTTCGTCAACAACCTCCACTTCCTCCACTTCGTCCACTTCCTCAACTTCGTCTACTTCCTCCACTTCGTCTAGTTCTTCCACTTCCTCCACTTCCTCCACATTCTCCACTTCTACCACTTCGTCAACTTTGTTCACTTCTTCCATTTTGTCCACTTCGTCAAGTTCGTCCACTTCCTCCACTTTTTCAAGTTGGTCCACTTCCTCCACTTCCTCTGTTTCGTCCACTTCCTCCACTTCCTCAACATCGTTCATTTCCTCCACTTCATCCACTTCTTCCACTACGTCAACTTGGTCCACTTCCTCCACTTCGTGCACTTCCTCCACTTCGTCCACCTCGTCGACCTCGTCCACTTCGCCCACTTCTTCCACTTCGTCCAAATCGTCCATTTCCTTCACTTCGTCCACTCCTTCCACTCCACCTCGTCAGGTTCGTCCACTTGCTCCACTTCGTCAAGTTCGTCCACTTCATCCACTTCTTCCATCTCCTCCACATCCTCCACATCCTCCAATTCCTCATCATCGTCCGTTTCCTCCACTTCCTCCACTTCATTTACTTGCTCTACTTCTTCCACTTTGTCCACTTCCTCCCCTTCATCCACTTCCTCCACTTCGTCCACTTCGTCAACTTCGTCCATTTCGTCCACTTCTTCCACTTCCTCCACGTCCTCCACTTCTTCACTTCGTCCTCGTCGTCAACTTGCTACTTCGCCTCACTCGTCCACTTCGTCCTCTTCGTCCACTTCGTCCACTGTCTTCCTCGTCCACTTCGTCCATTCGTCCACTTCGTCAAGTTCGTCCACTTCGTCCATTCTCACTCCTCCTCTCCTCCCTCGTCCCCTGCCTCCATTCCTCCAGTTCCTGCACTCCGTCAACTTCGTCCACTTCGTCAACTTCGTCTACTTCCTCCACTTCCTCCACTGTGTCCACTTGACCACTTCCTCCACTTCGTCCACTTCGTCCTCTCGTCCACTTCTTTATCTTCTCTTCCCTTCGTCTCTTCGTCCACTTCGTCAATTGTCCCCTTCCTCCACTTCCTCCAGTTCCTCCACTTCGTCAACTTCTTCCACTTTGTCCATTTCGTCAATTTCGTCCACTTTCTCCATCCTCAACATCGTCCACCTCCTCCACTTCCTCCACTTCATTCCACTTCCTCTACTTCGTCCACTTCGTCCACTTCATCCACTTCGTCAGTTCGTCTATTCCTCCCTTCGTTGCTCTCCACCCTTCAAGCCCCCAGTCCTTCGCCATCCCCACTTCCTCCCTTCATCACTTCCTCCATTCCTCCCTTCTTCCTGTATCGTCCATTCTTTCCCTCATTTATTTCCTCCCTTCCTCACTCTCTTCTCCCTCTTCTCGTCTTTTCCACTCGTCCACTTCGTCCCTTTGTCTGTCTTTTCCTCGTCCACCCCCACGCATGCACTCCTCTCCACAACTTCGTCCCCCTCCCTCCAGTCCACTTCTTAACTTCCTGAACTTTGTCCACGTTGTCAACTTCGTCATTGTCCACTCGTCCTCTCGTCCATCCTCCCTCATCATTTCGTCCTTCGTCAATTCTTCGTCCACTTCGTCCACTTCCTCCACCTCCATCCTGCCACTTCCTCCACTCCTCCACTTCGTCAACGTCGTCATTTCCTGCCGTCTCCCTGAACACTTCGTCCACTTGGTCATTGTCCACTCTTCTTCCTCACCTCCACCGTCCACATCCTCCACTTTCCGTCGCTTCCCCGCTGTCCTCGCACTCCCCCTCCCACACTCCTCTACATCCCCTCCGAGCCATCTTCTTCTTCCACTTCCTCCACTTCTTCCATTCATCACTTTCATTGTATTCGCCTATACTCCTTCCCTTCTCCCTTCAATTGTGACTTCCTTCCTCACGCTACTTCCTCCTTCATTCCTTCCTAACTCTCCCTGTTCCCTGTCACTCGTCCACTCGTCCATTCATCCACTTCGTCATACCTCCCCTCCCCACTTCCTCCACTTTGTCAACTTCGTCCACTCTTCCACTCGTCCCTCTTCCCTCCTCCCCTGCACTTCGTCCACTCTCTTCATTCGTCCCTTTGTCACCTTCGTCCACTCCTGTCCAATCCTCCACTCGGCCCTTGTCAACTTGCCACTCCGTCCATTCGTCCACCTCGTCAATCCTTCTCCTTCTCCCTTCCTCCGTCTCATCGTCCACTTCCTCATCGTCCATTCCTCCACTTCCACCACACCTCATTCGTACACGTCTCTTCTCTTGTCCCGCATGCCTCCGCCGCCCCTCTCACCGTCCTTCTCAGTCGTCCACTTGTCCACTCATTCCTCCCTTCGTCCCTCTTCCACTTCCACCTCATCCACTCCTCCACTTCCTCCCTGTTCCTTCTTCCCTGCATTGCCTCCTCCTCGTCCACTTCCCTCCAGTCTCCTTCGTCCTTCGCCCCTCACTCCCCCACATTTCCACGCGCGTCTTATCGTCCATCTCCTTGTCCCTTTTCCCTCGTCCTGTCCTCCATCCAACTCCTCTTCGCCACTTCCTCCACTTGTCAACTTCTCCACTTGTCACTTCTTCCCTTCGTCCTCCGCCTCCCTCCTCCTCCCCCTCCCGTCCATTGCTCTCCTCTCTTCTTCCGCAAGTCCCCCTCTTCTCCTCTCCACTTCGTCTTTGTCCACTTCCTCCCTTTGTCTACTTCGTCACTCCGCTTGCCCTTTGTGCATTTCGTCCACTTCGTCAAGTCGTCCACTTCCTCCATTCCACTCGTCCACTTTGCCACTTCGTCCATTCGTTAACTTCGTCGACTTCGTCCACTTCTTCCACTTCCTCCACTTCGTCAATTTCATCCACTACGTCCACTTAGTCCATGTGTCAACTTAGTCCACTTCGTCCACTGCCTGCCCGCACCCTCCAGCCTCCACCTCCCTCGCCACTCATTCCTCCCTCCACCCCTCCTCCACCCTTCACCCTCCACACTCCCCCGCCTCCCACGTCCATCTTCTTCCTCCCCGCTCCATCACTTCTTCCTTTCACTCTTAGTTCGTCCCTCGTCCCTTCGTCATGTTCTCCACTTCTTACTTCCTCCACTTCCTCATTCTCCATTGCTTCCACCACTTCCCACTTCCTCCACTTCGTCAATTCGTCCACTTATCCAATGTCAACTTTGTCTACTTCGTCCATTCTCCCTTACTTCCTAACTTCTTCCACTTCGTCAACATTCCCCTTCCTCCACTTCGTCCACTTCATCCACTTCGTCCACTTCTCCACTCGTCTTGTCCACTTCCTCCAACGTCCACTTGTTTGTCTCTCGTCCATCTCGTCTCCCCCGCCCCGTCCTCCCTTGCCGGCTGTCCACGCACCCTCAACTTCATCCACTTCGTCAGGTTCGTCCACTTCCTCCGCTTCCTCCATTCGTCCATTCCTCCACTTCCTCCACTTCGTCAACTTGTCCACCTCGTCAAGTTCGTCCACTTCCTCCAATTATTTCACTCTGTCAACTTCGTCCTCTTCGTCCAGTTCATCCACTGCGTCCACTCGTCCATTCCTCACGTCCACTTCCTCCACTTTGTCCACTTCTTCACTTCGTCAAATCACTTCCCCAATCCTCCACATCCTCCACTTCCTCAACATCGTCCATCTCACTCGTCCACTTCATCACTCTCCATTCTTCCCTTGTCAATTTGTCCACTTCCTACTCCCACTTGGTGAACTTCGTGAACTTTGTCGACTCACCACTCGTCCATTCGTCCACTTCTTCAAGTTCGTCCACTTCCTCCACTTCATCCACTTCCTCCACTTCGTCCACTTCGTCAAATTGTCCACTTGTCCTCTCTCATCTTCACTTCGTCCACGTGGTCAACTTCGTCCTCTTCGTCTACTTCCTCCACTTCCCCCAATTCCACCACTTCCTCCACTTCATCCATTTCGTCCACTTCGTCAATCTTGTCCACTTCGTCCACTTCCTCTACTTCCTCAACTTCCTCCACTTCGTCCACTTCCTTCACTTCCTCCATTTCGTCCACTTCCTCCACTTCCTCCACTTCCTCCACTTCCTTCACTTCGTAAACTTCGTCCACTTCGTCTTGTTCGTCCACTTCCTGCACTTCATCCACTTCCTCCACTTCGTCCTCTTCGTCCACTTCTTCATCATCTTCTTCCACTTCGTCCATTGCATCCAATTCATCAACTTCGTCAAATTCCTCCCCTTCGTCCACTTCGTCAACTTCGTCCACTTCCTCCACAAGGTCCACTTTCTCCACTTCCTCCACTTCATAGACTTCCTGCACTTCTTCCACTTCGTGAACTTGGTCCACTTCCCCCACTTCCTCCACTAGGTCCACTTCATCCACTTCATCAATTTCGTCCATTTCGTCCACTTCGTCAAGTTCATCTACTTCCTCCACTTTTTCAACTTCTTCCACTTCGTCCACTTCGTCAACAACCTCCACTTCCTCCACTTCGTCCACTTCCTCAACTTCGTCTACTTCCTCCACTTCGTCTAGTTCTTCCACTTCCTCCACTTCGTCCACATTCTCCACTTCTACCACTTCGTCAACTTTGTTCACTTCTTCCATTTTGTCCACTTCGTCAAGTTCGTCCACTTCCTCCACTTTTTCAAGTTGGTCCACTTCCTCCACTTCCTCAACATCGTTCATTTCCTCCACTTCATCCACTTCTTCCACTACGTCAACTTGGTCCACTTCCTCCACTTTGTGCACTTCCTCCACTTCGTCCACCTCGTCGACCTCGTCCACTTCGCCCACTTCTTCCACTTCGTCCAAATCGTCCATTTCCTTCACTTCGTCCACTCCTTCCACTTCCACCTCGTCAGGTTCGTCCACTTGCTCCACTTCGTCAAGTTCGTCCACTTCATCCACTTCTTCCATCTCCTCCACATCCTCCACATCCTCCAATTCCTCATCATCGTCCGTTTCCTCCACTTCCTCCACTTCATTTACTTGCTTTACTTCTTCCACTTTGTCCACTTCCTCCCCTTCATCCACTTCCTCCACTTCGTCCACTTCGTCAACTTCGTCCATTTCGTCCACTTCTTCCACTTCCTCCACGTCCTCCACTTCTTTCACTTCGTCCTCGTCGTCAACTTCGTCTACTTCGTCCACTTCATCCACTTCGTCCACTTCGTCCTCTTCGTCCACTTCGTCCACTTCGTCCACTTCATCCACTTCGTCCACTTCGTCCACTTCGTCCATTTCGTCCACTTCGTCAAGTTCGTCCACTTCGTCCACTTCCTCACCTTCCTCCTCTTCCTCCACTTCGTCCCCTGCCTCCATTTCCTCCAGTTCCTGCACTCCGTCAACTTCGTCCACTTCGTCAACTTCGTCTACTTCCTCCACTTCCTCCACTGTGTCCACTTCGACCACTTCCTCCACTTCGTCCACTTCGTCCTCTTCGTCCACTTCTTTATCTTCTTCTTCCACTTCGTCTACTTCGTCCACTTCGTCAACTTCGTCCCCTTCCTCCACTTCCTCCAGTTCCTCCACTTCGTCAACTTCTTCCACTTTGTCCATTTCGTCAATTTCGTCCACTTTCTCCATTTCCTCAACATCGTCCACTTCCTCCACTTCCTCCACTTCGTCCACTCCTTCCACTTCCTCCAGTTCCTCCACTTCCTCCACTTCGTCCACGTCGTCAACTTCGTCCACTTCATCCTCTTCGTTCACTTCGTCCACTTCGTCCTCTTCGTTCCCTTCCTCCACTTCCTCAACTTCATCCACTTCGTCAGGTTCGTCCACTTCCTCCGCTTCCTCCATTTCGTCCATTTCCTCCACTTCCTCCACTTCGTCAACTTCGTCCACCTCGTCAACTTCGTCCACTTCCTCCAATTATTTCACTCCGTCAACTTCGTCCTCTTCGTCCAGTTCATCCACTGCGTCCACTTCACCCACTTCCTCCACATCGTCCACTTCCTCCACTTTGTCCACTTCTTCCACTTCGTCAAATTCCTCCACTTCCTCCAATTCCTCCACATCCTCCACTTCCTCAACATCGTCCATTTCCTCCACTTCGTCCACTTCATTCACTTCCTCCACTTCTTCCACTTCGTCAACTTTGTCCACTTCCTACACTTCTACCACTTTGTCCACATTCTCCACTTCTACCACTTTGTCAACTTTGTTCACTTCTTCCATTTTGTCCACTTCGTCAAGTTCGTCCACTTCCTCCACTTTTTCAAGTTGGTCCACTTCCTCCACTTCCTCTGTTTCGTCCACTTCCTCCACTTCCTCAACATCGTTCATTTCCTCCACTTCATCCACTTCTTCCACTACGTCAACTTGGTCCACTTCCTCCACTTCGTGCACTTCCTCCACTTCGTCCACCTCGTCGACCTCGTCCACTTCGACCACTTCCTCCACTTCGTCCACTTCGTCCTCTTCGTCCACTTCTTTATCTTCTTCTTCCACTTCGTCTACTTCGTCCACTTCGTCAACTTCGTCCCCTTCCTCCACTTCCTCCAGTTTCTCCACTTCGTCAACTTCTTCCACTTTGTCCATTTCGTCAATTTCGTCCACTTTCTCCATTTCCTCAACATCGTCCACCTCCTCCACTTCCTCCACTTCATTCCACTTCCTCTACTTCGTCCACTTCGTCCACTTCATCCACTTCGTCAAGTTCGTCTACTTCCTCCACTTCGTCCACTTCGTCAAGTTCGTCCACTTCCTCCACTTCGTCAAGTTCCTCCACTTCCTCCACTTCGTCCATTTCGTCCATTTCCTCCACTTCCTCCACTTCATTCACTTCCTCCACTTCCTCCACTTCTTCCACTTCGTCAAGTTCGTCCACTTCCTCCACATCCTCCACTTCCTCAACATTGTTTATTTCCTCCACTTCCTCCACTTCATTCACTTCCTCCACTTCTTCCACTTCGTGAACTTTGTCCACTTCGTCCACTTCGTCCACTTTGTGAACTTCGTGAACTTTGTCCACTTCGTCCACTTCCTCCACTTCATTCATTTCGTCCACTTCGTCAATTTCCTCCACTTCGTCCACTTCCTCTACTTCCTGCACTTCCTCCACTTCGTCCACTTCCTCCACTTCCTTCACTTCCTCCATTTCGTCCACTTCCTCCACTTCCTCCACTTCCTCCACTTCTTTCACTTCGCAAACTTCGTCCAGTTCGTCTTCTTCGTCCACTTCCTCCACTTCCTCCATTTCGTCCACTTCCTTAACTTCCTGAACTTTGTCCACGTTGTCAACTTCGTCAACTTCGTCCACTTCGTCCTCTTCGTCCACTTCCTCCACTTCATTCATTTCGTCCACTTCGTCAATTTCCTCAACTTCGTCCACTTCGTCCACTTCCTCCACTTCCTCCACTCCTGCCACTTCCTCCACTTCCTCCACTTCGTCAACGTCGTCAACTTCTTCAACTTCGTCCACTTTGTCCACTTCCTCAACTGCAACCACTTCGTCCACTTGGTCAACTTCGTCCACTTGCTCTACTTCCTCCACTTCCTCCACTTCGTCCACATCCTCCACTTCGTCAACCTCGTCCGCTTCGTCCACTTTGTCCACTTCGTTAACTTCGTCTACTTCGTCTACCTCATCCACTTCCTCCACTTCGACCACTTCCTCCACTTAATCCACATCCTCCACTTCCTCGAGTTCGTCATCTTCTTCTTCCACTTCCTCCACTTCTTCCAATTCATCAACTTCGTCAACTTCGTCCACTTCGTCCACTTCGTCAAGTACATGCACTTCGTCCACTTCCTCCACTTCGTCAATTTCGTAAACTTCCTCCACTTCCTCAACATCGTCTACTTCCTCCACTTCATTCACTTCCTGAACTTCTTCCACTTCGTCAACATCGTCTACTTCCTCCACTTCCTCCACTTCATCCACTTCGTCTACTTCGTCCACTTCATCCATTTCATCCACTTCGTCAAGTTTGACGACTTCCTCCACTTCCTCCACTTCCTCCACTTTGTCAACTTCGTCCACTTCTTCCACTTCGTCCACTTCTTCCACTTCCTCCACTTCCTGCACTTCGTCCACTTCGTCAATTTCGTCAATTTCGTCCACTTTGTCACCTTCGTCCACTTCCTCCACTTCGTCCACATCCTCCACTTCGGCCACTTCGTCCACTCCGTCCATTTCGTCCACCTCGTCAAGATTGTCAACTTCCTCCACTTACTCCACTTCCTCCACGTCGTCAAGTTCGTCCACTTCCTCAACATCGTCCATTTCCTCCACTTCCACCACATCCTCCATTTCGTACACGTCGTCAACTTCATGCACTTCATCCTCTTTGTCCACTTCGTCAACTTCGTCCTCTTCGTCCTCTTCGTCCACTTCCTCCACTTCCTCCACCTCATCCACTTCGTACACTTCGTCAAGTTCGTCCACTTCGTCCAATTCCTCTACTTCCTCCACTTCGTCCACTTCTTCCACTTCCACCACTTCATTCCACTTCCTCCACTTCCTCCACTTCGTTCACTTCTTCCACTTCGTCAACTTTGTCCACTTCCTCCACTTCGTCCACTTCCTCCACTTCGTCCACTTCCTCCATTTCCTCCAGTTCATTCACTTCGTCCACTTCGCCCACTTCTTCATCTTCCTCCACTTCATCCAGCTCCTCCACTTCGTCCACTTCGTCCATTATGTCAACTTCGTCCACGTCGTCATCTTCGTCCACTTCGTCCTCTTCATCCACTTCGTCCATTTCCTCCACTTCCTCTACTTTGTCCACTTTGTCCACTTCGTCCACTTTGTCCACTTCGTCAACTCCGTCAACTTCCATCAATTCCTCCACATCGTCCACTACTTCCACTTCGTTCCCTTCGGCCACTTCCTCCACTTCGTCCACTTCCTCGACTTCCTCCACTTCCTCCACTTCCTCCACTTCGTCCACTTCCCACACTTCATCCTCTTCGTTCACTTCTTCATCTTCTTCTTCCATTTCGTCCCCTTCTTCTACTTCCTCAAATTCGTCAAGTTCGTCCACTTTGTCCAATTCGTCAACTTCGTCTACTTACTCCACTACTTCCACTTCGTCAACTTTGTCCACTTCCTCCACTTTGTCTACTTCGTCCACTCCGTCAACTTTGTCCACTTTGTGCATTTCGTCCACTTCGTCAAGTTCGTCCACTTCCTCCACTTCGTCCACTTTGCCACTTCGTCCATTTCGTTAACTTCGTCGACTTCGTCCACTTCTTCCACTTCCTCCACTTCGTCAATTTCATCCACTACGTCCACTTAGTCCACGTCGTCAACTTAGTCCACTTCGTCCACTTCGTCCTCTTCGTCCTCTCCGTCCACTTCCTCCACGTCCTCAACTTCCTCCACTTCGTCCACTTCCTCCACTTCCTTCACTTCCTCCACTTCCTCCATTTCCTCCGCTTCCTCCACTTCCTTCACTTCCTCCACTTCGTCAACTTCGTCCACTTCGTCAACTTCGTTTACTTCGTCCACTTCCTCCACTTCCTCCTCTTCGTCCACTTCCTCTACTTCCTCCACTTCGTCCACTTCTTCATCATCTTCTTCCACTTCGTCCAATTCGTAAACTTCCTGTAGTTCGTTCCCTTCGTCCACTTCGTCATGTTCGTCCACTTCCTTTACTTCCTCCACTTCCTCAACTTCCTCCACTTCCTCGACTTCCACCACTTCCTCCACTTCCTCCACTTCGTCAACTTCGTCCACTTCATCCAATTCGTCAACTTTGTCTACTTCGTCCACTTGCTCCACTTCATTCACTTCCTGAACTTCTTCCACTTCGTCAACATCGTCCCCTTCCTCCACTTCGTCCACTTCATCCACTTCGTCCACTTCATCCACTTCGTCAACTTCGTCCACTTCCTCCACATCGTCCACTTCGTTAACTTTGTCTCCTTCGTCCACTTCCTCCACTTCGTCCACTCCTTCCACTTCCTCCAGTTCCTCCACTTCGTCCACGTCGTCAACTTCGTCCACTTCATCCTCTTCGTTCACTTCGTCCACTTCGTCCTCTTCGTTCCCTTCCTCCACTTCCTCAACTTCATCCACTTCGTCAGGTTCGTCCACTTCCTCCGCTTCCTCCATTTCGTCCATTTCCTCCACTTCCTCCACTTCGTCAACTTCGTCCACCTCGTCAAGTTCGTCCACTTCCTCCAATTATTTCACTCCGTCAACTTCGTCCTCTTCGTCCAGTTCATCCACTGCGTCCACTTCGTCCACTTCCTCCACATCGTCCACTTCCTCCACTTTGTCCACTTCTTCCACTTCGTCAAATTCCTTCACTTCCTCCAATTCCTCCACATCCTCCACTTCCTCAACATCGTCCATTTCCTCCACTTCGTCCACTTCATTCACTTCCTCCACTTCTTCCACTTCGTCAACTTTGTCCACTTCCTACACTTCGTCCACTTGGTGAACTTCGTGAACTTTGTCGACTTCATCCACTTCGTCCATTTCGTCCACTTCTTCAAGTTCGTCCACTTCCTCCACTTCATCCACTTCCTCCACTTCCTCCACTTCGTCAAATTCGTCCACTTCGTCCACTTCTTCCACTTCCTCCACTTCCTCCACTTCCTTCACTTCGTCCACGTGGTCAACTTCGTCCTCTTCGTCTACTTCCTCCACTTCCCCCAATTCCACCACTTCCTCCACTTCATCCATTTCGTCCACTTCGTCAATCTTGTCCACTTCGTCCACTTTCTCTACTTCCTCAACTTCCTCCACTTCGTCCACTTCCTTCACTTCCTCCATTTCGTCCACTTCCTCCACTTCCTCCACTTCCTCCACTTCCTCCACTTCCTTCACTTCGTAAACTTCGTCCACTTCGTCTTGTTCGTCCACTTCCTCCACTTCATCCACTTCCTCCACTTCGTCCTCTTCGTCCACTTCTTCATCATCTTCTTCCACTTCGTCCATTGCATCCAATTCATCAACTTCGTCAAATTCCTCCCCTTCGTCCACTTCGTCAACTTCGTCCACTTCCTCCACAAGGTCCACTTTCTCCACTTCCTCCACTTCATAGACTTCCTGCACTTCTTCCACTTCGTGAACTTGGTCCACTTCCCCCACTTCCTCCACTAGGTCCACTTCATCCACTTCATCAATTTCGTCCATTTCGTCCACTTCGTCAAGTTCATCTACTTCCTCCACTTTTTCAACTTCTTCCACTTCGTCCACTTCGTCAACAACCTCCACTTCCTCCACTTCGTCCACTTCCTCAACTTCGTCTACTTCCTCCACTTCGTCTAGTTCTTCCACTTCCTCTACTTCGTCCACATTCTCCACTTCTACCACTTCTTTAACTTTGTTCACTTCTTCCATTTTGTCCACTTCGTCAAGTTCGTCCACTTCCTCCACTTTTTCAAGTTGGTCCACTTCCTCCACTTCCTCTGTTTCGTCCACTTCCTCCACTTCCTCAACATCGTTCATTTCCTCCACTTCATCCACTTCTTCCACTACGTCAACTTGGTCCACTTCCTCCACTTCGTGCACTTCCTCCACTTCGTCCACCTCGTCGACCTCGTCCACTTCGCCCACTTCTTCCACTTCGTCCAAATCGTCCATTTCCTTCACTTCGTCCACTCCTTCCACTTCCACCTCGTCAGGTTCGTCCACTTGCTCCACTTCGTCAAGTTCGTCCACTTCATCCACTTCTTCCATCTCCTCCACATCCTCCACATCCTCCAATTCCTCATCATCGTCCGTTTCCTCCACTTCCTCCACTTCATTTACTTGCTCTACTTCTTCCACTTTGTCCACTTCCTCCCCTTCATCCACTTCCTCCACTTCGTCCACTTCGTCAACTTCGTCCATTTCGTCCACTTCTTCCACTTCCTCCACGTCCTCCACTTCTTTCACTTCGTCCTCGTCGTCAACTTCGTCTACTTCGTCCACTTCATCCACTTCGTCCACTTCGTCCTCTTCGTCCACTTCGTCCACTTCGTCCACTTCGTCCACTTCATCCACTTCGTCCACTTCGTCCATTTCGTCCACTTCGTCAAGTTCGTCCACTTCGTCCACTTCCTCACCTTCCTCCTCTTCCTCCACTTCGTCCCCTGCCTCCATTTCCTCCAGTTCCTGCACTCCGTCAACTTCGTCCACTTCGTCAACTTCGTCTACTTCCTCCACTTCCTCCACTGTGTCCACTTCGACCACTTCCTCCACTTCGTCCACTTCGTCCTCTTCGTCCACTTCTTTATCTTCTTCTTCCACTTCGTCTACTTCGTCCACTTCGTCAACTTCGTCCCCTTCCTCCACTTCCTCCAGTTCCTCCACTTCGTCAACTTCTTCCACTTTGTCCATTTCGTCAATTTCGTCCACTTTCTCCATTTCCTCAACATCGTCCACCTCCTCCACTTCCTCCACTTCATTCAACTTCCTCTACTTCGTCCACTTCGTCCACTTCATCCACTTCGTCAAGTTCGTCTACTTCCTCCTCCACTTCGTCCACTTCGTCAAGTTCGTCCACTTCCTCCACTTCGTCAAGTTCCTCCACTTCCTCCACTTCGTCCATTTCGTCCATTTCCTCCACTTCCTCCACTTCATTCACTTCCTCCACTTCGTCCACTTCGTCCACCTCGACAAGTTCGTCCACTTCCTCCACTTCTTCCACTTCGTCAAGTTCGTCCACTTCCTCCACAACCTCCACTTCCTCAACATTGTTTATTTCCTCCACTTCCTCCACTTCATTCACTTCCTCCACTTCTTCCACTTCGTCAACTTTGTCCACTTCCTCCACTTCGTCCACTTTGTGAACTTCGTGAACTTTGTCCACTTCGTCCACTTCCTCCACTTCATTCATTTCGTCCACTTCGTCAATTTCCTCCACTTCGTCCACTTCCTCTACTTCCTGCACTTCCTCCACTTCCTCCACTTCCTCCACTTCCTTCACTTCCTCCATTTCGTCCACTTCCTCCACTTCCTCCACTTCTTTCACTTCGCAAACTTCGTCCAGTTCGTCTTCTTCGTCCACTTCCTCCACTTCCTCCATTTCGTCCACTTCCTTAACTTCCTGAACTTTGTCCACGTTGTCAACTTCGTCAACTTCGTCCACTTCGTCCTCTTCGTCCACTTCCTCCACTTCATTCATTTCGTCCACTTCGTCAATTTCCTCAACTTCGTCCACTTCCTCTACTTCCTGCACTTCCTCAAGTTCCTCCACTTTGTCCACTTCCTCCACTTCCTTCACTTCCTCCATTTCGTCCACTTCCTCGACTTCCTCCAGTTCTTCCACTTCCTCCACTTCGTCCACATTCTCCACTTCCTCCACTTCTTCAAGTTCGTCCACTTCCTCCACTTCCTCCGTTTCGTCCACTTCCTCCACTTCCTCAACATCGTCCATTTCCTCCATTTCCTCCACTTCATCCACTTCTTCCACTACGTCAACTTGGTCCACTTCCTCCACTTTGTGCACTTGCTCCACTTCGTCAACTTCGTCCACTTCCTCCACTTTTTCCACTTCGTCCACATCGTCCATTTCCTTCACTTCCTCCACTTCGTCCTCCTCGTCCACTTCGTCCACTATGTCAACTTCGTCTACCTCGTCCACAATGTCCACTTCCTCCACTTCGTCCACTCCATCCACTTCCTTCACTTCGTCCACTCCTTGCACTTCCTTCACTTCGTCCACTTTCTCCACTTCGTCCACGTCGTCAACTTCGTCAACTTCGTGTACTTCATCTACTTCATCCTCTTCGTCCACTTCGTTCACTTCGTCCTCTTCGTCCACTTCCTCCACTTCCTCCACTTCGTTCACTTCATCAAGTTCGTCCACTTCCTCCACTTCCTCTACTTCCTCCCCTTCCTCCACTTCCTCCACTTCGTCCACTGCATCCACTTCCTGCACTTCCTGCACTTCCTCCACTTCCTCCACTTCGTCAACTTCGTCCATTTCGTCCACTTCGTCTACTTCCTCCACTTCCTCCACTTCGACCACTTCCCCCACTTCCTCCACTTCGTCCTCTTCGTCTACTTCTTCATCTTCTTCTTCGACTTTGTCCCCTTCGTCCAATTCGTCAACTTCGTCCACTTCGTCAACTTCGTCAAGTTCGTCCCCTTCGTCCACTTCCTCCACTTCATCAACTTCTTCCACTTCGTCAATTTCGTCCACTTCCTCAATATCTTCTACTTCCTCCACTTCATTCCACATCCTCCCCTTCCTCCAGTTCGTCCACTTCGTCAAGTTCGTCCACTTCCTCCACCTCGTCAACTTCATCCACTTCCTCCACTTCCTCAACTTCATCCACTTCGTCCACTCCGTGAAGTTCGTCCATTTCCTCTACATCCTGCACTTCGTCCACTTTGTCAATTTCGTCCACTTCGTCCATTTCGTCCACTTCGTCCACTTCGTTAACTTCATCTACTTCCTCCACTTCCTCCCCTTCCTTCACTTCCTCCACTTCGTCCACTGCATCCACTTCCTCCACTTCCTCCACTTCGTCAACTTCGTCCATTTCGTCCACTTCGTCTACTTCGTCCACTTCCTCCACTTCCTCCACTTCGACCACTTCCCCCACTTGCTCCACTTCGTCCTCTTCGTCTACTTCTTCATCTTCTTCTTCCACTTCGTCCACTTCGTCCAATTCGTCAACTTCGTCCACTTCGTCAACTTCGTCAAGTTCGTCCCCTTCGTCCACTTCGTCCACTTCATCAACTTCTTCCACTTCGTCAATTTCGTCAACTTCCTCCCCTTCCTCCAGTTCGTCCACTTCGTCAAGTTCGTCCACTTCCTCCACCTCGTCAAGTTCATCCACTTCCTCCACTTCCTCCACTTCGTCCACTTCGTCCACTTCATTCACTTCCTCCACTTCCTCCACTTCGTCAACTTCGTCAACTTCGTCCACTTCGTCCATTTCGTCCACTTCGTTAAGTTCGTCCACTCCCTCCACTTCATCCACTTCCGCCACTTCCTCTAGTTCCTCCACTTCATCCACTTCGTCCACTTCCCCCACTTTCTCCAATTTCGACCACTTCCTCTAGTTTGTCCACATTCTCCACTTCCTCTACTTCGTCAATTTCGAGCACTTCGTCCATTTCGTCCACTTTATCAAGTTTGTCCACTTCCTCCACTTCGTCAAGTTCGTCCACATCCTCCACTTCCTCCACTTTGTCCACTTCCTCCACTTCGTCAAGTTCGTCCACTTCCTGCACTTCCTCCACTTCATCAAGTTCGTCCACTTCCTCCACTTCGTCAAGTTCGTCCACTTCCTCCACTTCGTCCACTTCCTCCATTTCGTCCATTACCTCCACTTCCTCCACTTCGTCCACTTCCTCAACATCATCCATTTCCTCCACTTCCACCACTTCATTCACTTCCTCCACTTCTTCCACTTCGTCAACTTTGTCCACTTCCTCCACTTTGTCCACTTCGTGTACTTCATGAACTTTGTCCACTTCGTCAATTTCGTCCCCTTCTTCAAGTTCGTCCAGTTCCTCCACTTCGTCCACTTCGTCAAATTCGTCCACTTCGTCCTCCACTTCGTCCACTTCCTCCACTTCGTCCACTTCTTCCACTTCCTCCACTTCCTCCACTTCTTCCACTTCCTCCGCTTCGTCCACTCCTTCAACTTCCTCCACTACCTCCGCTTCCTTCACTTCGTCCATGTTGTCAACTTCGTCCACTTCGTCCTCTTCGTCCACTTCCTCAACTTCCTCGACTTCGTCAATGACGTCCACTTCGTCCATTTCGTCCACTTCTTAAAGTTCGTCCACTTCCTCCACTTCGTCCACTTCTTCAAGTTCGTCCACTTCCTCCACTTCCTCCACTTCGTCCACTTCCTCCACTTCCTCCACTTCGTCCACTTCCTCCACTTCGTCCACTTCTTCCACTTCCTCCACTTCCTCCACATCTTCCACTTCCTCCGCTTCGTCCACTCCTTCCACTTCCTCCACTTCCTCCACTTCCTTCACTTCGTCCACGTTGTCAACTTCGTCAACTTCATCCACTTCGTCCTCTTCTCCCACTCCTTCCACTTCCTTCACTTTGTCCACTTCCTCCACTTCGTCCACGTCGTCAACTTCGTCAACTTCGTGCACTTCGTCTACTTCATCCTCTTCGTCCACTTCGTCGACTTCGTCCTCTTCATCCACTTCCTCCACTTCCTCCACTTTGTCCACTTCGTCAAGTTCGTCCACTTCCTCTACTTCCTCCCCTTCCTCCACTTCCTCCACTTCGTCCACTGCCTCCACTTCCTCAACTTCTTCCACTTCGTCAACTTCGTCCATTTCGTCCACTTCGTCCACTTCGACCACTTCCCCCACTTCCTCCACTTCGTCCTCTTCGTCCACTTCTTCATCTTCTTCTTCCACTTCGTCCACTTCTTCCGATTCGTCAATTTCGTCCACCTCGTCAACTTCGTCAAGTTCGTCCCCTTCGTCCACATCCTCCACTTCCTTCACTTCATCAACATCTTCCACTTCGTCAATTTCGTCCACTTCCTCAACATCGTCCACTTCCTCCACTTCGTCCACTTCGTCAAGTTCGTGCACTTCCTCCACCTGGTCAAGTTCGTCTACGTCCTCCACTTCGTCCACTTCCTCCATTTCGTTGAATTCGTCGACTTCCTCAACATCGTCTACTTCCTCCAATTCCTCCACTTCATTCACTTCATCCACTCCGTCCACTTCGTCAACTTCGTCCATTTCGTCCACTTCGTTAAGTTCGTCCACTTCCTTCACTTCATCCACTTCCTCCACTTCCTCTAGTTCCTCCACTTCGTCTACTTCGTCCACTTCCCCCACTTCCTCCAATTTCGTCCACTTCCTATAGTTTGTCCACATTCTCTAATTCCTCTACTTCGTCAACTTCGTGCACTTCGTCCATTTCGTCCCCTTTATCAAGTTTGTCCACTTCCTCCACTTCGTCAAGTTCGTCCACTTCCTCCACTTCCTCCACTTTGTCCACTTCCTCCACTTCATCAAGTTCGTCGAATTCCTCCGCTTCCTCAACAACATCTACTTCCTCCACTTCATTCACTTCCTCCACTTCGTCCATTTCGTCCACTTCGTCAAGTTCGTCCACTTCCTCCAGTTCCTCCACTTCGTCCACTTCCTCCACTTCGTCAATTTCGTCCACTTCGTCACCTTCTTCCACTTCCTCCACTTCGTCCAGTTCTTCCACTTCCTCCATTTCGTCCACTTCATCAAGTTCGTCCACTTCCTCCACTTCGTCAAGTTCGTCCACTTCCTCCACTTCGTCCACTTCGTCCACTTCCTCCACTTTGTCCACTTCGTCTACTTCGTCCACTTCGTCCACGTCATCAACTTCGTCAAGTTCGTCCACTTCCTCAAATTCGTCCACTTCCTCCACTTCCTCCACTTCATTCTCTTCTTCCACTTCGTCAACATCGTCCACTACC
Organism: Vigna nakashimae; assembly: GCA_034642375.1. NCBI lineage: Eukaryota > Viridiplantae > Streptophyta > Magnoliopsida > Fabales > Fabaceae > Vigna > Vigna nakashimae. The sequence goes on from CM067765.1 coordinate 36,288,809, forward strand.
TCCACTTCGTCCACGTCGTCAACTTCGTCAACTTCGTACACTTCGTCCACTTTATCCTCTTCGTCCACTTCGTCGGCTTCGTCCTCTTCCTCCACTTCCTCCACTTCGTCAAGTTCGTCTACTTCCTCCACTTCCACCACTTCCTCAACTTCGATCACTTCCTCCACTTCGTCTTCTTCGTTCACTTTTTCATCTTCTTCTTCCACTTTGTCCACTTCATCAACTTCGTCAAGTTCAGCCCCTTCGCCCACTTCGTCCGCTTCCTCCACATCCTCTACTTCCTCAACATCGTCCACTTCCTCCACTTCATTCTACTACCTCCACTTCCTCCACTTCGTCCAGTTCATCCACTTCGTCATGTTCGTCCACTTCCTCCACTTCGTCAAGTTCGTCCACTTCATCCTCTTCGTCCACTTCGTCGGCTTCGTCCTCTTCCTCCACTTCCTCCACTTCGTCAAGTTCGTCTACTTCCTCCACTTCCTCCACTTCGTCCACTTCGACCACTTCCTCCACTTCGTCATCTTCGTTCACTTTTTCATCTTCTTCTTCCACTTCGTCCAATTCATCAACTACGTCAACTTCGTCCACTTCGTCAACTTCGTCAAGTTCAGCCCCTTCGTCCACTTCGTCCGCTTCCTCCACATCCTCCCCTTCCTCAACATCGTCCACTTCCTCCACTTCCTCCACTTCATTCTACTACCTCCACTTCCTCCACTTCGTCCAGTTCATCCACTTCGTCATGTTCGTCCACTTCCTCCACTTCGTCAAGTTCGTCCAGTTCATCCTCTTCGTCCACTTTGTCGGCTTCGTCCTCTTCCTCCACTTTGTCCACTTCGTCAAGTTCGTCTACTTCCTCCACTTCGTCCACTTCGACCACTTCCTCCACTTTGTCATCTTCGTTCACTTTTTCATCTTCTTCTTCCACTGTGTCCAATTCGTCAACTACGTCAACTTCGTCCACTTCGTCAACTTCGTCAAGCTCAGCCCCTTCGTCCACTTCGTCAGCTTCCTCCACATCCTCCACTTCCTCAGCATCGTCCACTTCCTCCACTTCCTCAACTTCATTCTACTACCTCCACTTCCTCCACTTCGTCCAGTTCATCCACTTCGTCATGTTCGTCCACTTCCTCCACTTCCTCCACTTCCTCCATTCCGTCTACTTCCTCCACTTCCTCAACATCGTCTACTTCCTCCACTTCCTCCACTTCATTCACTTCGTCCACTTCGTCCACTTCGTCCACTTCGTCAACTTCGTCCACTTCGTCCACTTCGTCAACTTCGTCTATTTCGTCCACTTCCTCCACTTCCTCCACTTCCTCCACTTCCTCCACTTCCTCCACTTCCTCCACTTCCTCCACTTCATCCACTTTCTCCATTTCCTCCACTTCATCACCTTCTTCCACTTCCTTTACTTTGTCCAGTTCTTCCACTTCCTCCAGTTGGTCCACATTTTCCACTTCCTCTACTTCGTCAAGTTCGTCCACTTCCTCCACTTCGTCAAGTTCGTCCACTTCCTCCACTTCGTCAAGTTCGTCCAGTTCCTCCACTTTGTCCACTTTCTCCACTTCGTCCACTTTTTCCACTTCCTCCAATTCGTCCACTTCGTCTACTTCCCCCACTTCGTCCACGTAATCAACTTCGTCCACTTCCTCTACTTCGTCCTCTTCGTCCTCTTCGTCCACTTCATCCTCTTCGTCCACTTTGTCCTCTTCGTCGACTTCGTCCACTTCATCCATTTCGTCAAGATCGTCCACTTCGTCAACTTCTTCCACTTCGTCCACTTCGTCAAGTTCGTCCACTTCCTCCACTTCGTCCACGTCGTCAACTTCATCCACTTCGTCCTCTTCGTCCACTTCCCCCCCTTCCTCCACTTCGTCCACTTCATCATGTTCGTCCACTTCCTCTACTTCCTGCACTTCCTCCACTTTGTCAACTTCGTCTTCTTCGTCACTTCCTCCACTTCCTCCACTTCATCCACTTCGTCAACTTCGTCAAATTCGTCCACCTCCTCCACTTCCTCCACTAAGTCAACTTTGTCTATTTCGTCCACTTCATCCACTCCTTCCACTTTCACCAGTTCCTCCACTTCCTCCACTTTGTCCACATCGTCAACTTCGTCCACTTCGTTCACTTCATCCTCTTCGTTCACTTCGTCGACTTCAGCCTCTTCGTCCACTTCCTCTACTTCGTCAACTTCATCCGCTTCGTCCACTTCCTCTACTTCCTTCACTCCTCCACTTCCTCCACTTCCTCCACTTCGTCAACTCTGTCCACTTCGTCCATTTTGTCCACTTCGTTAACTTCGTCTACTTCCTCTACTTCGTTAACTTCGTCTACTTCGTCTACTTCCTCCACTTCGTCCACTTCATCCACTTTCTCCAATTCCTCCATTTCCTCCACTTCGTCAACTTCATCCACTTCGTCCATTTCGTCTACTTCGTCCACTTCGTTAACTTCGTCTACTTCGTCCACTTCCTCCACTTTGACTACTTCCTTCACTTCATCCACTTCCTCCACTTCGTCATCTTGTTCCATTTCATCCAATTCGTCAACTTCGTCCACCTCGCCAACTTCGTCAAATTCATCTCCTTTGTCCACTTCGTCCATTTCCTCCACTTTCTCTACTTCGTCAACTTCTTCCACTTCGTCCACTTCGTCAATTTCGTCGACTTCCTCCACTTCCTCAACATCGCCCACTTCCTCCACTTCATTCACTTCCTGAACTTCTTCCACTTCGTCAACATCGTCCACTTCCTCCACTTCCTCCACTTGATCCAGTTTGTCAACCTCATCCACTTTGTCCATTTCATCCACTTCGTGAAGTTTGACCACTTCCTCCACTTCCTCCCCTTTGTCCACTTCGTCCACCTCGTCGACTTCGTCAACTTCGTCCGCTTTGTCCACTTCGTGCACTTCATCCACTTCGTCAAGTTTGTCAACTTCGTCAACTTCTTCCACCTCCTACACTTCGTCCACATCGTCAACTTTGTTTACTTCGTCCACTTCCTCCACTTCGTCCACTCCTTCCACTTCCTCCACTTCCTCCACTTCCTCCACGTCGTCAACTTCGTCAACTTCGTCCACTTCATGCTCTTCGTTCACTTCGTCGACTTCGTCCTCTTCGTCCACTTCCTCCACTTCCTAAACTTCAACCACTTCGTCCACTTCATCAAGTTCGTCCACTTCCTCCACTTCGTCCACGTCGTCAACTTCATCCACTTCGTCCTCTTCGTCCTCTTCCCCTACTTCCTCCACTTCATCCACTTCGTCTTGTTCGTCCACTTCCTCTACTTCCTGCACTTCCTCCACTTCGTCAACTTCGTCTTCTTCGTCCACTTCATCCACTTCCTCCACTTCCTCCACTCATCCACTTCGTCAACTTCGTCAACTTCGTCCACCTCCTCCACTTCCTCCACTAAGTCAACTTTGTCTACTTCGTCCACTTCATCCACTCCTTCCACTTCCACAAGTTCCTCCACTTCCTCCACTTTGTCCACGTCGTCAACTTCGTCCACTTCGTTCACTTCATCCTCTTCGTTCACTTCGTCGACTTCGGCCTCTTCGTCCACTTCGTCAAGTTCGTCCACTTCCTCTACTTCCTTCACTCCTCCACTTCCTCCACTTCGTCAACTCTATCCACTTCGTCCATTTTGTCCACTTCGTCCACTTCATTAACTTCGTCTACTTCGTCCACTTCCTCCACTTCGTCCACTTCATCCACTTTCTCCACTTCCTCCACTTCCTCCACTTCGTCAACTTCATCCACTTCGTCCATTTCGTCTACTTCCTCCACTTCCTCCACTTTGACTACTTCCTCCACTTCATCCACTTCCTCCACTTCCTCCACTTCGTCATCTTCTTGTTCCACTTCATCCAGTTCGTCCAATTCGTCAACTTCGTCCACTTCGTCAACTTCGTCAAATTCGTATCCTTTGTCCACTTCGTCCACTTCCTCCACTTTCTCTACTTCGTCAACTTCTTCCACTTCGTCCACTTCGTCAATTTCGTCGACTTCCTCCACTTCCTCAACATCACCCACTTCCTCCACTTCCTCCACTTCATTCACTTCCTGAACTTCTTCCACTTCGTCAACATCGTCCACTTCCTCCACTTGATCCAGTTCGTCAACCTCGTCCACTTCGTCCATTTCATCCACTTCGTGAAGTTTGACCACTTCCTCCACTTCCTCCACTTTGGCCACCTCGTTGACTTCCTCAACTTCGTCCACTTTGTCCACTTCGTCCACTTCATCCACTTCGTCCGCTTCGTCAACTTCGTCAAGTTTGTCAACTTCATCAACTTCTTCCACCTCCTCCACTTCGTCCACTTCGTCAACTTTGTTTACTTCGTCCACTTCCTCCACTTCCTCCACTTCCTCCACTTCGTCCACTCCTCCACTTCCTCCACTTCGTCCACGTCGTCAACTTCGTCCACTTCATGCTCTTCGTTCACTTCGTCGACTTCGTCCACTTCCTCCACTTCCTCAACTTCAACCACTTCGTCCACTTCGTCAAGTTCGTCCACTTCCTCCACTTCGTCCACGTCGTCAACTTCATCCACTTCGTCCTCTCCGTCCACTTCCCCCATTTCCTCCACTTAATCCACTTCGTCATGTTCATCCACTCCTTCCACTTCCACCAGTTCCTCCATTTCCTCCACTTTGTCCACTTCGTCCACTTCATCTACTCCTTCCACTTCCACCAGTTCCTCCATTTCCTCCACTTTGTCCACGTCGTCAACTTCGTCCACTTCGTCCACTTCATCCTCTTCGTTCACTTCGTCGACTTCGGCCTCTTCGTCCACTTCCTCCACTTCCTCAACTTCATCCACTTCGTCCACTTCGTCAAGTTCGTCCACTTCCTCTACTTCCTTCACTCCTCCACTTCCTCCACTTCGTCAACTCTGTCCACTTCGTCCATTTTGTCCACTTCGTCCACTTCGTTAACTTCATCTACTTCCTCCATTTCCTCCACTTCATCCACTTTCTCCACTTCCTCCACTTCCTCCACTTCATCAACTTCATCCATTTCGTCTACTTCGTCCACTTCGTTAACTTCGTCTACTTCCTCCACTTCCTCCACTTCGACAACTTCCTCCACTTCATCCACTTCCTCCACTTCCTCCACTTCGTCATCTTCTTGTTCCACTTCGTCCACTTCGTCCAATTCGTCAACTTCATCCACTTTGTCAACTTCGTCAAATTCGTCTCCTTTGTCCACTTCGTCCACTTCCTCCACTTTCTCTACTTCGTCAACTTCTTCCACTTCGTCCACTTCGTCAATTTCGTCGACTTCCTCCACTTCCTCAACATCGCCCACTTCCTCCACTTCCTCCACTTCATTCACTTCCTGAACTTCTTCCACTTCGTCAACATCGTCCACTTCCTCCACTTCCTCCACTTCATCCAGTTCGTCAACCTCGTCCACTTCGTCAATTTCATCCACTTCCTGAAGTTTGACCACTTCCTCCACTTACTCCACTTCCTCCACTTCGTCAACTTCGTCCACTTCGTCCACTTCGTCCACTTCATCCACTTCGTCCACTTCGTTAACTTCGTCAAGTTTGTCAACTTCGTCAACTTCTTCCACCTCCTCTACTTCGTCCACATCGTCAACTTTGTTTACTTCCTCTACTTCCTCCACGTCGCCAAATTCGTCAACTTCGTCCACTTCGTCCACTTCATGCTCTTCGTTCACTTCGTCGACTTCGTCCTCTTCGTCCACTTCCTCAACTTCAACCACTTCGTCCACTTTGTCATGTTCGTCCACTTCCTCTACTTCCTCCACTTCCTCCACTTCCTCCACTTCCTCTACTTCCTCCACTTCCTCCATTGCATCATCTTCTTCTTCCACTTCGTCCAATTCGTCAACTTCGTCCACTTCGTAAACTTCATCACGTTCGTCCCCTTCGTCCACTTCTTCCACTACCTCAACTTCCTCCACTTCGTCAAATTCTTCCACTTCGTCCACTTTGTCAATTTCGTCGACTTCCTCCACTCTCTAAACATCGTCCACTTCCTCCATTTCCTCCACTTTGTCCACTTCGTCCGCTTCGTCAACTTCGTCTAGTTCGTCCACTTCCTCTACTTCCTCCACTTCGTCCACTCCTTCCACTTCCTTCACTTTGTTCACTTCCTCCACTTCGTCCATGTCAACAACTTCGTCAACTTGGTGCACTTCGTCCACTTGATCCTCTTCGTCCACTTTGTCGGCTTCGTCCTCTTCCTCCACTTCCTCCACTTCGTCACCTTCGTCCACTTCATCCACTTCGTCAAGTTCGTCTACTTCGTCCACTTCCTCTACTTCCTCCCCTTCCTCCACTTCCTCCACTTCGTCAACTTCTTCCATTTCGTCCACTTCGTCAACTTCGTCTACTTCGTCCACTTCGTCCACTTCCTCCACTTCGACCACTTCCTCCACTTTGTGATCTTCGTCCACTTCTTCATCTTCTTCTTCCACTTCGTCCAATTCGTCAACTTCGTCCACTTCGTCAACTTCGTCAAGTTCAGCCCCTTCGTGCACTTCCTCCACATCCTCCACTTCCTCATCATCGTCCACTTCCTCCAGTTCATTCTACTACCTCCACTTCCTCCACTTCGTCCAGTTCATCCACTTCGTCATGTTCCTCCACTTCCTCCACTTCGTCAAGTTCGTCCACTTCCTCCACTTCGTCCACTTCCTCCATTTCGTCGAATTCCTCCAGTTCCTGCATTAAGTCCACTTCGTCAAGTTTGTCCACTTCCTCCACATCCTCCACTTCGTCCACTTCGTCCACTTCCTCCACTTCGTCCACTTCTTCCACTTCCTCCACTTCCTCCACTTCCTCCACTTCCTCCACTTCGTCCACTTGTCAAGTTCGTCCACTTCGTCACCTTCTTCCACTTCCTCCACTTCGTCCAGTTCTTCCACTTCCTCCAGTTTGTCCACATTCTCCACTTCCTCAACTTCGTCCACTTCATCAAGTTCGTCCACTTCCTCCACTTCGTCACGTTCGTCCACTTCCTCCACTTTGTCCACATCCTCCACTTCGTCCACTTCTTCCACGTCCTCCACTTCATCCACTTCGTCTACTTCCTCCACTTCGTCCACGTCGTCAACTTCGTCCACTTCCTCCGCTTCGTCCTCTTCGTCCACTTCGTCGACGTCGTCCACTTCTTCCGCTTCCTCCACTTCGTCCACTTCGTCAAGTTCGTCCACTTCATCAACTTCTTCCACTTCGTCCACTTCGTCAAGTTCGTCCACTTCCTCCACTTCGTACACGTCGTCAACTTCATCTACTTGGTCCACTTCGTCCTCTTCGTCCACTTCCTCCACTTCCTCCACTTCGTCATGTTCGTCCACTTCGTCCACTTCTTCCACTTCCTCTACTTCCTGGACTTCCTCCACTTCGTCCACTTCCTCCACTCCTTCAACTTCCTCCACTTCATCCACTTCTTCCATGTCGTCAACTTCGTCCACTTCTTCCACTTCATCCTCTTCGCTCACTTCGTCGACTTCGTCTACTTCCTCCACTTCCTCAACTTCATCCACTTCGTCCACTTCGTCAAGTTCGTCCATTTCTTCCACTTCGTCAAGTTCGTCCACTTCCTCCACTTCCTCCACTTCTTCCAGTTCCTCCACTTCGTCCACTTCGTCCACTTCTTCCACTTCCTCCACTTTGTCCACTTCCTCTACTTCGCCCACTTCGTCAAGTTCGTCCACTTCGTCACCTTCTTCCACCACTTTGTCCAGTTCGTCCACATCCTCCACTTCGTCCACTCTTTCCACTTCCTCCAGTTCCTCCACTTTCTCCACTTCGTCCACGTCGTCAACTTCGTCAACTTCATCCACTTCATCCTCTTCGTTCACTTCGTCGACTTCGTCCTCTTCGTCTACTTCCTCCACTTCCTCAACTTCATCACTTCGTCCACTTCGTCAAGTTCGTCCACTTCCTCTACTTCCTCCACTTCCTCCACTTCCTCCACTTCGTCAACTCTGTCCACTTCGTCCATTTTGTCCACTTCGTTAACTTCGTCTGCTTCGTCCACTTCCTTCACTTCATCCACTTCGACCACTTCCTCCACTTCATCCACCTCCTCGACTTCGTCATCTTCTTCTTCCACTTCGTCCAAGTCGTCAACTTCGTCCACTTCGTCAACTTCGTCCCCTTCGTCCACTTCGTCCACTTCCTCCATTTCCACCACTTGGTCAACTTCTTCCACTTCGTTACCTTCTTCCACTTCCTCCACTTCGTCCAGTTCTTCCACTTCCTCCAGTTGGTCCATATTTTCCACTTCCTCTACTTCGTCAACATCGTCCACTTCGTCCATTTCATCCACTTCATCAAGTTCGTCCACTTGCATCACTTCGTCAAATTCGTCCACTTCCTCCACTTTGTCCACTTCCTCCACTTCCTCCACTTCTTCTACTTCCTCCAATTCGTCCACTTCGTCTACTTCCACCACTTCGTCCACGTGATCAACTTCGTCCACTTCCTCTGCTTCGTCCTCTTTGTCCTCTTCGTCCACTTCGTCCTCTTCGTCCCCTTCGTCCTCTTCGTTGACTTCGTCCACTTCATCCACTTCGTCAAGTTCGTCCACTTCGTCAATTTCTTCCACTTCTTCAAGTTCGTCCACATCCTCCACTTCGTCTACTTCGTCCACTTCCTCCTCTTCCTCCACTTCCTCCACTCCTGCCACTTCCTCCACTTCCTCCACTTCGTTAACGTCGTCAACTTCTTCAACTTCGTCCACTTCGTCCACTTTCTCAACTTCAACCACTTCGTCCACTTGGTCAAGTTCGTCCACTTGCTCCATTTCCTCCACTTCCTCCACTTCGTCCACATCCTCCACTTCGTCAACTTCGTCAACCTCGTCCACTTCGTCCACTTCGTTAACTTCGTCTACTTCGTCCACCTCATCCACTTCCTCGACTTCGTCCACTTCGACCACTTCCTCCACTTCATCCACATCCTCCACTTCCTCCAGTTCGTCATCTTCTTCTTCCACTTCCTCCACTTCTTCCAATTCGTCAACTTCGTCCACTTCGTCAAGTTCATGCACTTCGTCCACTTCCTCCAGTTCGTCAACTTCTTCTACTTCGTCAATTTCGTCGACTTCCTCCACTTCCTCAACGTCGTCTACTTCCTCCACTTCATTCACTTCCTGAACTTCTTCCACTTCGTCAACATCGTCCACTTCCTCCACTTCCTCCACTTCATCCACTTCGTCTACTTCGTCCATTTCATCCACTTCGTCAAGTTTGACGACTTCCTCCGCTTCCTTCACTTCCTCCACTTTGTCCACTTCGTCCACTTCTTCCACTTCGTTCACTTCTTCCACTTCCTCCACTTCCTGCACTTTGTCCACTTCGTCAATTTCGTCAATTTCGTCCACTTCGTCACCTTCGTCCACTTCCTCCACTTCGTCCACATCCTCCAATTCGTCAACTTCGTCCACTTTGTCCATTTCGTCCACCTCGTCAAGTTCGTCAACTTCCTCCACTTAATCGACTTCCTCCACATCGTCAAGTTCGTCCACTTCCTCAACATCGTCCTTTTCCTCCACTTCCACCACATCCTCCACTTCGTACACGTCGTCAACTTCGTCCACTTCATCCTCCTTGTCCACTTCGTCGACCTCGTGCTCTTCGTCCACTTCCTCCACTTCATCCACTTCGTACACTTTGTCAAGTTCGTCCACTTCGTCCAATTCCTCCACTTCGTCCCTTTCTTCCACTTCCACCACTTCATTCCACTTCCTCCACTTTGTTCACTTCTTCCACTTCGTCAACTTCGTCTGCTTCGTCCACTTCCTTCACTTCGTCCACTTCCTCCACTTCGTCCACTTCCTCCAGTTCATTCACTTCGTCCGCTTCGCCCACTTCTTCATCTTCCCCCACTTCGTCCAGTTCCTCCACTTCGTCCACTTCGTCCATTATGTCAACTTCGTCCACTTCGTCATCTTCGTCCACTTCGTCCTCTCCATCCACTTGGTCCACTTCGTCAAGGTCGTCCACTTGGTCCATTTCCTCCACTTCCTGTACTTTGTCCACTTCGTCCACTTTGTGCACTTCGTCAACTCCGTCAACTTCCTTCACTTCCTCCACATCGTCCACTACTTCCACTTCGTCCCCTTCGCCCACATCGTCAACTTCCTCCACTTCGTCAACTTCCTCCACTTCTTCCACTTCGTCCACTTCCACTACTTCCTTCACTTCCTCGACTTCGTCCACTTCCTCCACTTCCTGCACTTCCTCCACTTCGTCCACTTCCCACACTTCATCCTCTTCGTCCACTTCTTCATCTTCTTCTTCCATTTCGTCAAGTTCGTCCCCTTCGTCTACTTCCTCAAATTCGTCAAGTTCGTCCACTTTGTCCAATTCGTCAACTTCGTCCACTTACTCCACTACTTCCACTTCGTCAACTTTGTCCACTTCCTCCACTTCGTCTACTTCGTCCACTTCGTCAACTTTGTCCACTTTGTGCATTTCATCCACTTCGTCAAGTTCGTCCACTTCCTCCACTTTGCCACTTCGTCCATTTCGTCAACTTCGTCGACTTCGTCCACTTCTTCCACTTCCTCCACTTCGTCAATTTCATCCACTACCTCCACTTAGTCCACGTCGTCAACTTAGTCCTCTTCGTCCTCTCCGTCCCCTTCCTCCACGTCCTCAACTTCCTCCACTTCGTCCACTTCCTCCACTTCCTCCACTTCGTCCACTTCCTCCACTTCGTCAACTTCGTCCACTTCCTCCTCTTCGTCCACTTCCTCCACTTCCTCCACTTCGTCGTCTTCGTCTACTTCTTCATCTTCTTCTACCACTTCGTCCAATTTGTAAACTTCGTGTAGTTCGTTCCCTTCGTCCACTTCGTCCACTTCGTCATGTTCGTCCACTTCCTTTACTTCCTCCACTTCCTCAACTTCCTCCACTTCGTCCACTTCCTCGACTTCCACCACTTCCTCCACTTCCTCCACTTCGTCAACTTCGTCCACTTCATCCACTTTGTTAACTTCGTCCACTTCCTCTACATCCTCCACTTCATCCAATTCGTCAACTTCGTCTACTTTGTCCACTTCCTCCACTTCATTCACTTCCTGAACTTCTTCCACTTCGTCAACATCGTCCCCTTCCTCCACTTCCTCCACTTCATCCACTTCGTCCACTTCCTCCACATCGTCCACTTCGTCAACTTTGTCTACTTCGTCCACTTCGTCCACTTCGTCCACTCCTTCCACTTCCTCGAGTTCCTCCACTTCCTCTACTTTGTCCACGTCGTCAACTTCGTCCACTTCATCCTCTTCGTTCACTTCGTCCACTTCGTCCTCTTCGTTCCCTTCCTGCACTTCCTCAACTTCATCCACTTTGTCAGGTTCGTCCACTCCCTCCACTTCCTCCATTTCGTCCATTTCCTCCACTTCCTCCACTTCATTCACTTCCTCCACTTCGTCAACTTCGTCCACAAGTTCGTCCACTTCCTCCACATCCTCCACTTCCTCAACATCGTCCATTTCCTCCACTTCGTCCACCTCATTCACTTCCTCCACTTCTTCCACTTCATCCACTTGGTGAACTTCGTGAACTTTGTCCACTTCCTCCACTTTGTCCATTTCGTCTACTTCTTCAAGTTCGTCCACTTCCTCCACTTCATCCTTTTCGTCCACTTCCTCCACTTCGTCAAATTCGTCCACTTCTTCCACTTCCTCCACTTCCTCCACTTCCTTCACTTCGTCCACGTGGTCAAGTTTGTCCACTTCGTACTCTTCGTCCACTTCCTCCACTTCCTCCACTTCATCCATTTCGTCCACTTCGTCAATTTCGTCCACTTCCTCTACTTTCTCGACTTCCTCAACTTCCTCCACTTCGTCCACTTCCTCCACTTCCTTCACTTCCTCCATTTCGTCCACATCCTCCACTTCCTCCACTTCCTTCACTTCGTAAACTTCGTACACTTCGTCTTGTTCGTCCACTTCCTCCACTTACTTCGTCCACTTCGTCAAGTTCGTCCACTTCTTCTACACTTCCTCAACTTCCTCCGCTTCGTCCACTTCCTCGACTCCCACCACTTCCTCCACTTTGTCAACATCGTCCACTTCCTCCACCTCCTCCACTTCGTCCAATTCGTCAACTTCGTCTACTTCGTCCACTTCCCTCCATTTCATTCACTTCCTGATCTTCTTCCACTTTGTCAACATCATCCACTTCCTCCACTTCATCCACTTCGTCAACTTCCTCCACTTCCTCCACTTCCTCCACTTCATCCATTTCCTCCACTTCGTCCACTTCGTCAATTTCGTCCACTCCGTCACCTTCTTCCACTTCCTCCACTTCGTCCAATTCTTCCACTTCCTCTAGTTTGTCCACATTCTCCACTTCCCCTACTTCGTCAAATTCGTCCACTTCGTCCATTTTGTCCACTTTATCAAGTTCGTCCAATTCCTCCACTTCGTCAAAATCGTCCACTTCCACCACTTCCTACACTTCGTGAAGTTCATCCACATTCTCCATTTCCTCTACTTTGTCAACTTCGTCCACTTCGTCCATTTCATCCACTTTACCAAGTTGGTCCACTTCCTCCATTTCGTCGAATTCCTCCGCTTCCTCAACATCGTCTACTTCCTCCACTTCCTCCACTTCATTCACTTCCTCCACTTCGTCCATTTCGTCCACTTCGTCAAGTTCGTCCACTTCCTCCACTTCCTCCAGTTCCTCCACTTCCTCCACTTCATCCACTTCGTCGACTTCGTCAAGTTCGTCCACTTCCTCCACTTCGTCCACTTCATCCACTTCGTCGACTTCGTCAATTTCGTCTACTTCGTCAAGTTCGTCCACTTCCTCCCCTTTGTCCACTTCGTCCACTTCTCCCACTACGTCGACTTCCTCCACTTCGTCCATTTCGTCTACTTCGTCCACTTCGTCAACTTCTTCCACTTTGTACACTTCGGCCACTTCATCAAGTTCGTCCACTTCCTCCACTTCGTTCACGTTGTCAATTTCGTCAACTTCATCCACTTCGTCCTCTTCGTCCACTTCGTCCACTTCGTCATGTTCGTCGACTTCCTCTACTTCCTCCACTGCCTACACTTCCTCCACTTTGTCCACATCCTCCATTTCGTCCGCTTCCTCCACTTCCTCCACTTCATCCACTTCGTCTACTTCGTCAAGTTCGTCTACTTCGTCCACTTCGTCAAGTTCGTCCACTTCCTCTACATCCTCCACTTCCTCAACTTCCTCCACTTCGTCCACTTCCTCGACTCCCAGCACTCCCTCCACTTCCTCCACTTTGTCAACTTCATCCATTTCGTCCACTTCCTCCATATCCTCCACTTCGTCCAATTCGTCAACTTCGTCTACTTCCTCCAATTCCTCCACTTCATTCACTTCCTGATCTTCTTGCACTTTGTCAACATCGTCCACTTCCTCCACTTCATCCACTTCGTCAACATCGTCAACTTCGTCCACTTCCTCCACTTCGTCTAGTTCGTCCACTTCCTCCACTTCATCCATTTCCTCCACTTCGTCAACTTTGTCTACTTCGTCCACTTCCTCCACTTCGTCCACTCCTTCCAGTTCCTCGATTTCCTCCACTTCGTCCACGTCGTCAACTTCGTCAACTTTGTCCACTGCATCCTCTTCGTTCACTTCGTCGACTTCGTCCTCTTCGTCCACTTCGTCCACTTCCCCAACTTCATCCACTTCGTCCACTCCGTCAAGTTCGTCCACTTCCTCTACTTCCTCCACGTCCTCCACTTCCTCCACTTCCTCCACTTCGTCCACTTCCTCCACTTCCTTCACTTCCTCCATTTCGTCCACTACCTCCACTTCCTCCACTTCCTCCACTTCCTTCACTTCGTAAACTTCGTCCACTTCGTCTTGTTCGTCCACTTCCTCCACTTACTTCATCCACTTCGTCAAGTTCGTCCACTTCCTCTACATACTCCACTTCCTCAACTTCCCCCACTTCGTCCACTTCCTCGACTCCCACCACTTCCTCCACTTTGTCAACTTCGTCCACTTCCTCCACATCGTCCACTTCCTCCACATCCTCCACTTCGTCCAATTCGTCAACTTCGTCCACTTTCTCCACTTCATTCACTTCCTGATCTTCTTCCACTTTGTCAACATTGTCCATTTCCTCCACTTCATCCACTTCGTCAACTTCGTCAACTTCGTCCACTTCCTCCACTTCGTCAACTTCCTCCACTTCATCCATTTCCTCCACTTCGTCGACTTCGTCAATTTCGTCCACTCCGTCACCTTCTTCCACTTCCTCCACTTCCTCCAATTCTTCCACTTCCTCTAGTTTGTCCACATTCTCCACTTCCCCTACTTCGTCAACTTCTTCCATTTCGTCCATTTTGTCCACTTTATCAAGTTCGTCCAATTCCTCCACTTCCTCCACATCGTCAAGTTCGTCCACATTCTCCACTTCCTCTACTTTGTCAACTTCGTCCATTTCATCCACTTTACCAAGTTGGTCCACTTCCTCCATTTCGTCGAATTCCTCAGCTTCCTCAACATCGTCTACTTCCTCCACTTCATTCACTTCCTCCACTTCATCCATTTCGTCAACATCGTCAAGTTCGTCCACTTCCTCCACTTCCTCTAGTTCCTCTAGTTCCTATACTTCGTCCACTTCGTCCACTTCTTCCACTTTCTCCACTTCCTCCACTTCCTCCACTTCCTCCACTTCGTCCACTTCGTCAATTTCGTCCACTTCATCACCTTTTTCCACTTTCTCCACTTCATCCAGTTCTTCCACTTCCTCCAGTTTGTCCACATTCTCCACTTCCTCTACTTCGTCAACTTCGTCCACTTCGTCCACTTCATCAAGTTCGTCCACTTCCTCCACTTCGTCAAGTTCGTCCACTTCCTCCACTTCGTCCACTTCGTCCACTTCCTCCACTTCTTCCACTTCCTCCACTTCGTCCACTTCGTCTACTTCCTCCACTTCGTCCACGTCGTCAACTTCGTCCACTTCCTCCGCTTCGTCCTCTTCGTCCTCTTCGTCCACTTCGTCCACTTCTTCCGCTTCCTCCACTTCATCCACTTCGTCCACTTCGTCAAGTTCGTCCACTTCGTCCACTTCCTCCACATCCTCTACTTCGTCCAATTCGTCAACTTCGTCTACTTCGTCCCCTTCCTATACTTCCTCCACTTCATTCACTTCCTGACCTTCTTCCACTTTGTCAACATCGTCCACTTCCTCCACTTCCTCCATTTCATCCAATTCGTCCACTTCCTCCACTTCATCCATTTCCTCCACTTGGTCCACTTCGTCAACTTTGTCTACTTCGTCCACTTCCTCCAATTTGTCCACTCCTTCCACTTCCTCCATTTCCTCCACTTCCTTCACTTCGTCCACGTCGTCACCTTCGTCAACTTTGTCCACTGCATCCTCTTCGTTAACTTTGTGGACTTCGTCCTCTTCGTCCACTTCCTCCATTTCCTCAACTTCATCCACTCCGACAAGTTCGTCCACTTCGTCCACTTCGTTAACTTCATCTACTTCGCCCACTTCCTCCACTTGCTCCACTTCGTCCACTTCAACCACTTCCTCCACTTCATCCACTTTCTCCACTTCCTCCACTTCGTCATCTTCTTCTTCCACTTCGTCCAATTCGTCAACTTCGTCAAGTTCGTCCCCTTCGTCCACTTCGTCCACTTCCTCGACTTCCTCCACTTCGTCAACTTCTTCCACTTCGTCCACTTCGTCAATTTAGTCGACTTCCTCCACTTCCTTAACATCGTCCACTTCCTCCACTTCCTCCACTTCATTCACTTCTTGAACTTCTACGACTTCGTCAACATCGTCCAGTTCCTCCACTTCCTCCACTTCATCCACTTCATCAACTTCGTCAACTTCGTTCACTTCGTCAAGTTCGACCACTACCTCCACTTCCTCCACTTCCTCCACTTTGTCCAATTCGTCCACTTCGTCAACTTCGTCAACTTCGTCCACTTTGTCCACTTCTTTCACTTCGTCCACTTCTTCCACTTCGTCCACTTCGCCAACTTCCTCCACTTTGTCAAGTTCGTCCACTTCCTCCACTTCCTCCAGTTCCTCCACTTCGTCGACTTCGTCACTTCCTCCACTTCGTCCACTTCGTCCACTCCTTCCACTTCCTCCATTTCCTCCACTTCCTCCACTTCGTCCACGTCTTCAACTTCGTCAACTTTGTCCACTTCATCCTCTTTGTTCACTTCGTCGACTTCGTCCTCTTCGTCCTCTTCGTCCACTTCCTCCACTTCCTCAACTTCATCCACTTTTCCACTCCGTCAAGTTCGTCCACTTCCTCTACATCCTCCACTTCCTCCACTTTGTCAATTTCGTCCACTTCGTCCACTTCGTCCATTTCGTCCACTTCGTCGACTTCGTTAACTTCATCTACTTCCTCCACTTCCTCCACTTCGTCCACTTCGACCACTTCCTCCACTTCATCCACTTCCTCCACTTCGTCATCTTCTTCTTCCACTTCGTCCACTTCGTCAAATTCGTCAACTTCGTCCACTTCGTCAACTTCATCAAGTTTGTCCACTTCCTCCACTTCGTCCACTTTGTCCACTTCCTCCACTTCGTCCACTTCCTCCACCACTTCCACTTCGTCCACTTCGTCCACTTCGTCTACTTCTACACTTCGTCCACGTCGTCAACTTCGTCCACTTCCTCCGCTTCGTCCTCTTCCTCCACTTCGTCCACTTCGTCCACTTCTTCCACTTCGTCCACTTCGTCAAGTTCGTCCACTTCCTCCACTTCATCCACTTCGTCAATTTCGTCCACTTCGTCAAGTTCGTCCACTTCCTCCACTTCCTCCACTTTGTCCACTTCGTCCACTTCTCCCACTTCGTCGACTTCCTCCACTTCGTCCATTTCGTCTACTTCCTCCACTTCGTGAACTTCATCCTCTTCGTCCTCTTCATCCACTTCCTCCACTTCGTCCACTTTGTCCACTTCGTCATGTTCGTCGACTTCCTCTACTTCCTCCACTTCCTACACTTCCTACACTTCCTCCACTTTGTCCACATCTTCCATTTCGTCCGCTTCCTCCACTTTCGCCACTTCATCCACTTCGTCCACTTCGTCAAATTCGTCTACTTCGTCCACTTCGTCAAGTTCCTCCACTTCCTCAACTTCCTCCACTTCGTCCACTTCCTCGACTCCCACCACTTCCTCCACTTCCTCCACTTTGTCAACTTTGTCCACTTCGTCCACTTCCTCCACATCCTCCACTTCGTCCACTTCGTTAACTTCGTCTACTCGTCCACTTCCTCCACTTCGTCCACTTCGACCACTTCCTCCACTTCATCCACTTCCTCCACTTCCTCCACTTCGTCATCTTCTTCTTCCACTTCGTCCACTTCGTCCAATTCGTCAACTTCGTCCACTTCGTCAACTTCGTCAAGTTCGTCCCCTTCGTCCACTTCGTCCACTTCCTCCACTTCGTCAACTTCTTCCACTTCGTCCACTTCGTCAATTTCGTCGACTTCCTCCACTTCCTCAACATCGTCCACTTCCTCCACTTCCTCCACTTCATTCACTTCCTGAACTTCTTCGACTTTGTCAACATTGTCCACTTCCTCCACTTCATCCACTTCATCAACTTCGTCAAGTTCGTTCACTTCGTCAAGTTCGACCACTACCTCCACTTGCTTCACTTCCTCAACTTTGTCTGGTTCGTCCACTTCGTCAACTTCGTCAACTTCATCCACTTCGTCCACGTTGTCCACTTCTTCCACTTCGTCCACTTCTTCCACTCCGTCCACTTCATCCACGTCGTCCACTTCGTCAACTTCGTCCATTTCGTCCACTTCGTCAAGTTCGTCAACTTCCTCCACTTCGTCAAGTTCCTCCACTGCGTCCACTTCCTCCACTTCGTCCATTTCTCCCACTTCCTCAACTTCCTCCACTTCGTCCACTTCCTCCACTTCGTCAATTTCGTCCACTTCGTCACCTTCTTCCACTTCCTCCGCTTTGTCCAGTTCTTCCACTACCTCTAGTTTGTCCACATTCTCCACTTCCTCTACTTCGTCAACTTCGTCCACTTCCTCCACTTCGTCAAGTTCGTCCACTTCCTCCACTTCCTGCACTTCGTCAAGTTCGTCTATTTCCTCTACTTTGTCCACTTCCTCCACCTGCTACATTTCGTCGAATTCCTCCGCTTCCTCGACATCGTCTACTTCCTCCACTTCCTCCACTTCCTCCACTTTATTAACTTCCTCCACTTCGTCCACTTCGTCCACTTCCTCCACTTCGTCAAGTTCGTCCACTTCCTCCACTTCCTCCAGTTCCTCCACTTCGTCTGTTTCCTCCATTTCGTCCACTTCTTCCACTTCCTCCACTTCCTCCACTTCGTCCACTTCGTCAATTTCGTCCACTTCGTCACCTTCTTCCACTTTCTCCACTTCGTCCAGTTCTTCCACTTCCTCCAATTTGTCCACATTCTCCACTTCCTCTACTTCGCCAACTTCATCCATTTCGTCCACTTCATCAAGTTCGTCCACTTCGTCCACTTTGTCCACTTCGTCTACTTCTTCCACTTCCTCCACTTCCTCCACTTCGTCTACTTCCTCCGCTTCGTCCTCTTCGTCCTCTTCGTCCACTTCGTCAAGTTCGTCTTCTTCGTGCACTTCGTCCACTTCGTCCACTTCTTCCGCTTCCTCCACTTCGTCCACTTCGTCCACTTCCTCAACTTCGTCCACTTCATCCACTTTGTCCACTTCGTCCATTTCGTCCACTTCGTCAAGTTCGTCAACTGCCTCCACTTCCTCCACTTCGTCCACTTCCTCCACTTCGTCCACTGCTTCCACTTCCTCCACTTCGTCCACTTCGTGAAGTTCGTCCACTTCGTCACCTTCTTCCACTTTGTCCAGTTCTTCCACTTCCTCTAGTTTGTCCACTTTCTCCACTTCCTCTCCTTCGTCAACTTCGTCCACTTCGTCCATTTCGTCCACTTCATCAAGTTTGTCCACTTCCTCCACTTCGTCAAGTTCGTCCACTTCCTCCACTTTGTCCACTTCCTTCACTTCGTCCACTTCTTCCACTTCGTCCACTTCGTCTACTTCCTCCACTTCATCCACGTCGTCAACTTCGTCAAATCGCTCCGCTTCATCCTCTTCGTCATCTTCGTCCACTTCGTCCTCTTCGTCGACTTCGTCCACTTCTTCTGCTTGCTCCACTTCATCCACTTCGTCAACTTCTTCCACTTCCTCCACTTCGTCAAGTTCGTCCAATTCCTCCACTTCGTCCACGTCGTAAACTTCTTCAACCTCATCCACTTCGTCCACATCGTCATGTTCGTCCACTTCGTCCATTTCGTCCACTTCCTCTACTTCCTGCACTTCCTCCACTTCCTCAACTTGGTCTACTTCGTCCACTTCATCCACTTCCTCCACTTCCTCCACTTCATCCACTTCGTCAACTTCGTCAACTTCCTCCACTTCGTCAACTTTGTCTACTTCGTCCACTTCCTCTACTTCGTCCACTTTGTCCACTCCTTCCACTTCCTCCAATTCCTCCACTTCGTCCACTTCGACCACTTCCTCCACTTCATCCACTTCCTCCACTTCGTCATCTTCTTCTTCCACTTCGTCTACTTCGTCCACTTCGTCAACTTCGTCATGTTCGTCCCCTTCGTCCACTTCGTCCTCTTCCTCCACTTCCTCCACTTCGTCAGCTTCTTCCACTTCGTCCACTTCGTCACTTTCATCGACTTCCTCCACTTAATCAATATCGTCCACTTCCTCCACTTCATTCACTTCCTGAACTTCTTCCATTTCGTCAACGTCGTCCACTTCCTGCACTTCTTCCACTTCATCCACTTCGTCAACTTCGTCCATTTCATCCACTTCGTCAAGTTTGACCACTTCATCCACTTCGTCCACTTCGTCAACTTCGTCCACTTCGTCCACTTTGTCCACTTCATCCACTATGTCCACTTCGTCAACTTCGTCAAGTTCGTCCCCTTTGTCGAATTCGTCAAGTTCGTCCACTTCCCCCACTTCGTCCATGTCGTCAACTTCATCCCCTTCGTCATCTCCGTCCACTTTGTCGATTTCCTCCACTTCCTCCACTTCGTCCACTTCGTCATGTTCGTCCATTTTTTCCACTTCCTCTACTTCATTCACTTCCTCCAATTCCTCCACTTCCTCCACTTCCTCCACTTCATCCACTTCATCCACTTCGTCAAGTTCGTCTACTTCGTCCACTTCGTCAAGTTCGTCCACTTCCCCTACTTCCTCCACTTCCTCAACTTCCTCCACTTCGTCCACTTCCTCGACTTCCACCACTCCCTCCACTTCATCCACTTCCTCAACTTCGTCCACTTTGTCAACTTCGTCTACTTCGTCCACTTCCTCCACATCTCCACTTTGTCCAATTCGTCAACTTCGTCAACTTCGTCTACTTCGTCCACTTCATCCACTTCCTCCACTTCGTTCACTTCCTGAACTTCTTCCACTTCGTCAACATCGTCCACTTCCTCCAATTCATCCACTTCGTCAACTTCGTCCACTTCCTCCACTTCCTCCACTTCGTCCTTTTCGGCCACTCCTTCCACTTCCTCCACTTCGTCCACGTCGTCAACTTCTTAAACTTCATCTACTTCGTCCATTTCCTCAACTTCATCCACTTCGTCCAGTTCGTCAAGTTCGTCCACTTCCTCTACTTCCTCCACTTCCTCCACTTGCTCCACATCCTCCACTTCGTCAACTTCGTCCACTTCGTTAACTTCGTCTACTTTGTCCTCCTTTTCCACTTCGTCAACTTCGTTAACTTCGTGTACTTCGTCCACCTCCTCCACTTCCTCCACTTCGTCAACTTCGACCACTTCGTCCACTTCATCCACTTCCTCCACTTCGTCCAATTCGTCAACTTCGTCCACTTCGTCAACTTCGTCAAGTTCGTAAACTTCGTCCACGTCATCAACTTCTTCCACATTGTCCACTTCGTCAATTTTGTCGACTTACTCCACTTGCTCAACATCGTCCACTTCCTCCACTTCATTCACTTCCTGAACTTCTTCCACTTCGACAACATCGTCCACTTCCGCAACTTTATCCACTTCCTCCACCTCGTCGATTTCATCCACTTCGTCAAGTTTGACGACTTCCTCCACTTCCTCCACTTTGTCCACTTCCGCCACGTCCTCCACTTCATCAAGTCCGTCCACTTCCTCCACTTCCTCCACTTTGTAGAGTTCGTCCACTTCCTTCACTTCCTCCACTTCTTACACGTCGTCAACTTCGTCTACTTCATCCTCTTTGTCTACTTCGTCGACTTCGTCCTCTTCGTCTACTTCCTCCACTTCCTCAACTTCATCCACTCCGTCCACTTCGTCAAGTTCGTCCAATTCCTCCACTTCCTCCATTTCCTCCACTTCCTCCACAACCTCCACTTCCTCCACTTCCTCCACTTCGTCAACTTCGTCTACTTCGTTCACTACGTCCACTTCGTCCACTTCCTCCACTTCGTCCACTTCGTCCACTTCGTCCACTTCGTCCACTTCGTCCACTTCGTCTATTTCGTCCACTTCATCAAGTTCGTCCACTTCCTCCACTTCCTCCACTTTGTCCACTTCGTCCACTTCTTCAACTTCGTCGACTTTGTCGACTTCGTCCACTTCTTCCGCTTCCTCCACTTCGTTCACGTCGTCAACTTCGTCAACTTCATGCACTTCATTCCACTTTCTCCACTTCCTCCACTTTGTCCATTTCGTCCACTTCATCAAATTCGTCCACTTCCTCCACTTGGTCAAGTTTGTCCACTTCCTCCACTTTTATCCACTTCCTCCATTTCGTCCAATTCCTCCACTTCCTCAACATCGTTCATTTTCTTCACTTCCTCCACTTCATTCACTTCCTCCACTTCGTCCACTTCGTCAAGTTCGTCCACTTCGTCCACTTCTTCCATTTCGTCCACTTCATCCACTTTGTCTACTTCGTCCACTTCGTCCACTTCATCCACTTCGTCCATTTCGTCCACTTCCTCCACTTCCTCCACTACCTCCACTTCCTCCACTTAGTGAACTTCGTCCACTTCCTCCACTTCCTTCGTCCAGTTCCTCCACTTCCTCAACATCGTCCACTTCCTCCACTTCACTAACTTCCTGCACTTCTTCTACTTCGTCAACTTCGTCCACTTCCTCCACTTCCTTTACTTCGTCCACTTCATCATCTTCGTCCACTTCCTCCACGTCATCAAGTTCGTCCACTTCCTCTACTTCCTGCACTTCGTCCACATCATTTACTTCCTCCACTTCGTCCACTTCTTCCGCTTTCTCCATATCGTTTACTTGCTCCACTTCATCACTTCGTCCAGTTCGTTAACTTCGTCCACTTCGTGAAGTTCGTGCACTTCGTGAACTTCGTCCACTTCCTCCACATCTTCCACTTCGTCAACTTCATGCACTTCGTTCACTTCGTCAACTTCGTCCCCTTCCTCCACTTCGTCCACTTCTTCCACTTCGTCCCCTTCCTCCATTTCCTCCACTTCATTCACTTCATCCACTTCGCCCACTTCTTCATCTTCCTCCACTTCGTCAAGTTCCTCCACTTCGTTCACTTCCTCCAGTTCTTCCACTTTGTCAACCTTTTCCATTTCCTCCACCTCCTCCACTACGTCCACTTCGTCCATTTCGTCCACTTCGTCAAATTCGTCCACTTCGTCAACTCCTTCAACTCCCTCCACTTCCTTCACTTCGTCCACGTTGTCAACTTCGTCGACTTCGTCCTCTTCGTCCACTTCGTCCACTTCCTCCACTTCCTCCACTTCGTCAATTTCGTCCACTTCATCCACTTCCTCCACTTCATCCACTTCCTCCATTTCGTCCACTTCCTCCACTTCCTTCACTTTGTAAACTTCGTCCACTTCGTCAACTTCGTCTTCTTCGTCCACTTCCTCCACTTCATCCACTTCATCCACTTCCTCCACTTCCTCCACTTTGTCCACTTCTTCATCATCTTCTTCCACATCGTCCACTCCATCCAATCCGTCAACTTCGTCAAGTTCATCCCTTTCGTCCACTTCGTCTTCTTCGTCCACTTCGTCAACTTCGTCCACTTCCTCCTCTTCCTCAACCTCGTCCACTTCCTCCACTTCCTCCTCTTCATTGACTTCCTCCACTTCTTCCACTTCGTCCACTTCCTCCGCTTTGTCCACTTCTTCCACTTCGTCCAATTCGTCAACTTCCTCTACTTCATTAATTTTTCCACTTCCTCTACTTCCTCCACTTCGTCAACTTCGTCCACTTCGTGAACTTCGTCCACTTCGTCCAGTTATTCCACTTGCTCCACTTCGTCCACATTCCCCACTTCCTCCACTTCGTCATGTTCGTCCACTTCCTCCACTTCGTCAAGTTCGTCCACTTCCTCCACTTCCTCAACATCGTCTATTTCCTCCATTTCCTCCATTTCCTCCACTTCATCAACTTCTTCCACTACGTCAACTTGGTCCACTTCCTCCACTTCGTCAACTTCATCCACTCCGTCAATTTCGTCCACTTCCTCCACTTCTTCTACTTCGTCCACATCGTCGACTTCCTTCACTTCCTCAACTTCGTCCTCTTCGTCCACTTCGTCCACTTCGTCCACTTCGTCCACTTCGTCAACTTCGTCTACTTCGTCCACTTCCTCCACTTCCTCCACTTCGTCAACTTCGTCAACTTCGTCCACTTCATCCTCTTCGTCCACTTCGTCCACTTCGTCAAGTTCGTCCACTTCCTGTACTTCCTCCCCTTCCTCCACTTCCTCCACTTCATCCACTGCCTCCTCTTCTCCACTTCATCAACTTCGTCATATTCGTCAACTTCGTCTACTTCGTCCACTTCCTCCACTTCGAACACTTCGACCACTTCCTCCACTTCATCCACTTCGTCCTCTTCTTCATCTTCTTCTTCCACTTCGTCCAATTTGTCAACTTCGTCAAGTTCGTCGCAGTCGTCCACATCGTCTACTTCTTCCGCTTCCTCCACTTCATCCACTTCGTCCACTTCGTCAAGTTTGTTCCATTCGTCCACTTCCTCCACTTGGTCCACTTCATCCACTTCGTCCACTTCGTAGACTTCGTCCATTTTGTCCACTTCGTAAAGCTCGTCCACTTCCTCCACTTCCTCCACTTCCTCCATTTCGTCCACTTCCTCCACTTCCTCAACATCCTCTATTTCCTCCATTTCCTCCGCTTCATCCGCTTCTTCCACTACGTCAACTTGGTCCACTTCCTCCACTTCGTCCACTTCCTCCAATTCATCGACTTCGTCAACTTCATCCACTCCGTCAATTTCGTCCACTTCCTCCACTTCTTCCACTTTGTCCACCTCGTCCACTTCCTTCACTTCCTCCACTTCGTCCTCTTTGTCCACTTCCTCTACTTCGTCCACTTCGTCAACTTCGTCTACTTCGCTCACTTCGTCCACTTCCTTCAGTTCGTCCACGTCGTCAACTTCGTCCACTTCATCCTCCTCGTCCACTTCATCCTCCTCGTCGACTTCGTCCACTTCGTCCACTTTGTCAAGTTCGTCCACTTCGTCCACTTCCTCTACTTCCTCCCTTTCCTCCACTTCCTCCACTGCCTCCACTTCCTCCACTTCGTCGATTTCGTCCACTTCGTCCACTTCGTCAACTTCGTCCACTTCGAACACTTCGACCCCTTCCTCCACTTCGTCCTCTTCGTCCACTTCTTCACCTTCTTCTTGCACTTCGTCCACTTCGCCAATTGGTCAAATTCGTCAACTTCGTCCACTTCGTCCATTTCAACCACTTCTTCCGCTTCCTCCACTTCATCCACTTCGTCAAGTTCGTCCACTTCATGCACTTCCTCCACTTCGTCCACTTCATCCACTTTGTCAACTTCGTCAAGTTCGTCCACTTCCTCCACTTCCTCCACTTTGTCCACTTCGTCTACTTCGTCCGCTTCTGCCACTTCATCCACTTCGTCCATTTCGTGCACTTCGTCCACTTCGTCTACTTCGTCCACTTCGTCAACTTCTTCCACTTCGTCCACTTCGTCAAGTTCGTCCACTTCCTCCACTTCGTCCACGTCGTCAACTTCGTCAACTTCATCCACATCGTCCTCTTCGTCCACTTCGTCCACTTCGTCTACTTCGTCCACTTCGTCCACTCTGTCATGTTCGTCTACTTCCTCTACTTCCTCCACTTAGTCCACATCCTCCATTTCGTCCACTTCCGCCACTTCCTCCACTTATTCCACTTCGTCCACTTTGTCAAGTTCGTCCACTTCCTCTACTTCCTCCATTTCCTCAACTTCCTTGACTTCCACCACTTCCTCTACTTTCTCTACTTCCTGTACTTCGTCCACTTCGTCCACTTCTTCCACTTCGTCGACTTCGTCCACTTCGTGCACTTCGTCAACTTCTTCCACTTAAACCACTTCGTGCGCTTCGTCCACTTCGTCCACGTCGTCAACTTCGTCCGCTTCATCTACTTCGTCCACTTCCTCCACTTCGTCCACTTCCTCAATTTCGTCCAGTTCCTCCACTTCGTAAACTTCGTCCACATCGTCAACTCCGTCCACTTCGTCAAGTATGTCCACTTCGTCCACTTCGTCAACTTCGTCTACTTCGTCCACTTCGTCCACTTCTTCCACTTCCTCAACTTCCTCCACTTTGTCCACTTCTTCCACTTCATCAACTTCGTCCACTTCCTCCACTTCGTCCACTTCTTCCACATCCTCCACTTCCTCCACTTCCTCCACTTCCTCCACTTCTTCCTCTTCGTCCACTTCGTCCAATTCGCGACTTCGTCCACTTCGTCAGGTTCGTCCACTACGTCCACTTCCTCCATTTCGTCCATTTCCTCCACTTCCTCCACTTCCTCCACTTCCTAAACTTCGTCCACTTTGTCCACTTCGTCCATTTCGTCTACTTCCTCCACTTCCTCCACTTCGTCCAATTCGTCAACTTCGTCCCCTTCGTCCACTTCGTCAACTTCGTCCCCTTCGTCCACTTCTACCACTTCCTCCACTTCATCAACTTCGTCCACTTCGTCCACTTCCCCCAGTTCGTCCATTTCGTGAACTTCCCCACTTCGTCCACTTCCTCCACTTCATCCAGTTCTTCCACTTCCTGCACTTCGTCCATGTCCTCCACTTCCTCCACTTCGTCAACTTCGTCCATTTCGTCCACCTCGTCAGGTTCGTCCACTTACTCCACTTACTCCACTTCCTCCACTTCGTCAACATCGTCCATTTCCTCCACTTCCTCCACTTCATTCACTTCCTCCACTTCTTCCACTTCGTCCACTTTCTCCACTTCATCCACTTCCTCGACTTCGTCCTCTTCGTCCACTTCGTCAACTTCCTCCACTTCCTCCACTTCGTCATGTCTGTCATTTTCGTCCACTTCCTCTACTTCCTCCTGTTGCTCAAGTTCGTCCATTTCCTCCACTTCCTTCAGTTTATCCATTTCGTCCACTTCCTCCACTTCCTTCACTTCGTAAACTTCGCTAACTTCGTCCACTTCGTCAACTTCGTCTTCTTCATCCACTTCCTCCACTCTGTCCACTTCCTCCACTTCGTCAACTTCGTCCACTTCCTCCACTTCCTCCACTTCATCCTCTTCGTCCACTTCCTCATTATCTTCTTCCACTTCGTCCACTCCTCCAATTCGTCAATTTCGTCTCTTTCGTCCACTTCGTCAACTTCGTCCACTTCCTCAACATCGTCCACTTCCTTCACTTCCTCCACTTCATTGACTTGCTGCACTTCTTCCACTTCGTCAACTTTGTCCACTTCGTCCACTTCATCCACTTTGTGCACTTCATCCACTTCGTCCATTTCGTCCACTTCGTCAAGTTCGTCCACTTCCTCCACGTCCTCCACTTCGTCCACTTCCTCCACTTCGTCAACTTCGTCCATTTCCTCCATTTCATCCACTCCTTCCACTTCCTCCACTTCCTCCACTTCTTCCACGTTGTCAACTTCGTCAACTTCTTCCACTTCGTCCACATAGTCCACTTCCTTCACTTCCTCCACTTCGTCCTCTTCGTCCACTTCCTCCACTTCGTCCACTACGTCAACTTCGTCTACTTCCTCCTCTTCCTCCACTTCGTCCACGTCATCAACTCCGTCCACTTCGTCTAGTTCATCCTTTTCGTCCACTTTGTCCACTTCGTCCACTTCGTCAAGTTCGTCCACTTCCTCTACTTCCTCCCCTTCCTCCACTTCCTCCACTTCATCCAATTTGTCCACTTCCTCCACTTCGTCAACTTCGTCCATTTCGTCAACTTCGTCCACTTCCTCCACTTCGTCCACGTCGTCAACTTCGTCCACTTCGTCCAGTTCATCCTCTTCGTCCACTTCGTCCACTTTGTCCACTTCGTCCACTTCGTCAAGTTCGTCCACTTTGTCCACCTCCTCTATTTCCTCCCCTTCCTCCACTTCCTCCACTTCGTCCACTGCCTCCACTTCCTCCACTTCGTCAACTTCGTCCACTTCGTCTACTTCGTCCACTTCATCCACTTCCTCCACTTCGAACACTTCGACCACTTCCTCCACTTCGAACACTTCGTCCACTTCTTCATCTTCATCTTCCACTTCGTCCAATTTGTCAAGTTCGTCCCCTTCGTCCACTTCGTCGTTTTCGTCCACTTCGTGCACTTCTTCCGCTTCCTCCACTTCATCCACTTTCTCCACTGCGTGAAGTTCGTCCGTTTTGTCAACTTCGTCAACTTCGTCCACTTCGTCCACTTCCTCCACATCCTCCACTTCGTCCAATTCGTCCATTTCATCAAGTTCGTCCCCTTCATCCACTTCGTCAAGTTCGTCCATTACGTCCACTTCGTCCACAACGTCCACTTCCTCCACTTCATCAACTTCTTCCACTTCGTCCACTTCGTCATTTTCGTCCATTTCCTCCACTTCCTGAACATCGACCACTTCCTCCACTTCCTCCACTTCATTCACTTCTTGCACTTCTTCCACTTGTCAACTTCGTCCACTTAGTCCACTTCGTCCACTTCATCCACTTCGTGAACTTCACCCACTTCTTCCACTTCCTCCACGTCCTCCACTTGCTTCACTTCGTCCTCGTCGTCAACTTCATAACCTTCGTCCACTTCGTCCTCTTCGTCCACTTCCTCCACTTCATCCACTTCGTTCACTTCGTCAAGTTCGTCTACTTTGTCCACTTCCTCTACTTCCTCCACTTCCTCTACTTCGTCCACTTGCTTTAGTTCCTCCATTTCGTCCACTTCCTCCACTTCGTCCACTTCCCTCACTTCGTAAACTTCGTCAACTTCGTCCACTTCGTCTTCTTCGTCCCATTCCTCCACTTCCTCCACTTCCTCCACTTCATCCACTTCCTCCACTTCCTCCACTTCGTCCTCTTCGTCCTCTTCTTCATCATCTTCTTCCACTTCGTCCACTCCGTCCAATTCGTCAACTTCGTCAACTTCGTCCCCTTCGCCCACTTCGTCAACTTCGTTTCCCTTGTCTACTTCGTCAACTTCGTCCACTTTGTCCACTTCCTCAACATCGTCCACTTCCTCCACTGCATCCACTTCCTGCACTTCTTCCACTTCGTCAACTTCGTCCACTTCCTCCACTTAATCCCCTTCGTCCATTTCGTCCACTTCGTCAAGTTTGTCCACTTCCTCCACTTCCTCCACCTCCTCCACTTCGTCCACTTCTTCATCTTCTTCTTCCACTTCGTTCAATTCGTAAAGTTCGTGAAGTTCGTCCCCTTCGTCCACTTCGTCTCCTTGTCCGCCTCCTACACTTCCTCCACTTGGTCAACTTCTTCCACTTCGTCCACTTCCTCCATTTCCCCAACATCGTCTAGTTCCTCCACTTCCTCCACTTCATTCACTACTTGCACTTCTTCCACCTCGACCACTTCGTCCACTTCTTCCACTTCCTCCAATTCCTCCACTTCGTCCACTTCCTCAATTTCGTCCACTTCCTCCACTTCCTCCACTTCATTCACTACTTGCACTTCTTCAACTTCGTCAACTTCATCCACTTCTTCCACTTCGTCCAATTCCTCCACTTCGTCCACTTCCTCCATTTCGGCCACTTCGTCATGTTCGTCCACTTCCTCTACTTCCTCCACTTCCTCCATTCGGTCCACTTCATCCACTTCCTCCATTTCGTCCAGTTCCTCCACTCCGTCAAATTCATCCACTTCGTCAACTTTGTCCACTTCCTTAACCTCGTTTACTTCGTCCACTTCGTCAACTTCGTCCACTTCCTCCACTTCTTCAACTTCCTACACTTCCTCCACTTTGTCCACTTCGTCCATTTCGTCCACTTCGTCCACTTCGTCAACTTCTTCCACTTCCTCCACTTCGTCAACTTCCTCCACTTCCTCCACTTCGTTCACTTCCTCCACTTCCCATCCACTTCGTCAAGTTCGTCCACTTCGTCCACTTCCTCCGCTTCCTCCACTTCCTCTATTTCGTCCACTTCCTCCAGTTGCTCCACTTCGTCAACTTCGTGCACTTTGTCAACTTCGTCCACTTCCTCCACATCCTCCACTTCGTCCATTTCGTCAAGTTCGTCCCCTTCGTCCACTTCGTCCACTTCGTCAAGTTCGTCCATTACGTCCACTTCGTCAACTTCGTCCACATCGTCCACTTCCTCCACTTCATCAACTTCTTCCACTTCCTCCACTTCGTCATTTTCGTCCACTTCCTCCACTTCCTGAACATCGACCACTTCCTCCACTTCCTCCACTTCATTCACTTTTTGCACTTCATCCACTTGTCAACTTAGTCCACTTCGTCCACTTCATCCACTTCGTGAACTTCATCCACTTCTTCCACTTCCTCCACGTCCTCCACTTCCTTCACTTCATCCTCGTCGTCAACTTCGTCCACTTCGTCCACTTCGTCCTCTTCGTCCACTTCCTCCACTTCCTCCACTTCATCCACTTCCTCCACTTCCTCCACTTCATCCACTTCGTTCACTTCGTCAAGTTCGTCTAATTTGTCCACTTCCTCTACTTCCTCAACTTCCTCCACTTCGTCCACTTCCTCCACTTGCTTCAGTTCCTCCATTTCGTCCACTTCCTCCACTTCGTCCACTTCCCTCACTTCGTAAACTTCATCAACTTCGTCCACTTCGTCAACTTCATCTTCTTCGTCCCATTCCTCCACTTACTCCACTTCATCCACTTCCTCCACTTCCTCCACTTCGTCCCCTTCGTCCACTTCTTCATCATCTTCTTCCACTTCGTCCACTCCGTCCAATTCGTCAACTTCGTCAAGTTCGTCCCCTTCGCCCACTTCGTCCCCTTCGCCCACTTCGTCAACTTCGTTTCCTTCGTCTACTTCGTCAACTTCGTCCACTTTGTCCACTTCCTCAACATCGTCCACTTCCTCCACTTCCTCCACTGCATCCACTTCCTAGACTTCTTCCACTTCGTCCACTTCCTCCACTTCCTCCACTTCCTCCACTTAATCCACTTCATCCACTTCGTCCATTTCGTCCACTTCGTCAAGTTTGTCCACTTCCTCCACTTCCTCCACCTCCTCCACTTCCTCCACTTCTTCATCTTCTTCTTCCACTTCGTTCAATTCGTAAACTTCGTGAAGTTCGTCCCCTTCGTCGACTTCGTCTCCTTGTCCGCTTCCTACACTTCCTCCACTTGGTCAACTTCTTCCACTTCGTCCACTTCCTCCATTTCCCCAACATCGTCCAGTTCCTCCACTTCCTCCACTTCATTCACTACTTGCACTCTTCCACTTCGTCCACTTCCTCAATTTCGTCCACTTCCTCCACTTCCTCCACTCCGTCCACTTCGTCCACTTCGTCAACTTCGTCTACTTCGTCCACTTCCTCCACTTCTTCCACTTCCTCCACTTCCTCCCCTTCCTCCACTTCGTCCACTTCGTCAACTTCCTCCACTTCCTCCACTTCGTCCACTTCGTTCACTTCTTCCACGTCCTCCACTTCGTCCACTTCCTCCACTTCGTCCACGTCGTCAACTTCGTCAACTTCTTCCACTTCTTCCAGTTCGTCCACTTGGTCCTCTTCTTCCACTTCCTCCACTTCGGCCACTTCGTCATGTTCGTCCACTTCCTCTACTTCCTCCACTTCCTCCAGCTGGTCCACTTCGTCCACTTCCTCCATTTCGTCCACTTCCCCCACTGCGTCAACTTCATCCACTTCGTCAACTTCCTTAACCTCGTCTACTTCGTCACAATGTCAACTTCATCTACTTCGTCCACTTCCTCCAGTTCTTCAACTTCCTACACTTCCTCCATGTTGTCCACTTCGTCCATTTCGTCCACTTCGTCAACTTCGTCAACTTCGTCGACTTCTTCCTCTTCGTCCACTTTGTCGACTTCCTCCACTTCCATCACTTCATCCACTTCGTCCACTTCGTCAAGTTCGTCCACTTCCTCCACTTCCTCCATTTCGTCCACATCCTCCAGTTGCTCCACTTTGTCAACTTCGTCCACTTCGTCAACTTCCTCCACTTCCTCCACATCCTAAACTTCGTCCAATTCGTCCACTTCGTCAAGTTTGTCCCTTCGTCCACTTCGTCCACTTCCTCCACTTCATCAACTTCTTCCACTTCCTCCACCTCGTCATTTTCGTCCACTTCCTGCAATTCCTCCACTTCATTCACTTCCTTCATTTCTTCCACTTGTCAACTTCGTCTACTTCGTCCACTTCCTCCACTTCCTCCACTTCCTCCACTTCGTCCTCTTCGTCCACTTCTTCATCTTCTTCTTCCACTTCGTCCATTTCGTCCAATTCGTCAACTTCGTCCACTTCAACAACTTCGTCAAGTTCGTCCCCTTCGTCCACTTCCTCCACTTCGACAACTTCTTCCACTTCGTCCACTTCGTCAATTTCGTCGACTTCCTCCACTTCTTCAACATCGTCCGCTTCCTCCACTTCATTCACTTCCTGAACTTCTTCCACTTCGCCAACATCGTCCACTTCCTCCACTTCTTCCACTTCATCCACTTTGTCAACTTCGTCAAGTTCGTCCACTTCGCCCACTTCATCCACTTCCTCCACTTCGACATCCTCTTCTTCCACTTCGTCCAATTCGTCCACTTCCTCCACTTCGTCCACATCCTCCATTTCGTCCACTTCCTCTACTTCATCCACTTCACCCACTTCGTCAAGTTCGTCCACTTCATCCACTTTGTCCACTTCATCCACTTCTTCCACTTCCTCCACTTCCTCCACCTCCTCCACTTCCTCCACTTCCTCCTTTTCGTCCAATTCTTCCACTTCCTCAACATCGTCCATTTCCTCCACTTCCTCCACTTCATTCACTTCCTCCACTTCCTCCACTTCGTCAACTTCGTCCACTTCGTCGATTTCGTGCACTTCGTCAACTTCGTCCACTTCCTCCACCTCCTTCACTTTGTCTACTTCGTACACTTCGTCAATTTCCTCTACTTCGTCAACTTCCTCCACTTCGTCCACTTCCTCCACTTCGTTCACTTCCTCCATTTCGTCTACTTCCTCCACTTCGTCCACTTCCTCGACTTCCACCACTTCCTCCACTTCCTCGACTTCGTCAACTTCGTCCACTTCATCCACTTCGTCAATTTCGTCTCCTTCGTCAGCTTCCTCCGCGTCCTCCACTTCGTCCACTTCCTGCACTTTGTCCACTTCGTCCTCTTCGTCCACCTCTTCATCCTCTTCTTCCACTTCATCCAATTCGTCCAATTCGTCAACTTTGTCAACTTCGTCAACTTCGTCAACTTCGTCAACTTCGTCCACTTCGTAAACTTCATCAACTTCGTCCCCTTCGTCCGCTTCTTCCATTTCCTGCACTTCTTCCACTTCGTCCACTTCGTCAATTTCGTCGACTTGCTCCACTTCCTCAACATCTTTCACTTCCTCAACTTCCTCCACTTCATTCACTTCTTCAACTTCTTCCACCTCGTCAACTTCGTCCTCTTCCTCCACTTCCTCCACTTCATCCACTTCGTCCATTTCGTCCACTTCGTCAAGTTCGTCTACTTCCTCCACTCCCACCACTTTGCTCACTACGTCCACTTCTTCCACTTCGTCCACATCCTCCATTTCGTCCACTTCCTCTTCTTCATCCACTTCGTCCACCTCGTCCACTTCGTCCACCTCGTCCACTTTGTCCACTTCATCCACTTCTTCCACTTCCTCCACTTCCTCCACCTCCTCCACTTTGTCGTCTTCGTCCACATCGTCCACTTCGTCAATTTCCTCTACTTCCTCAACTTCCTCCACTTCTTCCACTTCCTACACTTCGTTCACTTCCTCCATTTCATCCACTTCCTCCACTTCCTCCACTTCGTCCATTTCGTCCTCTTCGTCCTCTTCATCCACTTCATCCACTTCCTCCAATTCGTCCACTTCCTCCACTTCGTCCACTTTGTCCTGTTCATCCACTTCGTCTACTTCGTCCACTTCCTCTACTTCCTCCACTTCCACCACTTCGCCCACTTCATCCACTTCCTCACTTTCTCCACATCCTCAATTTCGTCCACTTCCTCCACTTCGTCCACTTCGTCCACTTCATCCACGTTGTCCACTTCATCCACTTCTTCCACTTCGTCGACTTTGTCCACTTCGTCCGCTTCGTCAACTTCTTCCACCTCGTCCACTTCACCCACATCGTCCACTTCGTCCACCTCCTCCACTTCGTCCACTTCGTCCACTTCGTCTACTTTCTCCACTTCCACCACTTCGCTCACTACGTCCACTTCCTCCACTTCTTCCACATCCTCCATTTCGTCCACTTCCTTCACTTCATCCACTTCGTAAGCTTCGTCAAGTTCGTCCACTTTATCCACTTCATCCACTTTGTCCACTTCATCCACTTTATCCACTTCCTCCACTTACTCCACTTCGTTCATTTCGTCCACTTCGTCCTCTTCATTCACTTCGTCCACTTCGTGATGTTCGTCCACTTCGTCTACTTCCTCTACTTCCTCCACTTCCACCACTTCCTCCACTTCGTCCACTTCCTCCACTTCGTCCACATCCTCCATTTCGTCCACTTCCTCCACTTCATCCACTTCGTCCACTTCGTCAAGTTCATCGAGTTCATCCACTTCCTCTACTTCCTCCACTTCCTCCACTTCCTCCACTTCCTCGACTTCCACCACGTCCTCGACTTCGTCCACTTCCTCCACTTCATCCACTTCGTCATTTTCGTCTACTTCGTCAGCTTCCTCCATTCCTCCACTTCGTCCACTTCCACCACTTTGGCCACTTCGTCCAATTCGTCCAATTCGTCAACTTCGTCAACTTCGTCCACTTCGTCAACGTCGTCAACTTTGTCCCCTTTGTCAGCTTCTTCCACTTCGTCCACTTCGTCAATTTCGTCGACTTCCTCCTTTTCCTCAAGTTCTTCCACTTCGTCAACATCGTCCTCTTCCACTTCCTCCACTTCGTTCACTTCGTCCAATTCGTCCACTTCCTCTACTTCGTTCACTTCGTCCTCTTCATCCACTTCCTCCACTTCCTCCACTTCGTCCACTTCGTCCACTTCATCCACTTCGTCATGTTCGTCCACTTCGTCATGTTCATCCACTTCGTCATGTTCGTCCTCTTCATCCACTTCGTCCACTTCCTCCACTTCGTCCACTTCCTCCACTTCGGCAACTTCATCCACTTCCTCTACTTCCTCCACTTCCACCACTTCGCCCACATCGTCCACCTCCCCCACTTCGTCCACATCCTCCATTTCTCCCACTTCCTCCACCTCATCCACTTCGTCCACTTCGTCCAGTTCGTCCACTTCATTCACTTTGTCCAGTTCATCCACTTCTTCCACTTCATCGACTTCGTCTACTTTGCCCACTTCGTCCACTTCGTGCACTTCGTCGACTTCGTCATGTTCGTCCACTTCCTCTACTTCCTCCACTTCCACCACTTCGCTCACTTCGTCCACTACCTCCACTTCATCCACATCCTCCATTTCGTCCACTTCCTCCTCTTCATCCACCTCGTCCACTTCGTCAAGTTCGTCCACTTCATCCACTTTGTCCAGTTCATCCACCTGTACCACTTCCTCCACTTCCTCCACTTCTTCCACTTCGTCCATTTCGTCCACTTCGTCCTCTTCATCCACTTCGTCCACTTCGCGATGTTCGTCCACTTCCTCTACTTCCTCCACTTCCACCACTTTGCCCACTTCGTCCACTTCCTCCACTTCGTCCACATCCTCCATTTCGTCCACTTCCTCCACTTCGTCCACTTCCTCCACTTCCTCCACTTCGTCCACTTCCTCCACTTCGTCCACTTCCTCGACTTCCACCACTTCCTCCACTTCCTCGACTTCGTCAACTTCGTCCACTTCATCCAGTTGGTCAATTTCGTCTACTTCGTCAGCTTCTCCACTTCCTCCACTTCGTCCACTTCCTCCACTTTGTCCACTTCGTCCTCTTCGTCCACGTCTTCATCCTCTTCTTCCACTTCGTCCAATTCGTCCAATTCGTCAACTTCGTCAACTTTCCCCATTTCGTCAACTTCGTCCACTTCGTCAACTTCGTGAACTTCGTCCCCTTCGTCCGCTTCTTCCACTTCCTGCACTTCTTCCACTTCGTCCACTTCGTCAATTTCGTCGACTTCCTCCACTTCCTCAACATCGTCCACTTCCTCGACTTCCTCCACTTAATTCACTTCCTCAACTTCTTCCACTTCGTCAACATCGTCCTCTTCCTCCACTTCATCCACTTCGTCAACTTCGTCCATTTCGTCAACTTCGTCCATTTCGTCCACTTCGTCAAGTTCGTCCACGTCCTCCACTTCCCCCACTACCTCCACTTTGTACACTTCTTCCACTTCTTCCACTTCGTCAACTTCATCCTCTTCGTCCACCTCGTCCCCTTCGTGCACTTCGACCACTTCGACCACTTCGTCCATTTCGTCCACTTCGTCCACCTCATCAACTTCTTCCACTTCGTCCATTTCGTCCACTTCGTCCACTTCGTCCACTTCCTCTACTTCGTCAACTTCCTCGACTTCGTCCACTTCTTCCACTTCCTCCACTTCGTTCACTTCCTTCATTTCGTCCACTTTGTCCACTTCCTCGACTTCCACCACTTCGTCCATTTCGTCCACTTTGTCCTCTTAATCCACATCGTCCACTTCCTCCACTTCATCTACTTCGTCTACTGCGTCATGTTCGTCCACTTCGTTCGCTTCCTCTACTTCTTCCACTTCCACCACTTCGCACTTCGTCCACTTCCTCCACTTCGTCCACATCCTCCATTTCGTCCACTTCCTCCACTTCTTCCACTTCGTCCACTTCGTCAACTTCGTCCACTTCCTCCACCTCCTCCACTTCGTCAACTTCGTCCACTTCGTCAATTTCTTCTACTTCGTCAGCTTCGTCCACTTCCTGCACTTCCTCCACTTTGTCCACTTCGTCCTCTTCGTCCACCTCTTCATCTTCTTCCACTGCGTCCAATTCGTCCAATTCGTCAACTTCGCAACTTCATCAACTTCGTCAACTTCGTCTACTTCGTCCACTTCCTGCACTTCTTCCACTTTGTTCACTTCGTCAATTTCGTCGACTTCCTCCACTTCCTCAACATCGTCGACTTGCACAACTTCCTCCACTTCATTCACTTCCTCAACTTCTTCCACTTCGTCAACATCGTACTCTTCCTCCACTTCATCCACTTCGTCAACTTCGTCCATTTCGTCCACTTCGTCAAGTTCGTCCACTTCCTTCACTTCCTCCACTACCTCCACTTTGTCCACTTCATTCACTTCCTCCACATCGTCCACCTCGTCAACTTCGTCCACTTCGTCCTCTTCGTCCACTTCGTCAACTTCCTCCATTTCGTCCACTTCCTCCACTTCCTCCATTTTCTCCACTTCGTCCACGTCGTAAACTTCATGCACTTCGTCCACTTCGTCGACTTCCTCTACTTCGTCCATTTCGTCCACTTCGTCCTCTTCATCCACTTTGTCCGCTTTGTCCACTTCCTCCACTTCCTCCACTTCGTCCACTTCGTCATGTTCATCAACTTCGTCCACTTCCTCTACTTCCTCCACTTCCACCACTTTGCCCACTTTGTCCACTTCCTCCACTTCGTCCACTTCCTCCACTTCGTCCACTACCTCGACTTCCACCACTTCGTCCACTTCGTCCACTTTGTCAATTTCGTCTACTTCGTCAGCTTCCTCCACTTCCTCCACTTCGACCAGTACATCCACTTCCTCCACTTTGTCCACTTCGTCCCCTTCGTCCACCTATTCATCCCCTTCTTCCACTTCGTCCAATTCGTCCACTTCGTCAACTTTGTCAACTTGTCCACTTCGTCCCCTTCATCACTTCGACCACTTCGTCCACTTCGGCCACTTCGTCCATTTCGTCCACTACGTCAACTTCTTCCACTTTGTCAATTGCGTCCACTTCCTCCACTTCGTCTACGTCGCCAACTTCGTCAACTTCATCCACCTCGTCCTTTTCGTCCACTTCCTCCACATCGTCCACTTCCTCCACTTCGTCCTCTTCCTCCACTTCGTCCACTTCCTCCATTTCGTCCACTTCATCCACTTCGTCCACTTCCTCCATTTCGCCCACTTCCTCCACTTCGTCAACTTGGCCCACTTCATGTACTTCGTCCAGTTCGTTAAATTCGTCTACTTGCTCCACTTCCTCCACTTCGTCCACTTGCTGCACTTCCTCTACTTCCTCCCTTTCGTCCAATTCCTCCACTTCCTCAACATCGTCCATTTCCTCCATTTCCTCCACTTCATTCACTTCCTCCACTTAGTCCACTTCGTCAACTTCGTCCACTTCGTCAAGTTCGTCTACTTCGTCGATTTCGTCCACTTCGTCAAGTTCGTCCACTTCCTCCACCTCCTCCACTTAGTCCACTTCGTCCACTTCGTCAATTCCTCGACTTCGTTAACTTCCTCCACTTCGTCCACTTCGTTCACTTCCTCCATTTCGTCCACTTCCTCCACTTCCTCCACTTCGTCGATTTCGTCCACATCGTCCATTTTGTCCACTTCGTCCTCTTCATCCACTTCGTCCACTTTCTCCACTTCTTCCACTTCGTCCTCTTCGTCATCTTCGTCCACTTCGTCCGCTTCCTCTACTTCCTCCACTTCCACCACTTTCGCGCACTTCGTCCACTTCCTCCACTTCGTCCACATCCTCCATTTCGTCCACTTCCTCCACTTCATCCACTTCGTCCACTTCGTCAAGTTCTCCAGTTCGTCCACTTCCTCTACTTCCTCCACTACATCCACTTCCTACACTTCCACCACTTCCTCCACTTCCTCCACTTCCTCCACTTCGTCAACTTCGTCCACTTCGTCAATTTCGTCTACTTCGTCAGCTTCCTCCACCTCCTCCTTTTCGCCCACTTTGTCCCCTTCCTCCACTTTGTCCACTTCGTCGTCTTCGGCCACCTCTTCATCTTCTTCTTCCACTTCATCCAATTCGTCCATTTCATCAATTTCGTCAACTTCGTCAACTTTGTCCACTACGTCAACTTCGTCCCCCTCGTCCAATTTGTCCACTTCCTGCACTTCTTCCACTTCGTCCACTTCGTCAATTTCGTCGACTTCCTCCACTTCCTCAACATCGTCCACTTACTCAACTTCCTCCACTTCATTCACTTGCTCAACTTCTTCCATTTCGTCAACATCGTCCTCTTCCTCCACTTCCTCCACTTCATCCACTTCGTCAACTTCGTCCATTTCGTCCACTTCGTCAAGTTCGTCCACTTCCTCCACTACCTCCACTTTGTCCACTTTGTCCACTTCTTCCACTTCGTCAACTTCATCCACTTCGTCCCCTTCGTGCACTTCGACCACTTCGTCCACTTCGACCACTTCATCCATTTCGTCCACTTCGTCCACTTCGTCAACTTCGTCAACTTCTTCCACTTCGTAAATTTCGTCCACTTCGTCCACTTCCTCCACTTCGTCCACGTTGTCAACTTCGTCAATTTCGTCCACTTCGTCCTTTACGTTCACTTCGTCCCCTTCCTCCACTTCGTCCACTTCCTCTACTTCTATCTTCGTCCACTTCCTCCACTTCCTCAACTTCGTCCACTTCCTCCATTTCGTCCACTTCCTCCACTTCCTCCATTTCGTCATTTTTCTCCACTTCGTCAACTTTGCCCACTTCGTCAACTTCGTCCAGTTCGTTAACTTCGTCTACTTCGTCCACTTCCTCCACTTCATTTACTTCCTCCACGTCCTCCACTTCGTCAAATTCGTCCACTTCGTCAAGTTCGTCCACTTACTCCACCTCCTCCACTTTGTCCAGTTCGTCCACTTTGTCAATTTCCTCTACTTCGTCAACTTCCTGCACTTCGTCCATTTCTTCCACTTCCTCCACTTCGTTCACTTCCTCGATTTCGTCCACTTCGTCCACTTCGTCAACTTCGTCCACTTCTTCCTCTTCGTCCACTTCGTCCACCTCGTCCACTTCCATCACTTCATCCACTTCGTCAAGGTCGTCTACTTCATCTACTTCATCTACTTCCTCCAGTTGCTCCACTTCCTCCGCTTCCTTCACTTCCTCCACTTCCTCCACTTTGTCCACTTGGTCCACTTCGTG
This sequence comes from Vigna nakashimae, assembly GCA_034642375.1. Lineage (NCBI taxonomy): Eukaryota > Viridiplantae > Streptophyta > Magnoliopsida > Fabales > Fabaceae > Vigna > Vigna nakashimae. Next base: position 36,328,281 of record CM067765.1, read on the forward strand.
CACTTCCTCCACTTCATCCACTTCGTCAACTTCGTCAACTTCCTCGACTTCGTCTACTTCGTCAATTTCGTCCACTTCGTCTCCTTCGTCCACTTCCTCCACTTCGTCTAGTTCATCCACTTCCTCCACTTTCTCCGCATTCTCCACTTCGTTCACTTCGTCAGCTTCATCTATTTCGTCCACTTCATCAAGTTCGTCCACTTCCTCTACTTCCTACACTTCGTCAAGTTCTTCGACTTCCTTTACTTCGTCCACTTCCTCCACATCCTCCATTTCCTCCAATTCCTCCACTTCCTCAACATCGTCCATTTTCTCCACTTCGTCCACTTCCTCCACTTCCTCCACTTCGTCCACTTTGTCCACTTTGTCCACTTCGTCCACTTCGTCCACTTCTTCCACTTCGTCCACTTCCCCCACTTCCTCCACTTCCTCTACTTCGTCCCCTTCGTCAGTTTCGTCAACTTCGTCCAATTCATCCACTTCCACCACTTTGTCCACATTATCCACTTCGTCCACTTCGTCAACTTCGTCAGCTTCATCTATTTCGTTCACTTCATCAAGTTCGTCCTCTTCCTCTACTTCCTACACTTCGTCAAGTTCGTCTACTTCCTCCACTTCGTCCACTTCCTCCACTTTCTCCATTTCGTCCAATTCCTCCACTTCCTCAACATCGTCCATTTCCTCCACTTCGTCCACCTCCTCCACTTCCTCCACTTCTTCCACTTTGTCCACTTCCTCCATTTCGTCCACTTCCTCCACTTCCTCCACTTCGTCAACTTCCTTCTCTTCGTTAACTTCGCCCATTTCACCCACTTCGTCCACTTCGTCAACTTCGTCTACTTCGTCCACTTCGTCAAGTTCCTCCACTTCCTCCACTTCGTCCACTTCGTCCACTTCCTCCATTTCGTCCAATTCCTAGACTTCCTCAACATCGTCCATTTCCTCCACTTCCTCCACTTCATTCACTTCATTCACTCCGTCCACCTCGTCAACTTCGTCCAATTCGTCCTCTTCGTTCACTTCGTCCACTTCCTCCAGTTTCTCCACTTCGTGCACTTCCTCCACTTCGTCCACTTCGTCCACTTCGTCCACTTCATCCACTTCGTCCACTTGCTCCATTTCGTCCACTTCCTCCACTTCGTCAACTTCCTCCACTTCGTGAGCTTCGCCCAATTCGTCAACTTCATCCACATCGTTAACTTCGTATACTTCGTCCACTTCCTCAACATCGTCCATTTCCTCCACTTCCTCCACTTCATTCACTTCCTCCACTTTGTCCCCTTCGTCAACTTCGTCCACTTCCTCCATTTCGTCCACTTCCTCCACTTCGTCAACTTCCTCCACTTTGTGAGCTTCGCCCAATTCGTCAACTTCGTCCACATCGTTAACTTTGTATACTTCGTCCACTTCCTCAACATCGTCCATTTCCTCCACTTCCTCCACTTCATTCACTTCCTGCACTTTGTCCCCTTCGTCAACTTCGTCCACTTCGTCCATTTCGTCCACTTCGTCAAGTTCGTCCACTTCCTCCACTTCCTCCACTTTCTCCACTTCGTCGACTTTGTCAATTTCCTCTACGTCGTCAACTTCCTCCAATTCGTCCACTTCTTCTACTTCCTCCACTTCGTTCACTTCCTACACTTCGTCCAATTCGTCAACTTCGTCCACTTCTTCCTCTTCGTCCACTTCCATCACTTCATCCACTTCGTCAAGTTCGTCCGCTTCGTCTACCTCCTGTACTTCCTCCACTTCCTCCACTTCCTTCACTTCCTCCACTTCCTCGAGTTCCTCCACTTTGTCCACTTCGTCCACTTGGTCCACTTCGTTCACTTCTTCCACTTTGTTCACTTCGTCCACTTCCTCCACTTCGTCAATTTCGTCCACTTCGTCTGCTTCGTCCACTCCGTCTCCTTCCTCCGCTTCGTCAAGTTCATCCAGTTCCTCCACTTCCTCCACTTCGTCCTCTTCGTCCACTTCCTCCACGTCGTCCAATTCTTCCACTTCCCCAAAATCGTCCATTTCCTACACTTCGTCCACTTCCTCCAATTCATCCACCTTGTCCACTTCCTCCATTTCGTCCACTTCCTCCACTTTGTCAACTTCATCCACTTCGTCAACATCGCCCACTTCGTCAACTTCGTCCACTTCGTCAACTTCGTCTACTTCGTCCACTCCGCCAACTTCGTCTACTTCGTCCACTTCCTCCACTTCCTCCACTTCCTCCACTTCCTCCATTTCGTCCAATTCCTCCACTTCCTCAACATCGTCCATTTCCTCCACTTCCTCCACTTCTTCAACTTCGTCAACTTCGTCCAGTTCCTCCACTTCGTCCAGTTCTTACACTTCCTCCACTTCGTCCACATCCTCTACTTCCTCCACTTCGTCCATTTCGTCCACCTCGTCAAGTTCGTCCACTTCCTCAATCTCCTCCACTTCGTCCACTTCTTCCACATCCTCCACTTTGTGCACTTCGTCTACTTCCTCCACTTCGTCCACGCCGTCAACTTCGTCCACTTCCTCCGCTTCGTCCACTTCGTCCTCTTCGTCCACTTCTTCCGCATCTTCCACTTCATTTACTTCGTCCACTTCGTCAAGTTCGTCCACTTCGTCCATTTCGTCCACTTCGTCAAGTTCGTCCCCTTCTTCCACATCCTCCACTTCCTCTACTTCTTCAACTTTGTCCACTTCGTCTACTTCATCTACTTCGTCCCCTTCGTCCACTTCGTCTAGTTCGTCCTCTTCGTCCACTTCGTCAACTTCTTCCACTTCGTCCACTTCCTCCACTTCGTCCACATCGTCAACTTAGTCAACTTCATCCACTTCGTCCTCTTCGTCCACATCGTCTACTTCCTCCACTTACTCCACTTCTTCTACTTCCTCCACCTCGTCCACTTCTTCTACTTCCTCCACTTCGTCCACTTTTTCCACTTCCTCCACTTCCTCCACTTCGTCTAGTTCCTCCACTTCGTCCACGTCGTCAACTTCGTCCACTTCCTCCGCTTCGTCCACTTCGTCCTCTTCGTCCCCTTCGTCGACTTCCTCAACTTGCTCAACATCGTCCACTTCCTCCACTTCCTCCACTTCATCCACTTCGTCCACTTCGTCAAGTTCGTCCACTTCCCCCACTTCAGCCACTTCATCTACTTCCTCCACTTCGTCATCTTCTTCTTCCACTTCCTCAAATTCGTCCACTTCGACCACTTCGTCAACTTCCTCTACTCCGTCCACTTCCTCCACTTCTTTTACTTCCTGAACTTCTTCCACTTCGTCAACATCGTCCACTTCCTCCACATAATCCACTTCGTCAACTTCGTCAAGTTCGTTCACTTCCTCCACTTTGGCAACTTCATCCACTTCCTCCACTTCATCATCTTCTTCTTCCACTTCGTCCAATTCGTCAACTTCGCCAACTTCGTCCACTTCGTGAACTTCCTCCACTTCGTCCACTTCCTCCACTTCGTCCACTTCTTCTTCCACTTCCTCCACTTCGTTCACTCCTTCCACTTCCTCCACTTCGTCCAGTTCCTCCACTTCGTCCACGTCGTCAACTTCGTCCACGTCATCCTCCTCGTCCATTTCGTCTACTTCGTCCTCTTCGTCCACGTCCTCCACCTCCTCCACTTCATCCACTTCGTCCACTTCGTCCACTTCATCCACTTCCTCCACTTCGTCAACTTCTTCCACTTCCTTCACTTCGTCCACTTCCTCCATTTCCTCCACTTCGTCCATTCCGTCCACTTTTTCCACTTCCTCCATTTCGTCCACTTCGTCTACTTCCTCTGGTTCGTCCACGTCATCCACTTCCTCCGCTTCGTCCACTTCGTCCTCTTCGTCCTCTTCTTCCGCTTCATCCACTTCGTCCACTTCGTCAAGTTCGTCCACTTCCTCCACTTCGTCCACTTCATCCATTCTTCAACTTCGTCCATTTCGTCCACTTCATCAAGTTCGTCCACTTCCTCCACTTCCTCCACTTCGTCCACTTCTTCCACTTCGTCAGCTTCGTCAACTTCTTCCACTTCGTCCACTTCCTACACTTCGACTACGTCGTGAACTTCATCCACTTCGTCCACTTCATCCTCTTCGTCCACTTCGTCCACTTTGTTCACTTCCTCCACTTCCTCCACTTCGTCCACTTCCTCTACTTCCTCCACTTCCTCCACTTCCTCGACTTCCACTACTTCCTCCACTTGCTCCCCTTCGTCAACTTCGTCCACTTCGTCCACTTCGACCACTTCGTCAACTTCGTCTACTTCTTCCACTTCCTCCACTTCGTCCCCTTTGTCCACTTCTTCATCTTCTTCTTCCACTTCGTCCACTTTGTCCAATTCGTCAACTTCGTCCACTTCGACAACTTCGTCAAGTTCTTCCCCTTCATCCACTTCGACAACTTCTTCCACTTCGTATAATTTGTCGACTTCCTCCACTTCGTCCACATCCTCCACTTCCTCCACTTCTTCAACTTCGTCCAGTTCCTCCACTTCGTCCAGTTCTTACACTTCCTCCACTTCGTCCACATCCTCTTCTTCCTCCACTTCGTCCATTTCGTCCACCTCGTCAAGTTCGTCCACTTTGTCCACTTCCTCCACTTCGTCAAGTTCGTCCACTTCCTCCACTTCGTCCCCTTCCTCTATTTCCTCCACTTCCAATTCTTCCACTTCCTCCACTTCCTCCACGTCGTCAAGTTCGTCCACTTCCTCTACTTCCTACACTTTATTCACATCATTCACTTCCTCCACTTTGTCCACTTTGTCCACTTCTTCCGCTTTCTCCACATCGTCTACTTCCTCCACTTCATCACTTCGTCCACCTCGTCCAGTTCGTTAACTTCGTCCACTTCGTCCACTTCGTCAACTTCGTCCACTTCGTCCACTTTGTCCACTTTTTCCACTTCGTCCACTTCCTCTACTTCCTGCACTTCGTCCACATCATTCACTTCCTCCACTTCGTCCACTTCTTCCGCTTTCTCCACATTGTCTACTTGGTCCACATCATCACTTCGTCCACTTCGTCAACTTCGTGCACTTCGTTCAATTCGTCCACTTCGTCCACTTCCTCCATTTCCTCCACTTCCTTCACTTCGTCCACTTCCCCAACTTCTTCATCTTCCTCCACTTCGTCCAGTTCCCCCACTTCGTCCACTTTGTCCACTTCGTCCACTTCGTCATCTTCGTCCACTTCGTCCACTTCCTCCATTTCGTCCACTTCCTCCGCTTCCTCCACTTCCTCCACTTCGTCAACTTCGTCCACTTCGTCCACTTCCTCCTCTTCGTCCACTTCCTCCACTTCCTCCGCTTCGTGCTCTTCTTGCACTGCTTGATCTTCTTCTTGGACTTCGTCCAATGCATAGACTTCGTGAAGTTCGTGCCCTTCGTCCACTACGTCAACTTCGTCTCGTTCGTCCGCTTCCTGCACTTCCTCCACTTCATTCTTGCACTTCTTTCACTTCGTCAACTTCGTCAATTTCCTCCAATTCCTCCACTTCCTCAACATCGATCATTTCGTCCACTTCCTCCACTTCATTCACTTCCTCTATTTCGTCCACTTCGTCCACTTTGTCAAGTTCGTCCACTTCCTCCACTTCCTCCACTTCGTTCAATTCCTCCTTTTCGTCCACTTCTTCCACTTCGTCCACTTCTTCGACTTCCTCCACTTCCTCCAATTCGTCCAGTTCTTCCACTTCCTCCACTTTGTCCACATTCTCCATTTCCTCCACTTCATCCACTTCGTCAACTTCGTCCATTTCGTTCACTTCATCAACTTCTTCCACTTCCTCCACTTCCTCCACTTCGTCAAGTTCGTCCACTTCCTTCACTTCCCCCACTTTCTCCACTTCCTCCACTACGTCCACATCTGGATTTCCTCCACTTCTTCCACTTCGTCCACTTCCTCCACTTCCTCCACTTCGTCCACTTCGTCCACTTCGTCTACTTTCTCCACTTCCTCCACGTCGTCAATATCGTCCACTTCCTCCGCTTCGTCCACTTGGTCCTCTTCGTCCACTTCGTCAACTTTGTCCACTTCTTCCACTTCCTCCACTTCATCCACTTCGTCCACCTCGTCAAGTTCGTCCACTTTCGCCACTTCATCCACTTCGTCAACTTCGTCCATTTCGTCCACTTCGTCATGTTCGTCCACTTCCTTCACTTCCTCAACTTTGTCCACTTCTTCCACTTCGCCGATTCATCTACCTCGTCAACTTCTTCCACTTCGTCCACTTCCTCCACTTCGTCCACGTAGTCAACTTCGTCAACTTCATCCACTTCGTCCACTTCGTCCTCTTCGTCCACTTCGTCCTCTTCGTCCACTTCCTCCACTTCCTCCACTTCCTCCACTTTCTCCACTTCTTCCACTTCCTCCACTCCGTCCGCTTCTTCCACTTCCTCCACTTCGTCCTCTTTGTCCACTTCGTCTACTTCGTCCTCTTCGTCCACTTCGTCCACTTCGTCAAGTTCGTCCACTTCATCCACTTGCTCCACCTCGTCTACTTCTTTCACTTCGTCCACTTCCTCAATTTCGTCCACTTCCTCAACATCGTCCACATCCTCCACTTCGTCCACATCATTCCAATTCGTCCACTTTGTCCACTTCGTCCACTTCGTCCATTTCCTCCAATTCCTCCACTTCCTCAACTTCGACCATTTCGTCCACTTCCTCCACTTCATTCACCTCCTCTATTTCGTCAACTTCGTCAACTTCGTCCACTGCGTCCACTTCGTCAACTTCGTCCACTTTGTCAAGTTTGTCAACTTCCTCCACTTCATCCACTTCGTTCAATTCGGCCTTTTCGTCCACTTCTTCCACTTCGTCCACCTCTTCCACTTCCTCCACTTCCTCCACTTCCTCCACTTCCTCCACTTCCTCCACTTCGTCACCTTCGTCCACTTACTCCACTTTGTCCAGTTCTTCCACTTCCTCCACTTTGTCCACATTCTCCACTTCCTCCACTTCGTCACCTTCGTCCACTTCATCCATTTCGTCCGCTTCATCAAATTCGTCCACTTCCTCTACTTCGTCAAGTTCGTCCACTTCCTCCACTTTGTTCACTTCCTCTACTTCGTCCACATCCTCCATTTCCTCCACTTCGTCCACTTCTTCCACTTCCTCCACTTCGTCCACTTCGTCTACTTCCTCCACTTCTTCGACGTCGTCAACATCGTCCACTTCCTTCCCTTCGTCCACTTCGTCCTCTACGTCCACTTCGTCAACTTCGTCGACTTCGTCCACTTCTTCTGCTTCCTCCACTTCATCCACTTCCTCCACTTCGTCAAGTTCGTCCACTTCCTCCACTTCCTCCACTTCGTCAACTTCGTCCATTTCGTCCACTTCGTCAAGTTCGTCCACTTCCTCCCTTCCTCCACTTCCTCCTCTTTGTCCACTTCTTCCACTTCTTCCACTTCGTCGACTTCGTCCACTCCGTCTACTTCGTCAACTTCTTCCACTTCGTCCACTTCGTCCACGTCGTCAACTTCGTCAACTTCATCCTGTTCGTCCACTTCCTCCACTTCGTCCACTTCCTCCACTTTGTCCACTTCATCCATTTCTTCCACTTCCTCCACTTCGTCCACTTCTTCCACTTCCTCCACTTCGTCCACTCCGTCCACTTCCCCCACTTCGTCCAGTTCCTCCACGTCGTCAACTTCTTCCACTTCATCCTTTTCGTTCACTTCGTTTACTTCGTCCTCTTCGTCCACTTCCACCACTTCCTCCACTTCATCCACTTGGTCCACTTCGTCAAGTTCGTCCGCTTCATCCACTTCCTCCACTTCGTCAACTTCTTCCACTTCGTCCTCTTCGTCCACTTCCTCCAATTCGTCCACTGCCTCCATTTCCCCTACTTCGTCCATTTCGTCCACTTTTTCCACTTCCTCCACTTCGTACTCTTCTTCTACTTCCTCCACTTCGTCAACTTTGTCCACTTGGTCCATTTCGTCCACTTCATCAAGTTCGTCCACTTCCTCCAATTCGTCAAGTTCGTCCACGTCCTCCACTTCCTCCACTTCCTCCACTTCCTCCACTTCATCCACTTCCTCCATTTCCTCCACTTCCTCCTCTTCGTCCACTTCTTCCACTTCCTCCACTTCGTCCACTTCGTCTACTTCCTCCACTTCGTCCACGCCGTCAACTTCGTCCACTTCCTCCGCTTCGTCCACTTCGTCCACTTTGTCCTCTTCGTCCACTTTGTCCACTTCGTCCACTTCGTCCACTTATTCTGCTTCCTCCACTTCATCCACTCAGTCCACTTCGTCAACTTCGTCCACTTCGTCAACTTCGTCCACTTCCTCCACTTTGTCCACTTTGTCCTCTTCGTTCACTTTGTCCACTTCGTCGACTTCGTCCACTTCTTCTGCTTCCTCCACTTCATCCACTTAGTCCACTTCGTCAAGTTCGTCCACTTCGTCAACTTCATCCACTTCGTCCATTTCGTCCACTTCGTCAAGTTCGTCCCCTTCTTCCACTTCCTCCACTTCCTCCACTTCTTCAACTTTCTCCACTTCGTCAACTTCGTCTACTTCATCTACTTTGGCCCCTTCGTCCAGTTCGTCCTCTTCGTCCACTTCGTCAACTTCTTCCACTACGTCCACTTCCTCTACTTCGTCCACATCGTCAACTTAGTCAACTTCATCCACTTCGTCCTCTTCGTCCTCTTCGTCCACTTCCTCCTCTTCCTCCACTTCCTCCACTTCGTCCACTTCTTCCACTTCCTCCACCTCGTCCACTTCTTCTACTTCCTCCACTTCGTCCACTTTTTCCACTTCCTCCACTTCATCCACTTCGTCCACGTCGTCAAGTTCGACCACTTCCTCCGCTTCGTCCTGTTCGTCCCCTTCATCGACTTCGTCCACTTCTTCCGCATCCTGCACTTCATCCATTTCCTCCACTTCCTCCACTTTGTCCACTTCATCCACTTAGTCCACTTCTTCCACTTCGTCTACTTTTTCCACTTCGTCCACTTCGTGCACTTCCTCCACTTCGTCAACTTCTTCCACTTCGTCCACGTCCTCCACTTCGTCCACTTCGTCCACTTCGACAACTTCGTTAACTTTGTCCCCTTCGTCCACTTCCTCCACTTCGACAACTTCTTCCACTTCGTCCACTTCGTTAATTTTGTCGACTTCCTCCACCTCCTCAACATCGTCCACTTCCTCCACTTCATTCCCTTCCTGAACTTCTTCCACTTCATCAACATCGTCCACTTCCTCCACTTGATCCACTTCGTCAAGTTCGTCCACTTCCTCCACTTCAGCCACTTCATCCACCTCCTCCACTTTGTCATCTTCTTCTTCCACTTCCTCCAATTCGTCCACTTCGACCACTTCGTCAACTTCCTCTGCTCCGTCCACTTCCTCCACTTCCTCCACTTTGTCAACATCGTCCACTTCCTCCACTTCATTTACTTCCTGAACTTCTTCCACTTCGTCAACATCGTCCACTTCCTCCACTTCATCCACTTCGTCAACTTCGTCCACTTCCTCCACTTCGGCAACTTCATCCACTTCCTCCACTTCGTCATCTTCTTCTTCCTCTTCGTCCAATTCGTCAACTTCGTCAACTTCGTCCACTTCGTCCACTTCCTCCACTTCGTCCACTTCGTCCACTTCCACCACTTCCTCCACTTCTTCCACTTCCTCCATTTCGTCCACTGCTTCCACTTCCTCCACTTCGTCCACTCCTTCCAATTCGTCCACTTCGTCAACTTCGTCCACCTCATCCTCCTCCTCCACTTCGTCTACTTCGTCCTCTTCGTCCACGTCCTCCACTTCCTCAACTTCATCCACTTCGTCGACTTCATCCACGTCCTCCACTTCGTCAACTTCTTCCACTTCCTTCACTTTGTCCACTTCCTCCATTTCCTCCACTTCATCCATTTCGTCCACTTTTTCCACTTCCTCCATTTCGTCCACTTCTTCTACTTCCTCTGCTTCGTCCACGTCGTCCACTTCCTCAGCTTCGTCCACTTCTTCCTCTTTGTCCACTTCTTCCGCTTCCTCCACTTCATCCACTTCGTCCACTTCGTCAAGTTCATCCACTTCCTCCAGTTCCTCCACTTCATCCATTCTTCAACTTCGTCCATTTCGTCCACTTCATCAAGTTCGTCCACTTCCTCCACTTCCTCCACTTTGTCCACTTCCTCCACTTCTTCCACTTCGTCCAATTCGTCCACTTCGTCATGTTCGTCCACGTCGTGAAGTTCATCCACTTCGTGCACTTCATCCTCTTCGTCCACTTCGTCCACTTTGTCCACTTCCTCCACTTCGTCCACTTCGTCCAATTCGTCCACTTCGTCATGTTCGTCCACTTCGTCCTCTTCCTCTACTTCCCCCACTTCGTCTACTTCCTCCCCTTCCTCCAAATCCTCCGTTTCGTCCACTCCCTCCACTTCCTCCACTTCATCCACTTCGTCCACTTCGTCAAGTTCGTCCACTTCCTCTACTTCCTCCACTTCCTCCACTTCGTCGACTTCCTCGACTACCACCACTTCCTCAACTTGCTCCACTTCGTCAACTTCGTCCACTTCGACCACTTCGTCAACTTCGTCCATTTCCTCTACTTCGTCCTCTTCGTCCACTTCTTCATCTTCTTCTTCCACTTCGTCTACTTTGTCCAATTCGTCAACTTCGTCCACTTCGATAACTTCGTCAAGTTCTTCCCCTTCGTCCACTTCGTCCACTTCCTCCTCTTCGAAACTTCTTCCACTTTGTATATTTCGTCAACTTCCTCCACTTTCTCAACATTGTCCGCTTCCTCCACTGCATTCACTTCCTGAACTTCTTCCACTTCGTCAACGTTGTCCACTTACTTCACTTCTTTCACTTCATCAACTTCGTCAACTTCGTCAACTTCGTCAACTTCGTCAAGTTCCTCCACTTCGTCCAGTTCCTCCACTTCGGCCACTTCCTCCACTTCGTCATCTTCTTCTTCCACTTCGTCCATTTCGTCCAATTCGTCAACTTCGTCCACTTCCTCCATTTCCTCCACTTCCTCCACTTCCTCCACTTCCTCCACTTCCTCCACTTCGGCCACTTCATCCACTTCCTCCACTTCCTACACTTCGTCATCTTCCTCTTTCGCTTCGTCCACTTCGTCCAATTCGTCAACATCGTCAAGTTCGTCCACTTTGTCCACTTCCTCCATTTTCTCCACTTCCTCCACTACGTCCAATTCCTCCACTTGCTCAACCTCGTCCATTTCCCCCAGTTCCTCCACTTGATTCACTTCCTCCACTTCGTCCACTTCGTCAACTTTGTCCACTTCTTCCATTTCGTCCATTTCGTCCACTTCGTCAAGTTCATCCACTTCCTCCTCTTTGTCCACTTTGTCCACTTTGACCACTTCCTCCACTTCGTCAACTTCTTCCACTTCCTCCACTTCCTCCCCTTCCTCTACTTTGTGCACGTCGTCCACGTCGTCAACTTCATCCACTTCGTCCGCTTCGTCCACTTCGTCCCCTTCGCCAATTCGTCCACTTCGTCGACTTCGACCACTTCTTCCACTTCCTCCAGTTCGTCTACTTCGTCAAGTTCGTCCACTTCCTCCAATTCGTCCACTTCATCCACTTTGTCAACTTCGTCCACCTCGTCCATTTCGTCCACATCGTCAAGTTCGTCCACATCCTCCACTTCCGTCACTTCCTGCACTTCATCCACTTCGTCCACTTCGTTCGCTTCCTCCACTTCGTCCAATTCCTCCACTTCGTCCACTTCCTCCATTTCGGCCACTTCGTCATGTTCGTCCACTTCCTCTACTTCCTCCACTTCCTCCACTTGTTCTAGTTCATCCACTTCGTCTACTTCCTCCATTTCATCCACTTCCTCCACTTCCTCCACTCCGTCAAATTCATCCACTTTGTCAACTTCGTCCACTTCCTTAACCTCGTCTACTTCGTCCACTTCCTCAACTTCGTCTACTTCGTCCACTTCCTCCACTTCTTCAACTTCCTACACTTCCTCCACTTTGTCCACTTCGTCCATTTCGTCCACTTCGTCAACTTCGTCAACTTCTTCAACTTCCCCCACTTCGTTCACTTCCTCCACTTCGTCCACTTCCTCCACTTCGTCAACTTCGTCCACTTCTTCCTCTTCGTCCACTTTGTCCACTTCGTCCACTTCCATCACTTCATCCACTTCGTCCACTTCATTAAGTTCGTCCACTTCCTCCACTTCCTCTGCTTCCTCCACTTCCTCCATTTTGTCCACTTCCTCCAGTTGCCCCACTTCGTCAACTTTTTCCACTTCGTCCACTTCGTCTACTTTGTCCACTTCCTTCATTTCCTCCACATCCTCCACTTCGTCCAATTCGTCCACTTCGTCAAGTTCGTCCCCTTCGTCCACTTCGTCCACTTCGTCAAGTTCGTCCATTACGTCCACTTCGTCCACATTGTCACTTCATCAACTTCTTCCACTTCGTCATTTTCGTCCACTTCCTCCACTTCGTCCACGTTGTCAACTTCGTCCTCTTCATCCACTTCGTCCATTTCATCCACCTCGTCAACTTCGTCATGTCCGTCCACTTCGTCCACTTCCTCTACTTCCTCCACTTCCTCCACTTCGTCCACTTGGTCAACTTCGTCCACTTGGTCAACTTCATCCACTTCCTCCACTTCGTCCAGTTCTTCCACTTCCTGCACTTTGTTCACGTCCTCCACTTCCTCCAATTCGTCCACTTTGTCAACTTCGTCCATTTCGTCCACCTCGTCAGGTTCGTCCACTTTCTCCACTTCGTCTAGTTCGTCCCCTTCTTCCACTTCTTCCACTTCCTCCATTTCCTTCACTTCGTCCTCGTCGTCAACTTCGTCAACTTTGTCCACTTCGTCCTCCTCGTCCACTTCCTCTACTTCTCCACTTCATCCACTTCGTTCACTTCGTCAAGTTCGTCCACTTTATCTACTTCCTCTACTTCCTCCACCTCGTCCACTTCCTCCACTTGCTTCAGTTCCTCCATTTCGTCCACTTCCTCCACTTCGTCCACTTCCCTCACTTCGTAAACTTCGTCCACTTCGTCAACTTCGTCTCCTTCGTCCACTTCCTCCACTTCATCCACTTCCTCCACTTCGTCCTCTTCGTCCACTTCTTCATCATCTTCTTCCACTTCGTCCACTCCGTCCAATTCGTCAACTTCGTCAAGTTCGTCCCCTTCGCCCACTTCGTCAACTTCGTCTCCTTTGTCTACTTCGTCAACTTCGTCCACTTCCTCCACTGCATTGACTTCCTGCACTTCTTCCACTTCGTCAACTTCGTCCACTTCCTCCACTTCGTCCACTTAATCCACTTCGTCCACTTCGTCAAGTTCGTCCACTTCCTCCACCTCCTCAACTTCGTCCACTTCTTCATCTTCTTCTTCCACTTCGTTCAATTCGTAAACTTCGTGAAGTTCGTCCCCTTTGTCCACTTCGTCTCCTTCGTCCGCTTCCTCCACTTCCTCCACTTCCCCAACAATGTCCACTTTCTCCACTTCCTCCACTTCATTCACTACTTGCACTTCTTCCACTTCGTCCACTTCCTCCACTTCGTCCACTTCCTCCACTTCGTCCATTTCCTCAATATCGTCCACTTCCTCCACTTCCTCCACTTCGTCCACTTCGTCCACTTCGTCTACTTCATCCACTTCGTCCACTTCTTCCACTTCGTCAACTTCCTCCACTTCCTCCACTTCGTTCACTTCTTCCACTTCCTCCACTTCGTCAAGCTCGTCAATTTCGTCAACTTCGTCAACTTCATCCACTTCTTCCATTTCGTCCTCTTCGTCCACTTCCTCCACTTCGGCCACTTCGTCATGTTCGTCCACTTCCTCTACTTCCTCCACTTCCTCCACCTGGTCCACTTCAACCACTTCGTCCACTTCCTCCATTTCGTCCACTTCGTCCACTTCCCCCACTTCGTCAACTTCATCCACTTCGTCAACTTCGTCCACTTCCTTAAACTCGTCTACTTCGTCACATCGTCAAGTTCGTCTACTTCCTCCACTTCTTCAACTTCCTACACTTCCTCCACTTTGTCCACTTCGTCCATTTCGTCCACTTCGTCAACTTCGTCCACTTCGTCCACTTCTTCCACTTCCTCCACTTCGTTCACTTCCTCCACTTCGTCAACTTCGTCCACTTCTTCCTATTCGTCCACTTTGTCGACTTAGTCCACTGCCATCACTTCATCCACTTCGTCCACTTCGTCAAGTTCGTCCACTTCCTCCATTTCGTCCACTTCCTCCAGTTGCTCCACTTCGTCAACTTCCTCCACTTCCTCCACTTCCTCCATATCCTCCACTTCGTCCAATTCGTCAACTTCGTCAAGTTCGTCCACTTCCTCCATTTCGTCATCTTCCTCCACATACTCCACTTCGTCCAATTCGTCCACTTCGTCAAGTTCGTCCCCTTTGTTCACTTCGTCCACTTCCTCCACCTCTTCCACTTCGCCCACTTCGTCATTTTCGTCCACTTCCTGGAATTCCTCCACTTCCTCCACTTCATTCACTTCCTTCACTTCTTCCACTTGTCAACTTCGTCCACTTCATCCACTTCGTTAACTTCGTCCATTTCGTTAACTTCGTCCATTTCGTCCACTTCCTCCACTTCCTCCACTTCCTCCACTTTGTCCATTTCGTCCACTTCCTCCCCTTGGTCAACTTCGTCAACTTCCTCCACTTGGTAACTTCTTCCACTTCTTCCACTTCCTCCACTTCGTCCACTTCCCCCACTTCGTCCACTTCTTCAACTTCGTCAACTTCGTCCAGATCCTCCACTTCGTCCAGTTCCTACACTTCCTCAACTTCGTCCGCATCCTCCACTTCCTCCACTTCGTCCATTTCGTTCACTTCCCCCACATCCTTCACTTCGTCCATTTCGTTCACCTCGTCAAGTTCGTCCACTTCCTCCACTTCCTCCACTTCGTCAAGTTCGTCCACTTCCTCCACTTCGTCCACTTCATCAACTTCGTCTACTTCGTCCACTTCCTCCACTTCTTCCACTTCCTCCACTTTGTCTATTTCGTCTAATTCGTCAACTTCGTCATCTTCTTCCACTTCCTCCACTTAGTCCACTTCGTTCACTTCTTCCACTTCCTCCACTTCCTCCACTTCCTCCACTTCGTCCACGTCGTCAACTTCGTCAACTTCATCCACTTCTTCCACTTCGTCCGCTTCGTCCTCTTCGTCCACTTCCTCCACTTCGGCCACGTCGTCATTTTCGTCCACTTCCTCTACTTCCTCCACCTCCTCAACCTGGTCCACTTCATCACTTCCTCCATTTCGACCACTTCCTCCACTTCTTCAACTTCCTCCACTTTGTCCATTTTGTCCATTTCGTCCACTTCGTCAACTTCGTCCCCTTCTTTCACTTCCTCCACTTCGTTCACTTCCTCCACTTCCTCCACTTCGTCCACTTCAACAACTTCGTCCACCTTTTCCTCTTCGTCCACTTTGTCGACTTCGTCCACTTCCATCACTTCATCCACTTCATCGACTTCGTCAAGTTCGTCCACTTCCTCCACTTCGTCCACTTCCTCCACATCCTCAACTTCGTCCAATTCGTCCACTTCCTCCACTTCATCGACTTCTTCCACTTCGTCCACTTCGTCATTTTCGTCCACTACCTCCAATTCCTCCACTTCTTGAACATCAACCACTTCCTTCACTTCCTCCACTTCATTCACCTCTTGCACTTCTTCCACTTGTCAACTTCGTCCACTTCATCCACTTCGTTAACTTCGTCCACTTCGTCCATTTCAACCACCTCATCAAGTTCTTCCACTTCCTCCACTTCCTCCACTTTGTCCACTTCCTCCACTTCGTCAACTTCCTCCACTTGGTCCACTTCGTCCACTTCTTCCACTTCGTCCACTTCGTCCACATCCTCCACTTCGTCCATTTCGTCCACCTCGTAAAGTTTGTCGACTTCCTCCACTTCGTGAAGTTTGTCCACTTCATCCACTTCGTCCACTGCCTCCTCCTCTACTTCCTCCACTTCGTCCCCTGCCTCCATTTCCTCCACTTCGTCCAATTCTTCCACTACCTTCACTTCCTCCGCTTCGTCCACATCGCCAACTTCGTCAACTTCGTCCACGTCCTCCACTTTGTCCAGTTCCTCCACTTCCTCCACTTCGTCCACTTTTTCCACTTCGTCCACATCCTCCACGTCGTCAAGTTCGTCCACTTCATTCACTTCCTGCACTTCGTCCACTTCTTCCGCTTTCTCCACATCGTCTACTTCCTCCACTTCATCACTTCGTCCACTTCTTCCAGTTCGTTAACTTCGTCCGCTTCGTCAACTTCGTCCACTTCGTTTACTTCGTCCACTTCCTCCACTTCCTCCTCTTCGTCCACTTCCTCCACTTCCTCCACTTCGTCCTCTTCTTCCACTGCTTCATCTTCTTCTTCCACTTCGTCCAATTCATAAACTTCGTGAAGTTCATCCCCTTCGTCCACTTCGTCAACTTCGTCCCCTTCCTCTACTTGTACCAGTTCTTCCACTTCCTGCACTTCGTCCACGTCCTTCACTTCCTCCACTTCGTCAAGTTCGTCCACTTCGTCAACTTCGTCCACTTCTTCCATTTCGTCCACTTCTTCATGTTCGTCCACTTCCTCCACTTCCTCAACTTCCTCCACTTTGTGCACTTCGTCCACTTCGTAAACTTCGTCCACTTCGTCCACTTTGTCCATTTCGTCAACTTCTTCCACTTCTTCCACTTCGTCCACTTCATGCACTTCGTCCACTTCGTCCATTTCGTCCACTTCTTCCACTTCGTCAAGTTTGTCCACTTCCTCCACTTCGTCCACTTCGTCCACTTCCTCCACTTCCTCCATTTCGTCCACTTCCTTCACTTCCTAAACTTCGTCCACTTTGTCCAGTTCGTCCATTTCGTCTACTTCCTATACTTCCTCCACTTCCTTCACTACGTCCAATTCGTCAACTTCGTCAAGTTCGTCCCCTTCGTCCACTTCGTCAACTTCGTCCCCTTCGCCAACATCGTCCACTTCTTCCACTTCGTTCGCTTCCTCCACTTCATCCACTTCCTCCACTTCCTCCACTTCATCCACTTCGTCTACTTCGTCCACTTCGTCAACTTCGTCCACTTCCTCTACTTGTACCAGTTCTTCCACTTCCTTCACTTTGTCCACGTCCTCCACTTCGTCAACTTCGTTCATTTCGTCCACCTCGTCAGGTTCGTTAACGTCCTCCACTTCCTCCACTTCGTCAACTTCGTCCACTTCTTCCACTTCCTCCACCTCCTCCACTTCCTCCACATCCTCCACTTCCTCAACATCGTCTATTTCCTCCACTTCCTCCACTTCATTCACTCCCTCCACTTCTTCCACTTCGTCCACTTCCTCCACTTCATCCACTTCCTCTTCTTCGTCCACTTCTTCCACTTCCTCCACGTCCTCCACTTCCTTCACTTCGTCCACGTCGTCAACTTCGTCAACTTCTTCCACTTCGTCCTCTTCGTTCACTTCGTCCACTTCCTCCATTTCCTCCACTTCCTACACTTCATCCACTTCGTCCACTTCTTGTACTTCCTCCACTTCGTCCACTTCGTCCACTTCCTTCACTTCGTTAACTTCGTCACCTTCGTCCACTTCGTGAACTTCGTCCACTTCCTCTACTTCATTCACTTCCTCCACTTCGTCCACTTCGTCCTCTTCGTCCTGTTCTTTATAATCTTCTTCCACGTTATCCAGTCCGTCCAATTCGTCAACTTCGTCAAATTCGTTCCCTTCGTCCACTTCGTCAAGTTCGTCTCCTTTGTGCACTTCGTCAACTTCCTCAACATCGTCCACTTCCTCCACTTCATTGACTTCCTGAACTTCGTCCACTTCGTCAACTTCCTCCACTTCCTCCACTTCGTCCGCTTCGCCCACTTCCTCCATTTCCTCCACTTCATCCACTTCGTCCACTTCGTCAAGTTCGTTCACTTCCTCCCCTTCCTCCACATCCTCCAATTCGTCGACTGCCTGCACATCCTCCACTTCCTTTACTCCGTCAACTTCATCCACTTCGTCAACTTCGCCTACTTCGTCCACTTCCTCCACTTCATCCACTTCGTCCTCTTCGTCCACTTCTTCATCTTCTTCTTCCACTTCATCCACTTCGTCCAATTCGTCCACTTCGACCTCTTCGTCCACTTCCTCCACTTCGTCCACTTGGTCCACTTCTTCAACTTCCTCCATTTTCTCCACTTCCTCCACTTCGCCCACTTCGTCCATGTCGTCAACTTCATCCACTTCGTCCATTTTGACCTCTTCGCCCACTTCCTCCACTTCCTCCACTTCCACCACTTCCTCCATTTCCTCGACTTTGTCCACTTCCTCAACTTCCTCCACTTCCTCCACTTCTTCCAGTTTGTCCACTTCGACCACTTCCTCCACGTCTTCCACTTCCTCCACTTCGTCAATTTCCTCCACTTCGTCCACTTTGTCTGCTTCCTCCACTTCGTCCACTTCCTCCACTTCCTCCATGTCCTCAACTTCCTTAACTTCCTCCACTTCGTCCACTTCTTCCAGTTCGTCCACTTCGACCACTTCCTCCACTTCTTCAACTTCCTCCACTTCGTCAATTTCCTCCAGTTTGTCCACATTGTCCACCTCGTCCACTCCCTCCACTTCATCAACTTCGTCAACTTTCTCCATTTCGTTCACTTTGTCCACTTCCTCCATGTCCTCCACTTCGTCCACCTCCTCCACTTCGTCAACTTCGTCCACTTCGTCATCGTCCTACACTTCCTCCACTCTTCCACTTCGTCCACTTAGTCGTCTTCCTCAACTAACTACAATTCATCCACTTCGTCAACTTCCTCCACTTCCTCCACTTCCTCCACTTCTTCCACTTCGTCCTCTTCTTCCTCTTCCTCCTGTTCCTCCACTTCGTCTTCTTCGTCCGCTTCGTCAACTTCCTCCACTTCTTTCACTTCGTCCACTTCGTTCACTTCGCCCACTTCGCCCACTTCGCCCACTTCGCCCACTTCGTCCACTTCGTACTCTTCCTCAACTTCCTCCACTTCCTCCGCTACATTCACTTCGTCCATTTCCTCCATTTCCTTCATTTCCTCCACTTCCTCCACTTCCTCTACTTCGTCCACTTCGTCCTCTTCCTCCACTTACTTCGTCCACTTCGTCCACTTGGTCAACTTGCTCCACTTCCTCCACTTCGTCAACTTGCTCCACTTCCCCCACTTCGTCCCCTTTGTCCACTTCCTCAACTTCCTCCGCTTTCTGCACTTCCTCCACTTCTTCCAGTTCGTCCACTTCGACCACTTGCTCTACTTCCTCCACTTCTTCCACTTTCTCCACATCCTCCACTTCCTTCACTTCTTCAACTTCGTCCACTTCCTTCACTTGCTCCACTTCGTCCACTTCCTCCGCTTCCTCCACCTCATCCACTACCTCTACTTCCTCATCTTCGTCAACTTCGTTCACTTCCTCCACGTCGTCAACATGGTCCGCTTCCTCCACTTCGTCAAAATCGTCCACTTCTTCCATTTCGTCCGCTTCGTCCACTTCGTCCACTTCACCCACTTCGTCCACTTCACCCACTTCGTCCACTTCGTCCACTTCGTCCATTTCGCCCACTTCGTCCACTTCGCTCATTTCCTCCAGTTCCTCTACTTCGTCCACTTCGTCCTCTTCCTCCACTTTCTTCATCTACTTCGTCCACTTCGTCAACTTGCTCCACTTTCTCCACTTGGTCAGCTTGCTCCACTTCCTCCACTTCGTCCCCTTTGTCCACTTCCTCAACTACCTCCACTTTCTCCACTTCCTCCACTTTTTTCACTTCGTCCACTTCGACCACTTCCTCCACTTCCTCCACTTCTTCCACTTTCTCCACATCCTCCAGTTCCTTCACTTCTTCACCCTCGTCCAATTCCTTCACTTGCTCCACTTCGTACTATACCTCCACCTCCTCCACCTCATCCACTACCTCCACTTCCTCATCTTCGTCCACTTCCTCCACGTCGTCAACTTCGTCCGCTTCATCCACTTCGTCAACATCGTCCACTTCTTCCATTTCGTCCATTTCGTCCGCTTCGTCCACTTCACCCTTTTCGTCCACTTCGTCCACTTCGTCCACTTCGCCCACTTCGTCCACTTCGCCCACTTCGTCCACTTCCTCCACTTCGTCAACTTCCTCCACTTCGTCCACTTCTTCCGCTTCGTCCACTTCGTCCTCTTCGTCCACTTCGTCCTCTTCCCCCACTTGCTCCACTTCCTCTACTTCCTCTACTTTGTCCCCTTCGTCCGCTTCGTCCAATTCGTCAACTTCATCCACTTCCTCCACTTCCTCCACTTCCTCCACTTCCTCCTCTTCCTCCACTTCCTCCACTTCGTCAACTTGCTCCACTTCCTCCACTTCCTTCACTTAGTCAAATTTGTCCACTTCCTCCACTTTGTCCACTTCCTCCACTTCTTCCAGTTCGCCCACTTCGACCACTTCCTCCACATC
Source organism: Vigna nakashimae (assembly GCA_034642375.1). NCBI lineage: Eukaryota > Viridiplantae > Streptophyta > Magnoliopsida > Fabales > Fabaceae > Vigna > Vigna nakashimae. Next base: position 36,348,706 of record CM067765.1, read on the forward strand.
TTCCACTTCCTCCACATCCTCCACTTCCCCCACTTTGTCCACTTCCTTCACTTGCTCCACTTCGTCCAGTTCCTCCACTTCGTCCACTTCCTCTACTTCCTCCACTTCGTGCACTTCCTTCACTTCGTCAACTTCATCCACTTTCTCCACTTCGCCAACTTCGTCCACTTCTTCCATTTCGTCCGCTTCGTCCACTTCAACCACTTCATCCAATTCGTCCACTTCCTCGACTTCCTCCACTTCCTCCACTTCGTCCCCATCGTCCACTTCCTCCACTTCCTCAACTTTGTCCACTTTGTCCACTTCTTCCACATCCTCCACATCCTCCACTTCCTCACTTCCTCTACTTCCTCCACTTTGTCCACTTCCTCAACTTCATCCACTTCCTCCAATTCTTCCAGTTCGTCCACTTCGACCACTTCCTCCACTTCCTCCACTTCGTCCACTTCGCCCACTTCGTTAAATTCGTCCACTTCGACCTCTACGTCCACTTCGTAAACTACCTCCACTTCGTCGACTTCCTCCACTTCGTCCACGTCGTCAACTTCCTCCACTTCCTCCACTTCGGCCTCTTCGTCCACTTCGTCCACTTCCCCCACTTCGTCCACTTACTCCACTTCCTCTACTTCCTCCTCTTTCTCCACTTCTTCCACTTCGTCCACTTCGACCTCTTCGTCCACTTCGTAAACTTCCTCCACTTCGTCCACTTCGTCCACTTCTTCCACTTGGTCCGCTTCGTCCACTTCGCCCACTTCGTCAAGTTCGTTCACTTCGTCCACTTCCTCCACTTCCTCAACTTCCTCCACTTCCTCCACTTCGTCCCCATCGTCCACTTCGTCAACTTCCTCCACTTCCTCCATTTCGTCAAGTTCGTCCACTTCGTCCACTACCTCCACTTCGTCCACTTGGTCCACTTCTTCAACTTTTCGACTTCCCCCACTTCTTCCACTTCCTCCACTTCGTCCTCTTCCTCAACTTCCTCCACTCCCTCCACTTCGTCCACGTCGTCAATTTCGTCCATTTCGTCCACTTCGTCCATTTCCTCCACTTCGTCAACTTCATCCACTTCTTCCACTACGTACGCTTCGTCCACTTCGTCCACTTCGCCCACTTCGTCAACTTCGTCCACTTCGACCTCTTCGTCTATTTCGTCCACTTCGTCAACTTTCTCCACTTCCTCCACGTCGTCAACTTCCTCCACATCCTCCACTTCCTCCACTTCCTCCACTTCTTCCACTTCCTCCACTTCGTCCTCTTCCTCAACTTCCTCCACTCCCTCCACTTCGTCCACTTCGTCAATTTTCTCCATTTCGTCCACTTCATCCATTTCCTCCACTTCGTCAACTTCATCCACTTCTTCCACTTCGTACGCTTCGTCCACTTCGTCCACTTCGCCCACTTCGCCCACTTCGTCAACTTCGTCCACTTCGACCTCTTCGTCCATTTCGTCCACTTCGTCAACTTTCTCCACTTCCTCCACGTCGTCAACTTCCTCCACATCCTCCACTTCCTCCACTTCCTCCACTTCTTCCATTTCGCCCACTTCGTCCTCTTCCTCAACTTCCTCCATTTCCTCCACTTCGTCCACTTCATCAATTTCCTCCACTTCATCCACTTCGTCCACTTCCTCCACTTCGTCCACTTCCTCCACTTGCTCCACTTTGTCAACATCCTCCACTTCGTCAACTTCCTCCACTTCGTCCACTTCCTCCACTTCGTCCACTTCCTCCACTTCGTCAACTTCGTCCACTTCCTTCACTTCCTCGACTTCCTCCACTTCATCAACTTCTACCACTTCCTCCACTTCGTCAACTCCGTCAGCTTCCTTCACTTCGTCCACTTCTTCCACCTCGTCAACTTCGTCCACTTCTTCAACTTCCTTCACTTCCTCCACTTCTACCGCTTCGTCCACTTCGTCAACTTCATCCACATCGTCCACGTCCTCTACTTTGTCCACTTCCCACACTTCCTCCACTTCCTCCACTTCTTCCACTTTGTCCTCTTCCTCAACTCCCTCCACTCCCTCCACTTCGTCCACGTCGTCAATTTCCTCCATTTCGTCCACTTCGTCCATTTCCTCCACTTCGTCAACTTTTTCCACTTCTTCCACTTCGTCCTTTTCGCCCACTTCGTCAACTTCTTCCACTTCGTCCTCTTCGTCCAATTCGTCCACTTCGTCCACTTCGTCAACTTCCTCGACTTACTCCACTTCGTCAACTTCCTCCACATCCTCCACTTCCTCCACTTCTTCCACTTTGCCCACTTTGTCCTCTTCATAAACTTCCTCCATTTCCTCCACTTCGTCCACTTCATCATTTTCCTCTATTTCATCAACTTCCTCCACTTCCTCCAGTTCCTCCACTTCGTCCACTTGCTCCACTTCGTCAACTTCCTCCACTTCGTCAACTTCGTCCACTTCCTTCACTTCCTCGACTTCCTCCACTTCCTCCACTTCTACCACTTCCTCCACTTCGTCAACTCCGTCAGCTTCCTTCACTTCCTCCACTTCTTCTACCTCGTCAACTTCGTCCACTTCTTCAACTTCCTCCACCTCTACGACTTCGTCCACTTCGTCAACTTCATCCACATCGTCCATGTCCTCTACTTTGTCCACTTCCCACACTTCCTCCACTTCGTCCACTTCTTCCACTTCTTGAACTTCGTCATCTTCCTCCACTTCCTCCATTTCCTCCACTTCCTCCACTTCTTCCACTTCTTCAACATCGTCCAGTTCCTCCACTTCCTCAACTTCCTCCACTTCATCTACTTCGTCCCCTTCGTCAACTTCGTCCACTTCGACCTCTACGTCCACTTCGTAAACTTCCTCCACTTCGTCGACTTCCTCCACGTCGTCAACTTCCTCCACTTCGTCCACTTCGGCCTCTTCGTCCACTTCCCCCACTTCGTCCACTTACTCCACTTTCTTCACTTCTTCCACTTCGTCCACTTCGACCTCTTCATCCACTTCGTAAACTTCCTCCACTTCCTCCACTTCCTCCACTTTCTTCACTTCGTCCACTTCGACCTCTTCATCCACTTCGTAAACTTCCTCCACTTCCTCCACTTCCTCAACTTCCTCCACTTTCTCCACTTCGTCCACTTCGTCCCCATCGTCCACTTCGTCCACCTCATCAACTTCCTCCACTTCCTCCATTTCGTCAAGTTCCTCCACTTCGTCCACTACCTCCACTTCGTCTACTTCTTCAACTTCTTCCACTTCCTCCACTTCGTCCTCTTCCTCAACTACCTCCACTTCCTCCACTTCGTCCACGTCGTCAATTTCCTCCATTTCCTCCACTTCGTCCATTTCCTCCACTTCGTCAACTTCGTCCACTTCTTCCACTACGACGCTTCGTCCACTTCGTCCTCTTCGCCCACTTCGTCAACTTCGTCCACTTCGACCTCTTCGTCCATTTCGTCCACTTCGTCAACTTTCTCCACTTCCTCCACTTCCTCCACGTCGTCAACTTCCTCCACATCCTCCACTTCCTCCACTTCCTCCACTTCCTCCACTTCTTCCATTTCGCCCACTTCGTCCTCTTCCTCAACTTCCTCCACTTCCTCCACTTCGTCCACTTCATCAATTTCCTCCACTTCATCCACTTCCTCCACTTCCTCCACTTCGTCCACTTGCTCCACTTCGTCAACATCCTCCACTTCGTCAACTTCCTCCACTTCCTCCACTTCCTCCACTTCCTCCACTTCGTCAACTTCATCCACTTCCTTCACTTCCTCGACTTCCTCCACTTCCTCCATGATAACAGTTGAAAAATTGTTATTTTCATACTTAAAATTGATACTAAAAGCAACCTTTTTACTTAGAAACTAGCTTGAAATCATGCTTTTATTCATATTTTCAGAAATAGGAGAGCTGGACAGGTTTATGCTTGATTTCAGTGTTTTTGTGCAGGTTTTAAGGTGAATTTAGTGAAAGAAGTGAAGAAGGAGAGAGATGGAATCAGAAAAGACACCAAAAAGTGCAAAAGGAGAAGCCGAAGGTACCGCTCAGCGGCAGTTTACCGCTGAGCGGCACTCAGGAGTTCACGGGAGATCCGCTGAGGGGCAAAATGGCCGCTGAGGGGAAGAAACCAACTCACGCACTTACCGCTGAGCGGCACACTTATGGGCTTGGTGATGGACAAATTTATGATCACCAAAATATGATGTCACAAACTTGTTTTACAATCGGCAAGTATGACCGAATCGTTCAAGTAATAAACTTGGTAAGACCAAGTATCGTTCTCCCAAAGGACTCACGGCCTAGTTTAGTTGTGTGGTTTGTTGATTAGCTAAGACTTAAGAACGAAATAATTGGAGTTTAATATGCAAAACAGAAAATAAATCTGTATGCATGAGTTTTGATCAATGGCAAAAGCAAAAGACAAGCACTTTCAATGAAATATATGGATGAATATGTCGTTGGGGGTCTATTTCATCTTATCCACTCTCATATATTTGAGGAATTCAACATTCAAATCATCATTGTTAATGCCACTCTCTAAATTACCTTGTCAAGAAGGCCTATCCCTAATTACGAGTTCATACGATTCCTAGCATTCCTAATAATTAGTTCTTTTAGCACAGGAGCTTAACGACAACCAATATAATATTGGGAGAGATTCCCCGGATCTAGACTTCCCCGTACGTTCCCGTATCGACAAAATCAATAATCATGCATTGAATGAGTTAAACAAAGCAAGCATTGAGCAAGAGGAAAAACCCTAACTAATGATGAAAGAAAGCATAAATCTTAGATTAAGATGCAAGCACAAATTCCATATATGAGAGCTTCAAAAGATTACATTGATTCCCCAACAAACATACAAGGTTTAGTTCACCATATTCATGGTGAACCTAGATGAACAATAATGAAAGAATGAAGGATAAAACCCTAGAAAGGTGAAGAGGTAGCCTGAGCATCCAAGATCCTCCTTCAAAGGGGAGGAAGAGAGAGTGTTTGCTTCGTTTCTGCCAAAGATACCAACCCTAAGACATATAGGTCTTTAAATAGGACATAAATATAAAAGAAAACGGGTTCAGGCCCAAACAGATCATAAAATCGCATAAAACTGGCCCAAAACTCGTCTGGTTGATTTTTTTCTTATTCTGGTTGACTGGTTGACTTTTTTGGTTGACAGGTTGACTTTTCTGGTTGACTGGTTGACTTTTCTGGTTTCTGGTTTACTTTTCAGTAGTCCAATCATTCGGTATTTAAATTCTTCTTTCAAATCATTCAATTAGCCTACAAAATAAAGGGAATCTTGCACAAAACCATTAAATTCACTTTCAACTCTCTTATTCACAAAACTAAAGCAAAAATATGAGTTCAAGCTAGTTTCTAATTCTTAAGGGTTGCTTTTGGTATCAATTTTAAGCATAAAAATAACAGTTTTTCAACTGTTATCACTTGGGCCTGAATTTTCTGTAATTTTAGAATAGTATATAAGCTTTAGGACGTCCTAGGGTTTGTATCTTTGGTAGAAACGAAGCAAACACTCTCTCTTCCACCCCTTTGAAGGAGGATCTTGGATGCTCAGGCTACCTCTTCACCTTTCTAGGGTTTTATCCTTCATTCTTTCATTATTGTTCATCTAGGTTCACCATGAATATGGTGAACTAAACCTTGTATGTTTGTTGGGGAATCAATGTAATCTTTTGAAGCTCTCATATATGGAATTTGTGTTTACATCTTAATCTAAGACCTATGCTTTCTTTCATCATTAGTTAGGGTTTTTCCTCTTGCTCAATGCTTGCTTTATTTAACTCATTCAATCCATGATTATTGGTTTTGTCGATACGGGAACGTACGAGGAAGTCTAGATCCAGGGAATTACTCCCAATAGTATATTGGTTGTCTTTAAGCTCCTGTGCTAAAAGATCTAATTATTAGGAATGCTAGGAATTGTATGAACTCGTAATTAGGGATAGGCCTTCTTGACAAGGTAATTTAGAGAGTGGTATTAACAATGATGACTTGAATGTTGAATTCCTAAAATATATGAGAGTGGATAAGATGAAATTGATCCCGAACAACATATTCATCCATATATTTCATTGAAAGTGCTTGTATTTTGTTTTGCCATTGATCAACCTCATGCATACATGTTTATTTTCGTCTTTTGCATAGTAAAATCCAATTATTTCGTTCTTAAGTCGTAGCTAATCAACGAATCACATAACTAAACTAGGCCGTGAGTCCTTTGGGAGAACGATACTTGGTCTTACCGAGTTTATTACTTGAAACGATTCGGTCACACTTGCCGATTGTAAAACAAGTTTGTGACATCGTATTTTGGTGTTCATAAATTTGTCATTAAGTTTTTGGCGCTGTTGCTGGGGACTCGTGGTTTAACTGGTTAATTTGTGTGATTATTGATTATCTTTGGCTTTAATTTTGAATTTCTGTTTTTATTTTTCTATTTTTATTTTTTGGTTTTTATTTTATTTTATTTTATTTTATTTTATTCTCTGAATCTTATATCTTCTCCTATATCTTTTTGTGCTAACCAATTTTCTAGGGTTTTGTTTTCTTCTATATGCAGGAAGCAATTAGAACAAGGAGCAAGAAAACAACAGAACCTCTTCTTAAAGGTTTAGACGAGAGTAGACGGAGGAGAAGAATCCGAACATCTAGAGAACTTTTCCCTCCTCCGAAAACTCTGTTACAACCATCACCACAAGGTTCTGACCACAGCACAGAAAATATGGAGAACAATAATGTCAGAAGAACTCTTGCTGATTACACCAATATAGCTGGACCTCAGCACTTTAACGATATAGCTAGACCTAGAGTCCATGCAGCTAATATGGAGGTCAAACCAGCACTGATCCAACTGGTGAAAAGCAACCAATTCAATGGGTTATCTCATGAAAGCCCATATGAGCACCTCACTACATTCAATGAGATATGCAACACAGTAAAGATTAATGGGGTGCCAGATGAAGCGATCAAACTTAGCTTGTTTCCTTTCTCATTGGGAGGCAATGCTAAGCTTTGGTTAAATTCTTTCCCAGAAGGAAGTTTCACAGCGTGGGAAGTAGTGGTAACCAAGTTTTTAAATAAGTACTTCCCACAATCAAAGGTGACAAAAGGCAAACAAGAGATTTCTTCATTTAGGCAAGGCATGGAAGAATCTCTGGGGCATGCATGGGACAAATACAAAAGCTTGCTAAGAAAAACACCCATGCATGGCTTTGAAGAACAGGAAGTAGTCTTAACTTTCCTTGGAGGTCTTGGGTCACAAACCAAGATGATGCTTGATGCCTCAGCAGGAGGAAATATTAAATGGAAAACTCCAGAGGAAGCAACCGAAATTATAGAAAACATGGCTACTAGTGATAATGAGCTGCACAATGAGAGAGGAGCTCCTATGCAACAAAAAGGAGTTCTCCAATTATAGACACATGATGCCTTGCTAGCTCAAAACAAAATTCTAACTCAACAGCTAGAGACTCTTACTAAAACTCTTGCACAATTACCTAAAGAGTTGAAGACTGCTACACAGGTACAATCTCAGTTGTGCGAATTGTGTGGAGGTGACCATATCAATGGTCAATGTGCCTTTCTAGTAGAAGCCGTAGAGGATGTAAACTACATGACCAATCAATACCGTCAAGGGAACTACAATCAAGGGTGGAAACCACACCCAAGCATTGGTCAAACGCAAACTGGGCAAGCTGATCAATTCAATAAGCAGCAGCAGCAACCCACCTTATGACAGCAAATCTCTATGCTTAATGAAAGATCCATGAGGATGGAGGAAACTCTTAATAATTTCATACAGAAAACTGAGTCTACCCAAAAGAGCACTGAAGCTGCTATCAAAAATTTGGAGATTCAGATGGGGCAGGTCACCAAGCAGGTGGAGGAAAGGCCAAATAGAAATTTTGAGGCTAATACTGAGGTTAACCCCAGAGAAGAATGCAAGGTGGTAGAGAGTGCTGAAGAAGAAATAGTTGAGTTAGAAGGAGAAGGATCAGAGGAGAAAAGAGAAATAGAGAGCAAAAGCACTTTTCCTTTTCCAATCCATCAAGCGAAACAACTGGATTTCACTGAATTATTTAAAATGGTGGATAATGATGCACCTTGGGAGAAAATTCTACAACAAATCACAGTTTACACGAAATCTGATGAAGACATCTCTACAAAGAAAAGACGTAGAGATGATGAGGCAAAGGAGTGTATAACTGTTAAAAAAGAGCCATTCCCTCCTAAAGCAACAGATCCAGGAAGCTTTTCTATCCCTTGTACCATAGGGAAGAAAAGGGTTAAGAAAGCTCTTCTTGATTTAGGTTCAAGTGTTAACTTGATACCTTACTCTTTACTGGAGCAAATCGACAATGTTAATGTGAAACCTGTAAAGGTTAATCTAGTAATGGCCGATGGATCTTCAAAGGAGCCATGTGGGATTGCAGAGGACATTATAGTTTGTGTTGGCAAACTTCAGTTCTTGTTGGCAAACTTTGTGGTGATGAAGATGGAGACAGAGAAGATACCTATCATACTTGGAAGACCGTTTATGAAAATGGCCAGAGCTATCATTGATGTAAATGAAGGTATAGTGGTGCTCCAGGATCGAGAGGAGAGAGTGGTTGTAGACGTCTTTAAAGATGAGACGCAAACACAAGAGGAAGAAGCTAGTTATAAAGCTGCATTTCAAGATGCATACATGACTAGCCATAAAGATGAAAATCCCAAGGTTGCAGGTAACCATTGTTTGTTGTTTCAGGTGCACAAGGAAGAAAAGGTTGGAAGAGGAGGAGAAATTCCTGATGACTGGGAGAAAAGAAGACCCCAACTTGGTGAACCTGTGAGAATCAAAAACAAGTTGTGGGTTGTGAAGGGCTTTAAAGAGAAGGAGATGATAGAAATAGAATCTCCACATCTTAGAAGAATCAAAACAGTTCACAGGAAACAGCTGAGGAGTTGGTGGGATAACAACATCAACTATGAAGAAGGAACTTGAGCTTTACTGGGTCAAGCTAATGACGTTAAAAGAGCGCTTGCTGGGAGGCAACCCAGTTGATTTAAGAACTTTTAATTTTATTTTGGTTTGTAATTTTTAAATTTGTTGAACATTATTTTGTAAATATTTTGTGGATATAGCATCTACTGAAGGATGCTAAGTTTATAACACCTACTGATGGGTGGTGGTGAGAAAATTTTGCAGCTACTGATGGGTGCTGGTAAGTTTGTAACACCTACTGAAGGGTGTTGGTAAGATTGTAACACCTACTGATGGGTGTTGGTAAGATTGTAACACCTACTGATGGGTGTTGGTGGATTTTGGGTCAGGCTCGTGACGTTAAACAAGCGCTACTTGGGAGGCAACCCAGTTGATTGATTGTTTTTGTTTGTTTCATTGTAGTAGTAATAGGGTTGTGCATAAGTAATCTGAGGATTGAATTGCAGGGAACCAGTGAGGGGCATGTCTAGGAGGCACGTAGGTTAAGAAAAGAAGGAGAAGAGCACTTCACGAGGTTTTCCCTGCACAAACACTCCCACTTCTTTCCAAGCTCTTCTCTGCACAAACACTCCCACATACCTTTTCCAAGGTTTTCCACATCTTTTCCCTCTTCCCTCTTAAGAAAACTTCTCTTCCACTCACTTTTTCACTAGTGTGCAAGCAAAGTTTGGGGTTGGAAGAGAGCATCTTAGCTTGGAAGCATTCTCATTGCATCTAGTATCTCCACCCAAGTAAGTAAAAAGCATTTTGTTCATTCTAGGGTTCTTGATTTTGAATGAGATTGTCAAAGCATGAATATTTAGGGGTTTTGGTTTCTATGCATGATTTGATGATATATTTGATGTTTGAACCGATTAAATTGCATGATTCTGAACTGAAAAACTGAAAATTGCATTTGGGTGGAGTTAGAACAGCTTAAAAGAGATTTTTCAAAATTCTGCAGAGTTACCGCTCAGGGGTAAACTGCCGCTGAGCGGCACTCTGCCAGACTTGGTTTTTCTGATTTCTTGCGATCTGGAATATGGCACTGGTGGCGCTGAGGGGAAATTCTGACCCTCAGCGGTGGTTTAGCTTCGAAAGGAGTTGTATTCTGTGCTTACTAATGATTAACATCATGTTCTGTGGTTTTGTATCTGTGATTGATTGCAGGAATGACATCTTCTTCAGGAAAAAGATTGAAAACCATGGCAACCAAGAGAAAGGAAAACGAACCAGAATAGCCCCATTCTAGTAGGTTCCTCTCTCGGAAACATGAGAAGCACTTCAGGGTAGTGCAAGACAGGAGACTCCTCATGGAAAGAAAGGTTGGAATGATACCTAACTTTGCTCCTCAATTTGGAGAGCAAGTGTTAGGGAATGACTGGGGAAAGCTAGCCACATATCCTGCACCTGCCAACGTAGCTGTGGTAAAAGAGTTCTACACCAATGCAAAGAAGATTGGTGATTATCCAGCTGAAAATTATCTGGGCTATGTCAGAGGCCATGCTATCATGTATGATCCTGATTCTATCAATAATTTCCTGGACACTGTGTGGGCTGGTGAGCAGTGCCAGTTTGCTCTTTGCATGGAGGAAGGTGCTGATTATGAGGATGTGGAGAGAGTACTATGTATACCTGGAGGACACTTCCAAAGGAATAGATCTGGCTCAGTGGTAAACATTAGGAGGACTGATCTGACGCCTCTTGCAAAGTATTGGATGGCATTTTCCCATGCCAACATTCAGCCATGTTCATATGTGTCAGATATTACTCTTAGCAGGGCACTCTTCATCTACTGTGCTATCAGGAATATAAATGTTAATATTGCGCAGGTGATAGCTGATGAAATTAGTGTGTGTGCCAATACTTCAAATAACAAAGCACCACTAGGACACCCCTCCTTGATCACTCACCTTTGCAAGTTAGCTGGGGTGGACACTTCTGCTCCACCATTTGAGAGGCCAAGAAAAGCTATTTATGAGGCCTATTACAGACAGTACTGTGGAGGTGAGGAGGCAGCTCAGCTAGTTCCACCACGCCGTGCTCGTAGAGAGAGAGGGCCAGCACAGAGCCAGACATCTGCTGAGACACATGAAGCAGAACCATTCCAGATGAGGGACATGTACATGTCTCTTATAGGTGCTCAGCTACAGTCCATTCACAGAGGGCAGGTGACTACTGCTGAGATGATTATGGGGATGTATGATACACCTCCAGCCCACAGGTGGACTATGCATGAATTCCATAATGTGGCTTGGCCAGAGGAGCCAGCGCATGGAGGAGGAGCTGAAGCAGCTGAAGCTTCAGTCAGGGAGATGGAAGAAGATGAAGCTGATGATGATGATGCAATTGAAGATGATGAAGATGAGCAGGAAGAGGAAGATACAGAGGACAGCTCAGATTGATGAGGAGCTGAGATAGCATTTACTAATGAATGCTATCATATGCTTATGCTTTTGTTGGTTTAAGTTTTCTGAACTTATTTATTTTTGGTTTTAGATTAGGGTTTGATGTACTCTATTGGAAACCTGTTTTGTTATGATGGTTTGCTATTAACTGTGATTGTGTGATAAGTAATGCTTGATGATGATTATTGATTGATTGATGTTGAGATAGATGTGCACATAAAATGCTTATACAGGTGATTCACAAGCTTTGTGAACAAATGCAAGATATTATGATTGTGATTGTAAGATTAAGCAGGATGTGTATGTCAAATGTGAATGAGCTTATATGTGAGGTTTTGAGCTCCAGAGTTGTTATTGTTGAATGCTATTACTTTGGAAGCATGAATGATTTTGCCCAGGTTTTCTATGATTGAATCAATTGCTTGTTTTGCATCATGTGATTAAGGTCGTTTGTTGGAATCCTTTTTATTGGCCAAATTCATAAAATTAGCCCACTAAAAGAGAACACTTTGTGTTCTATCCTTTGAACCCTTAGCCTTGAACATAAATTGAAAACCGTTGTTGAAAAGCTTTACCTTGAGTTAAGTAGAAAATCATGTGTGGTATTGTTAAATGTTCAAGTTTGGGGTTGTTGGGAAAACATGAAAAAGTAAAAGCATTGAGCTAAGAATATGCAAAAAAAAAGTGAAAGAAAAGAAAAGAAAAGAAAAAGCAAAGCTCAATGCAAATGCAAAAAGAAAGTTGGGAAAAATAAGAATAATTGTGTTGTTATGATTCTCTTAACTCAAGGATTTTGTGATCTGGAAAAACCAATTTTCTTGTTAGCCCAGCCACGTTATAAGCCATTGAAAAGTCCTTGTGATGATGCATGCTTGTGAATGTTTTTGATTGTGGTTAAATGAAAGGCAAAGTTGATTCATGAGACATTGTGATAGTGGAGTGAATGAGTGATTACCTCTATATACACTTGTGTGTGAGTGAAACACTTTATCTAGTGAGGAAATATTCCATGAGCACATGAACATCCATGCTTAATTGATTGATCATTCATGAAAAAAATGCATTTGTTGGAATTTAAATGACTTTGTGAACACTAAAGCATGTGCACATCTTGATTGGTCATAAGTTTGATTGAAGTCTTTACTTATCTTGAATAGAAGATTTTTGAATGAGTGAACCATCATATGAATTGGTAGAAGATTGAGTTACATCTTGTTTGCTTGAGGACAAGCAAAGTTCTAAGTTTGGGGTTGTGATAACAGTTGAAAAACTATTATTTTCATACTTAAAATTGATACTAAAAGCAACCTCTATACTTAGAAACTAGCTTGAAATCATGTTTTTATTCATATTTTCATAAATAAGAGAGCTGGACAGGTTTATGCTTGATTTCAGTGTTTTTGTGCAGGTTTTAAGGTGAATTTAGTGAAAGAAGTGAAGAAGGAGAGAGATGGAATCAGAAAAGACACCAAAAAGTGCAAAAGGAGAAGCCGCAAGTACCGCTCAGCGGCAGTTTACCGCTGAGCGGCACTCAGAAGTTCACGGGAGATCCGCTGAGGGGCAAAATGGCCGCTGAGGGGAAGAAACCAACTCACGCACTTACCGCTGAGCGGTACTTTACCGCTGAGTGGCACACTTATGGGCTTGGGCCTGAATTTTCTGTAATTTTAGAATAGTATATAAGCTTTAGGACGTCCTAGGGTTTGTATCTTTGGCAGAAACGAAGCAAACACTCTCTCTTCCACCCCTTTGAAGGAGGATCTTGGATGCTCAGGCTACCTCTTCACCTTTCTAGGGTTTTATCCTTCATTCTTTCATTATTGTTCATCTTGGTTCACCATGAATATGGTGAACTAAACCTTGTATGCTTGTTGGGGAATCAATGTAATCTTTTGAAGCTCTCATATATGGAATTTGTGTTTACATCTTAATCTAAGACCTATGCTTTCTTTCATCATTAGTTAGGGTTTTTCCGCTTTGCTCAATGCTTGCTTTGTTTAACTCATTCAATGCATGATTATTGGTTTCATCAATTTCCTCCACTTACTCCACTTCCTCCACTTCCTCCACTTGCACCACTTCGTCAACTTCCTCCACTTCGTCAACTTCCTCCACTTCGTCCACTTCCTCCACTTCGTCAACTTCGTCCACTTCCTCCACTTCCTCCACTTCCTCCACTTTGTCCACTTCTACAACTTCCTCCACTTCGTCAACTCCGTCAGCTTCCTTCACTTCCTCCACTTCTTCCACCTCGTCCACTTCTTCAACTTCCTCTACTTCCTCCACTTCTACCACTTCCTCCACTTCGTCAACTTCATCCACATCGTCCACGTCCTCTACTTTTTCCACTTCCCACACTTCCTCCACTTCGTCCACTTCTTCGACTTCTTCTACTTCGTCATCTTCCTCCACTTCCTCCATTTCCTCCACTTCCTCCACTTCGTCCACTTCTTCAACATCGTCCACTTCGTCCACTTCCTCAACTTCCTCCACTTCATCTACTTCGACCACTTTGTCCCCTTCGTCCACTTCGTCCACTATGTCCACTTCGTCCACTTAGTCCACTTCGTCAACTTCGTCTACTTCGTCCACTTCGTTCACTTCCTACACTTCGTCCACTTCCTCCACTACATCCACTTCGTCATCTTTTTCCACTTCTTCAACTTCCTCCACTTTCTCCACTTCCTCCACTCCTTCCACTCTATTCACTTTGTCCACTTCATCAACTTCCTCCACTTCATCCACTTTTTCCGGTTCGTCCACTTCGTCCTCTTCTTCAACTTCGTCCACTTCGTCACCTTCCTTCACTTCCTCCACTTCGTCAACTTCTTCCGCTTCTTTCACTTCGTCCTCTTCCTCCATTTCGTCTTCTTCGTCCGCTTCGTCCTCTTCCTCAACTTCCTCTGCTTCCTCTGCTTCCTCCACTTCCTCCACTTCCTCCACTTCGTCCCCATCGTCCACTTCGTCAACTTCCTCCGCTTCCTCAACTTCCTCCACTTCCTCCACTTCCTCACACAAATGAACTAGTTAACCACGAGTCCCCGGCAACGGCGCCAAAAACTTAATGACAAATTTATGAACACCGAAAAACGGCGCCACAAACTTGTTTAACAATCGGCAAGTGTGACCGAATCGTTTCAAGTAATAAAACTCGGTAAGACCAAGTATCGTTCTCCCAAAGGACTCACGGCCTAGTTTAGTTATGTGATTTATTGATTATTTAAGACTTAAGAACAAAATCATTGGAGTTTAATATGCAAAAGACAGAAAATAAACATGTATGCATGAATTTGATCAATGGCTAAAACAAAATACAAACACTTCAATGGAATATATGGATGAGTATGTTGTTGGGGTTATCAATTTCATCTTATCCACTATCATATACTTTAGGAATTCAACATTCTTTTCATCATTGTTAATGTCACTCTCTAAATCACCTTGCAAGAAGGCCTATCCTTAATTACAAGTTCATATAATTCCTAGCATTCCTAGTAATTAGTTCTTAAGTGCAGGAGCTTAACGGCAACCAATATACTATTGGGAGAAATTCCCCGGATCTAGATTTCCCCGTACGTTCCCGTATCGACAAAATCAATAATCATGCATTGAATGAGTTAAACAAAGCAAGCATTAAGCAAAGAGGAAAAATCGTAACTAATGATGAAAGAAAGCATAGGTCTTAAAATAAGATGTAAAAACAAATTCCATATATGAGAGTTTCACAAGTCTACATTGATTCCCCAACAACAATACAAGGTTTAGTTCACCATATTCATGGTGAAACTAGATGAATAATAATGAAAGAATGAAGGATAAAACCCTAGAAAGGTGAAGAGGTAGCCTGAGCATCCAAGATCCTCCTTCAAAGGGGTGGAAGAGAGAGTGTTTGCTTCGTTTCTGCCAAAGATACCAACCCTAAGACATCTAGGTCTTTAAATAGGACATAAAAATAATAGAAAACGGGTCCAGGCCCAAACAGATCATAAAATTGCATAAAACTGGCCCAAAACTCGTCTGGTTGACTGGTTGACTTTTTTGGTTGACTGGTTGACTTTTCTGGTTTCTGGTTGACATTTCAGATTCTAATCATTCGGTACTTCAATTCTTCTTTCAAATCATTCAATTAGCCTACAAAAACAAGGGAATCTTGCATAAAACCATTCAATTCACTTTTAACTATCTTATTCACAAAACTAAAGCAAAAATGAGTTCAAGCTAGTTTCTATTTCTTTAAGGTTGCTTTTCGTATCAATTTTAAGCATAAAAATAACAGTCTTTCAACTGTTATCAGTCCTCAACTTTGTCAACTCCCTCTACTTCGTCCACTTCGTCCTCTTCCTCCACCTGCTTCACTTCCTCCACTTCCTCCACTTTGTCCACATCGTCCACTTCGTCAACTTCCTCCACTTCCTCCACTTCCTCTACTTCCTCCACTTCCTCCACTTCCTCTACTTCCTCCACTTCCTCCACTTCCTCCACATCGTCAACTTGCTCCACTTCCTCCACTTCGTCCACTTTGTCCACTTCCTTAACTTTCTCCACTTTCTCCACTTCCTCCACTTCGTCGACTTCAATCACTTCCTCCACTTCGTCAACTTCCTCCACTTCCTACACTTTGTCCACTTCCTCAACTTCCTCAACTTTCTCCACTTCCTCCACTTCCTCCACTTCCTCCACTTCGTGAACTTCGTCCAGTTCCTTCACTTGCTCCACTTCGTCCACTTCCTCCACTTCCTCCACTTCCTCCACTTCCTCCACCTCATCCACTTCCTCCACTTCGTCAACTTCGTCCGCTTCCTCCACTTCGTCGACTTCCTCCACTTCGTGAACTTCCTCTACTTCGTCCACTTCGTCCTCTTCCTTCACTTCTTCCACTCCCTCCAATTTGTCCACTTCGTCAACTTCCTCGACTTCCTCCACTTCCTCTACTTCCTCCACTTCCTCCACTTCGTCAACTTGCTCCACTTCCTCCACTTCGTCCACATTGTCCACTACCTCCACTTCCTCCACTTTCTCCACTTCCTCCACTTCTTCCAGTTCGTCCACTTCGACCACTTCCTCCACTTCTTCAACTTTCTCCACATCCTCCACTTCCTCCACTTCCTCAACTTCGTCAACTTCATCCACTTCCTTCACTTCCTCCACTTAGTCCACTTTCTCCACTTGGTCCACGTCCTCTACTTCCTCCACTTCCTCTACTTCCTCCACTTCGTCCACTTCTTCTACTATTTCAACTTCGTCCACTTCCTCCACTTCGTCAACTTCGTCCACTTCTTCCATTTTATCCGCTTCGTCCACTTCGTCCACTTTGTCCACTTCGTCCAATTCGACCAGTTCATCCACTTCATCCACTTCGTCCAGTTCCTGAAATTCCTTCACTTCCTCCACTTCCTCCTCTTCCTCAACTTCCTCCACTTTGTCCACTTCGTCAACTTCCTCCACTTCCTCCACTCCGTCCACTACTTCCACTTCGTCCTCTTCCTCCTCTTCCTCCACTTTGTCTTCTTCGTCCGCTTCGTCAACTTCCTCCAGTTCCTCCACTTCGTCCAATTCGTCCTCTTCCTCAACATCCTCCACTTCCTCCGCTACATCCACTTCCTCCACTTCCTCCATTTCCTCCACTTCCTCCAGTTTGTCCACTTCATCCTCTTCCTCCACTTGCTCCACTTCCTCTACTTCCTCCACTTTGTCCCCTTCGTCCACTTCGTCCAATTCGTCAACTTCCTCCACTTCCTCCACTTCCTCTACTTCCTCCTCTTCCTCCACTTCCTCCACTTCGTCAACTTCCTCCACTTCCTCCACTTCCTCCACTTCCTCCACTTCGTCAACTTTGTCCACTTCCTCAACTTCCTCCACTTTGTCCACTTCCTCCACTTCTTCTAGTTCGTTCACTTCGACCACTTGCTCCACCTCCTTCTCTTCTTCCACTTCCTCCACATCCTCCACTTCACCCACTTCGTCCACTTCCTTCACTTGCTCCACTTTGTCCACTTCCTCCACTTCGTACACCTCCTCCACTTGCTCCACTTCGTCAACTTCGTTCACTTCCTCCACTTCGTCAACTTCGTCCACTTCTTCCATTTCGTCCGCTTCGACCACTTCGACCACTTCCTCCGATTCGTCCACTTCCTCCACTTCCTCGACTTCCTCCACTTCTTCCACTTCGTCCCCATCGTCCACTTCCTCCACTTCCTCAACTTCGTCCACTTTGTCCACCTCTTCCACATCCTCCACTTCCTCCACTTCCTCACTTCCTCCACTTCCTCACTTCCTCCACTTCCTCCACTTTGTCCAGTTCCTCAACTTCGTCCACCTCCTCCACATCGTCCACTTACTCCACTTCCTCCACTTCCTCCACTTCTTCCACTTCTTCCACTAAGACCTCTTCGTACACTTTGTAAACTTCATCCACTTCCTCCACATCCTCCACTTCGTCCACTTCTTCCACTTCGTCTGCTTCGTCCACTTAGCCCACTTCGTCAAGTTGGTCCACTTCCTCCACTTCCTGAACTTCCTCCACTTCGTCAACTTCGTCCCCATCGTCCACCTCGTCAACTTCCTCCACTTCCTCCATTTCGTCAACTTCCTGCACTTCGTCCACTACCTCCAATTCGTCCACTTCGTCCACTTCTTCAACTTCTTCCACTTCCTCCACTTCTTCCACTTCGTCCTCTTCCTCATCTTCCGTCACTTTCTCCACTTCGTCTACGTCGTCAATTTCGTCCATTTCGTCCACTTCCTCCATTACCTCCACTTCTTCAACTTCGTCCTCTTCTTCCACTTCGTACGCTTCGTCCACTTCGTCCTCTTCGCCCACTTCGTAAACTTCGTCCACTTCGACCTCTTCGTCCACTTCGTCCACTTCGTCAACTTCCTCCACTTCGTCAACTTCGTCCACTTCGTCCTCTTCCTCAACTTCCTCCATTTCCTCTACTTCGTCCACTTCATCAATTTCCTCCCCTTCATCCACTTCCTCCACTTCCTCCACTTCGTCCACTTGCTCCACTTCGTCAACTTCCTCTACTTCGTCAACTTCCTCCACTTCCTCCACTTCCTCCACTTTCTCCACTTCGTCCACTTCGTCAACTTCGTCCACTTCCTCTACTTCCTCCACTTCGTCCACTTCTACTACTTCCTCCACTTCGTCAACTCCGTCAGCTTCCTTCACTTCCTCCACTTCTTCCACCTCGTCAACTTTGTCCACTTCTTCAACTTCCTCCACTTCCTCCTCTTCTACCACTTCATCCACTTCGTCAACTTCATCCACATCGTGCACGTCCTCTACTTTGTCCACTTCCCACACTTGCTCCACTTCCTCCACTTCGACCACTTCTTCCACTTCTTCAACTTCGTCATCTTCCTCCACTTCCTCCACTTCCTCCACTTCTGCCACTTTGTCCACTTCATCAACATCGTCCACTTCCTCCACTTCCTCAACTTCCTCCACTTCGTCTACTTCGTCCACTTCGTCCACTTCTACCACTTCGTCAACTTCATCCACTTCGTCCACGTTCTCTACTTTGTCCACTTCCTAAACTTCCTCCACTTCCTCCACTTCTTCCACTTCTTCCACTTCTTCAACTTCGTCATCTTCCTCCACATCCTCCACTTCCTCCACTTCCTCCATTTCCTCCACTTCCTCCACTTCCTCCACTTCTACCACTTCGTCAACTTCATCCACTTCGTCCACGTTCTCTACTTTGTCCACTTCCTAAACTTCCTCCACTTCCTCCACTTCTTCCACTTCTTCAACTTCGTCATCTTCCTCCACATCCTCCACTTCCTCCACTTCCTCCATTTCCTCCACTTCCTCCACTTCTTCAATTTCGTCCAATTCCTCCACTTCCTCAACTTCCTCCGCTTCGTCCACTTCGTCCACTGCGTCCACTTCGTCCACCTCGGGCACTTCGTCCACTTCCTCTACTTCGTCAACTTCGTCCACTTCCTCCACTTTGTCAACATCGTCCACTTTGTCCACTTCGTCCACTTCGTTCACTTCCTACACTTCCTACACTTCCTCCACTTCGTCCGCTTCCTCCACTACGTCCACTTCGTCATCTTTGTCCACTTCTTCAACTTCCTCCACTTCCTCCACTTCCTCCACTCCGTCCACTTGGTCCAGTTGGTCCACTTCGTCCACTTCGTCCACTTCCTCCACTTTTTCCACTTCCTCCACTTCTTCCACTTCCTCCACTTCCTCCAATTCCTCTACATCCTCTACTTCCTCCACTTCGTCCACTTCCTCCACTTCGTCAACTTCGTCCACTACCTCCACTTCGTCAACTTCGTCTAATTCCTCCAATTCGTCAACATCCTCCATTTCGTTCACTTTGTCCACTTCCTCCATTTCCTCCACTTCGTTCACCTCCTCCACTTTGTCCACTTCGTCAAATTCGTCCACTTCGTCCACTTCCTCAACTTCCTCCACTTCCTCCACTTCATCACCTTCCTCCACTTCCTCCACTTCGTCCACTTCTTCCGCTTCGTCCACTTCGTCCTCTTCCTCCTCTTCCTCCACTTCGTCTTCTTCGTCCCGTTCGTCCTCTTCCTCAACTTCCTCCACTTCCTGTGCTTCATACACTTCATCCACATCGTCCACTTCCTCCGTTTCCTCCACTTCGTCCACTTCGTCCACTTCGTTCTCTTCCTCCACTTGCTCCACTTACTCCACTTCGTCCACTTCGTCCACTTCGTTCTCTTCCTCCACTTCGTCCATTTCGTCAACTTCCTTCAATTCCTCTACTTCCTCTACTTCCTCCAATTCATCCACTTCGTCAACTTCCTCCACTTCCTCCACTTTGTCCACTTCCTCAACTTTCTTCACTTCCTTCACTTCTTCTAGTTCGTCCACTTCGACCACTTCATCCACTTCCTCCACTTCTTCGACTTCCTCCACATCCTCCACTTCCTCCACTTCGTCAACTTCCTTCACTTGCTCCACTTCGAACACTTCCTCCACTTCCTTCACTTCCTGCACCTAATCCACTTCCTCCACTTCCTCTACTTCGTCCACTTCCTCCACTTCGTCAAATTCGTCCGCTTCGTCCACTTCGTCAACTTCGTCCACTTCTTCCATTTCGTCCGCTTCGTCCACTTCGCCCACTTCGTCCACATCGACCACTTCATCCACTTCGTCCTCTTCCTCCAGTTCCTCGACTTCCTCCACTTCGTCCCCACCGTGCACTTCCTCAACTTGCTCAACTTCGTCCATTTCGTCAATTTCCTCCACTTCATCAACTTCCTCCACTTCCTCCACTTCGTCCACTTCGTCAATTTCGTCAACTTCGTCCACTTCCTCCACTTCGTCCCCTTCGTCCCCATCGTCCACTTTGTCCACTTCGTCAACTTCCTCCGCTTCCTCAACTTCCTCCACTTCCTCCACATCCTCCACTTCGTCAATTTCCTCCACTTCGTCAACTTCCTCCACTTCCTCCACTTTGTCCACTTCCTCCACCTCCTCGATTTTCTCCACTTCGTCCACTTCTACCTCTTCCTCTACTTCGTCAACTCCGTCCGCTTCCTTCACTTCCTCCACTTCTTCCACCTCGTCAACTTCGTCCACTTCTTCAACTTCCTCCACTTCTTCCACTTCTACTACTTCGTCAACTTCATCCACCTCGTCCACGTCCTCTACTTTGTCCACTTCCTACACTTCGTCCACTTCTTCAACTTCATCATCTTCCTCCAGTTCCTCCACTTGCTCCATTTCCTCCACTTCGTTCACTTCTTCAACTTCGTCCACTTCCTCCACTTCCTCAACTTCCTCCACTTCGTCCACTTCGTCAACTTCCTCCACTTCGTCCACTTCGTCAACTTCCTGCACTTCCTCAACTTGCTCAACTTCGTCCATTTCGTCAATTTCCTCCACTTCATCAACTTCCTCCACTTCCCCCACTTCGTCCACTTCGTCAATTTCGTCAACTTCGTCCACTTCCTCCACTTCGTCCCCTTCGTCCCCATCGTCCACTTTGTCCACTTCGTCAACTTCCTCCGCTTCCTCAACTTCCTCCACATCCTCCACTTCGTCAATTTCCTCCACTTCGTCCACTTCGTCCACTTCCTCCACTTTGTCCACTTCCTCCACCTCCTCGATTTTCTCCACTTCGTCCACTTCTACCTCTTCCTCTACTTCGTCAACTCCGTCCGCTTCCTTCACTTCCTCCACTTCTTCCACCTCGTCAACTTCGTCCACTTCTTCAACTTCCTCCACTTCTTCCACTTGTACTACTTCGTCAACTTCATCCACCTCGTCCACGTCCTCTACTTTGTCCACTTCCTACACTTCGTCCACTTCTTCAACTTCATCATCTTCCTCCAGTTCCTCCACTTGCTCCATTTCCTCCACTTCGTTCACTTCTTCAACTTCGTCCACTTCGTCCACTTCCTCAACTTCCTCCACTTCGTCCACTTCGTCAACTTCGTCCACTTCCTCCACTTCGTCAACTTCGTCCGCTTCCTCCACTTCGTCAACTTCCTCCGCTTCCTCAACTTCCTCCACTTCCTCCACATCCTCCACTTCGTCAACTTCCTCCACTTCGTCCACTTCGTCAACTTCCTCCACTTTGTCCACTTTGTCCACTTCGTCCACTTCGTCCACTTCTACCTCTTCCTCCACTTCGTCAACTCCGTCCGCTTCCTTCACTTCCTCCACTTCTTCCACCTCGTCAACTTCGTCCACTTCTTCAACTTCCTCCACTTCTTCCACTTCTACTACTTCGTCAACTTCATCCACTTCGTCCACGTCCTCTACTTTGTCCACTTCGTCCACTTCTTCAACTTCATCATCTTCCTCCAGTTCCTCCAATTGCTCCATTTCCTCCACTTCCTCCACTTCGTTCACTTCTTCAACTTCGTCCACTTCCTCCACTTCCTCAACTTCCTCCACTTCGTCCACTTCGTCCAGTTCGTCCACTTCGTCAACTACGTCCACTTCCTCCACTTCGTCAACTTCGTCCACTTCATCCACGTCCTTTACTTTGTCCACTTCCTACACTTTGTCCACTTCTTCAACTTCGTCATCTTCCTCCAGTTCCTCCACTTGCTCCATTTCCTCCACTTCCTCCACTTCGTTCACTTCTTCAACTTCGTCCACTTCCTCCACTTCCTCCACTTCCTCCACTTCGTCCACTTCGTCCACTTCGTCAACTTCGTCCACTTCCTCCACTTCGTCAACTTCGTCCACTTCCTCCACTTCCTCAACTTCCTCCACTTCCTCAACTTCCTCCACTTCCTCCACATCCTCCACTTCGTCAACTTCCTCCACTTCCTCCACTTCGTCAACTTCCTCCACTTCCTCCACTTTGTCCACTTCCTCGATTTTCTCCACTTCGCCCACTTCTACCTCTTCCTCCACTTCGTCAACTCCGTCCGCTTCCTTCACTTCCTCCACTTCTTCCACCTCGTCAACTTCGTCCACTTCTTCAACTTCCTCCACTTCTTCCACTTCTACTACTTCGTCAACTTCATCCACTTCGTCCACGTCCTCTACTTTGTCCACATCGTCCACTTCTTCAACTTCATCATCTTCCTCCAATTGCTCCATTTCCTCCACTTCGTCCACTTCGTTCACTTCTTCAACTTCGTCCACTTCCTCCACTTCCTCAACTTCCTCCACTTCGTCCAGTTCGTCCACTTCGTCAACTACGTCCACTTCCTCCACTTCGTCAACTTCGTCAACTTCATCCACGTCCTTTACTTTGTCCACTTCCTACACTTCGTCCACTTCTTCAACTTCGTCATCTTCCTCCAGTTCCTCCACTTGCTCCATTTCCTCCACTTCCTCCACTTCGTTCACTTCTTCAACTTCGTCCACTTCCTCCACTTCCTCAACTTCCTCCACTTCGTCCACTTCATCCACTTCGTCAACTTCGTCCACTTCCTCCACTTCGTCAACTTCGTCCACTTCCTCCACTTCCTCAACTTCCTCCGCTTCCTCAACTTCCTCCACTTCCTCCACATCCTCCACTTCATCAACTTCCTCCACTTCCTCCACTTCGTCAACTTCCTCCACTTCCTCCACTTTGTCCACTTCCTCGATTTTCTCCACTTCGCCCACTTCTACCTCTTCCTCCACTTCGTCAACTCTGTCCGCTTCCTTCACTTCCTCCACTTCTTCCACCTCGTCAACTTCGTCCACTTCTTCAACTTCCTCCACTTCTTCCACTTCTACTACTTCGTCAACTTCATCCACTTCGTCCACGTCCTCTACTTTGTCCACTTCGTCCACTTCTTCAACTTCATCATCTTCCTCCAGTTCCTCCAATTGCTCCATTTCCTCCACTTCCTCCACTTCGTTCACTTCTTCAACTTCGTCCACTTCCTCCACTTCCTCAACTTCCTCCACTTCGTCCACTTCGTCCAGTTCGTCCACTTCGTCAACTACGTCCACTTCCTCCACTTCGTCAACTTCGTCAACTTCATCCACGTCCTTTACTTTGTCCACTTCCTACACTTCGTCCACTTCTTCAACTTCGTCATCTTCCTCCAGTTCCTCCACTTGCTCCACTTCCTCCACTTCGTTCACTTCTTCAACTTCGTCCACTTCCTCCACTTCCTCCACTTCCTCCACTTCGTCCACTTCATCCACTTCGTCAACTTCGTCCACTTCCTCCACTTCGTCAACTTCGTCCACTTCCTCCACTTCCTCCACTTCGTCAACTTCGTCCACTTCGTCCACTTCCTCCACTTCCTCCACTTCGTCCACTTCCTCCACTACGTCCACTTCGTCATCTTTGTCCACTTCTTCAACTTCCTCCACTTTCTCCACTCCTTCCACTTCGTCCACTTCGTCCACTTGGTCTACTTCCTCCACTTGCTCCACTACGTCCCCTTCCTCCACTTCCTCCACTTCGTCCCCTTCCTCCACTTCCTCCACTTCCTCCACTTCGTCTACTTCCTCCACTTCTTCCACTTCCTCCACTTCCTCCACTTCGTCAACTTCGTCCACTTCCTCCACTTCGTCAACTTCGTCCAATTCCTCCACTTCGTAAACGTCCTCCATTTCGTTCACTTTGTCCACTTCCTCCATTTCCTCCACTTCGTCCACCTCCTCCACTTCGTCCACTTCATCAACTTCGTCAACTTCGTCCAATTCGTCAACTTCCTCCACTTCCTCCACTTTTTCCACTTCGTCCACTTCGTCCTCTTCCTCTACTTCGTCCACTTCCTCCACTTTGTCCACTTCCTCCACTTCCTCGATTTTCTCCACTTCGTCCACTTCTACCTCTTCCTCCACTTCGTCAACTCCGTCCGCTTCCTTCACTTCCTCCACTTCTTCCACCTCGTCAACTTGGTCCACTTCTTCAACTTCCTCCACTTCTTCCACTTCTACTACTTCGTCCACTTCATCCCCTTCGTCCACGTCCTCTACTTTGTCCACTTCCTACACTTCGTCCACTTCTTCAACTTCGTCATCTTCCTCCAGTTCCTCCACTTGCTCCATTTCCTCCACTTCCTCCACTTCGTTCACTTCTTCAACTTCGTCCACTTCCTCCACTTCCTCAACTTCGTCCACTTCGTCCACTTCGTCAACTTCGTCCACTTCCTCCACTTCGTCAACTTCGTCCACTTCCTCCACTTCCTCCACTTCGTCCACTTCCTCCACTTCGTTCACTTCGTACACTTCCTCCACTTCGTCCACTTCATCCACTTCCTCCACTACGTCCACTTTGTGATCTTTGTCCACTTCTTCAACTTCCTCCACTTCCACCACTCCTTCCACTCCGTCCACTTCGTCCACTTGGTCTACTTCCTCCACTTCCTGCACTACGTCCCCTTCCTCCACTTCGTCCACTTCCTCCACTTCCTCCACTTCCTCTACTTCCTTCACTTCGTCTACTTCCTCCACTTCTTCCACTTCCTCCACTTCGTCAACTTCGTCAACTTCGTCCACTTCCTCCACTTCGTCAACTTCGTCCAATTCCTCCACTTCGTAAACGTCCTCCATTTCCTTCACTTTGTCCACTTCCTCCATTTCCTCCACTTCTTCCACCTCCTCCGCTTCGTCCGCTTCATCAACTTCGTCAACTTCGTCCAATTCGTCAACTTCCTCCTCTTCCTCCACTCTTTCCACTTCGTCCTCTTCCTCAACTTCGTCCACTTTGTCCACTTCGTCCACTTCGTCACCTTCCTCCATTTCCTCCACTTCGTCTGCTTCGTCCACTTCGTCCTCTTCCTCCTCTTCCTCCAGTTCGTCTTCTTCGTCCGCTTCGTCCTATTCCTCAACTTCCTCCACTTCCTCTGCTTCATCCACTTCGTCCATTTCCTCCATTTCCTCCACTTCGTCCACTTCCTTCTCTTCCTCCACTTGCTCCACTTCCTCCACTCTGTCCCCTTCGTCCACCTCGTCCACTTCGTCCACTTTGTCAACTTCCTCCACTTCGTCGACTTCGTCAACTTCCTCCACTCTCTCCACTCTGTCCACTTCCTCAACTTCCTCAACTTTCTCCACTTTCTTCACTTGTTTCAGTTCGTCCACTTCGACCACTTCCTCCACGTCCTCCACTTCTTCCACTTCCTCCACATCCTCCACTTTGTCAACTTCCTTCACTTGCTCCACTTTGTCCACTTCCTCCACTTCGTCTACTTCCTCCACTTCCTTCACTTCCTCTACCTCATCCACTTCCTCCACTTCCTCCACTTCCTCCACTTCGTCAACTTCGTCCGGTTCGTCCACTTCATCAACTTTGTCCACTTCTTCCATTTCGTCCACTTCGCCCATTTCAACCACTCCATCCACTTCGTCCTCTTCCTTCAGTTCCTTGACTTCCTCCACTTCGTCCCCATCGTGCACTTCCTCAACTTCATCAACTTCGTCAATTTCCTCCATTTCATCCACTTTCTCCACTTTGTCCTCTTCGTCCACTTCATTAACTTCGTCCACTTCCTCCACTTCCTCCACATCCTCCACTTCGTCAACTTCCTTCTCTTCCTCCACGTCCTCCACTTTGTCAACTTCCTCCACATCCTCCACATCCTCCACTCCCTCAACTTCCTCACTTCCTCCACTTCCTCCACTTTGTCCACTTCCTCAACTTCGTCCACTTCCAACACTTCTTCCAGTTCATCCACTTCGTCCACTTCGTCACCTTCCTCCAGTTCCTCTACTTCGTCCGCTTCGTCCACTTCGTCCACTCCGTCCTCTTCCTCCTCTTCCTCCACTTCGTCTTCTTCGTCGGCTTCGTCCTCTTCCTCTACTTCCTCCACTTACTCTGCTTCATCCACTTCGTCCACTTCGTCCATTTCCTCCGTTTCCTCCATTTCCTCCACTTCGTCCACTTCGTTCACTTCCTTCACGTGCTCCACTTCCTCCACTTTGTCCTCTTCGTCCACTTCGTCAACTTCCTCCACTTCCTCTACTTCGTCCAGTTCGTCCACTTCGTCAACTTCCTCTACTTCCTCCACTCCGTCCACTTCCTCAACTTCCTCAACTTTGTCCACTTCCTTCACTTGTTTCAGTTCGTCCACTTCAACCACTTCCTCCACTTCCTCCACTTCTTCCACTTCCTCCACATCCTCCACTTTGTCAACTTCCTTCACTTGCTCCACTTCGTCCACTTCATCCACTTCCTTCATTTCCTCCACCTCATCCACTTCCTCCACTTTCTCCACTTCGTCAACTTCATCCGCTTCGTCCACTTCGTCAAGTTCGTCCACTTCTTCCATTTCGTCCGCTTCGTCCACTTCGTCCATTTCGACCACTTCATCCACTTCGTCCTCTTCCTCCAGTTCCTCGACTTCCTCCACTTCGTCCCCATCGTGCACTTCCTCAACTTCGTCCACTTCGTCAATTTCCTCCACTTCATCCACTTTCTCTACTTTGTCCTCTTCGTCCACTTCGTCAACTTCGTCCACTTCCTTCACTTCCTCCGCTTCGTCAATTTAATCAACTTCGTCCACCTCCTCCACTTCCTCCACTTCGTCCCCTTCGTCCCCTTCATCCCCATCGTCCACTTCGTCGACTTCCTCCGCTTCCTCAACTTCCTCCATGATAACGGTTGAAAAACCGTTATTTTTATGCTTAAAATTGATACCAAAAGCAACCTTTAAGACTTAGAAACTAGCTTGAACTCATATTTTTGCTTTAGGTTTGTGAATAAGAGAATTGAAAGTGAATTTAATGGTTTTGTGCAAGATTCCCTTGATTTTGTAGGCTAATTGAATTATTTGAAAGAAGAATTGAAGTACCGAATGAGTAGAGTGCTGAAAAGTAAACCAGAAACAAGAAAAGTCAACCAGTCAACCAGAAAAGTCAACCAGTCAACCAGAATGCAGAAAAAAATGTGACCGAGTGGCGCTGAGCGGAAATTTGTTGCTGAGCGGTAGTTTTCAGGTGCCGAAATCACCGCTGAGGGGCAAAACAGCAGCTGGGGGGCATAATGGATCAACCGCTAGTACCGCTTAGCGGTAAAATACCGCTGAGCACCATTCTAAATGGGCTTGGACCTGTTTTCTGGCACTTTTATGGGCTTGGGCCTAATTTTTCTGTATTTTTAGAATAATATATAAGCTTTAGGACGTCCTAGGGTTTGTATCTTTGGTAGAAACGAAGCAAACACTCTCTCTTCCACCCCTTTGAAGGAGGATCTTGGATGCTCAGGCTACCTCTTCACCTTTCTAGGGTTTTATCTTTCATTCTTTCATTATTGTTCATCTAGTTTCACCATGAATATGGTGAACTAAACCTTGTATTGTTGTTGGGGAATCAATGTAGTCTTGTGAAACTCTCATATATGGAATTTGTGTTTACATCTTATATTTAAGACCTATGCTTTCTTTCATCATTAGTTAGGGTTTTTCCTCTTTGCTCAATGTTTGCTTTGTTTAACTCATTCAATGCATGATTATTGATTTTGTCGAATCTGGAACGTACGGGGAAGTCTAGATCCGGGGAATTTCTCTCAATAGTATATTGGTTGTTGTTAAGCTCCTGCACTAAAAGAACTAATTAATAGGAATGCTAGGAATCATATGAACTCGTAATTAGGGATAAGCCTTCTTGCAAGGTAATTTAGAGAGTGGCATTAACAATGATGAAAAGAATGTTGAATTCCTAAAGTATATGAGAGTGGATAAGATGAAATTGATAACCCCAACAACATACTCATCCATATATTCCATTGAAGTGTTTGTATTTTGTTTTAGCCATTGATCAAAACTCATGCATACATGTTTATTTTCTATTTTGCATATTTAACACCACTTATTTCGTTCTTAAGTCTTAAATAATCAACAAATCACATAACTAAACTAGGCCATGAGTCCTTTGGGAGAACGATACTTGGTCTTACCGAGTTTATTACTTGAAACGATTAGGTCACACTAACCGCTTGTTCAACAAGTTTGTGGCGCCGTATTTTGGTGTTCATAAATTTGTCATCACTCCACATCCTCCATTTCCTCCACATCCTCCACTTCGTCAACTTCCTCCACTTCCTCCACTTCGTCAACTTCCTCCACATCCTCCACTTCCTCAACTTCCTCACTTCCTCCACTTCCTCCACTTTGTCCACTTCCTCAACTTCGTCCACTTCCAACACTACTTCCAGTTCATCCACTTCAACCACTTCCTCCACTTCCTCCCCTTCGTCCACTTCGCCCACTTCGTCAACATAGTCAACTTCGTCCACTTCGACCTCTACGTCGACTTCGTAAACTTCCTCCACTTCGTCGACTTCCTCCATTTCCTCCACTTCGTCCACGTTGTCAACTTCCTCCACTTCCTCCACTTCGGCCTCTTCGTCCACTTCCCCCACTTCGTCCACTTACTCCACTTCCTCCACTTTCTCCACTTCTTCCACTTCGTCTACTTCGATCTCTTCTTCCACTTCGTAAACTTCCTCCACTTCCTCTACTTCCTCCACTTCCTCTACTTCCTCCACTTCCTCCACTTCGTCAACTTCGTCGACTTCCTCCACTTCATCCACTTCCTCCACTTCTTCCACTTTGTACGCTTCGTCCACTTCGTCCTCTTCGTACGCTTCGTCCACTTCGTCCTCTTCGTCCACTTCGTCTACTTCGTCAACTTCCTCCACTTCCTCCACTTCGTCAACTTCCTCCACATCCTCCACTTTCTCCACTTCCTCCACTTCTTTTACTTCGCCCACTTCGTCCTTTTCCTCAACTTCCTCCATTTCCTCCACTTCGTTCATTTCATCAATTTCCTCCACTTCATCCACTTCGTCCACTTCCTCCACTTCGTCCACTTGCTCCACTTCGTCAACTTCCTCCACTGCGTCAACTTCCTCCAGTTCCTCAACTTCCTCCACTTCCTCCACTTCCTCCACTTCCTCCACTCCGTCAACTTCGTCCACTTCCTCGACTTCCTCCACTTCGTCCACTTCTACCACTTCCTCCATTTCGTCAACTCCGTCAGCTTCCTTCACTTTCTCCACTTCTTCCACGTCGTTAACTTCGTCCACTTCTTCAACTTCCTCCACTTCTACCACTTCATCCACATGTGAACTTCATCCACATCGTCCACGTCCTCTACTTTGTCCACTTCCCACACTTCCTCCACTTCCTCCACTTCTTCGACTTCTTCAACTTCGTCATCTTCCTCCACTTCCTCCACTTCCTCCACTTCCTCCACTATCTCCACTTCCTCCACTTCCTCCACTTCGTCCACTTCTTCAACATCGTCCACTTCCTCCACTTCCTCCACCTCCTCAACTTCTTGCACTTCGTGTACTTCGTCCACTTCGTCCACTATGTCACCTTCGTCCACTTCATCCACTTCGTCAACTTCGTCCACCTCCTCCACTTCCTCCACTTCGTCAACTTCGTCGACTTCCTCCACTTCATCCACTTCGTTCTCTTCCTACACTTCCTCCACTTCGTCCACTTCCTCAACTACGTCCACTTCGTCATCTTTTTCCACTTCTTCAACTTCCTCCACTTCCTCCACTCCTTCCACTTCGTCCACTTCGTCAACTTCTTCCACTTCCTCCACTTCCTACACTTCCTCCACTTCCTCCACTTCCTCCACTTCCTTCACTATGTCCACTTAAACATCTTCGTCCACTTCTTCAACTTCCTCCACTTCCTCCACTACTTCCACTTCATTCACTTTGTCCATTTCCTCCACTCCCCCAACTTCTTCCACCTCGTCAACTTCATTCACTTCTTCAACTTCCTCCACTTCCTCAACTTCGACGACTTCGTCCACTTCCTCCACTTCCTCCACTTCGTCAACTTCGTCCATTTCGACCACTTCGTCCACTTCCTCCACTTCCTCCACTTCGTCAACTTCGTCCAATTCGTCCACTTCGACCAGTTCGACCTCTTCGTTCACTTCCTCCACTTCCTCCACTTCGTCAACTTCCTCCACATCCTCCACTTCCTCCACTTTGTCCACTTCGTCCACTTCATCTTATTCCTCAACTTCCTCCATTTCCTCCACTTCGTCCACTTCATCAATTTCCTCCACTTCATCCACTTCCTCCACTTCCTCCACTTGCTCCACTTCATCAACTTCCTCCACTTCGTGAACTTCCTCCACTTCCTCCACTTGCTCCACTTCCTCCACTTCGTCCACTTCCTCCAATTCGTCCACTTCATCAACTTCCTCCACTTCATCCACTTCCTCGACTTCCTCCACTTCATCCACTTCCTCCATTTCGTCAACTCCGTCAGCTTCCTTCACTTCCTCCACTTTTTCCACCTCGTCAACATCGTCCACTTCTTCAACTTCCTCCACTTCCGCCACTTCTACCACTTCGTCCACTACCCACACTTCGTCCACTTCCTCCACTTCGTCCACTTCTTCCACTTCTTCAACTTCGTCATCTTCCTCCACTTCCTCCACTTCCTCCACTTCATCCACTTCCTCCATTTCCTCCACTTCGTCCACTTCTTCAACATCGTCCACTTCCTCCACTTTCTCCACTTCCTCAACTTCTTCCACATCGTCTACTTCGATGACTTCGTCCCATTTGTCCACTTCGTCCACTTTGTCCACTACGTCCACTACGTCAACTTCGTCCACTTCGTCAACCTCGTCCACTTCCTTCACTTCCTCCACTTCGTGAACTTCGTCGACTTCCTCTTCTTCGTCCACTTTGTTCACTTCCTATACTTCCTCCACTTCGTCCACTTCCTCCACTACGTCCACTTCGTCAGCGTTTTCCACTTCTTTAACTTCCTCCACTTCGTCCACTTCCCCCACTTCCTCCACTTCATCCACTTCCTCCACTTCCTACACTTCGTCCACTTCCTCCACTACCTTCACTATGTCCACTTCAACATCTTCGTCCACTTCTTCAACTTCCTCCACTTCCTCCACTACTTCCACTTCGTCCATTTCCTCCACTTCCTCAACTTCTTCCACCTCGTCAACTTCGTTCACCTCTTCAACTTCCTCCACTTCCTCAACATCTACCACTTTGTCCACTTCGTCTGCTTTGTCCACTTCGTCGACTTCGTCTACTTCGTCCACTTCGCCCACTTCGGCCACTTCGTCCACTTCTTCCACTTCGTCCACTTCGTCAACTTCGTCCAATTCGTCCACTTCGACCTCTTCGTCCACTTCATCCACTTCCTCCACTTCCTCCACTTCTTCAACTTCCTCCATTTCCTTCAGTTCCTCCACTTTGCCCACTTCCTCCACGTCGTCCACTTCGTCAATTTTGACCTCTTCGTCCACTTTGTCCACTTCGTCCACTTCGTCCACTTTCTCCACTTCCTGCACTTCCTCCACTTCCTCAATTTCCTCCACTTCCTCCACTTCGTCCCCTTCGTCCACTTCGTCAACTTCCTCCGCTTCTTCAACTTCCTCCACTTCCTCCACATCCTCCACTTCGTCAACTTCCTCCACTTCGTCAACTTCGTCCACTCACCCACTTCGTCTACTTCGTCCACTTCCTCGACTTCCTCCTCTTCGTCCACTTCTACCTCTTCCTTTGTCAATTCCGTCCGCTTCCTTCACTTCCAGCACTTCTTCCACCTCGTCAACTTCGTCCCCTTTTTCAACTTCCTCCACTTCTTCCAGTTCTACCACTTCGTCAACTTCCTCCACTTCGTCCTCTTCCTCGACTTCCTCCACTTCTACCACTTCCTCCATTTCGTCAACTCCGTCAACTCCGTCAGCTTCCTTCACTTCCTCCACTTCTTCCACCTCGTCAACTTCGTCCACTTCTTCAACTTCCTCCACTTCCTCCACTTCTACCACTTTGTCCACTTCCCACACTTCCTCCACTTCCTACACTTCGTCCACTTCTTCCACTTCTTCAACTTCGTCATCTTCCTCCACTTCCTCCACTTCCTCCACTTCTACCACTTTGTCCAGTTCCCACACTTCCTCCACTTCCTGCACTTCGTCCACTTCTTCCACTTCTTCAACTTCGTCATCTTCCTCCACTTCCTCCACTTCCTCCACTTCCTCCACTTCATCCACTTCCTCCATTTCCTCCACTTCCTCCACTTCATCCACTTCTTCAACATCGTCCACTTCCTCCACATCCTCCACATCCTCCACTTCCTCAACTTCTTCCACTTCGTCTACTTCGTCCACTTCAACCCATTCGTGCACTTCGTCCACTTTGTCCACTTCGTCCACTATGTCAACTTCGTCCACTTCGTCCACTTCGTCAACCTCGTCCACTTCCTCGACTTGGTCAACTTCGTCCACTTTGTTCACTTCCTACACATGCTCCACTTTGTCCACTTCCTCCACTACGTCCACTTCGTCACCTTTTTCCACATCTTCAACTTCCTCCACTTCCTCCACTCCTTCCACTCCATTCACTTCGTCCAGTTCGTCAACTTCCTCCACTTCCTCCACTTCCTTCACTACGTCCACTTCAACATCTTCGTCCACTTCTTCAACTTCCTCCACTACCTCCACTACTTCCACTTCGTCCACTTCGTCCACTTCCTCAACTTCTTCCACCTCGTCAACTTGGTTCACCTCTTCAACTTCCTCGACTTCCTCAACATCTACCACTTTGTTTACTTCGTCAACTTTGTCCACTTCGTCGACTTTGTCCACTTCGTCCACTTTGCCCACTTCGTCCACTTCCTCCACTTCGTCAACTTCGTCCAATTCGTCCACTTCGACCTCTTCGTCCACTTCATCCACTTCCTCCAGTTCGTCCACTTCTTTAACTTCCTACATTTTCCTCCACTTCCTCCACTTCGCCCACTTCGTCCACGTCGTCAACTTCGTCCACTTCGTCCATTTTGACCTCTTCGTCCACTTTGTCCACTTCGTCCACTTTCTCCACTTTCTCCACTTCCTCCACTTCCTCCATTTCCTCCACTTCCTCCACTTCGTCCCGTTCGTCCACTTCGTCTACTTCGTCAACTTCCTCCGCTTCCTCAACTTCCTCCACTTCCTCGACTTCCTCCACATCCTCCACTTCGTCAACTTCCTCCACTTCGTCAACTTCGTCCACTTCGTCAACTTCCTCCACTACCTCTACTTTGTCCACTTCCTCCGCTTCGTCTACTTCGTCCACTTCCTTGACTTCCTCCACTTCATCCACTTCTACCTCTTCCTCCACTTTGTCAATTCCGTCCGCTTCCTTCACTTCCACCATTTCTTCCACCTCGTCAACTTCGTCCACTTCTTCAACTTCCTCCACTTCTTCCAGTTCTACGACTTCGTCAACTTTCTCCACATCGTCAACTTCCTCGACTTCCTCCACTTTGTCCACTTCTACCACTTTCTCCATTTCGTCAACTCCGTCAGCTTCCTTCACTTCCTCCACTTCTTCCACCTCGTCAACTTCGTCCACTTCTTCAACTTCCTCCACTTCCTCCACTGCTAGCACTTCGTCCACTTCCCACACTTCCTCCACTTCCTGCACTTCGTCTACTTCTTCCACTTCTTCAACTTCGTCATCTTCCTCCACTTCCTCCACTTCTTCAACATCGTCCACTTCCTCCACTTCCTCCACTTCCTCAACTTCTTCCACTTCGTCCCATTCGTCCACTTCGTCCACTTTGTCCACTTCGTCCACTATGTCAACTTTGTCCACTTCGTCCACTTCGTCAACCTCGTCCACTTCCTCCACTTCGTCAACTTCCTCCACTTTGTTCATTTCCTATACTTCCTCCACTTCGTCCACTTCCTCCACCTTTGTCCACTTCTTCAACTTCCTCCACTTCCTCCACTCCTTCCACTCGATTCACTTCGTCCAGTTCGTCAACTTCCTCCACTTCCTACACTTCCTCCACTTCCTCTACTTCCTT
This sequence comes from Vigna nakashimae, assembly GCA_034642375.1. NCBI lineage: Eukaryota > Viridiplantae > Streptophyta > Magnoliopsida > Fabales > Fabaceae > Vigna > Vigna nakashimae. Next base: position 36,383,252 of record CM067765.1, read on the forward strand.
CACTACGTCCACTTCAACATCTTCGTCCACTTCTTCAACTTCCTCCACTTCCTCCACTACTTCCACTTCCTCAACTACTTCCACTAACGTCCATTTCCTCCACTTCTTCAACTTCTTCCACCTCGTCAACTTCGTTCACCTCTTCAACTTCCTCCACTTCCTCAACACCTACCACTTTTTTTACTTCGTCAACTTCGTCCACTTCTTCAACTTCCTCCACTTCTTCCAGTTCTACCACTTCGTCAACTTCATCCACGTCCTCTACTTTGCCCACTTCCTACAGTTCCTCCACTTCCTCCACTTCTTTCAATTCTTCAACTTCGTCATCTTCCTCCACTTCCTCCACTTCCTCCATTTCCTCCAATTCCTCCACTTCTTCAACTTTGTCCACTTCCTCCACTTCCTCCACTACCTCAACTTCCTCCACTTTGTCCACTTCGTCCACTTCCTCCACTTCCCCCACTTCGTCAACTTCGTCCACTTCCTCCACTTCGTCAACTTCGTCCACTTCGTCCACTTCGTTCACTTCCTACAATTCCTCCACTCCGTCCACTTCGTCCACTACGTCCACTTCGTCATCTTTGTCCACTTCTTCAACTTCCTCCACTTCCTCCACTCCTTCCACTCCGTCCACTTCGTTCTCTTCGTCCACTACGTCCACTTCGTCCGCTTTGTCAACTTCCTCCACTTCCTCCACTTCCTCCACTTCCTTCACTTACTCAACTTCCTCTACTTCCAATACTTCGTCCACTTCCTCCACTTTGTCCACTTCCTCCACTTTCTCCACTTCGTCAAGTTCGTCCACTTCCTTTATTTCGTCAACTTCGTCCAATTCTTCCACTTCGTCAACGTCCTCCATTTCGTTCACTTTGTCCACTTCCTCCATTTCCTCCACTTCGTCCACCTCCTCCACTTCGTCCACTTCGTCAAATTCGTGCGGTTCGTCCACTTCGTCAACTTCCTCCACTTCCTCCACTTTTCCACTTCCTCCAGTTCCTCCACTTCGTCAACTTCGTCCACTTCCCCCACTTCCTCCATTTCCTCCATTTCCTCCACTTCGTTCTCTACCTCCACTCGCCCCACTTCCTCCACTTCGTCCACTTCGTCAACTTCCTCCAGTTCCTCCCCTTTGCCCACTTCCTCAACTTCCTCAACTTTCTCCACTTCCTTCACTTCTTCCAGTTCGTCCACTTCGACCACTTCCTCCACTTCTTCGACTTCCTCCACATCCTCCACTTCCTCCACTTCGTCAATTTCCTTCACTTGTTCCACTTCGTCCACCTCCTCCACTTCGTCCACTTCCTCCACTTCCTTCACTTCCTCCACTTCCTTCACTTCCTCCACCTCATCCACTTCCTCCACTTCCTCTACTTCGTCCACTTTCTCCATTTTGTCGACTTTGTCCACTTCGTCCACTTCGTCCACTTCTTCCATTTCATCCGCTTCGTCCGTTTCGTCCACTTCGTCCTCTTCCTCCAGTTCCTCGACTTCCTCCACTTCGTCCCCATCGTGCACTTCCTCCACTTCCTCAACTTCGTCCACTTCATCAATTTCCTCCACTTCATCAACTTTCTCCACTTTGTCCTTTTCCTCCACTTCGTCAACTTCGTCCACTTCCTCCTCTTCGTCAACTTCGTCAACTTCGTCCACTTCCTCCACTTCGTCCCCATCGTCCACTTCGTCAACTTCCTCCGCTTCCTCAACTTCCTCAACTTCCTTCACTTCCTCCACACCCTCCACATCCTCCACTTCGTCAACTTCGTTCACTTCCTCCACTTTGTCCACTTACTCCACTTCGTCCACTTCCTCGACTTCCTCAACTTCGTCCACTTCTACCACTTCCTCCACTTCGTGAACTCTGTCCGCTTCCTTCCCCTCCTCCACTTCTTCCACCTCGTCAACTTCGTCCACTTCTTCAACTTCCTCCACTTCTTCCATTTCTACCACTTCGTCAACTTCATCCACTTCGTCACGTCCTCCACTTTGTCCAGTTCCTACACTTCCTCCACTTGGTCCACTTCTTCCACTTCTTCAACATCGTCATCTTCCTCCACTTCCTCCACTTCCTCCACTTCGTCCACTTCTTCAACTTCGTCCACTTCCTCCACTTCCTCAACTTCCTCCACTTTGTCCACTTCGTCAACTTCGTCCAGTTCCACCACTTCCTCCACTTCGTCAACTTCGTCCACTTCGTCCACTTCGTTCACTTCCTAGACTTCCTCCTCTTCGTCCACTTCCTCCATTACGTACACTTCGTCATCTTTGTCCACTTCCTCAACTTCCTCCATTCCTCCACCTCCTCCATTCCTTCCACTCTGTCCACTTGGTCCACTTGGTCCACATCCTCCACTTCCTCCACTTCGTCCACTTCCTCTACTTCCTCCACTTCCTCCACTTCCTCCACTTCGTCCAGTTCCTCCACTTCGTAAAGTTCGTCCAGTTCCTCCACTTCGTCAACGTCCTCCATTTCGTTCACTTTGTCCACTTCCTCCATTTCCTCCACTTCGTCCACCCCCTCCACTTCGTAAACTTCGTCCACTTCGTCAACTACCTCCACTTCCTCCGCTTTTTCCACTTCGTCCACTTCGTCCTCTTCCTCAACTTCGTCCACTTCGTCACCCTCCTCCGCTTCCTCCACTTCATCCGCTTCGTCCACTTCCTCCGCTTCCTCCACTTCGTCCACTTCCTCCACTTCCTCTACTTCCTCCACTTCCTCCACTTCCTCCACTTCCTCCACTTCCTCCACTTCTTCAACTTCATCCAGTTCGTCCAGTTCCTCCACTTCGTCAACGTCCTCCATTTAGTTCACTTTGTCCACTTCCTCCATTTCCTCCACTTCGTCCACCCCCTCCACTTCGTCCACTTCGTCAACTTCGTCCACTTCGTCAACTTCCTCCACTTCCTCCGCTTTTTCCACTTCGTCCTCTTCCTCAACTTCATCCACTTCGTCACCCTCCTCCACTTCCTCCGCTTCCTCCACTTCGTCCACTTCTTCTGCTTCGTCCACTTCGTCCACTTCCTCTACTTCGTCCACTTCGTTCTCTTCCGCCACTTCCTCCACTTTGTCCCGTTCGTCCACTTCGTCCACTTCGTAAACTTGCTCCACTTCCTCCACTTCTTCCACTTCCTCAACTTCCTCCACTTTCTCCACTTCCTCCACTTCTTCAAGTTCGTCCACTTCGACCACTTCCTCCACTTCTTCCACTTTCTCCACATCCTCCACTTCCTTCACTTCTTCGACTTCGTCCACTTCCTCCACTTGCTCCACTTCGTCCACTTCCTCCACTTCCTCTACCTCATCCACTACCTCCACTTCCTCTAGTTCGTACACTTTGTCCACTTCCTCCACGTCGTCAACTTCGTCCGCCTCCTCTACCTCGTCAACATCGTCCACTTCTTCCATTTGGTCCGCTTCTTCCACTTCGTCCACTTCGCCCACTTCGACCACTTCGCCCACTTTGTCCACTTGGTCCACTTTATCCACTTCGTCCACTTCGCCCATTTCGTGCACTTTCTCCACTTCGTCCACTTTGTCAACTTCCTCCACTTCCTCCACTTCGTCCCCTTCATCCGCTTCGTCCACTTCGTCCTCTTCCTTCTCTTCCTTCTCTTCCTTCTTCTTCCACTTCGTCCTCTTCCTCGACTTCCTCCACTTCCTTCGCTTCGTCCACTTCCTCCACTTCGTCCTCTTCCTCGACTCGCTCCACTTCCTCAACTTCCTCCACTTTGTCCCCTTGGTCCACTTCGTCCACTTCGTCAATTTCCTCCACTTCCTCCACTTCCTCTACTTCCTCCACTTCCTCCACTTCGTCAACTTCCTCCACTTCCTCAACTTGCTCCACTTCGTCCACTTCGTCAATTTCCTCCACTTCCTCCACTTCCTCTACTTCCTCCACTTCCTCCACTTCGTCAACTTCCTCCACTTCCTCAACTTGCTCCACTTCCTCAAGTTCTTCCAGTTCGTCCACTTCGATCACTTCCTCCACTTCTTCCAGTTCGTCCACTTCGACCACTTCCTCCACTTCTTCCACTTCGTCAACTTCCTCCACTTCCTGCACTTTGTCCACTTCCTCAACTTCCTCAACTTTCTCCACTTCCTCCACTTCTTCCATCTCGTCACTTCGACCACTTGCTCCATTTTGTCCTCTGCTTCCACTTCCTTCACATCCTCCGCTTCCTGCACTTCGTCAACTTCGTCCACTTCCTTCACTTGCTCCACTTCGTCCACTTCCTCCACTTCCTCCACTTCCTCCACTTCCTCCACCTCATCCACTTCCTCCACTTCCTCCACATCCTCCACTTCCTCCACTTTGTCAACTTCCACCACTTCTTCCAGTTCGTCCACTTCGATCACTTCCTCCACTTCTTCGACTTCCTCCGCTTCCTCTACTTCCTCTACTTCCTCCACTTCCTCCACTTCGTCAACATGCTCCACTTCCTCCACTTTGTGCACTTCCTCAACTTCCTCAACTTTCTCCACTTCCTCCACTTCTTCCAGTTCGTCCACTTCGATCACTTCCTCCACTTCCTCCACTTCTTCCACTTCCTCCACTTCGTCAACTTCGTCCACTTCCTTCACTTGCTCCACTTCGTCCACTTCCTTCACTTCCTCCACCTCATCCACTTCTTCCACTTCGTCCACTTCCTCCACTTCATCAACTTCGTCCGCTTCCTCCACTTCGTCGACTTCCTCTACTTTGTCAACTTCCTCTACTTCATCCACTTCCTCCACTTCCTCAACTTGCTTTACTTCCTCCACCTCCTCCACTTTGTCGACTTCGTCCACTTCGTCAAATTCCTCCACTTCCTCCACTTCGTCGACTTTGTCCACTTCCTCAACTTTCTCCACTTTCTCCACTTCCACCACTTCTTCCAGTTCGTCCACTTCGACCACTTCCTCACTTCCTTCACTTCGTCATCTTGCTCCACTTCCTCCACTTTGTCCACTTCCTCAACTTCCTCAACTTTCTCCACTTCCTTCACTTCTTCGAGTTCGTCCACTTCCACCACTTCCTTTAGTTCTTCGACTTCGTCCACTTCCTTCACTTGCTCCACTTCGTCCACTTGCTCCACTTCCTCCACTTCCTCTACCTCATCCACTACCTCCACTTCGTCCACTTTGTCCACTTCCTCCACGTCGTCAACTTCGTCCGCTTCCTCTACTTCGTCAACATTGTCCACTTCTTCCATTTCGTCCGCTTCGTGCTCTTCGTCCACTTCGCCCACTTCGCCCACTTCGTCCACTTCGTCCACTTCGCCCACTTCGTCCACTTCGCCCACTTCGTCCACTTCGCCCACTTCGCCCACTTCGCCCACTTGGTCCACTTGGTCCACTTTGTCCACTTCGTCCACTTTGCCTACTTCGTCTACTTTCTCAACTTCGTCCACTTCGTCAACTTCCTCCACTTCCTCCACTTCTTCAAGTTCGTCCACTTCGACCACTTCCTCCACTTCTTCCACTTTCTCCACATCCTCCACTTCCTTCACATCTTCGACTTCGTCCACTTCCTTCACTTGCTCCACTTCGTCCACTTCCTCCACTTCCTCTACCTCATCCACTACCTCCACTTCCTCCACTTCGTACACTTTGTCCACTTCCTCCACGTCGTCAACTTCGTCCGCCTCCTCTACTTCGTCAACATCGTCCACTTCTTCAATTTGGTCCGCTTCTTCCACTTCTTCCACTTCGCCCACTTCGTCCACTTCGTCCACTTCGTCCTCTTCCTTGACTTCCTCCACTTCCTCCGCTTCGTCCACTTCGTCCTCTTTCTCGACTCGCTCCACTTCCTCAACTTCCTCCACTTTGTCCCCTTGGTCCACTTCGTCCACTTCGTCAACTTCCTCCACTTCCTCCACTTCTTCCACTTCCTCTACTTCCTCCACTTCCTCCACTTCGTCAACTTCCTCCACTTCCTTAACTTGCTCCACTTCCTCCAGTTCTTCCAGTTCGTCCACTTCGATCACTTCCTCCACTTCCTCCACTTCGCCCACTTCGTCCACGTGGTCCACTTCGTCCACTTTGCCTACTTCGTCTACCTTCTCCACTTCGTCCACTTTGTCAACTTCCTCCACTTCCTCCACTTCTTCAAGTTCGTCCACTTCGACCAATTCCTCCACTTCTTCCACTTTCTCCACATCCTCCACTTCCTTCACATCTTCGACTTCCTCCACTTCCTCCACTTGCTCCACTTCCTCTACTTCCTCCACTTCCTCCACTTCGTCAACTTCCTCCACTTCGTCAACTTCCTCCACTTCCTCAACTTGCTCCACTTCCTCCAGTTCTTCCAGTTCGTCCACTTCGATCACTTCCTCCACTTCCTCCACTTCTTCCACTTCCTCCACTTCCTCTACTTCCTCCACTTTCTCCTCTTCGTCAACTTCCTCCACCTCGTCAACTTTCTCCACTTCCTCCACTTCTTCCAGTTCGTCCACTTCGACCACTTCCTCCACTTCCTCCACTTCGTCAACTTCCTGCACTTCCTGCACTTTGTCCACTTCCTCAACTTCCTGAACTTTCTCCACTTCCTCCACTTCTTCCATCTTGTCACTTCGACCACTTCCTCCATTTTGTGCTCTTCTTCCACTTCCTTCACATCCTCCGCTTCCTGCACTTCGTCAACTTCGTCCACTTCCTTCACTTGCTCCACTTCCTCCACTTCCTCCACTTCCTCCACCTCATCCACTTCCTCCACTTCCTCCACGTCCTCCCCTTCCTCCACTTCCTCTACGTCTTCCACTTCGTCCACTTCCTCCACTATTTCAACTTCGTCCACTTCCTCCACTTCGTCAACTTTGATGAGTCAATATTTTCTCAATTTCTCTTAGCTTATTGTACCGAATTTAATCAGAGAATTGTGCTTAAATGTCCAGTATTTTCCCATTTTTCTTAATTGTGCTTAATTTGATCGGAAATTCAAATTTTAATTAATTTGAATTATTTGAGCTAATTATTTGCATTATTAATTGTAGGGAAATTTTTGGAAATATAATTTGGGACATTTGGAGGAAAATTGACTATTAATTGGTGAATGGAAAAGCACGGCCTACACGCTGAAAAATTGGTGAGCCAACTTTGGAAGCAAAGGTGGTATTTCCAGCAGAAGCACCAAATAGGGGTGACATCCAACACTCACGGTCCAAAAAAACAACATCCACGTCCAGTAGTGTGCAGGCGGCCCACATGAAAGCAACCACGGTGGCAACTAGAGGGGTGCACATCCAGCCTTCAAAGGGGAAAGGAATTCCACGCGGCCCAGCAACATCCAGCAAGCGGTAATTAGGAGACGCTGATCCAGATCCAGCACACACGGTCCAGAAAAAAATAGAGGGGTGCGTGGAGAGAATGGAAGGTGCACACGGAGGTAGCATCCAGCATTGGAGAAAGGAGATACGTACGCTGGGAGGTGCACACGGCAGCAGGCCAACCATCTTCTTTCATTTTCCAGCAGCTAGCATTAAAGTGGTGTGACGGTGGAAGAAAAAAAGTTCTTGGTCCAGCAAGCAAGGGTGTGAGGGGCAGCTTTCTTAGGTGGCAAAAGAAGTAAGCACACGGCCTGCAGCACACGCCCATTCTTTCATGCTTCCAGCTGAGCAGCATCCAGATCCACGCATGCGGCCCACACATGAAGCGTTCAACATCACAGCCCACTACACGACACTTCACACGGCGTCCAGCAAATGGTAACAGCACGCACACAGTCCAGCAATTCAAGTGGACTCATTATCCAGCCTTCACGGTCCAGCTTCATACACGCTGGCAACAAGAAGGGGTGCATCCAGTAGCGTCTAGGAGGCATCACCGTGAAGGAGCTTCACGGTCCAGCACAGTCCAGCAAGCAGAGGATTTCCGGAAGCAGCTTGAGAAAGGTGGTGCGTGAAGAAAGAAGCACCCAGCAGCCACATGGAAGCAGAAATAAGCACACGGTCCAGCAAAGAAGTGAAAACGTGGTGCTGGAAGAAAAAAAAATTATTCACGGTCCAGGAAGAAGAGAGGAAGAAGCGAGAGCTCTCGGTTGGAGGTGAAAAAAGGTTTTGTCCAGTGCACACTTGGAGGTCCAGCCGCCACCTATTAGTTTGGCTTTCTTTGCTTTGAAGGAGAGTAGTAGCACGTAGAGCAGGGGGAGATGGATTACGGCTAGCTTGAAGACACACGGTCTTGTGCATACGGTTACAGCTGGAAGCAAAGAAGTGAACGCTGATTTCATTTATTACTCTTTTGTTTCATTTGTGCTGCACGGAGAATGATGGTACAAATGGAGGGAGAACCACCGAGAGAAAGGAGGGCACATGGAGATGAGTCATTTTGAGTGGTGTATTGGCCTGCTGGAACGTTTTTATTTTTGAAGAAAAAGATGTGAATGATGTTACGGTGTTAGGAAAAAGTTTACTTTATTTTCATGTTGCAGATTACACATTGTCCTTTTCATTTTTCTGTGTTCAAGCATTTTATTTTTTTTATTAAAGTTTTCATTCTAGCATTTTACTGTGCACGTGGGTCTTGGTTTTATTTTTATGCAGAAGGTGATTTACTTGAAAGCATGGACGTTTGGTGCAGCACAAGGTGCATTCAATTTGGCTTTAATGGAATGAGTAGTACATTAGGATAAAGTCTAGATGATGGGACATGTGGTAACAGGAGGTGTAGCAATGTGTTTCTTTTATTTGTTTAAGAATGAAGAGGGAGATTAGATGAAGCGAAGTAGTGCACGGTCATGGGAATTTATTCCCTTGTCACGTCAATTTTAGAAGGTTAAGAACACTTTGCAAATTTATTTTAGAAGTATTTGTAGGAAGTTGGCAACACGCGAATGGATTTTGGAAGCACAATTTGAATTATCTCCAAGCGTTTCTTCTTGTTATTTATGTGATAAATTGTTTTTTTTTTATGTTTATGTTTAGCCTACAACATTGTGCATTTGATGTTTTAGCTTGAATGTTGCATTTCTGTAGTTTGAACTGTGTTTGGATATTTAATTATTGTTGTGTTCAGTTTCATGTTTTTATGCATTTGAATACCGTTAATTAAATTCGGTTGTGTTCGATTTTCAATTTTTAATTTAGTTCAATTGCATTCACAAACCTTTCGCAAACACCCCCCACTGCTTGTTTGATTTGAGACTGAACCCAATTTGGTCCTTGAGAGACGACCTAGGAGTCACTTCCTAACTACTATACTGCATTCATTCTATGCACAACTTTTGTTGGGAGGTGCGACCCTCTCATCAAACTTCGTCCAGTTCTTCCATTTTGTCTGCTTTGTCCACTTTGCCCACTTCGTCCAGTTCGTCCAGTTTGACCACTTCCTCCACTTCCTCCACTTCCTCCACTTCATCAACTTCCTCCACTTCCTCCATTTCCTCCTCTTCCTCAACTTCCCCCACTTCTTCCACTTCATCAACTTCCTCCACTTCCTCCACTTCATCCATTTCTTCCACTTCGTCCTCTTCCTGCTCTTCCTCCACTTCGTCTTCTTCGTCCGCTTCGTCAACTCCCTCCAGTTCTTCCACTTCGTCCACTTCGTCCTCTTCCTCAACTTCTTCCACTTCCTCCACTACATCCACTTCCTCCACTTCGTCCACTTCCTCCACTTTCTCCATTTCCTCCACTTCCTCCTCTTCGTCCATTTTGTCCTCTTCCTCCACTTGCTCTACTTCCTCTCCTTCCTCCACTTTGTCCCCTTCGTCCACTTCGTCCACTTCGTCAACTTCCACCACTTCCTCTACTTCCTCTACTTCATCCTCTTCTTACACTTCCTCCACTTCGTGAACTTGCTCCACCTGCTTCACTTCCTCCACTTCGTCGACTTTGTCCACTTCCTCAACTTCCTCCACTTTCTCCACTTCCTCCACTTCTTCCAGTTCGTCAACTTCGACCACTTCCACCATTTTCTCCACTTCTTCCACTTCCATCACATCCTCCACTTCCTCCACTTCGTGAACTTCGTCCACTTCCTTCATTTGCTCCACATCGTCCACTTCCTCCACTTCCTCCAGTTCCTCCACTTCCTCCACCTGATCCACTTCCTCCACTTCCTCCACATCCTCGACTTCCTCCCCTTTGTCAACTTCGACCACTTCTTCCAGTTCGTCCACTTCGATCACTTCCTCCACTTCCTCCACTTCTTCCACTTCCTCCACTTCCTCCACTTCTTCCACTTCCTCCACTTCCTCCACTTCCTCCACTTCGTCAACTTCCTCCACTTCCTCCACTTCCTCAACTTCCTCAACTTCCTCCACTTCCTCCACTTCTTACAGTTCATCCACTTCGATCACTTCCTCCACTTCCTCCACTTCTTCCACTTCCTCCTCATCCTCCACTTCCTCCACTTCGTTAACTTCGTCCACTTCCTTCACTTGCTCAACTTCGTCCACTTCCTCAACTTCCTCCACCTCATCCACTTCCTCCACTTCCTCCACTTTGTCCACTTCCTCCACTTCGTCAACTTCGTCCGCTTCCTCCACTTCGTCGACTTCCTCTACTTTGTCAACTTCCTCTACTTCGTCTACTTCCTCCACTTCCCCCACTTTGTCCACTTCGTCCACTTCGTCAATTTCCTCAACTTGCTCCACTTGCTCCACTTCCTCTACTTCCTCCACTTCCTCCACTTCCTCCACTTCGTCTACTTTGTCTATCTCCTCAACTTTCTCCACTTCCTCCACTTCGTCAACTTCCTCCACTTCCTCAACTTCTTCAACTTTCTCCACTTCCTCCAATTCTTCCAGTTCGTCCACTTCGACCACTTCCTCCACTTCTTCCACTTCCTTCACATCCTCCACTTCCTCCACTTCGTCAACTTTGTCCACTTCCTTCACTTGCTCAACTTCGTCCATTTCGTCCACTTCCTCCACTTCCTATGCCTCATCCACTTCCTCCACTTCCTCCACTTCCTCCACTTCCTCCACTTCGTCAACTTCGTCCCCTTCCTCCACTTCGTCGACTTCCTCCACTTCGTCCACTTCCTCTACTTCGTCCACTTCGTCCTCTTCCCCCACTTGCTCCACTTCTTCAACTTCCTCCAATTTATCCACTTCGTCCACTTCATCCACTTCGTCAACTTCCTCCACTTTCTGTACTTCCTCCACTTCCTCCACGTCCTCCACTCCGTCAACTTGCTCCACTTCCTCCACTTCGTCTACTTTGTCGACTTCCTCAACTTCTTCCACTTCCTCCACTTCTTCCAGTCCGTCCACTTCGACCACTTCCTCCACTTCTTCAACTTTCTCCACATCCTCCACTTCCTCAATTTCGTCAACTTCGTCCACTTTTTTGACTTCCGCCACGTCGTCCACTTCCTCCACGTCGTCCACTTCCTCCACTTTGTCCACGTCCACCCGTCGTCCACTTCCTCTACTTCTTCCACTTCGTCCACTTCCTCACTTCATCCACTTCGTCCACTTCCTCAACTTCCTCCACTTCCTCAACTTCCTCCACTTCCTCCATTTCCTCCACTTTCTCGAGTTCCTCCACATCGTCCACTTCGTCCACTTCATCAACTTTGTCCACATCGTCATCTGTGTCCACTTCGTCCACTTCCTCCACTTCCCCACTACCTCCACTTCCTCCACTTCGTCCAGTTCGTCAACTTTGTCCATTTCGTCCACTTCATCAACTTCCTCCACTTCGTCCACTTCCTCCACCTCCTTGACTTCATCCACTTCCACCACTTCCTCCACTTCGTCCACTTCCTCCGCTTCTTCCACCTCCTCCACTTCTTCCACTTCTTCCACTTCCTCCACTTTGTCCACTTCCTTCACTTCCTCTAGTTCGTCCACTTCGTCAACTTCCTTCACTTCCTCCACTTCACCACGTCCTCCACTTTGTCAACTTTGTCCACTTCCTCCACATCGTCAACTTCGTCAAATTCCTCAGCTTCGTCCACTTCCTCCACATCGTCCACTTCCTCCACTTCGTCATCTTCGTCCTCTTCCTCCACTTCCTCCACTTTGTCCACTCCGTCTACTTCCTCCACTTCCTCCACCTCCTTCACTTCGTCCACTTCCACCACTTCCTCCACTTCGTCTACTTCCACCACTTCCGTCCACTTCGTCCACTTCGTCCACTTCGTCCACTTCGTCATCTTCGTCAATTTCGTCCACTTCAGCATCTTCGTCCTCTTCCTCTACTTCCTTCACTTCCTCCACTTCCTCCACTTTCTCAACTTTGCCTACTTCGTCATATTCGTCCAGTTCCTCCACTTCCTCCACGTCGTCCACTTCCTCGACTTCGTCAATTTCGTCCACTTCGTCATCTTCGTTCTCTTCCTCCACTTCCTCCACTTCCACCACTTCCCACACTTCCTCCGTTCCTCCACTTCCACCACTTCCTCCACTTCCTCCGTTCCTCCACTTTGTTACTTCGTCCACTTTGACCACTTCCTCCGCTTCTTCCACCTCCTCTACTTTGTCCACTTCTTCCACTTCCTCAATTACTTCACTTTATTCACTTCCTCCACTTCGTCCACTTTGTCAACTTTGCCTACTTCGTCATATTCGTCTAGTTCCTCCACTTCCTCCACATCGTCCACTTCCTCGACTTCGTCAATTTCGTCCACTTTGTCATCTTCGTCCTCTTCCTCCACTTCCTCCACTTCCACCACTTCCTCCACTTCCTCCGTTCCTCCACTTCCACCACTTCCTCCACCTCCTCCACTTTGTCCACTTCGTCCACTTTGACCACTTCCTCCGCTTCTTCCACCTCCTTTACTTTGTCCACTTCTTCCACTTCCTCAATTACTTCACTTTATCCACTTCCTTTACTTCCTCCACTTCGTCCACTTAGTCAACATCCACCACTTCCTCCACTTTGTCAACTTCGTTCACTTCGTCCACTTCCTCCACTTGCACCAGTTCCTGCACTTCCTCCACTTCGTCAACTTCGTCCACTTGCTCCACTTCCTCCTTTTCCTCACTTCGACCACTTCGTCAACTTTGTCCTCTTCGTCCATTTCCCCCACCTTCTCCACCTACTCCACTCCCTCCACCTCCTCCACATCCTCCACTTCCTCCACTTCCACACTTCCTCGACTTCGTCCACTTTGTCATCTTCGTCCTCTTCCTCCACTTCCTCCACTTCCACCACTTCCTCCACTTCCTCCCTTCCTCCACTTCCACCACTTCCTCCACTTCCTCCACTTTGTCCACTTCCTCCGCTTCTTCCACCTCCTCTACTTTGTCCACGTCTTCTACTTCCTCCACTACTTCACTTTATCCACTTCCTTCACTTCCTCCACTTCGTCCACTTTGTCAACTTCGTTCACTTCGTCCACTTTGTCAACTTCGTTCACTTCGTTCACTTCCTCCACACCCTCCACTTCGTCCACTTCGTCAACTTCGTCCACTTCCTCCACTTCGTCCACTTCGTCAACTTCGTCCACTTCGTCCATTTCATCAACTGCCTCCACTTCATAATCCTCGTCCACTTCCTCCACTTTGTCCACTTCGTCCACTTCCTCACTTTCTCTATTTCTTGCACTTCGTCCACTTCGTCAACTTCGTCCATTTCGTCCACTTCGTCAACTTCCTCCACTTCCTCCACTCCGTCCACTTCCTACATTTCCTCCACTTCCTCCACCTCCTTCACTTCGTCCACTTCCACCACTTCCTCCACTTCGTCCACTTCCTCCGCTTCTTCCACCTCCTCGACTTCATCAGCTTCTTCCGCTTTCTCAACATCCACCACTTTCTCCACTTCCTTCACTTCCTCCACTTCGTCAATTTCCTCCACTTGCTCCACTTCGTCCACTTCCTCCGCTTTCTTCCACTTCGTCCACGTCCTCCACTTCCACCTCTTCCTGCACTTCATCAACTTCGTCCATTTGCTCCACTTCCTCCACTTCATCCACTTCCTCCACTTCCTCCATTTCTACCACTTCCTGCTCTTCGTCCACTTCGCCAACTTCGTCTACTTCCTCTACTTCCTCCTTTTCCTCACTTCCTCCACTTCTTCCACCTCCTCCACTTCCTCCACGTCGTCCACTTCATCAACTTCGTCCACCTCTTCCACTTCGTCAACTTCGTCCAGTTCGTCATCTTCGTCCACTTCCTCCACTTCCTCAACGTCCTCCACTTCCTCACTTCCGCAACTTTCTCCACTTCGTCCATTTCGTCCACTTCGTCAACTTCCTCCACTTCGTCCACTCCGTCCACTTCCTGCACTTCCTCCACTTCCTCCACCTCCTTCATTTCGTCCACTTCCACCACTTCCTCCACTTCCTCCACTTTGTCCACTTCCTCCGCTTCTTCCACCTCCTCGACTTCATCGGCTTCTTCCACTTCCTCCACTTCCATCACTTTATGCACTTCCTCCACTTCCTCCACTTCGTTAACTTCCTCCACTTCCACCACTTCCTCCACTTCCTCTACTTCCTCCACTTTGTCAACTTCGCCTACTTCGTCAACTTCGTCATATTCGTCCAGTTTCTCAACTTCCTCTACTTCGTCCACTCCGTCTACTTCCCGCAATTCCTCCACTTCCTCCACCTCCTTCACTTCGTCCACTTCCACCACTTCGTCCACTTGGTCCACTTCCTCAACTTCCACCACTTTCTTCATTTCCTCCAACTCCTCCACTTCCTCCACTTTGTCCACTTTGTCAACTTCGCCTACTTCGTCAACTTTGTCATATTCGTCCAGTTCCTCCACTTCCTCCACTTCGTCCACTTCCCTCACATCGTCCACTTCGTCCACTTCCTCAACTTCGTCAACTTCGTCCACTTCGTCATCTTCGTCAACTTCGTCCACTTCGTCATCTTCGTCCTCTTCCTCCACTTCCTTCACTTCCTCCACTTCATCGACTTTGTCAACTTCGCCTACTTCGTCAACTTTGTCATATTCGTCCAGTTCCTCCACTTCCTCCTCTTCCTCGACTTCGTCAACTTCCTCCACTTCCTCCACTTCCTCCACTTCATCCACTTTGTCAACTTCGCCTACTTCGTCAACTTTGTCATATTCGTCCAGTTCCTCCACTTCGTCCACTTCCTCCAAATCGTCCACTTCCTCGACTTCGTCAACTTCGTCATCTTCGTCATCTTCGTCCACTTCGTCAACTTCGTCCACTTCGTCATCTTCGTGCTCTTCCTCCACTTCCTCCCTTCCTCCACTTCCACCACTTCCTCCACTTCGTCCACTTCCTCCACTTCGTCCACTTCGTTCGCTTCTTCCACCTCCTCCACTTTGTCCACTTCTTCCACTTCCTACACTACTCCACTCTATCATCCACTTCCTCCACTTCGTCCACTTGGTCAACTTCCACCACTTCCTGCACTTTGTCAACTTCGTTCACTTCGTCCACTTCCTCCACACCCTCCACTTCGTCCACTTCTTCTACTTCGTCAATTTCGTCATCTTCGTCCACTTCCTCTACTTCCTCCACTTCATCCAATTCCTCCATTTCCTCCACTTCCTCGAATTCGTCAACTTCGTCTACTTCATCCACTTCGTCCACTGCGGCCACTTCGTCAACTTCCTCCACTTCGTCATCTTCGTCCACTTCCTCCCCTTCCTTCGCTTCCTCCACTTCCTCCACTTCCTCCACTTCCTCTACTTCGTCCACTTCATTAATTTCGTCCATTTTGTCCACTTCATCAACTTCGTCCACTTGCTCCACTTCCTCCACCTCATTCATTTCGTCAACTTCCACCACTTCCTCCACTTTGTCAACTTCCTCCACTCCGTCCACTTCCTCCACTTCCTCCACTTCCTAGACTTCCTCCACTTCGTCAGCTTCGTCCGCTTCGTCCGCTTCGTCCACTTCGGAAACTTCGTCCACTTGGTCCACTTCCTCCACTTGGTCCGCTTCCTCCACTTTCTCCACTTCTTCCACTTCCCCCACGTCCTCCACTTCCACCACTTCCTGCACATCGTCCACTTCGTCCACTTCGTCAACTTCGTCCACTTCGTCATCTTCGTGGTCTTCCTACACTTCCTCCGTTCCACCACTTCCACCACTTCCTCCACTTCGTCCACTTCCTCCACTTCGTCCACTTCGTTCGCTTCTTCCACCTCCTCCACTTTGTCCACTTCTTCCACTTCCTACACTACTCCACTTTGTCATCTACTTCCTTCACTTCCTCCACTTCCTCCACTTGGTCAACTTCCACCACTTCCTTCACTTTGTCAACTTCGTTCAATTCGTCCACTTCCTCCACACCCTCCACTTCGTCCACTTCTTCTACTTCGTCAATTTCGTCATCTTTGTCCACTTCCTCCGCTTCCTCCACTTCATCCATTTCCTCCACTTCCTCGACTTCGTCAACTTCGTCTACTTCATCCACTTCGTCCACTTCGTCAACTTCCTCCAGTTCGTCATCTTCGTCCACTCCCTCCACTTCCTCCACTTCCTCACTTCCTCTACTTTGTCCACTTCGTCAATTTCGTCCATTTTGTCCACTTCGTCAACTTCCTCTACTTCCTCCACTTCCTCCACCTCATTCATGTCGTCCACTTCCACCACTTCCTCCACTTTGTCAACTTCCTCCACTCCGTCCACTTCCTTCACTTCCTCCACTTCCTAGACTTCCTCCACTTCGTCAGCTTCGTCCGCTTCGTCCACTTCGGAAACTTCGTCCACTTCCTCCACTTGGTCCACTTCCTCCACTTTCTCCACTTCTTCCACTTCCCCCACTTCCTCCACTTCCACCACTTCCTGCACATCGTCCACTTCGTCAACTTCGTCCGCTTGCTCCACTTCCTCCTTTTCCTCACTTCATCCGCTTGGTCCACTTCGTCCACTTCGTAAACTTTGTCCACTTCGTCCATTTCCTCCACTTCCTCCACTTCCACCACTTCCTGCACTTCGTTCACTTCGTCCACTTCGTCAACTTCGTCTACTTCCTCCACTTCCTCCACTTCCTCCTTTTCCTCACTTCCTCCACTTCCTCCACCTCCTCCACTTCCTCCACTTGTCCACTTCGTCCACTTCGTCAACTTTGTCTCCTTCCTCCACTTCCTCTGCTTGCTCCACTTCCTCCTCTTCGTCCACATTGTCCACTTCGTCCACTTCTTCGACTTCGTCAACTTCGTCCACTACTTCCACGTCGTCAACTTTGTCCACTTCGTCCACTCCGCCCACTTCCTCCACTTCCTCCACCTCCTTCACTTCATCCACTTACTCCACTTTGTCCACTTCCTCCACTTCATCCACTTCCTCCGCTTCTTCCACCTCCTCCACTTCGACCACTTCCTACACTTCCTCCACTTTGTCCACTTCCTTTACTTCCTCCACTTCGTCAACTTCCTCCACTTCACCACGTCCTCCACTTCGTCAACTTTGACCACTTCCTCCACCATTTGAAAGGCCAAGAAAAGCTATTGATGAGGCCTATTACAGACTACTGTGGAGTTGAGGAGGCAGCTTAGCCAGTTCCACCACGCCGTGCTCGCAGAGAGAGAGGGCTAGCACAGAGCCAGACATCTACTTTGACACATGAAGCAGAACGATTCCAGATGAGGGACATGTACATGTCTCTTATAGGTGCTCAGCTACAGTTCATTCACAGAGGGCAGGTGGCTACTGCTGAGATGATTGTGGGGATGTATGATACACCTCCAGCCCACAGGTGGACTATGGATGAATTCCATAATGTGGTAGCTTGGCCAGAGGAGCCAGCGCATGGAGGAGGAGCTGAAGTAGCTGAAGCTTCAGTCAGGGAGATGGAAGAAGATGAAGTTGATGATGATGATGCAATTGAAGAAGATGAAGATGAGGAGGAAGAGGAAGATACAGAGGACAGCTCAGATTGATGAGGAGCTGAGATAACATTTACTGATGAATGCTATCATATGCTTATGCTTTTGTTGGTTTAAGTTTTCTGAACTTATTTATTTTTGGTTTTAGATTAGGGTTGATGTACTCTATTGGAAACCTGGTTTGTTATGATGGTTGGCTATTAACTGTGATTGTGTGATAAGTAATGCTGAATGATGCTTATTGATTGATTGATGTTGAGATGAT
This sequence comes from Vigna nakashimae, assembly GCA_034642375.1. Lineage (NCBI taxonomy): Eukaryota > Viridiplantae > Streptophyta > Magnoliopsida > Fabales > Fabaceae > Vigna > Vigna nakashimae. The sequence goes on from CM067765.1 coordinate 36,401,201, forward strand.
GTGCACATTGAATGCTTATACAGGTGATTCACAAGCTTTGTGAACAAATGCATGATATTATGATTGTGATTGTGAAATTAAGCAGGATGTGTATGTCAAATGTGAATGAGCTTATATGTGAGGTTTTGAGCTCCAGAGTTTTTATTGATTAAATGCTATTACTTTGGAAACATGAATGATTTTGCCCAGGTTTTCTATGATTGAATCAATTGCTTGTTTTGCATCATATGATCAAGGCCGTTTGTTGGAACCCTTTTTATTGGCCAAATTCATAAAGTTAGCCCACTAAAAGAGAACACTTTGTGTTCTATCCTTTGAACCCTTAGCCTTGAACATAAATTGAAAACCCTTGTTGAAAAACTGTACCTTGAGTTAAATAGAAAATATTGTGTGGTATTGTTAAATGTTCAAGTTTGGGGTTGTTGGGAAAACATGAAAAAGTAAAAGCATTGAGCTAAGAATATGCAAAGAAAGAGAGAAAGAAAAGAAAAGAAAAGAAAAAGCAAAGCTCGATGCAAATGCAAAAGGCAAGTTGGGAAGAATAAGACTAATTGTGTTGTTATGATTCTCTTAACTCAAGGATTTTGTGATCCAGAAAAACCAATTTTCTTGTTAACCCAGCCACATTATAAGCCATTGAAAAGTCCTTGTGATGATGCATGCTCTTGAATGTTCTTGATTGTGGTAAAATGAAAGGCAAAGTTGATTCATGTGACATTGTGATAGTGGAGTGAATGAGCGATTACCTCTTATACACTTGTGTGTGAGTGATACACTTTACCTAGTGAGGAAATATTCCATGAGCACATGAACATCCATGTTTAATTGATTGATTATTCATGAAAAATAGCATTTGTTGGAATTTAAATGACTTTGTGAACACTAAAGCATGTGCACATCTTGATTGAACTCTTGGTCATAAGTTTGATTGAAGTCTTTACTTATCTTAAAAAGAAGATTTTTGAATGAGTGAACCATCATATGAATTGGTAGAAGATTGAGTTACATCTTGTTTGCTTGAGGACAAGCAAAGTTCTAAGTTTGGGGTTGTGATAACAGTTGAAAAACTGTTATTTTCATGCTTAAAATTGACACTAAAAGCAACCTTTATACTTAGAAACTAGCTTGAAATCATGCTTTTATTCATATTTTCATAAATAAGAGAGCTGGACAGGTTTATGCTTGATTTCAGTGTTTTTGTGCAGGTTTTAAGGTAAATTTGGTGAAAGAAGTGAAGAAGGAGAGAGATGGAATCAGAAAAGACACCAAAAAGTGCAAAAGGAGAAGCCGCAACTGCCGCTCAGCAGCAGTTTACCGCTGAGCGGCACTCAGGAAGTCACGTTGGATCCGCTGAGGGGCAAAATGGCCGCTGAGGGGTTGAAAATAACTCACGTACTTACCGCTGAGCGGCACACTTATGGGCTTGGGCCTAAATTTTCTGTAATTTTAGAATACTTTATAAGCTTTAGGACGTCCTAGGGTTTGTATCTTTGGCAGAAACGAAGCAAACACTCTCTCTTCCACCCGTTTGAAGGAGGATCTGGGATGCTCAGGCTACCTCTTCACCTTTCTAGGGTTTTATCCTTCATTCTTTCATTATTGTTCATCTAGGTTCACCATGAATATGGTGAACTAAACCTTGTATGTTTGTTGGGGAATCAATGTAATCTTTTGAAGCTCGCATATATGGAATTTGTGCTTGCATCTTAATCTAAGACCTATGCTTTCTTTCATCATTAGTTAGGGTTTTTCCTCTTTGCTCAATGTTTGCTTTGTTTAACTCATTCAATGCATGATTATTGGTTTTGTCGATACGGGAACGTACAGGGAAGTCTAGATCCGGGGAATTACTCCCAATAGTATATTGGTTGTCGTTAAGCTCCTGTGCTAAAAGAACTAATTATTAGGAATGCTAGGAATTGTATGAACTCGTAATTAGGGATAGGCCTTCTTGACAAGGTAATTTAGAGAGTGGCATTAACAATGATGAATTGAATGTTGAATTCCTAAAATATATGAGAGTGGATAAGATGAAATTGATCCCCAGCAACATATTCATCCATATATTTCATTGAAAGTGCTTGTATTTTGTTTTGCCATTGATCAACCTCATGCATACATGTTTATTTTCGTCTTTTGCATGGTAAACTCCAATTATTTCGTTCTTAAGTCTTAGCTAATCAACGAATCACATAACTAAACTAGGCCGTGAGTCCTTTGGGAACGATACTTGGTCTTACCGAGTTTATTACTTGAAACGATTCGGTCATACTTGCCGATTGGTCAACAAGTTTGTGGCGCAGTATTTCGGTGTTCATAAATTTGTCATCACTCCTCCACTTCGACCACTTCCTCCATTTCCTCCACTTTGTCCACTTCCTTCACTTCCTCCACTTCCTCCACTTCGTCAACTTCCTCCACTTCACCACGTCCTCCACATCGTCAACTTTGTCCACTTCCTCCACATCCTCCACTTACTCCACTTTGTCAACTTCGTCTACTTCGTCAAATTCCTCATCTTCGTCGACTTCCTCCACTTCGTCCACTTCCTCCACATCGTCCACTTCCTCGACTTCGTCAACTTCGTCCACTTTGTCATCTTCGTCCACTTCCTCCACTTCCTCCACTTCCTCCCTTCCTCCACTTCCTCCACCTCCTTCACTTCGTCAACTTACACCACTTCCTCCACTTTGTCCACTTCGTCCACTTCCTCCGCTTCTTTCACCTCCTCCACTTCGTCCACTTCTTTCACTTCCTCCACTTCCTCTGCTTTATCCACTTGCTTCACTTCCTCCACTTCGTCAACTTCCTCCATTTCCTCCACTTCCACCACTTCCTCAACTGCGTCAACTTCGTCCACTTCGTGGACTCCGTCCACTTACTCCACTTCCTCCACTTCGTCCACCTCCTTGACTTCGTCCACTTCCTCCACTTTGTCCACTCCCTCCACTTCGTCCACTTCCTCCGCTTCTTCCACCTCCTCCACTTCGTCCACTTCTTCAACTTCCTCCACTTTATCTACTTCTTTCACTTCCTCTGTTCTGTCCACTTCGTGAACTTCCTCCACTTCAACCACTTCTTCCACTTTGTCAACTTCGTCCACTTCCTCCACTTCAACGAGTTCGTTAACTTCGTCTACTTCGTCATCCTCGTCATCTTCGTCCACTTCCTCCAGTTCCTCCACTTCGTCCACTTTCTCCATTTCCTCCACTTCCTCCACTTCCTCCACTTCCTCCACATCGTCAACTTCGTCCACTTCGTCCACTTCGTCCACTTCGTCAACTTCTTCAACTTCATCCACTTCGTCATCTTCGTCCACTTCCGCCATTCTCTCCACTTCGTCCACTTCCTCACTTCCTCCACTTCCTCCACTTCGTACACTTCGTCTACTTCGTCAACTTTGTCAACTTCGTCAGCTTCCTCCATTTCATCCACTCCGTCCACCTACTCCACTTCCTCCACTTCGTCCACCTCCTTCACTTCGTCCACTTCCACCACTTCCTCCACTTCCTCCACTTTGTCCACTTCGTCCACTCTGTCCACTTGCTCCACTTGCTCCACTTCCTACACTTCCTCCACTTCCTCCACTTCATCAGCTTCGTCCATTTCGTCCACTTCGTCCGCTTCGTAAACTTCGTCCCCTTCATCCACTTCGTAAACTTTGTCCACTTCGTCCACTTCCTCCACTTGGTCCACTTCCTACACTTCGTTCAATTCCTCCACTTCCTCCACTTCCCGCACTTCCTCCACTTTCTCCACCTCTTCCACTTCGTCCACTTCCTCCGCTTCCTCCATTTCCACCAATTCCTGTACTTCGTCCACTTCGTCCGCTTCGTCAACTTTGTCCGCTTCCTCCACTTCCTCCTTTTCCTCACTTCCTCCACTTCCTCCACTTCCTCGACTTAATATACTTCTTCCACTTCGTCCACTGATGGACAAATTTATGAGCACCAAAATATGATGTCACAAACTTGTTTTTCAATCGGCAAGTATGACCGAATCGTTCAAGTAATAAACTTGGTAAGACCAAGTATCGTTCTCCCAAAGGACTCACGACCTAGTTTAGTTGTATGGTTTGTTGATTAGCTAAGACTTAAGAACAAAATATTTAAAGTTTAATATGCAAGACAGAAAATAAACATGTATGCATGAAGTTTGATCAATGGCAAAGACAAAAGATAAACACTTTCAATGAAATATATGAATGAATATGTTGTTGGGGGTCAATTTCATCTCATCCACTCTCATATATTTTAGGAATTCAACATTCAAATCATCATTGTTAATGCCACTCTCTAAAGTACCATTCTAGATGGCTTCTCCCTAATCACGAGTTCATACAATTCCTAGCATTCCTAATGATTAGTTCATAAGTTCAGGAGCTTAACGACAACCAATATAATATTGTCAGTATAATATTGGGAGAAATTCCCCGGATCTAGACTTCCCCGTACGTGCCCGTATCGAAAAAACCAATAATCATGCATGGAATGAGTTAAACTATGCAAGCATTGAGCAAAGAGGAAAAACCCTAACTAATGATGAAAGAAAGCATAAGTCTTAATTAAAAGATGAAAGCAAAGATTCCATATATGAGAGCTTCAAGAGATTACATTGATTCCCCAACAAACATACAAGGTTTAGTTCACCATATTCATGGTGAACCTAGATGAATATCAATGAAAGAATGAAAGAATAAACCCTAAAAAGGTGAAGAGGTAGCCTGAGCATCCAAGATCCTCCTTTAAAGGGGTGGAAGAGAGAGTGTTTGCCTCGTTTCTGCCAAAGATACTAATTCTAGGACGTGCAAGTCCTTATATACTATTCTAGAATTACAAAAGATCAAAAGCCCAAGCCCATTAAAGTGCCGCTCAGCGGTAAAATACCGCTCAGCGGTGACTGCGCGTCACGTTTCTTCCCCTCAGCGGCCATTTTGCCCCTCAGCGTGACTCCCGCAACCTCCTGAGTGCCGCTCAGCGGTAAATTGCCGCTGAGCGGTGCCTTCGGCTTCTCCTTTTTGCACTTTTTCTTGTCTTTTCTAATGTCATCTCTCTCCTTCTTCACTTCTTTCACCAAATTCACCTTAAAACCTGCACAAAAACACTTAAATCAAGCATAAACCTGTCCAGCTCTCTTATTTATGAAAATATAGATAACAACATGATTTCAAGCTAGTTTTTAAGTCTAAAGGTTGCTTTTAGTATCAATTTTAAGCATGAAAATAACAGTTTTTCAACTGTTATCACAACCCCAAACTTAGAACTTTGCTTGTCCTCAAGCAAACAAGATGTAACTCAATCTCCAACCAATTCATATGATGGTTCACTCATTCAAAAATTCTCTTTTCAAGATAAGTAACAACTTCACTCAAACTTATGACCAAGAGTTCAATCAAGATGTGCACATGCTTTAGTGTTCACAAAGTCATTTAAATTCCAACAAATGCTATTTTTCATGAATGATCAATCAATTAAGCATGGATGTTCATGTGTTTATGGAATATTTCCTCACTAGGTAAAGTGTTTCACTCAACACACAAGTGTATAAGAGGTAAAGTGTTTCACTCATTCACTCCACTATCACAATGTCACATGAATCAACTTTGCCTTTCATTTTACCACAATCAAAAACATTCACAAGCATGCATCATCACAAGGACTTTTCAATGGCTTATAATGTGGCTGGGCTAACAAGAAAATTCGTTTTTCTGGATCACAAAATCCTTGAGTTAAGAGAATCATAACAACACAATTATTCTTATTTATTCCCAACTTTCTTTTGCCTTTGCATTTGCATTGAGCTTTGCTTCTTTTTCTTTGCTTTTCTTTTTCTTTTTCTTTGCATATTCTTACTTTTTAGCTCTTAGCTCAATGCTTTTCCTTTTTCATGTTTCCCCAACAACCCCAAACTTGAACATTTAACAATACCACACAAGATCTTCTACTTAACTCAAGGTAAAGATTTTCAATCAAGGGTTTTCAGTGTATGTTCAAGGCTAAGGGTTCAAAGGTTAGAACACAAAGTGTTCTCTTTTAGTAGGCTAACTTTATGAATTTGGCCAATAAAAAGGGTTCCAACAAACGGCCTTGATCACATGATGCAAAACAAGCAATTGATTCAATCATAGAAAACCTGGGCAAAATCATTCATGCTTTCAAAGTAATAGCATTCAACAATAACAACTCTGGAGCTCAAAACCTCACATATAAGCTCATTCACATTTGACATACACATCCTGCTTAATTTCACAATCACAATCATGATATCATGCATTTGTTCACAAAGCTTGTGAATCACCTGTATATAGAGCTGTCAAATAAGCCCCAATAATAAAACTTGGCCCTAGCCCACATGGGTTGGGGCCAAAAAAGCCCACAGGGCCAAAAAAAGCCCTTTATTAAAAAAGCCCACAGGACTAAATACCCCCAAAGCCCTGTGGGTCAGGGCCAGCCCATGGGCCTTCCTTTTTACCAAATTTTATGTAGAGAAAAAAAAAATTATGATCAAGATACAGATGAAAAACAGAGAAACAAACAATTTATAAAACAATTGGTAAATATAAATATAACTGTTGGTTAGTCCCAATAAAGACACAAGCATTGGTGCTTCCTTTTGTGGCCTACTTGAACCTGTATTTTAGATAAAAGTGACAGGTTATCTATGTTTATTATCATACTATTTTATCACTGCAACCATGTGATTCTGCATCTGTAATGGTGTACCCTTTTTGTTCTTAATTAACTCACTAGTAGTTGGTGTTGTCTTCTCACATCAAATTTAAAAACTTCAGCAATATTTTTACTTCAATAGCAAAATCACTTACAAATTTTATATATATCTCACATGTTGCTGCATTTTTTTTTACACTATATATCTGCATAAAGAATAGTTTTTTTCACAACTACTACGAATAAACAGAAATAATTTAACTTGTGCTGACTGGATTCAAATTGTTCCTGCAGCATTCAACGCATGAAACCAAAACTGCACTTATATTCAAAATTTTGCATAATTGCAAAGAAAATAATTATTAGACCCTTATACTGATATTAGGGTGGATCTAGAAAGGCCATTTGAGACAAGTAGGGTATCTTTTGCATAAAGACATGAGCCAAAAAAAGTTGGACCCTTTGCATCTTTTCAGGAAACGGTAGAACTGGAGCAAGATTGAATACAATACAACAACTTTATTCCATGTGAAACTGCAATATCAACCAAAATACAGAACAGACAACACTTTCAATTCAACAAGTATTATTATTTTTATTTAGAACATCATGGATAGAAAAAAGTGCTTAATTGGTAAACTATAGTGCAACATAAAGAGCATGATAGAGGGGAAAATAAATTTGGAAAAGATAACTACACCCAACTGATCCAACATGTTTATCTTATAAGCTATAGGAACCATCTAAAGAAACCATTCACCTTGCGCTGAGTCTTCCAACCAGGTCTGGTGCACGTGCACCAAATTGAACCAATACGAATCCTGAAACTCAAATTTCATTCTTCGCAGCAAAAGGATGAAAGATATCACATGAAAACTATAATAGTTGATGCATTAAAACATACCCTATTGCTCAGTATTGAGGTGGAGGCACAAGCCTTCCGCTCTTCACCTGCAATGTTGGCAAGCTAGCAGTAAGTAAAAAGGCCAAAATATGCAATGCAAAATTTCAAAAACAACCACCTCATTCCATCATTTTTCACCAATCCAAACATAGAAATGAACATCACAAGCAATTAAGCTGAACCAAAACTCAAAGAAACAACAATAAATTCTATGTTCAAAGGAGACCACGACTCATATTGATAAAGGAAAAAGTCAATAAATATATCAATACCAGAGGCCATAAGCACAAAAATTACACAGTAAAAGCAAATTAAAGTAAGAAAAAAACAAGATGATCAGATAAATTCATATATGTTAGTGTTAACAAAAAAGCTTACCAGGACTGAGGCAGAGGAAGAGATGGTATGTCAGCTTACCACGACATGCTTACGAGCAGGCCATGTACTCTCGCTTGCTTCCAATCTATTAATAACATTGCGAAGGAGCTCAGGGGGAAGGCTAGCCACACAGCTTACTACAGCCTGTGAAGAAAGAAGACTAATTGAGACTAAACACACCTGTCGTTGCTGAATGCTCAATTACCCATAAAATCGTAATTACCAGTGTGATAAAATAGAAATCTCAGCTAAACAACATCAAAGCTCATTTATATGGGGTATGTTTGGTTTAATGTAGTGTTTCCTTCTGTATATATCAGTTTATCCAGAAACACAGTTATATAACTACAACGCCCTAAGTGACATGATGCACAAACACATAAAGAGAGCTTAATCAAAACCCAATTGAAAAATCCATCCATGGAGCATACACAAGTCATGAAAGTATACAACTTTAAACATTCCATTTATTAGGGTATTAGAAATGACCCAGATGGTTAATTGATGCTGGTAGAAAACCAGAAGCACTAACGACATTTCCAACATTGAGTTCAATTGAAATCGAACATAGCAGAGATATTGAGCATAGATCATGAAATGGGGGAGAAACAAGATGAAAAAACAATGGAGACACATTGGAATTCGTTGCAATGAATCGAAGAAAGCAGGAATGTAAAATTGGTACCGGTTAGAGAGTAGATCTAGGAGGGGATGGAGCCACGAGATTAGATTGTGTTAAAGATGAACCCACGAGATTAGATTGCGTTAGAGATTGAGTTGGAATTCGTCGGGGAAATTGAGGTAGTTGGTGGAGGTGTTGGGGTTGGTGGCGGTGGTGGTGTCGGTGTGGGGTTTGTTGGGGCCTTTTTCCATGGAATATATGGATTTGAAGTGAACCTAGGAGGAGGGTGAAGCGGTGGTGGAGTTGTTGATGAGGCGAGGGAGAGGGAGGGAGCGGAGGCGTTGGATTTCGATGCGGTAGTGTTTGTGGAGTTTTTCCATTTTGTGGCGGCACTAGACGACGGTTTTAGCAGTGGGGGAAGCGTTGGGGCACTGGGCAGTGACGGCATCGACGACCTCTTGCCAGTGGGTGGCTTTAAGGTTGGTGCGGCCGAGGGAGGACCACTTGTCGCGGTAGGCGTCGATGAGGGCGGAGGTTTCCTCCGGGGTCCAGCATGGTGGGGAAGACGGCGGGAGGAAGTGGAGGGAGGGGCGGCGAGAGTGAGGGGGAGGGAGGCCGTCAAGCTTAGTGAAGTGATGTTCAGAAGAATATGGGAATAGTCGCAAGTTTTGGGGCAGGGGGCTAACCCGGCCCTACTTCACTCACAGCCCATCTGGATGGGGTTTGGGGGGCCAGGGGCTTTGAAAAAGCCCCCTAAAGTATGGGCCAACAAAAATGGGGCTAAATATAAAAGGGCCAGGGTCGGCCTTGGGGCTTTAAAAAAAACTGACAGCTCTACCTGTATAAGCATTTTAATGTGCACATCATCTCAACATCAATCAATCAATAAGCATCATCAAGCATTACTTATCAAACAATCACAGTTAATAGCAAACCATCATAACAACCAGGTGTTCAATAAAGTACATCAACCCTAATCTAAAAACAAAAACAAATAAGTTCAGAAAACTTAAACCACAAAAGCATAATCATATGATAGCATTCATCAGTAAATGCTATCTCAGCTCCTCATCAGTCTGAGCTGTCCTCTGTATCTTCCTCTTCCTCTTCATCATCATCATTATCAAATGCATCCTCCTCCTCAACTTCATCTTCTTCCATATCTCTAGCTGAAGCTTCAGATGCTCCAGCTTCATGTAATGGTTCTTCTGGCCAAGCTACCACGTTATGGAATTCATCCATAGTCCACCTGTGGGCTGGAGGTGTATCATACATCCCCACTATCATCTCAGCCGTGGCCACCTGCCCTCTGTGAATGGACTGCAACTGAGCACCTATAAGAGACATATACATGTCCCTCATCTGGAATGGTTCTGCTTCATGTGTATCCGCAGATGTCCGACTCTGTGCTAGCCCTCTCTCTCTACGAGCCTGGCGTGGTGGAACTGGCTGAGCTGCCTCCTCACCTCCACAGTACTGTCTGTAATAGGCCTCATCTATAGCTTTTCTTGGCCTCTCAAATGGTGGAACAGAAGTGTCCACCCCAGCTAGCTTGCAAAGGTAAGTGATCAAAGAAGGATGTCCTAGTGGTGCTTTTTTGTTTGAGGTATTAGCGCACACACTAATTTCATCAGCTATCACCTGCCCAACATTAACATTCAAGTTTTTGATAGCACAGTAGATGAATAATGCCCTGTTGAGAGTAATATCTGACACATGTGAACATGGCTGAATGTTGGCATGAGAAAATGCCATCCAATACTTTGCAAGAGGAGTCAAATCTGTCCTCCTAATGTTAACCACTGAGCCAGATCTATTCCTTTGGAAGTGTCCTCCAGGTATACACAGTACTCTCTCCACATCCTCAAAATCAACACCTTCCTCCATGCTAAGAGCAAACTGGCATTGCTCACCAGCCCACACAGTATCCAGGAAGTTGTTGATAGAATCAGGATCATACCTGATAGCATGGCCTCTGACATAGCCCAAATAATTCTCAGCTGGATAATCACCTATCTTCTTTGCATTGGTGTAAAATTCCTTTACCACAGCTATGTTGGCAGGTGCAGGATAAGTGGCTAGCTTTCCCCAGTCATTCCCTAACACTTGCTCTCCAAATTGAGGAGCAAAGTTAGGTATCATTCCAACCTTTCTCTCCATCAGAAGTCTCCTGTCCTGAACCACCCTAAAGTGCTTCTCATGTTTCCTAGAGAGGAACCTGCCATTATGAGGTTGCTCTGGTTCCTTTTCCTTTCTCTTGGTTGCCATGGTTTTCAATCTCTTTCCTGAAGAGGATGCCATTCCTGCATTCAAACACAATTACAAAATCACAGAACATGATGTTAATCATTAGTCAAACACAGAACACAACTCCTTTTGAAGCTAAACCACCGCTGAGGGCCAGAATTTCCCCTCAGCGCCACCAGTGCCACATACCAACACGCAAAAAACCAGAAAAACCAAATCTGGCAGAGTGCCGCTCAGCGGTAACTGCCGCTCAGCGGTGATCTGCAGATTTTTGCAAATCTCGTTTTAAAGCTTTCCTAACTCCACCCAAATGAAATTTTCAGTTTTCCAGTTCATAATCATACAGTTTAATCGGTTCAACCATCAAATATATCATCAAATCATGCATAGAAATCAAAACCCCTAAATATTCATGCTTTGACAATCACATTCAAATTCAAGAACCCTAGAATGAATAAAATGCATTTTACTTACTTGGGTGGAGATACTAGATGCAATGAGAATGCTTCCAAACTAGAATGCTCTCTTCCAACCCCAAACTTTGATGGCACACTAGTGAAAAAGTGAGTGAAAGAGAGATTTTCTAAAGAGGGAAGAGTGAAAAGATGTGGAAAACCTAGGAGAAGGGTTGTGGAAGTGTTTGTGCAGAGAGAAGCCTGGAAATAAACCCTAAAACGCAGCTTGGGGTATAAAAATACCCTAATTGGCTCGGGTCCCGCTAAGGGGAACTAAAGCCCATTCTGCGATAGTACCGCTCAGCGGTAAATGCCGCTCAGCGGCACTTTCGTGAAGTGCTCCTCTCCTTCTTTTCTTGACCTACATGCCTTCCTAGCATACCCCTCATAGGTTCCCTGCAATTCAATGTTAAAAATGCTTATGCAAACCCTAACTAAAATAAACAAACAAAAATATTCAATCAACTGGGTTGCCTCCCAGGTAGCGCTTGTTTAACGTCACGAGCCTGACCCAAAATCCACCAACACCCATCAGAAGGTGTTTCAAACTTTACCAGCACCCATCAGTAGGTGCAAAATTTTCTCACCAACACCCATCAGTAGGTGTTACAAACCTAGTATCCTTCAGTAGATACTTAACCACCTAGCATCCTTCAGTAGATGCTAGATCCAACAAAATAATGTCCAGAATAATGTCCACAAATTAAAAGTTACACAACCAAATCAAAAGTCTGTAAATCTACTGGGTTGCCTCCCAGCAAGCGCTCCTTTAACGTCACTAGCTTGACCCTGTTAAAGCTCATGTTCCATCTTCTTTATAGTTGATGTTGTCCTTCCACCAACCTTTCAACTGCTTCCTTTGGACTATCTTGGATTCTCTAGAATATGGAGACTCCATCTCTATCATCTCCTTCTCTTTAAAGCCTTTTATAACCCACAACTTGTTCTTGACTCTTACAGGTGTGCCAAGTTGGAGTCTTCTTTTCTTCCAGTCTCTAGGAACTTCTTCTCCTTTTCCAATCTCTCTACCTTGGGTACCTGAAAAAACAAACAATGGTTACCTGAAACTTCAAGATTTTCATCTTTACCTCTAGTCATGGGTGCATCTCGAAATGCAGCTTTATAACTAGACTCTTCCTCCTTTGCTTGTATCTCATCTTTGAAAACATCCACCACCACTCTCTCCTCTCTGTCCTGGAGCACCACTATACCTTCATTAACATCTATGATAGCCCTGGCCGTTTTCATAAACGGTTTTCCCAGTATGAAAGGTATTTTTTCGGTCTCCATCTTCATCACCACAAAGTCTGCCAAAAACTGAAGTTTGCCAACACAAACTACAATGTCTTCTGCAATCCCACATGGCTCCTTTGAAGATCCCTCAGCCATTACTAGATTAACCTTTACAGGTTTTATTTTAACATGGCCAATTTGTTCCAATAGAGAATAAGGCATCAAGTTAACACTTGAGCCTAAATCAAGGAGAGCTTTCTTTACCTTTTTCTTCCCTATAGAACAAGGGATAGAAAAACTACCTGGATCTGCTGCTTTTGGTGGGAATGACTCTTTCTTAACAGTTATACACTTTTCTTCCTCATTATCTCTACGTCTTCTTTTTGTAGAGGTTCCTTCCTCAGATTTTGTGTAAACTGCTATTTTCTGTAAAATTTGTTCCCAAGGTGCTTCATTATCAACCATTCTGAATAAATCTGTGAAATCCATTGGTTTCTCCTGATTTGTTGGAAAAGAAAAAATGTCCTTTCTTTCTTCTTCTCTTCTCTCTTCTGTTTCTCCTTCTTCTAACTCAATAATCTCTTCATTCACACTCTTGACCACTTTGCACTCTTCTCTAGGGTTAACCTCAGTATTAGCCCCAAAGTTTCTGTTTGGCCTTTCTTCCAATTGCTTGGTAATCTGACCCATTTGAATCTCCAAATTCTTTATAGCAGCTTCAGTGCTCTTTTGAGAAGATTCAGTTTTCTGTATGAATTGCTGAAGAGTTTCTTCCAACCTTGTTGATCTTTCATTAAGCATAGATAATTGTTGCCACAAGGTTGGTTGCTGCTGCTGCTTATTATATTGATTAGCTTGCCCAGTTTGTCCTTGGCCAATGCTTGAGTGTGGTTTCCACCCCTGATTGTAGCTCCCTTGACGATACTGATTGGTCATGTAGTTTACATCCTCTACGGCTTCAATTGGAAAGGCACATTGACCATTGATATGGTCGCCTCCACACAATTCGCACAACTGGGATTGTACCTGTGCAACAGTCTTTAACTCTTGTGGCAATTGTTCAAGTATCTTTGAGAGATTCTCCAATTGTTGAGTTATTAACTTGTTCTGAGCTATCAAGGCATCATTGGATTGCAACTGTAGAACTCCTTTTTGTTGAATAGGAGCTCCTCTTTCACTGTTCCACTTATTGTTATTAGTAGTCATGTTTTCAATTATTTCTGTGGCTTCCTCTGGAGTCTTCCATTTGATATTGCCTCCAGCTGAGGCGTTAAGCATCATCATGGTTTGTGAACCAAGACCTCCAAGGAAGATTAGGACTACTTCTCCTTCGTTAAATCCATGCGTGGGAGTCTTTCGTAATAGGCTTTTATACCTGTCCCATGCATGCCCCAGTGATTCTTCCATGCCTTGTCTAAATGAAGAGATCTCTTGCTTCCCTTTGTTGATTTTAAAGCTTTGTTGCTGCCATTGTTGTTATGGTTGGTTCTCAAATTGTCCGGCAGCTTGCCAAAATTGGCTTTGATCCATGCTTGAGTCATGTTCCCACCAGTGGTTGAGATTACTTTGGTAGAATTGAGTGCCTATTAAATTCGTGTTCGAATTGCATCCTGCAAACATTAGGCACAAAACTCTAGAAAATATTTGTTAGCACAAAAAGATATAGGAGAAGATATATATTCAGAAGATAAAAGATTCAGAAGATAAGAAGATAAAAGATTCAGAAGATAAAAGATTTAAAAGATAGAAGATAAAATAAAATAAAATAAAATCTAATCTAAAAATAAAATCAAATCAAATCTAATCTAATCAAATCAAATCAAATAAAATAAAATCTAATCTAATCTAATAAAAACCGAAAAAATAAAAACAGAAAAAAAAACAGAAATTTAAAATTAAAGTCAAAGATAATCAATAATCACACAAATTAACCAGTTAAACCACGAGTCCCCGGCAACGGCGCCAAAAAATTTGATGGACAAATTTATGAGCACCAAAATATGATGTCACAAACTTGTTTTTCAATCGGCAAGTATGACCGAATCGTTCAAGTAATAAACTTGGTAAGACCAAGTATCGTTCTCCCAAAGGACTCACGGCCTAGTTTAGTTGTATGGTTTGTTGATTAGCTAAGACTAAAGAACAAAATATTTAAAGTTTAATATGCAAGACAGAAAATAAACATGTATGCATGAAGTTTGATCAATGGCAAAGACAAAAGATAAACACTTTCAATGAAATATATGAATGAATATGTTGTTGGGGGTCAATTTCATCTCATCCACTCTCATATATTTTAGGAATTCAACATTCAAATCATCATTGTTAATGCCACTCTCTAAAGTACCATTCTAGATGGCTTCTCCCTAATCACGAGTTCATACAATTCCTAGCATTCCTAATGATTAGTTCATAAGTTCAGGAGCTTAACGACAACCAATATAATATTGTCAGTATAATATTGGGAGAAATTCCCCGGATCTAGACTTCCCCGTACGTGCCCGTATCGACAAAACCAATAATCATGCATGGAATGAGTTAAACTATGCAAGCATTGAGCAAAGAGGAAAAACCCTAACTAATGATGAAAGAAAGCATAAGTCTTAATTAAAAGATGAAAGCAAAGATTCCATATATGAGAGCTTCAAGAGATTACATTGATTCCCCAACAAACATACAAGGTTTAGTTCACCATATTCATGGTGAACCTAGATGAATATCAATGAAAGAATGAAAGAATAAACCCTAAAAAGGTGAAGAGGTAGCCTGAGCATCCAAGATCCTCCTTTAAAGGGGTGGAAGAGAGAGTGTTTGCCTCGTTTCTGCCAAAGATACTAATTCTAGGACGTGCAAGTCCTTATATACTATTCTAGAATTACAAAAGATCAAAAGCCCAAGCCCATTAAAGTGCCGCTCAGCGGTAAAATACCGCTCAGCGGTGACTGCGCGTCACGTTTCTTCCCCTCAGCGGCCATTTTGCCCCTCAGCGTGACTCCCGCAACCTCCTGAGTGCCGCTCAGCGATAAATTGCCGCTGAGCGGTGCCTTCGGCTTCTCCTTTTTGCACTTTTTCTTGTCTTTTCTAATGTCATCTCTCTCCTTCTTCACTTCTTTCACCAAATTCACCTTAAAACCTGCACAAAAACACTTAAATCAAGCATAAACCTGTCCAGCTCTCTTATTTCTGAAAATATAGATAACAGCATGATTTCAAGCTAGTTTTTAAGTCTAAAGGTTGCTTTTAGTATCAATTTTAAGCATGAAAATAACAGTTTTTCAATTGTTATCATCCACGTCCTCCACTTCCACCACTTCTTGCACTTCGTCCACTTCGTCAACTTCATCAACTTCGTCACCTTCGTCCACTTGCTCCACTTCCTCCTTTTCCTCACTTCATCCACTTTGTCCACTTCGTCCACTTTGTCCACTTTGTCCACTTCGTCCACTTCCTCCACTTCCAACACTTCGTACACTTCGTTCACTTCGTCCACTTCGTCAACTTTGTCTACTTCCTCCACTTCCTCCACTTCCTCCTTTTCCTAACTTCCTCCACTTCCTCCACTTTTTCCACTTCGTCAACTTCGTCCCTTTCCTCCGCTTCGTCCACTTCCTCCACTTCCTCCACTTCGTCCACTTGCTCCACTTCCTCCACTTCGTCCACTACTTCCATTTCGTCAACTTTGTCCACTTCGTCAACTTCCTCTGCTTCCTCCACTATGTCCACTCTGTCCACTTCCTCCACTTCCACCACTTCCTCCACTTCCTCCACTTTGTTCACTTCCCCCGCTTCTTCCACCTCCTCGACTTCATCAGAGTCTTCCACTTCCTCCACTTCCACCACTTTGTCCACTTCCTTCACTTCCTCCACTTCGTCAACTTCGTCCACTTCCCCCACTTCGTCCACTTCGTCCACGTCCTCCACTTCCACCACTTCCTGTACTTCGTCCACTTCGCAAACTTGCTCCACTTCCTCCTTTTCCTCACTTCATTCACTTCGTCAACTTTTTCCACTTCCTCCATTTCCTCCACTTGCCTGACTTCCTCCATTTCCTCCACTTCCACCACTTCCTGCACTTCGTTCACTTCCTCCACTTCCTCCACTACCTCCTTTTCCTCACTTCCTCTACTTCCTCCACCTCCTCCACTTCCTCCACTTCGTCCACTTCATCCACTTCGTCCACTTTGTCCACTTCCTCCACTTCCGCCACTTCCTCCACTTCCTCCACTTCTTCCACTTCGTCCACGTCCTCCACTTCCACCAATTCCTACACTTCGTCCAATTCGTCCACTTCGTCAACTTCGTCCACCTGCTCCACTTCCTCCTTTTCCTCACTTCGTCCACTTCGTCAACTTTGTCCACTTCGTCCATTTCCTCCACTTGCTCCACTTACTCCACTTCCTCCACTTCCTCCACTTCCACCACTTCCTGCACTTCGTTCACTTCGTCTACTTCTTCCACTTCGTCCACTTCCTCCTTTTTCTCACTTCCTCGACCTCCTCCACTTCCTCCACTTTGTGCACTTCGTCCCCTTCCTTCAATTCGTCCACTTCGTCCACATTGTCCACTTCGTCCACTTCCTCGACATCGTCAACTTCGTCCACTACTTCCACTTCGCCAACTTCGTCCACTTCGTCATCTTCGTCCACTTCCTCCAATTTCTCCACTTCCTAACTTCCACAACTTCCTCCACTTCGTCTACTTCGTCAACTTGCTCCACTTCGTCCACTCCGTCCACTTCCTGCACTTCCTCCACTTCCTCCACCTCCTTCACTTCGTCCACTTCCACCACTTCCTCCACTTCCTCCACTTCCACGACTTTCTTCATTTCCTCCACTTCCTCCACTTCCTCCACTTCGCCTACTTCGTCAACTTTGTCATATTCATCCAGTTCCTCCACTTCCTCCACTTCCTCCACTCCATCCACTTCCTCGACTTCGTCAACTTCGTCCACTTCGTCATCTTCGTCCACTTCGTCATCTTCGTCCTCTTCCTCCACTTCCTCCACTTCCTCCACTTCCTCCACTTCCTCCACTTCCTCCACTTCGTCCACTTTTTCAACTTCCCCTACTTCGTCAACCTTGTCATATTCGTGCAGTTCCTCCACTTCCTCCACATCCTTCACTTCCTCGACTTCGTCAACTTCGTCCACTTCGTCATCTTCGTCCTCTTCCTCCTCTTCCTCCACTTCCTCCACTTCCGCCACTTTGTCAACTTCGCCTACTTCGTCAACTTCGTCATATTCGTCCAGTTCCTCCACTTCCTCCACATCGTCCACTTCCTCGACTTCGTCAACTTCGTCCACTTCGTACACTTCGTCCACTTCGTCAACTTGGTCCACTTCGTCCACTTCGTCATCTTCGTCCTCTTCCTCCACTTCCTCCACTTCCTTCCTTCCTCCACTTCCTCCACTTCCTCTACTTTGTCCACTTCCTCCAATTCCTCCGCTTCTTCCAGCTCCTCCACTTTGTCCACTTCTTCCCCTTCCTACACAACTTCATTTAATCCACTTCCTCCACTTCGTCCATTTGGTCAACTTCCACCACTTCCTCCACTTTGTCAACTTCGTGCACTTCCTCCACACCCTTCACTTCGTCCACTTCGTCTACTTCGTCAACTTCTTCATCTTCGATCACTTCCTCCACTTCCTCTACTTCGTCCACTTCGTCAACTTCATCTACTTCTTCCACTTCGTCAACTTCCTCTACTTCGTCATCTTCGTCCACTTCGTCCACTTCGTCCACCTCGTCCACCTCCTAACTTCCTCTACTTCGTCCACTTCGTGCACTTCGTCCACTTCGTCAACTTCATCCATTTCGTCCACTTCGTCAACTTCCTCCACTTCGTCCACTCCGTCCACTTCCTGCACTTCCTCCACTTCTTCCACCTCCTTCACTTCGTCCACTTCCACCACTTCCTCCCTTCGTCCACTTCCTCCGCTTCTTCCACCTCCTCGACTTCATTAGCTTCTTCCACTTCCTCCACTTCAACCACTTCGTCCACTTCTTCCACTTCCCCCACTTCGTCAACTTCCTCCACTTCCTCCACTTCCTCAACTTCCTCCACTTCCTCCACTTCTTCCACTTCGTCCACGTCCTCCACTTCCACTACTTCCTGCACTTCGCAACTTCGTCCACTTCGTCAATTTTCTCCACTTCAACCATTTCCTCCACTTCCTCCACATCCTTCACTTCCTCCACTTCCACCACTTCCTGAACTTCGTTCACTTCGTCCACTTCGTCAACTTCGTCCCCTTCCTTCACTTCCTCCACTTCGTCCACATTGTCCATTTCGTCTACTTCCTCGACTTCGTCAACTTCGTCCACTACTTCCACTTTGTCATCTTCGTCCACTTCCTCCACTTCCTCAACTTCCTCCACTTCCTCACTTCCTCCACTTCGTCCATTTCGTCCACTTCGTCAACTTCCTCCACTCCGTCCACTTCCTGCACTTCCTCCACTTCCTCCACCTCCTTCACTTCCTCCACTTCCACCACTTCGTCGACTTCTAGCACTTCCTCCACTTCCTCCACTTCCTCCACTTCCAACACTTTCTTCACTTCCTCCACTTCCTCCACTTGCTCCACTTCGTCCACTTTGTCAACTTCGCCTACTTCGTCAACTTCATCATACTCGTCTAGTTCCTCCACTTCCTCCACTTGCTCCACTTCGTCCACTTTGTCAACTTCGCCTACTTCGTCAACTTCGTCCACTTCCTCCACTTCGTTGTCCCCTTCGTCCACTTCCTCCACTTAGTCCACTTCTTCCAATTCGTCCAGTTCTTCAACTTCGTCAAGGTGACAACATCGTCCACTTTGTCCACTTCCTCCACTTCCCTCACCTCCTCCACTTTCTCCACTTCTTCAACTTCCTCCACTTCCTCCACTTCCACCACTTCCACCACTTCCTGCACTTCATCCACCTCGTCCACTTCGTCAACTTCGTCCACTTTCTCCACTTCCTCATTTTCCTCACTTCCTCCACTTCTTCATCTTCGTCCACTTCGTCATCCTCGTCCACTTCCTCCACTTCCTCACTTCCTCCACTTCCTCCACTTCGTCCACTTTATCAACTTCGTCCATTTCGTTCACTTTGTCTACTTCCTCCACTTCCTCTACTTTGTCCACTTCCTCCACTTCGTCCACTTCCTCCGCTTCTTCCACCTCCTCCACTTCGTCCACTTCTTCCACTTCCTCGACTTCCTCCACTTTGTCCACTTCCTTTACTTCCCCCACTTCGTCAACTTCCTCCACTTCCACCACTTCGTCCACTTCGTCCACTTCCTCAACTTCGTCCGTGATGAAAAATTTATGAACACCGAAATACGGCGCCACAAACTTGTTGAACAATCGGCAAGTGTGACCGAATCGTTTCAAGTAATAAACTCGGTAAGACCAAGTATCGTTCTCCCAAAGGACTCACGGCCTAGTTTAGTTATGTGATTCGTTGATTAGCTAAGACTTAAGAACGAAATAAGTGGAATTTAATATGCAAAACAAAAAATAAACATGTATGCATGAGTTTTGATCAATGGCTAAAACAAAATACAAA
The DNA here is from genome assembly GCA_034642375.1 of Vigna nakashimae. NCBI lineage: Eukaryota > Viridiplantae > Streptophyta > Magnoliopsida > Fabales > Fabaceae > Vigna > Vigna nakashimae. Next base: position 36,421,255 of record CM067765.1, read on the forward strand.
CACTTTCAATGGAATATATGGATGAGTATGTTGTTGGGGTTTATCAATTTCATCTTATCCACTCTCATATATTTTAGGAATTCAACATTCTATTCATCATTGTTAATGCCACTCTCTAAATTACCTTGAAAAGAAGGCCTATCCCTAATTACGAGTTCATACAATTCCTAGCATTCCTAATAATTAGTTCTTTTAGTGCAGGAGCTTAACGACAACCAATATACTATTGGGAGAAATTCCCCGGATCTAGACTTCCCCGTACATTCCCGTATCGACAAAATCAATAATCATGCATTGAATGAGTTAAACAAAGCAAGCATTGAGCAAAGAGGAAAAACCCTAACTAATGATGAAAGAAAGCATGGGACTTAAATATAAGATATAAGCACAAATTCCATATATGAGAGTTTCACAAGACTACATTGATTCCCCAACAACAATACAAGGTTTAGTTCACCATATTCATGGTGAAACTAGATGAACAATAATGAAAGAATGAAGGATAAAACCCTAGAAAGGTGAAGAGGTAGCCTGAGCATCCAAGATCCTCCTTCAAAGGGGTGGAAGAGAGAGTGTTTGCTTCGTTTCTGCCAAAGCTTATATACTATTCTAAAATTACAGAAAATTCAGGCCCAAGCCCATAAGTGTGCCGCTCAGCGGTAAAGTGCCGCTCAGCGGTAAGTGCGTGAGTTGGTTTCTTCCCCTCAGCGGCCATTTTGCCCCTCAGCAGATCTCCCGTGAACTCCTGAGTGCCGCTCAGCGGTAAACTGCCGCTGAGCGGTACTTGCGGCTTCTCCTTTTTGCACTTTTTGGTGTCTTTTCTGATTTCATCTATCTCCTTCTTCATTTCTTTCACTGAATTCACCTTAAAACCTGCACAAAAACACTGAAATCAAGCATAAACCTGTCCAACTCTCTTATTCCTGAAAATATGAATAAAAGCATGATTTCAAGCTAGTTTCTAAGTACAAAGGTTGCTTTTAGTATCAATTTTAAGCATGAAAATGACAATTTTTCAACTCTTATCAGTCCGCTTCGTCCACTTCGACCACTTCGGCCACTTCGTCCACTTCGTCAACTTCGTCCACTTTGACCACTTCGCCCACTTCGTCCACTTCGTCCATTTCGTCCACTTCGTCCACTTCGCCCACTTCCTCCACTTACTCCACTTCATCCACTTCCTCCTCTTCGTCCACTTCGTCCATTTCGTCCACTTCGTTCACATGACTTCCTCTACTTCCTGCACTTCCTCCTCTTCCTCCATTTCCTCCACTTCCTCCACTTCCTCCACTTCCCTCACATCGTCCACTTCGTCCACCTCGTCCAATTCGTCAACCTCGTGAACTTCGTCCACTTCGTCATTTTCGTCCACTTGGTCCACTTCCTCCACTTCCTCTCTTCCTCCACTAGCTCCAGTTCCTTCCCTTCCTCCACTTTGTCCTCTTCGTGCACTTCTTCCACTTCCTCCACTTCCTCTACTTCCTCCATCTCCTCAACTTCCTCCACTTCGTCCACTTCGTCAACTTCGTCCACTTCCTCACTTCGTCCACTTCGTCAACTTTGTCCACTTCGTCCATTTCCTCCAGTTCATTCACTTTGTCCACTTCCTCCACTTCCTCCACTTTCTCCACTTTTACACTTCCTCCACCTCCTCCACTTCCTCTACCTCCTCCACTTCATTCCCTTCGTCCACTTCGTCCACTCCGTCCTCTTATTCCACGTCATCAACTTCCTCCACTTCCTCACTTCCTCCACTCCGTCCACTTCCTCCACTTCCTCTACTTCCTCCACTTCGTCCACTTCGTCAACTTTGTCGACTTCATCTATGTCGTCCAAATCCTCCACTTCCTCCACTTTGTCCACTTCCTCCACTTTTCCAATTCCTGGACTTCATCCAGCTCGTCCACCTTGTCCACTTTGTCAATTTCCTCCACTTCCTCCACTTCCTCCTCTTCGTCCATTTCTTCCACTTCCTCCACTTCGTCCAGTTCGTGAACTTCGTCAACTTCCTCCACTTCGTCAAATTTGTCCGCTTCCTCCACTTCGTCCACTTCGTCCACTTCGTCCACTTCTTTCACTTCCTCCACTTCGTCAACTTCGTCCACTCCCTGCACCTCCTCCAGTTCCCCCACTTCGTCCACTGCATCCACTTCGTCCATTGCGTCCACTTCCTCCAACTCCTCCTCTTCGTCCACTTCTTTCACTTACTCCACTTCGTCACAAAATATGATGTCACAAACTTGTTGAACAATCGACAAGTATGACCGAATCGTTTCAAGTAATAAACTCGGTAAGACCAAATATCGTTCTCCCAAAGGACTCATGGCCTAGTTTAGTTATGTGATTCGTTGATTACCTAAGACTTAAGAACAAAATAATTGGGATTTTACTATGCAAAAGACGAAAATAAACATGTATGCATGAGGTTGATCAATGGCAAAACAAAATACAAGCACTTTCAATGGAATATATGGATGAATATGTTGTTGGGGGTCAATTTCATCTTATCCACTCGCATATATTTTAGGAATTCAACATTCAATTCATCATTGTTAATGCCACGCTCTAAATTACCTTGTCAAGAAGGCCTATCCCTAATTACGAGTTCATACAATTCCTAATAATTACTTCTTTTAGCACAGGAGCTTAACGGCAACCAATATACTATTTGGAGAAATTCCCCGGATCTCGACTTCCACGTACGTTCCCGTATCGACAAAACCAATAATCATGCATTGAATGAGTTAAACAAATCAAGCATTGAGCAAAGAGGAAAAACCCTAACTAATGATGAAAGAAAGCATAGGTCTTAGATTAAGATGAGCACAAATTCCATATATGAGAGCTTCAAAAGATTACATTGATTCCCCAACAAACATACAAGGTTTAGTTCACCATATTCATGGTGAACCTAGATGAACAATAATGAAAGAATGAAGGATAAAACCCTAGAAAGGTGAAGAGGTAGCCTGAGCATCCAAGATCCTCCTTCAAAGGGGTGGAAGAGAGAGTGTTTGCTTCATTTCTTCCAAAGATACAAACCCTAGGACGTCCTAAAGCTTATATACTAATCTAAAATTACAGAAAATTCAGGCCCAAGCCCATAAGTGTGCCGCTCAGCGGTAAAGTGTGTGAGTTGGTTTCTTCCCCTCAGCGGCCATTTTGCCCCTCAGCGGATCTCTCGTGAACTCCTGAGTGCCGCTCAGCGGTAAACTGCCGCTGAGCGGCAGTTGCGGCTTCTCCTTTTGCACTTTTTGGTGTCTTTTCTGATTCCATCTCTCTCCTTATTCACTTCTTTCACTAAATTCACCTTAAAACCTACACAAAAAGACTGAAATCAAGCATAAACCTGTCTAGCTTTCTTATTTATGAAAATATGAATAAAAGCATGATTTCAAGCTAGTTTCTAAGTATAAAGGTTGCTTTTAGTATCAATTTTAAGCATGAAAATAACAGTTTTTCAACTGTTATCACAACCCCAAACTTAGAACTTTGCTTGTCCTCAAGCAAACAAGATGTAACTCAATCTTCTACCAATTCATATGATGGTTCACTCATTCAAAAATCTTCTTTTCAAGATAACTAAACACTTCAATGAAACTTATGACCAAGAGTTCAATCAAGATGTGCACATGCTTTAGTGTTCACAAAGTCATTTAAATTCCAACAAATGCTATTTTTCATGAATGATCATTCAATTAAGCATGGATGTTCATGTGCTCATGGAATATTTCCTCACTAGGTAAGGTGTTTCACTCACACACAAGTGTATAAGAGGTAATCACTCATTCACTCCACTATCACAATGTCACATGAATCAACTTTGCCTTTCATTTTACCACAATCAAAAACATTCACAAGCATGCATCATCAAAAGGACTTTTCAATGGGTTATAATGTGGCTGGGCTAACAAGAAAATTGGTTTTTCTGGATCACAAAATCCTTGAGTTAAGAGAATCATAACAACACAATTATTCTTATTCTTCCCAACTTGCCTTTTGCATTTGCATTGAGCTTTGCTTTTTCTTTTCTTTCTCTTTTTCTTTGCATATTCTTAGCTCAATGCTTTTACTTTTTCATGTTTTCCCAACAACCCCAAACTTGAACATTTAACAATACCACACAAGATCTTCTACTTAACTCAAGGTAAAGTTTTTCAACAAGGGTTTTCAATTGATGTTCAAGGCTAAGGGTTCAAAGGATAGAACACAAAGTGTTCTCTTTTAGTGGGCTAACTTTATTAATTTGGCCAATAAAAAGGGTTCCAACAAATGGCCTTAATCACATGATGCAAAACAAGCAATTGATTCAATCATAGAAAACCTGGGCAAAATCATTCATGCTTCCAAAGTAATAGCATTCAATCAATAACAACTCTGGAGCTCAAAACCTCACATATAAGCTCATTCACATTTGACATACACATCTTGCTTAATTTCACGATCACAATCATGATATCCTGCATTTGTTCACAAAGCTTGTGAATCACCTGTATAAGCATTTTATGTGCACATCAAGCATTACTTATCACACAATCACATTTAATAGCAAACCATCATAACAAACCAAGTTTCCAATAGAGTACATCAAACCCTAATCTAAAACCAAAAATAAATAATTTTAGAAAACTTAAACCAACAAAAGCATAAGCATATGATAGCATTCATCAGTAAATGCTATCTCAGCTCCTCATCAATCTGAGTTGTCATCTGTATCTTCTTCCTCTCCTTCTTCTTGGATCTTATAGACTTGATTCCTTTAGCATGATGAGGAGGCCATCCCTGCATCAAACATAATTCACAAAACCAAAAGATACATTGTTAAGCATTAGTAAACCACAATGAAGAAATCAACCCCTTCAATGATGCTCTCTCCCAACCCCAAACTTAGATGGAAAACTAGTGAGAACGTGAGTGGAAGGGAGATTTTCTCAAGAGGGAAGAGGGAAAAGATGTTGGAGAACCTTTGAAAAGGTATGTAGGAGTGTGTGTGCAAAGAAGATTCTGAAAAGAGAAGATTATGCGCAGCTTAGGGTGTAAAAATACCCTAATGAGCTCGGGTCCCGCTAAGGGGAACTAAAGCCCATTCTGCGAGAGTACCGCTCAGCGGTAAGTTACCGCTCAGCGGCACTTTCGTGATGTGCTCTTCTCCTTCTTTTCTTAACCTACGTGCCTCCTAGACATGCCCCTCACTGGTTCCCTGCAATTCAATGCTTAAAATACTTATGCAAACCCTATTATGCAACTAAAATGAAACAAACAAAAGCAATCAATCAACTGGGTTGCCTCCCAGGTAGCACTTGTTTAACGTCACGAGCCTGACCCAAAATCCACCAACACCCATCAGTAGGTGTAACAATCTTACCAACACCCTTCAGTAGGTGTTACAAACTTACCAACACCCATCAGTAGGTGCAAAATTTTCTCACCAACACCCATCAGTAGGTGTTACAACTTAGCATCCTTCAGTAGATGCTAAAACAAACTAGCATCCTTTAGTAGATGCTATCTCCAACAAAATATTTACAACATAATGTTCAACAGATTAAAAATTTACAAACCAAAGTAGAATTAAAAAGTTCTTAAATCAACTGGGTTTCCTCCCAGCAAGCGCTCTTTTAACGTCATTAGCTTGACCCAGTAAAGCTCAAGTTCCTTCTTCATAGTTGATGTTGTCATCCCACCAACTCCTTAGTTGTTTCCTGTGAACTGTTTTGATTCTTCTAAGATGTGGAGATTCTATCTCTATCATCTCCTTCTCTTTAAAGCCCTTCACAACCCACAACTTGTTTTCGATTCTCACAGGTGCACCATGTTGGGGTCTTCTTTTCTCCCAGTCATCAGGAATTTCTCCTCCTCTTCCAATCTTTTCTTCCTTGTGCACCTGAAACAACAAACAATGGTTACCTGCAACCTTGGGACTTTCATCTTTATGGCTAGTCATGTGTGCATCTTGGAATGCAGCTTTATAACTAGCTTCTTCCTCTTGTGTTTGCGTCTCATCTTTAAAGACGTCTACAACCACTCTCTCCTCTCGTTCCTGAAGCACCACTATACCTTCATTTACATCAATGATAGCTCTGGCCGTTTTCATAAACGGTCTTCCAAGTATGATAGGTATCTTCTCTGTCTCCATCTTCATCACCACAAAGTCTGCCAAGAATTGAAGTTTGCCAACACAAACTATAATGTCCTCTGCAATCCCACATGGCTCCTTTGAAGATCCATCAGCCATTACTAGATTAACCTTTACAGGTTTCACATTAACATTGCCGATTTGCTCCAGTAAAGAGTAAGGTATCAAGTTAACACTTGAACCTAAATCAAGAAGAGCTTTCTTAACCCTTTTCTTCCCTATGGTACAAGGGATAGAAAAGCTTCCTGGATCTGTTGCTTTAGGAGGGAATGGCTCTTTTTTAACAGTTATACACCCCTTTGCCTCATCATCTCTACGTCTTTTCTTTGTAGAGATGTCTTCATCAGATTTCGTGTAAACTGTGATTTGTTGTAGAATTTGCTCCCAAGGTGCATCATTATCCACCATTTTGAATAATTCAGTGAAATCCAGTTGTTTCCCTTGATGTATTGGAAAAGGAAAAGTGCTTTTGCTCTCTATTTCTCTTTTCTCCTCTGATCCTTCTCCTTCTAACTCAACTATTCCTTCTTCAGTACTCTCTACCACCTTGCATTCTTCTCTGGGGTTAACCTCAGTATTAGCCCCAAAATTTCTATTTGGCCTTTCCTCCACCTGCTTGGTGACCTGCCCCATCTGAATCTCCAAATTTTTGATAGCAGCTTCAGTGCTCTTTTGGGTAGACTCAGTTTTCTGTATGAAATTATTAAGAGTTTCCTCCATCCTCATGGACCTTTCATTAAGCATAGAAATCTGTTGCCATAAGGTGGGTTGTTGCTGTTGCTTATTAAATTGACCAGCTTGCCCAGTCTGCCCTTGACCAATGCTTGGGTGTGGTTTCCACCCTTGATTGTAGTTCCCTTGACGGTATTGATTGGTCATGTAGTTTACATCCTCTACCGCTTCTACTGGAAAAGCACATTGACCATTGATATGGTCGCCTCCACACAATTCGCACAACTGAGATTGTACCTGTGTAGCAGTCTTCAACTCTTTAGGTAATTGAGCAAGAGTTTTAGTAAGAGTCTCCAGCTATTGAGTTAGAATTTTGTTTTGAGCTAGTAAGGCATCATGTGTCTGTAATTGGAGAACTCCTTTTTGTTGCATAGGAGCTCCTCTCTCACTGTGCAGCTCATTATCACTAGTAGCCATGTTTTCTATAATTTCGGTTGCTTCCTCTGGAGTTTTCCATTTAATATTTCCTCCTGCTGAGGCATCAAGCATCATCTTGGTTTGTGACCCAAGACCTCTAAGGAAAGTTAAGACTACTTCTTGTTCTTCAAAGCCATGCGTGGGTGTTTTTCTTAGCAAGCTTTTGTATCTGTCCCATGCATGCCCCAGTGATTCTTCCATGCCTTGCCTAAATGAAGAAATCTCTTGCTTGCCTTTTGTCACCTTTGATTGTGGGAAATACTTGTTTAAAAACTTGGTTACCACTTCTTCCCACTCTGTGAAACTTCCTTCTGGGAAAGAATTTAACCAAAGCTTAGCATTGTCTCCCAATGAGAAAGGAAACAAGCTAAGTTTGATCGCTTCATCTGGCACCCCATTGATCTTTACTGTGTTGCATATCTCATTGAATGTAGTGAGGTGCTCATATGGGCTTTCATGAGATAACCCATTGAATTGGTTGCTTTTCACCAGTTGGATCAGTGCTGGTATGACCTCCATATTAGCTGCATTGACTCTAGGTCTAGCTATACTGTTAAAGTGCTGAGGTCCAGCTATATTGGTGTAATCAGCAAGAGTTCTTCTGACATTGTTGTTCTCCATATAAAATCAAATAAAATCAAATAAAAATTGAAAAAATAAAAACAGAAACTAAAAACAGAAATTCAAAATTAAAGTCAAAGATAATCAATAATCACACAAATTAACCAGTTAAACCACGACTCCCCGGCAACGGCGCCAAAAACTTGATGCACAAATTTATGATCACCAAAATATTATGTCACAAACTTGTTGAACAATCGGCAAGTATGACCGAATCGTTTCAAATAATAAACTCGGTAAGACCAAGTATCGTTCTCCCAAATGACTCACGGCCTAGTTTAGTTATGTGATTCGTTGATTAGCTAAGACTTAAGAACAAAATAATTGGGATTTTACTATGCAAAAGACGAAAATAAACATGTATCCATGAGGTTGATCAATGGCAAAACAAAATACAAGCACTTTCAATGGAATATATGGATGAATATGTTGTTGGGGGTCAATTTCATCTTATCCACTCTCATATATTTTAGGAATTCAACATTCAATTCATCATTGTTAATGCCACTCTCTAAATTTACTTGTCAAGAAGGGCTATCCCTAATTACGAGTTCATACAATTCCTAGCATTCCTAATAATTAGTTCTTTTAGCATAGGAGCTTAACGGCAACCAATATACTATTGGGAGACATTCCCGGAATCTAGACTTCCCCGTACGTTCCTTTATCGACAAAACCAATAATCATGCATTGAATGAGTTAAACAAAGCAAGCATTGAGCAAAGAGGAAAAACCCTAACTAATGATGAAAGAAAGCATAGGTCTTAGATTAAGATGTAAGCACAAATTCCATATATGAGAGCTTCAAAAGAATACATTGATTCCCCAACAAACATACAAGGTTTAGTTCACCATATTCATGGTGAACCTAGATGAACAATAATGAAAGAATGAGGGATAAAACCCTAGAAAGGTGAAGAGGTAGCCTGAGCATCCAAGATCCTCCTTCAAAGGGGTGGAAGAGAGAGTGTTTGTTTCGTTTCTGCCAAAGATACAAACCCTAGGACGTCCTAAAGCTTATATACTAATCTAAAATTACAGAAAATTCAGGCCCAAGCCCATAAGTGTGCCGCTAAGCGGTAAAGTGCCGCTCAGCGTTAAGTGCGTGAGTTGGTTTCTTCCCCTCAGCGGCCATTTTGCTCCTCAGCGCATCTCCCGTGAACTCCTGACTGCCGCTCAGCGGTAAACTGCCGCTGAGCGGCAGTTGCGGCTTCTCCTTTTGCACTTTTTGGTGTCTTTTCTGATTCTATCTCTCTCCTTCTTCACTTCTTTCACTAAATTCACCTTAAAACCTTTACAAAAACACTGAAATCAAGCATAAACCTGTCCAGCTCTCTTATTTCTGAAAATATGAATAAAAGCATGATTTCAATCTTGTTTCTTAGTATAAAGGTTGCTTTTAGTATCAATTTTAAGCATGAAAATAACAGTTTTTCAACTGTTATCAGTCTACTTCGTCAACTTCGTCCACTTCGTAAACCTCGTCCACTTCGCCCATTTCGTCCATATCCTCTACTTCGTCCACTTCCTCCACTTTGTCCACCTCCTCCACTTCCTCCACTTTTCCACTTCCTCCACTTCCTCTACTTCGTCCACCTCCTCAACTTCCTCCACTTCGTCCACTTCGCCCGTTTCGTCCATATGCTCTACTTCGTCCACTTCCTCCACTTTATCCACCTCCTCCACTTCCTCCACTTTTCCACTTCCTCTACTTCGTCAACCTCCTAACCTTCCTCCACTCCGTTCACTTCGTCCACTTCGTCCTCTTCGTCCACTTCCTCACTTCGTCCACTTCGTCCACTTCGTCAACTTTGTCCACTTCGTTCATTTCCTCCAGTTCATTCACTTTGTCCACTTCCTCCACTTCATCCACTTCCTCCACTTTCGCCACTTTTGCACTTCCTCCACTTCCTCCACTTCCTCAACTTCCTCCACCTCCTCCACTTCCTCCACCTCCTCCACTTCGTTCCCTTCGTCCACTTCGTCCACTTCGTCCACTCTGTCCACTTCGTCCACTTCGTCAACTTCGTCAACTTCCTCCACTTCCTCTACTTCCTCCACTTCCTCCACTTCGTCAAATTTGTCCACCTCATCTATTTCGTCCAAATCCTCCACTTCGTCCAGTTCCTCCACTTTGTCCAATTCCTCCACTTTTCCACTTCCTGGACTTCATCCACTTTGTCATATCCGTCCACTTAGTCCGTTTCGTCCATTTCGTCCAGTTCGTCCACCTTGTCCACTTTGTCAACTTCCTCCTCTTCCTCCACTTCCTCCTCTTCGTCCACTTCTTCCACTTCGTCCACTTCGTCAACTTCGTCAACTACCTCCACTTCGTCTGCTTCGTCCACTTCCTCCACTTCGTCAAATTCGTCCGCTTCCTCCACTTCGTCCACTTCCTTCACTTCCTCCACTTCGTCAACTCCCTACACCTCCTCCACTTCCCCCACTTCGTCCACTGCGTCCACTTCGTCCAATTTGTCAACTTCCTCCACTTCGTCAACTTCCCCCACTTCCTCCACTTCGTCTATTTCGTCGACTTCGTCCACTTCGTCCAATTTGTCAACTTCCTCCACTTCGTCAACTTCCCCCACTTCCTCCACTTCGTCTATTTCGTCGACTTCGTCCACTTCCTCTACTCCGTCCAGTTCCTCCAGTTCGACAACTTCGTCCACTTCTTCCAGTTCGACAACTTCTTCCACTTCCTCCACTTCATCAACTTTCTCCACTTCCTCTACTTCGTCAAATTCGTCAACTTCTTCCACTTCCTCCACTTCGTCCACCTCCTCCACCTCCTCCACTTCCTCCACGTCGTCCACTTCGTCCACCTCCTTAACTTCCTCCACGTCGTCCACTTTGTCCACTTCATCCACTTCGACCACTTCGTCCTCTTCGTCCACTTCGTCCTGTTCGTCCACTCCGACAACTTCGACCACTTCCTCCACTTCGTCGACTTCCTCCACTTCTTCCACCTCCTCCACTTCCTTCACTTCGTCAACTTCGTCCACTCCCTGCACCTCCTCCACTCCCTCCACTTCGTCAACTGCATCCACTTCGTCAACTTCCTCCACTTCCTCCACTTCGTGCACTTCCTCCACTTCCTCCACTTCGTGCACTTCCTCCACTTCATCCACTTCGTCCACTTCGTTTACTTCGTCAACTTGCTCCACTTCAACCACTTTGACTATTTCGTCCACTTCGTCCTCTTCGTCAACTTGCTCCACTTTTTCCACTTCGTCAACCTCCTCCACTTCCGCCACTTTGTCCACTTCCTCCATTTCAGCCACTTTGTTCACATCCTCCACTTCCTCCACTTCGTCCACCTCTTCCACTTCCTCCACTTCCTCTACCTCCTCCACTTCGTTCACTTCTTCCACTTCGTCCACTTTGTCAACTTCGTCCAATTCCTCCACTTCCTCCACTTCGTCAACTTCCTCCACTTTGTCCACTTCCTCCACTTCGTCCATTTCCTCCACTTCCTCCACTTTTGCACTTCGTCCACGTCCTCCAATTTGTCCACCTCCTCCACTTCCTCCACTTTTATACTTCCTCTAGTTCAACCACCTCCTCCACTTCCTCCACTTCCTCCACCTCCTCCACTTCGTTCACTTCGTCCACTTCATCCACTTCGTCAACTTCATCCACTTCCTCTACTTCCTCCACTTCCTCCACTTCGCCCACCTCCTCCATTTCCTCCACGTCGTCCACGTCGTCCACGTCGTCCACTTCGTCCACCTCGTCAACTTCCTCCACTTCGTCTCTGTCGTCTACTTTGTCCACTTCATTGACATCGTCCACTTCCTCCACTTCGTCCACTTCGACAACTTCGTTCACTTCGTGAACTTTCTCCACTTCCTCTACTTCCTCCACTTCCTCCAAACCGTCAAATTCGTCAATTTCCTCCACTTAGTCAAATTCGTCAAGTTCCTCCACTTCCTCCACTTCCTCCACTTCCTCCACCTCCTCCACTTCCTATACTTCCTCCACTTCCTCCACTTCGTCCACTTCCTCCACTTCGACAACTTCGACTATTCCGTCCACTTCCTTTACTTCCTCCACTTCCTCCAATTACTCCACTTCCTCCACTTCCTCCACTTTGTTCACTTCGTCAATTTCGTCCACTTCATCCACTTCGTCAACTGCGTCCACTTCCTCCACCTCTTCCACTTCGTCAACTTGGTCCACTTCCTCCACCTCTTCCACGTCCTCTACTGCGTCCACGTCCTCCACTACGTCCCCTTCGTAAACTTCGTCCACTTCGTCCATCTCATCCACTTCGTCCATTTCGTCCAGTTCCTCCACTTGGTCCACTTCCTTCACTCTGTCCACTTCCTCCAATTCCGCCACTTTGTCCACATCCTCCACTTCCTCCACTTCCTCCACTTCCTTCACTTCGTCACCCTCTTCCACTTCTTCCACTTCCTCCACCTCTTCCACTTCGTTCACTTCTTCCACTTCGACCACTTCGTCAACTTCGTCCAATTCCTCCACTTCGTCACTTCGGTCACTTCCTCCACTTCGTCCACTCTGTCCACTTCCTCCACTTTCTCCACTTCCTCCACTTTTGCACTTCGTCCACTTCCTCCAATTCGTCCACCTCCTCCACTTCCTCCACTTCTTCCACTTGCTCCTCTTCCTCCACTTCGTCCATTTCGGCCATATCCTCCATTTCCTCCATTTCCTCCACTTTGTCCACTTCGTCCACTTCGACAACTTCGTCCATTTCGTCTATTTAGTCCAGTTCCTCCACTTCCTCCACTTCGTCCAGCTCCTCCGACTCCTCAACTTCCTCCACCTCCTCCACTTCTTTCCCTTCGTCCACTTCGTCCACTTCCTCCACTTCGTCAACTTCCTCCACTTCCTCGACTTGGTCCACTTCATCCACTTCGTCAACTTCATCCACTTCCTCTACTTCCTCCACTTCGTCCACTCAGTCCACTTCGTCAACTTCGTCCACTTCGTCTAGTTCCTCCACTTCCTCACTTCCTCCACTTCGTCCACTTCCTCACTTCCTCCACTTCGTCCACTTCCTCCCATTTTCCACTTCCTCCACTTCATCCACTTTGTCATCTTCATCCACTTCGTCCACTTCGTCCACTTCGTCCATTTCGTCCATTTCGTCCATTTCCTCCATTTCGTCCACTTCGTCAACTTCCTCCACTTCCTCCTCTTCGTCCATTTCTTCCACTTCGTCAACTTTGTCCACTTCGTCAGCTTCGTGAACTTGCTCCACTTCCTCGACTTCGTCCACTTACTCCACCTCGTCAAATTCGTACGCTTCCTCTACTTCGTCCACTTCGTCCACTTCGTCAACTTCGTCCACTCCCTCCACCTCCTCCAATTCGTGCACTTCGTCCACTTCGTCAACTTCCTCCACCTCCTCCACTTCGGCTCTTTCGTCTACTTCATCCACTTCGTCCACTTCAACGACTTCGTCCACTTCCTCCACTTCGTCCACTTCGACAACTTCATTCACTTCATCAACTTTCTCCACTTCCTCTACTTCCTCCACTTCCTCCACTACCTCCAATTCGTCAACTTCCTCCACTTCGTCAAATTTGTCAACTTCCTCCACTTCCTCCACTTCCTCCACCTCCTCCACTTCCTCTACTTCCTCCACTTCGTCCACTTCTTCCACTTCCTCCACTTCGACCACTTCGACTATTCCGTCCACTTCCTCTACTTCCTCCACCTCCTCCACTTCCTCCACTTCGTTCACATCGTCAACTTCGTCCACTACCTCCACTTCGTCAACTGCGTCCATTTCCTCCACCTCATCCACTTCTTCAACTTGGTCCACTTCCTCCACCTCCTCCACGTCCTCAACTGCGTCCACGTCCTCCACTTCGTCCCCTTCGTAAACTTCGTGCACTTCGTCCACCTCATCCACTTCGTCCATTTCATCCAGTTCCTACACTTGGTTCAGTTCCTTCACTTTGTCCACTTCCTCAACTTCCTCCACTTCGTCCACATCCTCCACTTCCTCCATTTCGTCCACTTCGTCCACCTCTTCCACTTCTTCCACTTCCTCCACCTCCTCCACTTCGTTCACTTCTTCCACTTCGTCCAATTCCTCCACTTCGTCAGTTCGTCCACTTCCTCCACTTCGTCAACTTCCTCCACTTTGTCCACTTCCTCCACTTCCTCCACTTTTGCACTTCGTCCACTTCCTCCAATTCGTCCACCTCCTCCACTTCCTCCACTTCTTCCACTTGCTCCTCTTCGTCCACTTCGTCCACTTCGTCAACCTGGTGCACTTCGTCCATTTCAGCCATATCCTCCACTTCCTCCGCTTCCTCCATTTCGTCCACTTTGTCCACTTCGTGCACTTCGACAACTTCATCCATTTCGTCTATTTAATCTAGTTCCTCCACTTCCTCCACTTCGTCCACTTCCTTCACTTCCTCTACTTCGTCCAGCTCCTACGATTCCTCAACTTCCTCCACCTCCTCCACTTCTTTCCCTTCGTCCACTTCGTCCACTTCCTCTACTTCGTCAACTTCCTCCACTTCCTCGACTTTGTCCACTTCCTCCACTTCGTCAAATTCGTACGCTTCCTCCACTTCGTCAACTTCGTCCAGTTCCTCCACTTCGTCCACTTCGTCCACTTCCTCCACTTCCTCCACTTCCTCCACTTCATGCACTTTGTCATCTTCGTCCACTTCGTCCATTTCGTCCACTTCGTCAACTTCCTCCACTTCCTCGACATCCTCCTCTTCGTCCACTTCTTCCACTTCCTCCACTTCATCAACTTCCTCCACTTCCTCCACCTCGTCAACTTCGTCCACTCGCTGCACCTCCTCCACTTCGTCCATTTCGTCCACATCATCAACTTCCTCCACTTCCTCCACTTCGTCCACTTCATCGACTTCGTCCACTTCCTCCACTTCGACAACTTCGTCAACTTTCTCCACTTCCTGTACTTCGTCCACTTCATCCACTTCCTCCGCTTCCTCCACTTCTTGATATTCGTCAACTTCCTCCACTTCGTCAAATTCGTCAACTTGCTCCACTTCCTCCACCTCCTCCACTTCCTCTGCTTCCTCCACTTCGTCCACGTCCTCCACTTCGACCACTTCGACCACTTCGACTACTTCGTCCACTTCGTCCTCTTCGTCAACTTCCTCCAGTTCCTCCACCTCCTCCACTTCCTCCACTTCCCCCACTTCCTCCACTTCGTCTACTTCGTCAACTTCGTCCACTTCCCCCACTTCGTCAACTGCGTCCATTTCCTCCACTTGGTCCACTTCGTCAACTTGGTCCACTTCGTCCACCTCCTCCACTTCGTTCACTTCTTCCACTTCGTCCACTTCGTAAACTTCGTCCAATTCCTCCACTTCGTCCACTTCGTCAACTTTGTCCACTACGTCCACTTCCTCCACTTCATCCACTTCGCTCCCTTCGTCCACTCCGTCCACTTCATCAAATTCCTCCACTTCCTCCACTTCCTCACTTCTTCCACTTCCTCCACTTCCTCCACTTCGTGAACTTTGTCCACTTCATCCATTTCGTGCAGTACCTCCACTTCTTCCGCTTCCTCCACTTCCTCGAGTTTGTCCACTTCCTCAACTTCGTCCACTTCGTCAACTTCGTCCACTTCGTCTATTTCATCCAGTTCTTCACTTCCTCCACTTCCTCCATTTCGTCCACTTTGTCAACTTCGTCCACTTCGTACTCTTCCTCCAACTTCATCCATTTTTTCATCTTCATCCAGTTTGTCCACTTCATCCACCTCGTCCACTTCGTCAACGTCCTTCACTTCCTCCACTTTTCCACTTCCTCCACTTCCTCCACCTCCTCCACTTCCCCTACTTCCTCCACCTCCTCCACTTCGTTCACTTCGTCCACTTCGTCCCCTTCGTCCACTTCGTCAACTTCGTCCAATAACTCCACTTCCTCACTTCGTCCACTTCGTCTACTTCGTCCACTTGGTCAACTTTGTCCACTTCGTCCATTTCGTCCAGTTCCTCAAGTTCCTCCACTTCCACCACTTTGTCCAGTTCCTCCACTTAATCCACTTTGTCCACTTCCTCCACTTCGTCAACTTGGTCAACTTCGTCCACGTCGTCTATTTCGTCCCGTTCCTTCACTTCGTCCACTACCTCCACTTTGTCCACTTGGTCCACTTCCCCCACTTCGTCCACTTGGTCAACTTTGTCCACTTCGTCTATTTCGTCCAGTTCCTCCACTTTGTCCACTTCCTCCACTTTTGCACTTCCTCCACTTCGTCCACCTCCTCCACTTCCTCCACTTCGTCCAATTCGTTAACTTCATCCACTTCCTCGACTTCCTCACTTCCTCCACTTCGTCGACTTCGTCAAATTTGTCCACTTTGTCCATTTTGTCCAGTACCTCCACTTCCTCCGTTTCCCCCACTTCCTCCACTTCGTCTATTTAGTCCAGTTCCTCCACTTCGTCCACTTCCTCCACTAAGTCAACCTCCTCCACTTCCTCATTTCCTCCACTTCGACCACTTCGTCCATTTCGCCAGTTCCTCCACTTCGTCGACTTCCTTGATTTCCTCCATTTCGTCCACTTCGTCAACTTCCTCCACTTCCTCCACTTCCTCAAATTCGTATGCTTCCTCCACTTCGTCGACTTCGTGCACTTCCTCCACATGGTCAACTTCGTCCACTCCCTGCACCTCCTCCACTTCCTCCACTTTGTCCACTGCGACCACTTCGTCCACTTCGTCAACTTCCTCCTCTTCCTCCATTTCGTCCACCACTTCGTGCCCTTCCTCCAGTTTCTCCACTTCGTCCACTTCCTCCACTTCGTCTATTTCGTCAACTTCGTCGACTTCGTCCACTCCCTCCACTTCGTCTACTTCGTCAACTTCCTCCTCTTCGTCCACTTCCTCCACTTCGACAACTTCAGCCACTTCGTCAACTTCCTCCACTTCCTCCACTACCTCCACTTTGTCAACTTCGTCCGTTTCGTCCACTTCGTCAATTTCGTCCACCTCCTCCAATTCCTCTACTTCGTCCCCTGCGTCCACTTCCTCCACTTCCTCGACTTCCTCCTCTTCGTCCACTTCTTCCACTTCCTCCACTTCGTCAACTATGTCAACTTTCTCCTCTTCGTCAACTTCCTCCACTTCGTCCACTTCGTCAAATTCGTCTGCTTCCTCCACTTCGTCAACTTCGTCCACTCCCTGCACCTCCTCCACTTCCTCCACTTTCTCCACTGCGACCACTTCGTCCACTTCGTCAACTTCCTCCACTTCCTCCACCACTTCCTCCACCACTTCGTGCCCTTCGTCCAGTTTCTCCACTTCGTCCACTTTGTCTAATTCGTCAACTTCCTCCACTTCCTCCACTTTGTCAATTTTGTCGACTTCGTCCACTCCCTCCACTTCCTCGACTTCGTCCACTTCTTCCTCTTCGTTCACTTCCTCCACTTCCTCCACTTCGACCACTTTGACAACTTCATCCACTTCGTCAACTTCCTCCACTTCCTTCACTTCCTCCACTTTGTCAACGTTGTCCATTACGTCCACTTCCTCCACTTCGTCCACTTCGTCCATTTCGTCCACCTCCTCCACTTTGTCCACTGCGTCCACTTTGTCCACTTCGTCCATTTCGTCCAGTTCCTCCACTTCGTCCACTGCTTCCACTTTCCTCCATTTTGTCCTCTTCCTCCACTTCCTCCACTTCCTATACTTTTCCACTTCCTCCACTTCCTCCACTTCCTACACTTCGTCCACTTCGTCCACTTCGTCAACTTCGTCCACTTCGTCTAATTTGTCAACTTCCTCCCCTTCCTCCACTTCGTCTATTTCGTCAACTTCGTCCACTTCCTCCTCTTCGTCCACTTCCTCCACTTCCTCCACTTTTTCAACTTCGTCCATTTCGTCCACTTCCTCCACTTCGTCCACTTCGTCCATTTCGTCCACCTCCTCCAGTTCCTCCACTTCATCCACTGCGACCAATTCCTTCACTTCGTCCACTTCCTCCTCTTCGTCCACTTCTTCCTCTTCCTCCACTTCGTCAACTTCCTCCACTTCGTCAACTTCCTCCACTTCGTCCACTTCGTCAACTTCCTCCACTTCGTCCACTTCATCAACTTCCTCCACTTCGTCCACTTCGTCAAATTCGTCTGATTCCTCCACTTCGTCCACTTGGTGCACTTCTTCCACTTCCTCCACTTCGTCAACTTCGTCCACTCCCTGCACCTCCTCCACTTTCTCTACTTTCTCCACTGCGACCACTTCGTCCACTTCACCAACTTCCTCCACTTCGTCCACCACTTCGTGCCCTTCGTCCAGTTTCTCCACTTCGTCCACTTCGTCTAATTCGTCAACTTCCTCCACTTCCTCCACTTCGTTTATTTCGTCAACTTCGTCGACTTCGTCCACTCCCTCCACTTCGTCCACTTCCTCCTCTTCGTCCACTTCCTCCACTTCGTCCACTTCGACAACTTCATCCACTTTGTCAACTTCCTTCACTTCCTCCACTTCCTGCACTTTGTCAACTTCGTCCATTTCGTCCATATCCTCCACTTCGTCCATTTTGTCCACCTCCTCTACTTCGTCCACTTCGTCAACTTCCTCCACTTCGTCAACTATGTCAACTTTCTCCTCTTCGTCCACCTCCTCCACTTCGTCCACTTCGTCAAATTCGTCTGCTTCCTCCACTTCGTCAACTTCATCCACTCCCTGCACCTCCTCCACTTCCTCCACTTTCTCCACTGCGACCACTTCGTCCACTTCGTCAACTTCCTCCACCACTTCGTGCCCTTCGTCCAGTTTCTCCACTTCGTCCACTTTGTCTAATTCGTCAACTTCCTCCACTTCCTCCACTTCGTCTATTTTGTCGACTTCGTCCACTCCCTCCACTTCCTCGACTTCGTCCACTTCTTCCTCTTCGTTCACTTCCTCCACTTCCTCCACTTCGACCACTTCGACAACTTCATCCACTTCGTCAACTTCCTCCACTTCCTCCACTTTGTCAACGTTGTCCATTACGTCCACTTCCTCCACTTCGTCCACTTCGTCCATTTCGTCCACCTCCTCCACTTCGTCCACTACGTCCACTGCGTCCACTTCGTCCACTTTGTCCACTTCGTCCATTTCGTCCAGTTCCTCCACTGCTTCCACTTTCCTCCATTTTGTCCTCTTCCTCCACTTCCTCCACTTCCTCCACTTCCTATACTTTTCCACTTCCTCCACTTCCTCCACTTCCTACACTTCGTCCACTTCGGCCACTTCGTCTAATTTGTCAACTTCCTCCCCTTCCTCCACTTCGTCTATTTCGTCAACTTCGTCCACTTCCTCCTCTTCGTCCACTTCCTCCACTTCCTCCACTGTTTCAACTTCGTCCATTTCGTCCACTTCCTCCACTTCGTCCACTTCGTCCATTTCGTCCACCTCCTCCAGTTCCTCCACTTCGTCCACTGCGACAAATTCCTCCACTTCCTCCACTTCCTCCTCTTCGTCCACTTCTTCCTCTTCCTCCACTTCCTCAACTTCGTCAACTTCCTCCACTTCGTCCACTTCGTCAACTTCCTCCACTTCGTCCACTTCATCAACTTCCTCCACTTCGTCCACTTCGTCAAATTCGTCTGATTTCTCCACTTCGTCCACTTCGTCCACTTCCTCCACTTCCTCCACTTCGTCAACTTCGTCCACTCCCTACACCTCCTCCACTTTCTCTACTTTCTCCACTGCGACCACTTCGTCCACTTCATCAACTTCCTCCACTTCGTCCACCACTTCGTGCCCTTCGTCCAGTTTCTCCACTTCGTCCACTTCGTCTAATTCGTCAACTTCCTCCACTACCTCCACTTCGTTTATTTCGTCAACTTCGTCCACTCCCTCCACTTCGTCCTCTTCGTCCACTTCCTCCACTTCGTCCACATCGACAACTTCATCCACTTTGTCAACTTCCTTCACTTCCTCCACTTCCTCCACTTTGTCAACTTCGTCCATTTCGTCCACTTCCTCCACTTCGTCCATTTTGTCCACCTCCTCCACTTCGTCCATTTCGTCCACTTCGTCAACTTCCTCCACTTCGTCAACTATGTCAACTTTCTCCTCTTCGTCCACTTCCTTCACTTCGTCCACTTCGTCAAATTCGTCTGCTTCCTCTACTTCGTCAACTTCGTCCACTCCCTGCACCTCCTCCACTTCCTCCACTTTCTCCACTGCGACCACTTCGTCCACTTCGTCAACTTCCTCCACCACTTTGTGCCCTTCGTCCAGTTTCTCCACTTCGTCCACTTTGTCTAATTCGTCAACTTCCTCCACTTCCTCTACTTCGTCTATTTTGTCGACTTCGTCCACTCCCTCCACTTCCTCGACTTCGTCCACTTCTTCCTCTTCGTTCACTTCCTCCACTTCCTCCACTTCGACCACTTGGACAACTTCATCCACTTCGTCAACTTCCTCCACTTCCTTCACTTCCTCCACTTTGTCAACGTTGTGCATTACGTCCACTTCCTACACTTCGTCCACTTCGTCCATTTCGTCCACCTCCTCCACTTCGTCCACTACGTCCACTGCATCCACTTCGTCCACTTTGTCCACTTCGTCCACTTCGTCCATTTCGTCCAGTTCCTCCACTTCGTCCACTGCTTCCACTTTCCTCCATTTTGTCCTCTTCCTCCACTTCCTCCACTTCCTATACTTTTCCACTTCCTCCACTTCCTACACTTCGTCCACTTCGTCAACTTCGTCCACTTCGTCTAATTTGTCAACTTCCTCTCGTTCCTCCACTTCGTCTATTTCGTCAACTTCGTCCACTTCCTCCTCTTCGTCCACTTCCTCCACTTCCTCCACTTTTTCAACTTCGTCCATTTCGTCCACTTCCTCCACTTCGTCCACTTCGTCCATTTCGTCCACCTCCTCCAGTTCCTCCACTTCGTCCACTGCGACCAATTCCTCCACTTCCTCCACTTCCTCCTCTTCGTCCACTTCTTCCTCTTCCTCCACTTCGTCAACTTCGTCAACTTCCTCCACTTCGTCAACTTCCTCCACTTCGTCCACTTCGTCCACTTCCTCGTCCACTTCATCAACTTCCTCCACTTCGTCCACTTCGTCAAATTCGTCTGATTCCTTCACTTCGTCCACTTCGTGCACTTCCTCCACTTCCTCCACTTCGTCAACTTCGTCCACTCCCTGCACCTCCTCCACTTTCTCTACTTTCTCCACTGCGACCACTTCGTCCACTTCGTCAACTTCCTCCACTTCCTCCACCACTTCCTCCACCACTTCGTGCCCTTCGTCCAGTTTCTCCACTTCGTCCACTTTGTCTAATTCGTCAACTTCCTCCACTTCCTCTACTTCGTCTATTTTGTCGACTTCGTCCAGTCCCTCCACTTCCTCGACTTCATCCACTTCTTCCTCTTCGTTCACTTCCTCCACTTCCTCCACTTCGACCACTTCGACAACTTCATCCACTTCGTCAACTTCCTCCACTTCCTTCACTTCCTCCACTTTGTCAACGTTGTCCATTACGTCCACTTGCTCCACTTCGTCCACTTCGTCCATTTCGTCCACCTCCTCCACTTCGTCCACTACGTCCACTGCGTCCACTTCGTCCACTTTGTCCACTTCGTCCATTTCGTCCAGTTCCTCCACTTCGTCCACTGCTTCCACTTTCCTCCATTTTGTCCTCTTCCTCCACTTCCTCCACTTCCTATACTTTTCCACTTCCTCCACTTCCTCCACTTCCTACACTTCGTCCACTTCGTCAACTTCGTCCACTTCGTCTAATTTGTCAACTTCCTCCCCTTCCTCCACTTCGTCTATTTCGTCAACTTCGTCCACTTCCTCCTCTTCGTCCACTTCCTCCACTTCCTCCACTTTTTCAACTTCGTCCATTTCGTCCACTTCCTCCACTTCGTCCATCTCGTCCACCTCCTCTAGTTCCTCCACTTCGTCACCTGCGACCAATTCCTCCACTTCCTCCACTTCCTCCTCTTCGTCCACTTCTTCCTCTTCCTCCACTTCGTCAACTTCCTCCACTTCGTCAACTTCCTCCACTTCATCCACTTCGTCAACTTCCTCCACACTGTCCACTTCATAAACTTCCTCCACTTCGTCCACTTCGTCAAATTTGTCTGATTCCTCCACTTCGTGCACTTCCTCCACTTCCTCCACTTCGTCAACTTCGTCCACTCCCTGCACCTCCTCCACTTTCTCTACTTTCTCCACTGCGACCACTTCGTCCACTTCATCAACTTCCTCAACTTCGTCCACCACTTCGTGCCCTTCGTCCAGTTTCTCCACTTCGTCCACTTCGTCTAATTCGTCAACTTCCTCCACTTCCTCCACTTCGTTTATTTCGTCAACTTCGTTGACTTCGTCCACTCCCTCCACTTCGTCCACTTCCTCCTCTTCGTCCACTTCCTCCACTTCGTCCACTTCGTCCACTTCGACCACTTCGACAACTTCATCCACTTTGTCAACTTCCTTCACTTCCTCCACTTCCTCCACTTTGTCAACTTCGTCCATTTCGTCCACTTCCTCCACTTCGTCCATTTTGTCCACCTCCTCCACTTCGTCCATTTCGTCCACTTCGTCGACTTCGTTGATTTCCTCCATTTCGTCCAGTTCCTCCACTTCGTCGACTTCCTTGATTTCCTCCATTTCGTCCACTTCGTCAACTTCCTCCACTTCCTCCACTTCCTCAAATTCGTATGCTTCCTCCACTTCGTCGACTTCGTGCACTTCCTCCACATGGTCAACTTCGTCCACTCCCTGCACCTCCTCCACTTCCTCCACTTTGTCCACTGCGACCACTTCGTCCACTTCGTCAACTTCCTCCTCTTCCTCCATTTCGTCCACCACTTCGTGCCCTTCCTCCAGTTTCTCCACTTCGTCCACTTCCTCCACTTCGTCTATTTCGTCAACTTCGTCGACTTCGTCCACTCCCTCCACTTCGTCTACTTCGTCAACTTCCTCCTCTTCGTCCACTTCCTCCACTTCGACAACTTCAGCCACTTCGTCAACTTCCTCCACTTCGTCAACTATGTCAACTTTCTCCTCTTCGTCCACTTCCTCCACTTCGTCCACTTCGTCAAATTCGTCTGCTTCCTCCACTTCGTCAACTTCATCCACTCCCTGCACCTCCTCCACTTCCTCCACTTTCTCCACTGCGACCACTTCGTCCACTTCGTCAACTTCCTCCACCACTTCGTGCCCTTCGTCCAGTTTCTCCAATTCGTCCACTTTGTCTAATTCGTCAACTTCCTCCACTTCCTCCACTTCGTCTATTTTGTCGACTTCGTCCACTCCCTCCACTTCCTCGACTTCGTCCACTTCTTCCTCTTCGTTCACTTCCTCCACTTCCTCCACTTCGACCACTTCGACAACTTCATCCACTTCGTCAACTTCCTCCACTTCCTCCACTTTGTCAACGTTGTCCATTACGTCCACTTCCTCCACTTCGTCCACTTCGTCCATTTCGTCCACCTCCTCCACTTCGTCCACTACGTCCACTGCGTCCACTTCGTCCACTTTGTCCACTTCGTCCATTTCGTCCAGTTCCTCCACTGCTTCCACTTTCCTCCATTTTGTCCTCTTCCTCCACTTCCTCCACTTCCTCCACTTCCTATACTTTTCCACTTCCTCCACTTCCTCCACTTCCTACACTTCGTCCACTTCGGCCACTTCGTCTAATTTGTCAACTTCCTCCCCTTCCTCCACTTCGTCTATTTCGTCAACTTCGTCCACTTCCTCCTCTTCGTCCACTTCCTCCACTTCCTCCACTGTTTCAACTTCGTCCATTTCGTCCACTTCCTCCACTTCGTCCACTTCGTCCATTTCGTCCACCTCCTCCAGTTCCTCCACTTCGTCCACTGCGACCAATTCCTCCACTTCCTCCACTTCCTCCTCTTCGTCCACTTCTTCCTCTTCCTCCACTTCCTCAACTTCGTCAACTTCCTCCACTTCGTCCACTTCGTCAACTTCCTCCACTTCGTCCACTTCATCAACTTCCTCCACTTCGTCCACTTCGTCAAATTCGTCTGATTTCTCCACTTCGTCCACTTCGTGCACTTCCTCCACTTCCTCCACTTCGTCAACTTCGTCCACTCCCTACACCTCCTCCACTTTCTCTACTTTCTCCACTGCGACCACTTCGTCCACTTCATCAACTTCCTCCACTTCGTCCACCACTTCGTGCCCTTCGTCCAGTTTCTCCACTTCGTCCACTTCGTCTAATTCGTCAACTTCCTCCACTACCTCCACTTCGTTTATTTCGTCAACTTCGTCCACTCCCTCCACTTCGTCCTCTTCGTCCACTTCCTCCACTTCGTCCACATCGACAACTTCATCCACTTTGTCAACTTCCTTCACTTCCTCCACTTCCTCCACTTTGTCAACTTCGTCCATTTCGTCCACTTCCTCCACTTCGTCCATTTTGTCCACCTCCTCCACTTCGTCCATTTCGTCCACTTCGTCAACTTCCTCCACTTCGTCAACTTCCTCCACTTCGTCAACTATGTCAACTTTCTCCTCTTCGTCCACTTCCTTCACTTCGTCCACTTCGTCAAATTCGTCTGCTTCCTCTACTTCGTCAACTTCGTCCACTCCCTGCACCTCCTCCACTTCCTCCACTTTCTCCACTGCGACCACTTCGTCCACTTCGTCAACTTCCTCCACCACTTCGTGCCCTTCGTCCAGTTTCTCCACTTCGTCCACTTTGTCTAATTCGTCAACTTCCTCCACTTCCTCTACTTCGTCTATTTTGTCGACTTCGTCCACTCCCTCCACTTCCTCGACTTCATCCACTTCTTCCTCTTCGTTCACTTCCTCCACTTCCTCCACTTCGACCACTTGGACAACTTCATCCACTTCGTCAACTTCCTCCACTTCCTCCACTTTGTCAACGTTGTGCATTACGTCCACTTCCTACACTTCGTCCACTTCGTCCATTTCGTCCACCTCCTCCACTTCGTCCACTACGTCCACTGCATCCACTTCGTCCACTTTGTCCACTTCGTCCACTTCGTCCATTTCGTCCAGTTCCTCCACTTCGTCCACTGCTTCCACTTTCCTCCATTTTGTCCTCTTCCTCCACTTCCTCCACTTCCTATACTTTTCCACTTCCTCCACTTCCTCCACTTCCTACACTTCGTCCACTTCGTCAACTTCGTCCACTTCGTCTAATTTGTCAACTTCCTCCCGTTCCTCCACTTCGTCTATTTCGTCAACTTCGTCCACTTCCTCCTCTTCGTCCACTTCCTCCACTTCCTCCACTTTTTCAACTTCGTCCATTTCGTCCACTTCCTCCACTTCGTCCACTTCGTCCATTTCGTCCACCTCCTCCAGTTCCTCCACTTCGTCCACTGCGACCAATTCCTCCACTTCCTCCACTTCCTCCTCTTCGTCCACTTCTTCCTCTTCCTCCACTTCGTCAACTTCGTCAACTTCCTCCACTTCGTCAACTTCCTCCACTTCGTCCACTTCGTCAACTTCCTCCACACTGTCCACTTCATCAACTTCCTCCACTTCGTCCACTTCGTCAAATTCGTCTGATTCCTTCACTTCGTCCACTTCGTGCACTTCCTCCACTTCCTCCACTTCGTCAACTTCGTCCACTCCCTGCACCTCCTCCACTTTCTCTACTTTCTCCACTGCGACCACTTCGTCCACTTCGTCAACTTCCTCCACTTCCTCCACCACTTCCTCCACCACTTCGTGCCCTTCGTCCAGTTTCTCCACTTCGTCCACTTTGTCTAATTCGTCAACTTCCTCCACTTCCTCTACTTCGTCTATTTTGTCGACTTCGTCCAGTCCCTCCACTTCCTCGACTTCATCCACTTCTTCCTCTTCGTTCACTTCCTCCACTTCCTCCACTTCGACCACTTCGACAACTTCATCCACTTCGTCAACTTCCTCCACTTCCTTCACTTCCTCCACTTTGTCAACGTTGTCCATTACGTCCACTTGCTCCACTTCGTCCACTTCGTCCATTTCGTCCACCTCCTCCACTTCGTCCACTACGTCCACTGCGTCCACTTCGTCCACTTTGTCCACTTCGTCCATTTCGTCCAGTTCCTCCACTTCGTCCACTGCTTCCACTTTCCTCCATTTTGTCCTCTTCCTCCACTTCCTCCACTTCCTATACTTTTCCACTTCCTCCACTTCCTCCACTTCCTACACTTCGTCCACTTCGTCAACTTCGTCCACTTCGTCTAATTTGTCAACTTCCTCCCCTTCCTCCACTTCGTCTATTTCGTCAACTTCGTCCACTTCCTCCTCTTCGTCCACTTCCTCCACTTCCTCCACTTTTTCAACTTCGTCCATTTCGTCCACTTCCTCCACTTCGTCCATCTCGTCCACCTCCTCTAGTTCCTCCACTTCGTCACCTGCGACCAATTCCTCCACTTCCTCCACTTCCTCCTCTTCGTCCACTTCTTCCTCTTCCTCCACTTCGTCAACTTCCTCCACTTCGTCAACTTCCTCCACTTCATCCACTTCGTCAACTTCCTCCACACTGTCCACTTCATAAACTTCCTCCACTTCGTCCACTTCGTCAAATTCGTCTGATTCCTCCACTTCGTGCACTTCCTCCACTTCCTCCACTTCGTCAACTTCGTCCACTCCCTGCACCTCCTCCACTTTCTCTACTTTCTCCACTGCGACCACTTCGTCCACTTCATCAACTTCCTCAACTTCGTCCACCACTTCGTGCCCTTCGTCCAGTTTCTCCACTTCGTCCACTTCGTCTAATTCGTCAACTTCCTCCACTTCCTCCACTTCGTTTATTTCGTCAACTTCGTTGACTTCGTCCACTCCCTCCACTTCGTCCACTTCCTCCTCTTCGTCCACTTCCTCCACTTCGTCCACTTCGTCCACTTCGACCACTTCGACAACTTCATCCACTTTGTCAACTTCCTTCACTTCCTCCACTTCCTCCACTTTGTCAACTTCGTCCATTTCGTCCACTTCCTCCACTTCGTCCATTTTGTCCACCTCCTCCACTTCGTCCATTTCGTCCACTTCGTCCACTTCGTCCAGTTCTTCCACTTCGTCCACTTTGTCCACTTCGTCCACTTCCTCCACTTCGTCCAGTTCCTCCACTTCTTCCAATTTCCTCCACTTTGTCCACTTCCTCCACTTCCTCCACTTCCTATACTTTTCAACTTCCTCCACTTCCTCCACTTCCTACACTTCGTCCACTTCGTCCACTTTGTCAAGTTCGTCCACTTCGTCCACTTCGACCACTTTGACTACTTCGTCCTCTTTGTCAACTTCCTTCACTTCCTCCTCTTTGCCCACCTTCTCCACTTCCTCCACTCTGTCCACTTCGTCCACTTCCACCACTTCGTCCACTTCGTCCATTTCGTCCACCTCCTCCACATTCTCCACTTCGTCCACTTTGTCCACTTCGTCCATTTCCTCTAGTTCCTCCACTTCGTTCACTTCTTCCACCTTCCTCCACTTCCTCCACTTCCTCCACGTCCTATACTTTTCCACTTCCTCCACTTCGTCCATCTCCTCCACTTCCTCTACTTCCTCCACGTCCTCCACCTCCTCCACTTTCTCCACTTCGTCCACTTCCTCCACTTCGAGCACTTCAACTACTTCGTCCTCTTCGTCAACTTCCTCCACTGCCTCCACTTTGCCCACCTTCTCCACTTCCTCCATTCCGTCCACTTCGTCCATTTCGTCCACCTCCTCCATTGCGTCCACTTCGTCCACTTCATGCACTTTGTCCACTTCATGAACTTCCTCCACCTCCTCCACTTCTTGCACTTCGTCCAGTTCCTTCCCTTCGTCCACTTCGTCCACTTCGTTTACTTTGTCAACTTCCTCCACTTCGTCCGCTTCCTCCACTTCGTCTATTACGTCCACTTTCTCCTCTTTGTCCACTTCCTCCACTTCGTCCACATCCTCCACTTCGTCCACTTCCTTTACTTCCTCCACTTTCTCAACTTCATCCACTTCGTCCGCCTCCTCCACTTCCTCCACTTTCTCCACTTCGTCCACTTCCTCCACTTCGTTTACTTCCTCCACTATGTCCACTTCGACAACTTCGTCGACTTCGTCAACTTGTTCCATTTCCTCCTCTTCCTCCACTTCCTCCACTTCCTCCACTTCCTCCACTTCATCGACTTCCTCCACTTCCTCCACTTCGTCAAATTTGTCAACTTCTTCCACTTCCTCCACTTCGACCACTTCGTCCACTTCATCGTTTCCGTCAACTTCGACCACTTCGTCCTCTTCGTCAACTTCCTCCACTTCGACCACTTCGTCCACTTGGTCCACTTCCTCCACTTCCTCCACTTCCTCCACTTCCTTTACTTCCTCCACTTCCTCAACTTCATCCACTTCGTCCACTTCGTCCGCCTCGTCCACTTCCTCCACTTCGTCCAATTCGTCCACTTCCTTTACTTCCTCCACTTCCTCAACTTCATCCACTTCGTCCGCCTCCTCTACTTCCTCCACTTCATTTACTTCCTCCACTTCGTCCACTTCGTCAACTTGGTCCGCTTCCTCCACTTACTCCACGTCCTTCACTTCGTCTACTTCGTCGACTTCGTCCACTTCGTAAACTTCGTCCACTTCGTAAACTTCGTCCACTTCGCCCATTTTGTCCAGTTCCTCCACTTCGTCCACTTCCTCCACTTTGTCCACCTCCTCCACTTTTCCACGTCCTCCACTTCCTCTACATCGTCCACCTCCTCCACTTCCTCCACTTTGTTCACTTCGTCCACTTCGTCCACTTCCTCAAGTCGTCCACTTCGTCCACTTCGTCAACTTTGTCCACTTCGTCCACTTCGCCACTTCCTCCACTTCCTCCACCTCCTCCACTTCCTCCACCTCCTCCACTTCCTCCACTTCCTCCACCTCCTCCAATTCCTCCACCTCCTCCACTTCGTTCCCTTTGTCCACTTTGTCCACTCCGTCCACCTCGTCAACTTCCTCCACTTCTTGAATTCCTCCACTTCCTCCACTTCCTCTACTTCCCCCACTTCGTCCACTTCGTCAACTTCGTCCACTTCATCTATTTCTTCCAAATCTTCCACTTCGACCACTTCCTCCACTTTTCCACTTCCTGGACTTCATCCCCTTTGTCATATCCGTCCACTTCGTCCATTTCGTCCAGTTCGTCCACCTTGTCCACTTTGTCAACTTCCTCCACTTCCTCCACTTCCTCGACTTCGTCAAATTCGTCCGCTTCCTCCACTTCGTCCCCTTCCTCGACTTCACCCACTTCGTCAACTTTGTCAACTCCCTGCACCTCCTCCACTTCCCCACTTCGTCCACTGCGTCCACTTCGTCGAATTCGTCAACTTCCTCCACTTGCTCCACTTCGTCAACTTCCGTCACTTCCTCCACTTCTTCTATTTCGTCGACTTCGTCCACTTCCTCCACTTCGTCGACTTCGTCCACTTCCTCCACTTCCTCTACTTCTTCCACTTCCTCCAGTTCGACAACTTCGTCAACTTCATCCATTTCCTCCTCTTCCTCCACTTCGTCCATTTCCTCCACTTCATCGACTTCCTCCACTTCCTCCACTTTGTCAAGTTCATCAACTTCTTCCACTTCCACCACTTCGTCCACCTCATACACCTCCTCCAGTTCCTCCATGTCGTCCACTTCCTCCACTTCGACCACTTTGTCCACTTCCTCCACTTCGTCCACCTCCTCCACTTCCTTCACTTCGTCAACTTCGTCCACTCCCTACGCCTCCTGCACTCCCTCCACTTCGTCAACTGCGTCAACTTGGTCCACTTCGTCAACTTCCTCCACTTCCTCAACTTCGTGCACTTCCTCCACTTCATCCACTTCGTCCACTTCGTTTACTTCGTCAACTTCCTCCACTTCGACCACTTTGACTATTTCGTCCACTTCGTCTTCTTCGTCAACTTGCTCCACATCTTCCACTTCATCAACCTCCTCCACTTCCTCCACTTCCTCCACTTCCTCCACTTCGTCAACTTCGTCCACTTTCTCCCCTTCGTCAACTTCGTTTACTTCCTCCACTTCGTCAACTTGGTCCACTTCCTCCACTTACTCCACGTTCTCCACTTCGTCCACTTCGCCCATTTCATCCAGTTCCTCCACTTCCTCCACTTCCTCCACTTTGTCCACTTCCTACACTTCCTCCACTTTTCTACTTCCTCCACTTCCTCTACTTCGTCCACCTCCTCCACTTCCTCCACCTCCTCCACTTCGTTCACTTTGTGCACTTCGTCCACTTCGTCAACTTCATCCACTTGCTCTACTTCCTCCACTTCCTCCACTTCCTCCTCTTCCTCGACTTCTCCCACCTCCTCCACTTCCTCCACGTCGTACACTTCGTCAACTTCGTAAACTTCGTCCAATTCGTCCACTTCGTCAAGTTCCTCCACTTCCTCACTTCCTTCACTTTGTCCACTTCCTCACTTCCTCCACTTCCTCCCCTTTTCCACTTCCTCTACTTCATCAACTTTGTCATCTTCGTTCACTTGGTCCATTTCGTCCATTTCTTCCACTTCGTCAACTTCCTCCATTTCCTCCTCTTCGTCCATTTCCTCCACTTCGTCAACTTCGTCCACTTCATCAACTTCGTCCACTCCGTCAACTTCGTCAACTTGCTCCATTTCCTCGACTTCATCCACTTCCTCCACCTCGTCAAATTCGTACGCTTCCTCTACTTCATCCACTTCATCGACTTCGTCCACTTCCTCCACATCGTCAACTTCGTCCACTCCATGCACCTCCTCCACTTCGTGCAGTTCGTCCACTTCGTCAACTTCCTCCACTTCGTCTCTTTCGTCTACTTCGTCCACTTCGTCCACTTCATCGACTTCGTCCACTTCGTCCACTTCGTCCACTACGACTACTTCGTTCACTTCGTCAACTTTCTCCACTTCCTCTACTTCCTCCACTTCCTCCACTTCCTCCACTTCCTCCAATTCGTCAAATTCGTCAACTTCCTCCACTTCGTCAAATTCGTCAACTTCCTCCACTTCCTCAACTTCGTCCACCTCCTCCACTTCCTCCACTTCCTCCACTTCCTCCACTTCAACCACTTCGACTATTTCGTCCACTTCGTCCACTTCCTCTACTTCCTCCACTTCCTCCACTTCGTCCACTTCGTTCACTTCGTCAACTTCGTCCACTTACTCCACTTCGTCAACTGCGTCCATTTCCTCCACCTCGTCCACTTGGTCCAAATCCTCCACCTCCTCCACGTCCTCAACTACGTCCACGTCCTCCACTTCATCCACTTCGTAAACTTCGTCCACCTCATCCACTTCGTCCATTTGGTCCAGTTCCTCCACTTGGTCCACTTCCTCCACTTTGTCCACTTCCTCCACTTCCGCCACTTTGTCTACATCCTCCACTTCCTCCACTTCGTCCACCTCTTCCACTTCCTCCACCTCCTCCACTTTGTTCTCTTCTTCGACTTCGTCCACTTCGTCAACTTCGTCCAATTCCTCCACTTCGTCCACTTCGTCAACTTCCTCCACTTTGTCCACTTCATCCACTTCGTCCACTTCCTCCACTTTTGCACTTCGTCCACTTCCTCCAATCCGTCAACCTCCTCCACTTCGTCCACTTCGTCCACTTCGTCCATTTCAGCCATATCCTCCACTTCCTCTGCTTCCTTCATTTCCTCCACTTTGTCCACTTCGTCCACTTCGACAACTTCATCCATTTCGTCTATTTAGTCCAGTTCCTCCACTTCGTCCACTTCCTCCACATCGTCCAGCTCCTCCGATACCTCCAATTCCTCCACCTCCTCCATTTCTTTCCCTTCATCCACTTCGTCCACTTCGTCAACTTCCTCCACTTCCTCCACTTTATCACTTCCTCCACTTCGTCTACTTTGTCCACTTCGTCAAATTTGTCCACTTCGTCCACTTCGTGCAGTACCTCCACTTCCTCCACTTCGTCCACTCCCTCCACTTCGTACACTTCCTCCACTTTGTCCACTTCGTCAACTTCGTCCACTTCGCCTATTTCGTCTAGTTCCACCACTTCGTCCACTTCGTCCACTTCCTCCACTATGCCCACTTCCTCAACTTCCTCCACTTCGTGGACTCCTCCACTTCGTGGACTTCCTCCACTTTTCCAATTCCACCACTTCATCCACTTTGTCATCTTCATCCACTTCGTCCATTTCATCCATTTCTTCCACTTCGTCAACTTCCTCCACTTCCTCCTCTTTGTCCACCTCTTCCACTTCCTCAACTTCGTCAACTTCGTCCACTTCCTCGACTTCGTCCACTTCCTCGACTTCGTCAACTTCCTCCACTTCGTCAAATTTGTACGCTTCCTCCACTTCGTCAACTTCGTCCAGTTCCTCCACTTTGTCCACTTGGCCCACTTCCTCCACCTCCTCGACTTCTTCCACTTCTTCCACTTCTTGCACTTTGTCCTCTTCGTCCACTTCGTCCAATTCGTCCATTTCGTCCACTTTGTCCACTTCGTCCACTTGTCAACTTCCTCCATTTCCTCCTCTTCGTCCATTTCTTCCACTTCCTCCGCTTCATCAACTTCCTCCACTTCCTCCACTTCGTCAACTTCTTCCGCTCCCTGCACCTCCTCCACTTCGTCCATTTCGTCCACTTCATCAACTTCCTCCACTTCCTCCACTTCCATCACTTCGTCCCCTTCGTTTACTTCCTCTACTTCGCCAACTTCCACCACTTCGTCCACTTCGTCTCCTCCACTTCGCCCACTTCCTCCACTTCCTCCACTTCGTCAACTTCCTCCCCTTCTTCCACTACTTTCTGTTCGTCCACTATGTCCACTTCGTCAACTTCGTCCATTTCGACCACTTCGTCTACATAGTCCACTTCCTCCACTTTCTCCACTTCGTGCACTTTGTCCACTTCGTCAGCTTCGTCCACTTCGTCCACTTCCTCCACTTCCTCCAGTTCGTCCATTTCGTCCACTGCGTCCACTTCGTCCACTTTTTCCCCTTCGTCAACTTCCTCCACTTCCTCCACTTCCTCCACTTCGCCCACTACCTCCACTACCTCCACTTCGCCCACTTCGTTTACTTCGCCAACTTCCTCCACTTCCACCACTTCCACCACTTTGTCGACTTCCTCAACTTCCTCCACTACCTCCACTTTGTCCACTTCGTTCACTTCCTCCGCTTCCTCCACTTCCCCCACTTCGTCAACTTCGTCCACTTCCTCCACTTTGTCAACTTCGTCAACTTCTTCCACTTCCTCCACTTCGTCCTCTTCGTCCACTTCCTCCACTTCCTCCACTTTCTCCACTTACTCCACACCCTCCACTTCGTCCATTCATCCACTTCCTCCACTTCCTTCACTTCGTCAACTTCCTCCACTCTCTCCACTTCGTCCACTTAATCCACTTCGTCCACATCCCCCAGTTCATCCACTTCCTCCACTTCGTGCACTTCCTCCACTTCGTCCACTTCGTCAACTTCCTCCACATCCTCCACTTCCTACACATCCTCCACTTCGTCAACTTCGTCCACTTCCTACACTTCATCCACTTCCTCCACTTTGTCCACTTTCTCAACTTCCTCCAATTCCTCCGCTTCGTCCACTTCCTCCGCTCCCTCCACCCGGTCTCCTTTGTGCACTTCGTCCACTTCGTCAACTTCCTCCACTTCCTCCACTTCCCCCGCTTCGTTCAAATCCTCCCCTTCCTCCACCTCCTCCACTTCCTCCACTTCCTTCACTTCGTCCACTTTGTCCACTTCTCAACTTCGTAAACTTCCTCCATTTCGTCAACTTCCTCCACTTCGTCCACTTCCTCCACTTCATCCACTTCGTCGACTTCCTCCACATCGTCCACTTATTCCACTTCGACCACTTCCTCCATTTCGTCCACTTCGTCCACTTCGTCAACTACTTCCACTTCGTCCACTTCGTCAACTTCGTCCACTTCCTCCACTTTGTCCATTTCGTCCACTTCGTCAACTTCGTCCACATTCTCCACTTCCTCAACTTTGTCCACATCCTCCACTTCGTCCACTTCCTCCACTTCCCCCACTTCGTCCCCTTCGTCCACTTCCTCCACTTCGTCAACTTCCTCCACTTCCTCCACTTCCTCTACTTCGTCCACTTCCTCCACTTTGTCTACTTCGTCAACTGCCTCATCTTCCTCCACTTCGTCGACTTCGTCCACTTTCTCCACTCCCTCCACTTCGTCCCCTTCGTGCACTTTGTCCACTTCGTCAACTTCCTCCACTTCCTCCACTTCCTCCACTTCGTCAACTTCCTCCTCTTCCTCCGCTTCCTCTCTTCGTCGACTACGTGAGCTTCCTCCACTTCGTCCACTTCCTCCACTTCCTCCACTTCCTCCACTTGTTCCTCTTCGTCCACTTCTTCCACTTCTTCACTTCGTCCACTTCCTCCACAACGTCCAGTTCGTGCACTTCCTCCAATTCGTCCACTTCGTCAACTTCGTCCACTTCTTCAAGTTCGTCCACTTCGTCCATTTCCTCCACTTCCTGCATTTTGTCCACTTCCTCCACTTCCTCCACTTCGT
Organism: Vigna nakashimae; assembly: GCA_034642375.1. NCBI lineage: Eukaryota > Viridiplantae > Streptophyta > Magnoliopsida > Fabales > Fabaceae > Vigna > Vigna nakashimae. The sequence continues at coordinate 36,455,577 of CM067765.1, forward strand.
CAACTTCTTCCACTTCCTCCACTTCGTCCACTTTCTCCACTTCGCCACTTCGTCCACTTCGTCAACTTCGTGCACTTCCTCCACTTCATCCACTTCGTCAACTTCCTCCACTTCCTCCACTTCCTCAACTTCCTTCACTTCCTCCACTTCCTCGTCTTCCTCCGCTTCCTCCACTTCGTCCACTAAGTGAGCTTCCTCCACTTCCTCCACTTCCTCCTCTTCCTTCGCTTCCTCCACTTCCTCCACTTCGTCCACTTCCTCAACTTGGTCCACTTCCTCCACTGCCACCACTTCCACTACTTCCTCCACTTTGTCAACTTCCTCAACTTCATGTACTTCCTCCACTTTGTCCCGTTCCTACACTTCCTCCACTTCCTCAACTTCCTCTCCACTTCCTCCACTTCCTCTAGTTCCTCCACTTCCTCCACTTCTTCCACTTCCTCCACTTCCTCCACTCGCTCCGATTCGTCCACTTCGTCAACTTCGTCCCGTTCCTCCACTTCCTCAACTTCATCCACTTCCTACACTTCCTCCACTTCCTCCACTTCTTCAACTTTCTGCACTTCCTCCACATTGTGCATTTCGTCCAGTTCGTCCACTTCTTCAACTTCCTCCACTTCGTCCACTTCCTCCACTGCCTCCACTTCCTCCGCTTCGTCCCCCTCCTCTACTTCGCCCACCTCCTCCACTTCGTCCACTTCGTCTGCGTCGTGCGCTTCGTTAACTTCCTCCACTTCGTCCACTTCCTCAACTTCCTTCACTTTCTCCACTTCATCCAATTCGTCCACTTCATCAACTTCGTCCACTTCCTCCAGTTCGACCACTTCGACTACTTCGTCCCCTTCGTCTCCTTCGTCAACTTCCTCCACTTCCTCCACCTCCTCCACTTCCTCCACTTCCTCCACTTCGTCTACTTTGTCAACTTCGTCCACTTCATCCACTTCCTCCACTTCGTCAACTGTGTCCATTTCCTCCACTTGGTCCACTTCGTCAACTTGGTCCACTTCCTCCACCTCTTCCACGTACTCAACTGCGTCCACGTCCTCCACTTCGTCCACCTCATCCACTTCGTCCATTTCGTCCAGTTCCTCCACTTGGTCCCTTTCCTCCACTTCCGCCACTTTGTCCACTTCCTCCACTTTTTCCACCTCCTCCACTTCCTCCACCTCCTCCACTTCGTTCACTTCTTCCACTTCGTCCACATCGTAAACTTTGTCCAATTCCTCTACTTCGTCCACTTCGTCCACTTGGTCAACTTTGTCCACTTCGTCCACTTCCTCCAATTCATCCACTTTTTCCACTACCTCCACATCGTCCACTTCCTCCACTTCGTCAACTTTGTCCACTTCCTCTATTTCGTCCAGTTCCTCCAGTTTGTCCACTTCCTCCACTTTGTCCACTTCCTCAACTTCCTCCACTTTTGCACTTCCTCCACTTCGTCCACCTCCTCCACTTCTTCCACCTCCTCCACTTCTTCCACTTCCTCCACGTCCTCCACTTCGCTCCATTCGTCCACTTCATCAACTTCGTGCACTTCCTCCAATTCCTCACTTCCTACACTTCCTCCACTTCGTCCACTTCGCGAACTTTGTCCACTTCGTCCATTTCGTTCAGTACCTCCACTTCTTCCGCATCCTCCACTTCCTCGAGTTTGTCCACTTCGTTCACTTCGTCAACTTCATCCACTTCGTCAACTTCGTCCACTTCGTCTATTTTGTCCAGTTCCTCCAGTTCCTCCAGTTCCTCCACTTCCTCCACTTCCTCCCCTTCCTCCACTTCGTCCACTTCCTCCATTGCCTCCACTTCCTCCACTTCGTCCACTTCCTCGACTTCGTCCACTTCCTCCGCTTCCGCCACTTCCTCCACTTTGACCACTTCGACTACTTCGTCCACTTCATCCTCTTCTTCAACTTCCTCCACTTCCTCACTTCGTCCACTTCGTCAACTTCGTCCACTTTGTCCATTTCGTCCAGTTCCTCCACTTCGTCTACTTCCTCCACTTCGTCCACTTCCTCCACGTTCTCCACTTCGTCCACTTCCTCCACTTTGTCATCTTCGTCCACTTCCTCGACATCTTCCACTTCGTCGACTTCGTCCAGTGCATCCACTTTGTCCACTTCGTCTGCTTCATCTGCTTCGTCCTCTTCACCCACTTCCTCCACTTCGACCACTTCACCCACTCCGTCCACTTCCTCCACTTCGACCACTTCCTCCACTTCCTCCTCTTCCTCAACTTCCTTCACATCGTCAACTTCCTCCACTTCATGCACCTCCTCCACCTCGTCCAGTTCCTCCAATTCTGTCACTTCCTCCAGTTCCTTCACTTCGTCCACTTCCTCCAATTATGTCACTTCCTCTAGTTCCTTCATTTCGTCCACTTCATCCACTTCGTCCACTTCATCTCTTCATCCACTTCGTCCACTTCGTCAACTTCGTCGACTTCCTCCACTTCTCCCACCTCCTCCATTTCGTCCACTTCCTCCACTTCCTCCCCTTCGGCCACTTCCTCCACTTCCTCCACTTCCTCCACTTCGTCCCCTTCGTTTACTTCCTCTACTTCGCCAACTTCCACCACTTCGTCCACTTCGTCTCCTCCACTTCGCCCACTTCCTCCACTTCCTCCACTTCGTCAACTTCCTCCCCTTCTTCCACTACTTTCTGTTCGTCCACTATGTCCACTTCGTCAACTTCGTCCATTTCGACCACTTGGTCTACATAGTCCACTTCCTCCACTTTCTCCACTTCGTGCACTTTGTCCACTTCGTCAGCTTCGTCCACTTCCTCCACTTCCTCCAGTTCGTGAACTTCGTCCACTTCCAGCACCTCCTTCAGTTCCTTCCCTTCCTCCACTTCGTCCACTGCGTCCACTTCGTCCACTTTTTCCACTTCGTCAACTTCCTCCACTTCCTCCACTTCCTCCACTTCGTCCACTACCTCCACTACCTCCACTTCACCCACTTCGTTTACTTCGCCAACTTCCTCCACTTCCACCACTTCCACCACTTTGTCGACTTCGTCGACTTCCTCCACTTCCTCCACTACCTCCACTTTGTCCACTTCGTTCACTTCCTCCGCTTCCTCCACTTCCCCCACTTCGTCAACTTCGTCCACTTCCTCCACTTTGTCAACTTCGTCCACTTCTTCCACTTCCTCCACTTCGTCCTCTTCGTCCACTTCTTCCACTTCCTCCACTTTCTCCACTTACTCCACACCCTCCACTTCGTCCATTCATCCACTTCCTCAAATTCCTCCACTTCGTCAACTTCCTCCACTCTCTCGACTTCGTCCACTTAATCCACTTCGTCCACTTCCTCCAGTTCGTCCACTTCCTCCACTTCGTCCACTTCCTCCACTTCGTCCACTTCGTCAACTTCCTCCACATCCTCCACTTCCTACACATCCTCCACTTCGTCAACTTCGTCCACTTCGTCCACTTCCTACACTTCATCCACTTCCTCCACTTCGTCCACTTTGTCAACTTCCTCCAATTCCTCCGCTTCGTCAACTTCCTCCACTTCCCCCGCTTCGTTCAAATCCTCCCCTTCCTCCACCTCCTCCACTTCCTCCACTTCCTTCACTTCGTCCACTTTGTCCACTTCTCAACTTCGTCAACTTCCTCCATTTCGTCAACTTCCTCCACTTCGTCCACTTCCTCCACTTCATCCACTTCGTCGACTTCCTCCACATCGTCCACTTATTCCACTTCGACCACTTCCTCCATTTCGTCCACTTCGTCCACTTCGTAAACTTCTTCCACTTCGTCCACTTCGTCAACTTCGTCCACTTCCTCCACTTTGTCCATTTCGTCCACTTCGTCAACTTCGTCCACATCCTCCACTTCCTCAACTTCGTCCACATCCTCCACTTCGTCCACTTCCTCCACTTCCCCCACTTCGTCCCCTTCGTCCACTTCCTCCACTTCGTCAACTTCCTCCACTTCCTCCACTTCCTCTACTTCGTCCCCTTCCTCCACTTTGTCTACTTCGTCAACTTCCTCATCTTCCTCCACTTCGTTGACTTCGTCCACTTTCTCCACTCCCTCCACTTCGTCCCCTTCGTGCACTTTGTCCACTTCGTCAACTTCCTCCACTTCCTCCACTTCCTCCACTTCGTCAACTTCCTCCAGTCCATCAACTTCCTCACCTTCCTCCACCTACTCCACACCCTCCACTTCGTCCCCTTCATCCACTTCGTCCACTTCCTCCACTTCGTCAACTTCCTCCACTTCCTCCACTTCATCCACTTCCTCCACTTCGTCTACTTCCTCCACCTAGTCAACTTCCTCCACTTCGTCCACTTCCTTCAGTTCCTCCACTTCGTCCACTTCATCCACTTCCTACAGTTCCTCCACTTCCTCCACTTCGTCCACTTCCTCCACTTCGTCAACTTCGTCCACTTCTTCCACTTCCTCCACTCCTCCACTTCTTCCACTTCCTTCACTTCCTCAACTTCCTCCAGTTCCTTCACTTCGTCCACTTCGTGCACTTCGTCCACTTTGGCCACTTCCTACACTTCCTCCACTTCGTCCACTTCGTCCACTTCTTCGACTACGTCCACTTCTTCAACTTCTACAACTTCGTCATCTTCGTCCACTTCGTCCACTTCCTCCACTTCCTTCACTACCTTCACTTCGTCCACTTCCTCCTCTTCCTCCACTTCGTCCACTTCCTCCTCTTCCCCCACTTCGTAAGCTTCCTCCACTTCCTCCAATTCCTCCACTTCATCCACTTCCTCCATTTCCCGCACTTGCTCCACTTCGTCAACTTCGTCCACTTCCCACACTTCCTGTACCTCCTCCACTTCGACTACTTCGTCAACTTTGTCCATTTCGTCCATTTCCTCCACTTCGTCAACTTCCTCCACTTCCTCCATTTCGTGCATATCCTTCAGTTCGACTACTTCGTCAACCCTGTCCTCTTCGTCCACTTCCTCCACTTCCTCTACTTTGTCCCCTTCGTCCTCTTCGTCCACTTGGTCATCTTCCTCCACTTCCTGCACTTCCTACACTTCGTCCACTTCGTCAACTTCGTCAACTTCCTGCACCTCCTGCACGTCCTCAACTTCGTCCACTTCGTCAACTTCCTCCACTTCCTCCACTTCCTCCACTTTATCCACTTCATCAACTTGGTCCACCTCCTCCACTTCCTCCACTACGCCACTTCCTCCTCATCGTCCAATTTGTCCACTTCCTCGAATTCGTCCACTTCGTCAACTTCGTCCACTTCTTCAACTAAGTCCACTTCGTCCATTTCCTCCACTTCCTCCATTTCGTCCACTAAGTCCATTTCCTCCACTTCCTCCACTTCGTCCTCTTCGTCAACTTCCTCCACTTCCTCCTCTTCGTCAACTTCCTCCACTTCGTGCACTTCCTCAACTTCCTTCAATTCCTCAACTTCGTCCACTTCCTCCACTTCCTCAACTTCCTCCACTTCCGCCACTTCCTCCACTTCCTGCACATCCCCAACTTCCTCCACTTCCTCCTCTTCCTCCGCTTCCTCTCTTCGTCGACTACGTGAGCTTCCTCCACTTCGTCCACTTCCTCCACTTCCTCCACTTCCTCCACTTCCTCCACTTCCTCCACTTGTTCCTCTTCGTCCACTTCTTCCACTTCTTCAACTTCGTCCACTTCCTCCACAACGTCTAGTTCGTGCACTTCCTCCAATTCGTCCACTTCTTCAAGTTCGTCCACTTCGTCCATTTCCTCCACTTCCTCCATTTCGTCCACTTCCTCCACTTCGTCAACTTCTTCCACTTCCTCCACTTCGTCCACTTCCTCCACTTCGCGACTTCGTCCACTTCGTCAACTTCGTGCACTTCCTCCACTTCATCCACTTCGTCAACTTCCTCCACTTCGTCCACTTCCTCCACTTCCTCAACTTCCTTCACTTCCTCCACTTTCTCGTCTTCCTCCGCTTCCTCCACTTCGTCCACTAAGTGAGCTTCCTCCACTTCCTCCACTTCCTCCTCTTCCTCGACTTCCTCCACTTCGTCCTCTTCGTCCCCTTCGTCAACGTCCTCCACTTCCTCCACTTCATGCACTTCGTAAACTTCCACCACTTCCTCTACTTCCTCCACTTCATCCATTTTGTCCTCTTCGTCAATTTCCTCCACTTCGTCAACTTCGTGCACTTCCTCAACTTCCTTCACTTCCTCCACTTCCTCCACTTCCTCCATTTCCTCCACATCCTCGACTTCCTCCACTTCCTCAACTTCCTCCAATTCCTCCACTTCCTCCACTTCCTCAACTTCCTCCACTTTCTCCTCTTCCTTCGCTTCCTCCACTTCCTCCACTTCGTCCACTTCCTCAACTTGGTCCACTTCCTCCACTGCCACCACTTCCACTACTTCCTCCACTTTGTCAACTTCCTCAACTTCATGTACTTCCTCCACTTTGTCCCGTTCCTACACTTCCTCCACTTCCTCAACTTCCTCTTCACTTCCTCCACTTCTTCTAGTTCCTCCACTTCCTCCACTTCTTCCACTTCCTCCACTTCCTCCACTCGCTCCGATTCGTCCACTTCGTCAACTCCGTCCCGTTCCTCCACTTCCTCAACTTCATCCACTTCCTACACTTCCTCCACTTCCTCCACTTCTTCCTCTTCGTCCACTTCTTCCACTTCTTCAACTTTGTGCACTTCCTCCACATTGTGCATTTCGTCCAGTTCGTCCACTTCTTCAACTTCCTCCACTTCGTCCACTTCCTCCACTGCCTCCACTTCCTCCGCTTCGTCCCCCTCCTCTACTTCGCCCACCTCCTCCACTTCGTCCACTTCGTCTGCGTCGTGCGCTTCGTTAACTTCCTCCACTTCGTCCACTTCCTCAACTTCCTTCACTTTCTCCACTTCATCCAATTCCTCCACTTCATCCACTACGTCCACTTCCTTCACTTCCTCAACTTCCTCCACTTGGTCAACTTCGTCCACTTCCCCCACTTCGTCGACTTCGTCCACTCGTCAACTTCCTCCACTTCCTCAACTTTCTCAACTCGGTCAACTTCCTCCACTTCCTCCACTTCGTCAACTTCGTCCACTTCCTCCACTTCCTCCACTTCTTCCATTTCCTCCACTTCCTCAACTTCCTTCACTTCCTCAACTTCGTGCATTTCCTCCACTTCCTCCACGTCCTCAACTTCCTCCACTTCCTCCACTTCCTCCACTTCCTCCACTTCATCAACTTCCTCCACTTCCTCCTCTTCCTCCGCTTCCTCCGCTCCTCCACTTCGTCCACTACGTGAGCTTCTGATAACAGTTGAAAAGCTATTATTTTCATGCTTAAAATTGATACTAAAAGCAACCTTTATACTTAGAAACTAGCTTGAAATCATGCTTTTATCCATATTTTCATAAATAAGAGAACTGGACAGGTTTATGCTTGATTTCAATGTTTTTGTGCAGGTTTTAAGGTGAATTTAGTGAAAGAAGTGAAGAAGGAGAGAGATGAAATCAGAAAAGACATCAAAAAGTGCAAAAGGAGAAGCCGAAAGTATCGCTCAGCGGCAGTTTACCGCTGAGCGGCAATCAGGAAGTCACGGGAGGTCCGCTGAGGGGCAAAATGGCCGCTGAGGGGAAGAAACGAGACACGCACTCACCGCTGAGCGGTATTTTATCGCTGAGCGGCACACTTGTGGGCTTAGGCCTAGATTTTCTGTAATTTTAGAATAGTATATAAGCTTTAGGACTTCCTAGGGTTTGTATCTTTGGCAGAAACAAAGCAAACACTCTCTCTTCCACCCCTTTGAAGGAGGATCTTGGATGTTCAGGCTACCTCTTCACCTTTCTAGGGTTTTATCCTTCATTCTTTCATTATTGTTCATCTAGGTTCACCATGAATATGGTGAACTAAACCTTGTATGTTTGTTGGAGAATCAATGTAATCTTTTGAAGCTCTCATACATGGAATTTGTGCTTGCATCTTAATCTAAGATTTATGCTTTCTTTCATCATTAGTTAGGGTTTTTCCTCTTTGCTTAATGCTTGCTTTGTTTAACTCATTCAATGCATGATTATTGATTTTGTCGATACAGGAACGTACGGGGAAGTCTAGATCCGGGGAATCTCTCCCAATATTATATTGGTTGTCGTTAAGCTCCTGTGCTAAGAGAACTAATTATTAGGAATGCTAGGAATCGTATGAACTCGTAATTAGGGATAGGCCTTCTTGACAAGGTAATTTAGAGAGTGGCATTAACAATGATGATTTGAATGTTGAATTCCTAAAATATATGAGAGTGGATGAGATGAAATTGACCCCCAACAACATATTCATTCATATATTTCATTGAAAGTATTTGTCTTTTGCTTTTGCCATTGATCAAAACCTCATGCATACATATTTATTTTCGTCTTTTGCATAGTAAAATCCAATTATTTCGTTCTTAAGTCTTAGCTAATCAACAAACCACACAACTAAACTAGGCCGTGAGTCCTTTGGAAGAACGATACTTGGTCTTACCAAGTTTATTACTTGAACGATTCGGTCATACTTGCCGATTGTAAAACAAGTTTGTGACATCATATTTTGGTGATCATAAATTTGTCCATCAGCTTCGTCCACTTCCTCCACTTCCTCCACTTCCTCCACTTGTTCCTCTTTGTCCACTTCTTTCACTTCCTCAACTTCGTCCACTTCCTCCACATCGTCCACTTCGTCCAGTTCGTCCACTTCCTCCAATTCGTCACTTCGTCAACTTCGTCCACTTCTTCAACTTCGTCCACTTCATCAACATCGTCCACTTCGTACACATCGTCAACTTCATCCACTTGCTTCACTTCCTCCACTGGCTTCACATCGTCCACTTCCTCCACTTCGTCCACATCCTCCACTTCCTCAACTTCCTCCACTTCCTCCTTTTCCTCCACTTCCACCACTTCCTGCACTTCCTCAACTTCCTCCACTTCCTCCAGTTCCTCCACTGCGTGAGCTTTCTCCACTTCGTCCACTCCCTCCACTTCCTCCACTTCCTCCACTTCCTCCACTTCCTCCACTTCCTCCTCTTCCTGCACTTCCTCCACTTCCTCCTCTTCGTCCCCTTCGTCAATTTCCTCTACTTCTTCCACTTCATCCAATTCATAAACTTCCTCCTCTTCCTCTACTTCCTCCACTTCCTCTACCTGTTCCACTTCCTCCACTTCCTCCAGTTCGTCCACTTCCTCCACTTCGTATTCTTCTTCAACTTCCTCCACTTCATCCACTTCGTTCACTTCCTCAACTTCCTTCACTTGCTCCACTTCCTCTACTTCCTCCATTTCCTCCACTTCCTCCACTTCCTCCACTTCCTCAACTTCCTCCACTTCCTCCACTTCCTCAACTTCCTCCACTTCCTCCTCTTCCTTCGCTTCCTCCACTTCCTCCACTTCGTCCACTTCCTCAACTTCCTCCACTTCCTTCACTTCCTCTACTTCGTCCACTTCCTCCACTTCCACCACTTCCACCACTTCCTCCACTTCGTCAACTTCGTCCATTGCCTCCTTCCTCCCGTTTGTCTACTTCCTCCCGTTTGTCTACTTCCTCCACTTTGTCAACTTCGTCCATTGCCTCCTTCCTCCCGTTTGTCTACTTCCTCCACATCGTCCACTTCGTCAACTTCCTCAACTACATCTACTTCCTCCACTTCGTCCACTTCCTACACTTCCTCTACTTCCTCAACATCCTCAACTTCCTCCACTTCCTCCACTTCCGCCACTTCCTCCACTTCCTCCACTTCATCCACTTCCTCCACTTCCTCCACTTCCTCCACTTCCTCCACTTCCTCCACTCCCTCCACTTCGTCCACTTCGTCGAGTTCGTCCCGTTCCTCCACTTCCTACACTTCCTCCACTTCCTCCACATCTTCCTCTTCGTCCACTTCTTCAACTTCTTCAACTTCGTCCACTTCCTCCACATCATCAAGTTCGTCCACTTCCTCCAATTCGTCCACTTCGTCCACTTCTTCAACTTCCTCCACTTCGTCCACTGCCTCCACTTCCTCCCCTTCGTCCCCCTCTTCCACTTCCCCCACTTCCTCCACTTCGTCCCCTTCGTCTGCTGCGTCCGCTTCGTCAACTTCCTCCACTTCGTCCACTTCCTTAACTTCCTTCACTTGCTCCACTTAATCCAATTCCTCCGCTTCGTCCACTACGTCCACTTCCTCCACTTCCTCCACCTCCTTCACTTCGTCCACTTTGTCAACTTCGCCTACTTCGTCAACTTCGTCATATTCGTCCAGTTCCTCCACTTCCTCCACATCGTCCACTTCCTCGACTTCGTCAACTTCGTCCACTTTGTCCACTTCGTACACTTCGTCCACTTGGTCAACTTTGTCCACTTCGTCCACTTCGTCCACTTCGTCAACTTCGTCATCTTCGTCCTCTTCCTCCACTTCCTCCACTTCCTCCCTTCCTCCACTTCCTCCACTTCCTCTACTTTGTCCACTTCCTCCGCTTCTTCCAGCTCCTCCACTTTGTCCACTTCTTCCACTTCCTACACTACTTCATTTAATCCACTTCTCCACTTCGTCCACTTGGTCAACTTCCACCACTTCCTCCACTTTGTCAACTTCGTGCACTTCCTCCACACCCTTCACTACGTCCACTTCGTCTACTTCGTCAACTTCTTCATCTTCGATCACTTCCTCCACTTCCTCTACTTCGTCCACTTCGTCAACTTCATCTACTTCTTCCACTTCGTCAACTTCCTCTACTTCGTCATCTTCGTCCACTTCCTCCACTTCCTCCACTTCGTCCACCTCCTAACTTCCTCTACTTCGTCCACTTCGTGCACTTTGTCCACTTCGTCAACTTCATCCATTTCGTCCACTTCGTCAACTTCCTCCACTTCGTCCACTCCGTCCACTTCCTGCACTTCCTCCACTTCTTCCACCTCCTTCACTTCGTCCACTTCCACCACTTCCTCCCTTCGTCCACTTCCTCCGCTTCTTCCACTTCCTCCACTTCCACCACTTCGTCCACTTCCTCCACTTGCACCACTTCGTCCACTTCTTCCACTTCCCCCACTTCGTCAACTTCCTCCACTTCCTCAACTTCCTCCACTTCCTCCACTTCTTCCACTTCGTCCACGTCCTCCACTTCCACTACTTCCTGCACTTCGCAACTTCGTCCACTTCGTCAATTTTCTCCACTTCAACCATTTCCTCCACTTCCTCCACTTCCTCCACATCCTTCACTTCCTCCACTTCCACCACTTCCTGAACTTCGTTCACTTCGTCCACTTCGTCAACTTCGTCCCCTTCCTTCACTTCCTCCACTTCGTCCACATTGTCCATTTCGTCTACTTCCTCGACTTCGTCAACTTCGTCCACTACTTCCACTTTGTCATCTTCGTCCACTTCCTCCACTTCCTCAACTTCCTCCACTTCCTCCACTTCGTCCACTTCGTCAACTTCCTCCACTCCGTCCACTTCCTCCACTTCCTCCACTTCCTCCACCTCCTTCACTTCGTCCACTTCCACCACTTCGTCGACTTCTACCACTTCCTCCACTTCCTCCACTTCCTCCACTTTCTTCACTTCCTCCACTTCCTCCACTTGCTCCACTTCATCCACTTTGTCAACTTCGCCTACTTCGTCAACTTCATCATATTCGTCTAGTTCCTCCACTTCCTCCACATCGTCCACTTCCTCGACTTTGTCAACTTCGTCCACTTCCTCCACTTCGTTGTCCCCTTCGTCCACTTGTTCCACTTCGTTCACTTCCTCCACTTAGTCCACTTCTTCCAATTCGTCCAGTTCTTCAACTTCGTCAAGGTGACAACATCGTCCACTTTGTCCACTTCCTCCACTTCCCTCACCTCCTCCACTTTCTCCACTTCTTCCACTTCCTCCACTTCCTCCACTTCCTCCACTTCCTGCACTTCATCCACCTCGTCCACTTCGTCAACTTCGTCCACTTTCTCCACTTCCTCATTTTCCTCACTTCCTCCACTTCTTCAACTTGGTCCACTTCGTCATCCTCGTCCACTTCCTCACTTCCTCCACTTCGTCCACTTTATCAACTTCGTCCATTTCGTCCACTTCGTCTACTTCCTCCACTTCGTTCACCTCCTTCACTTCGTCCAGTTCCACCACTTCCTCCACTTCCTCTACTTTGTCCACTTCCTCCACTTCGTCCACTTCCTCCGCTTCTTCCACCTCCTCCACTTCGTCCACTTCTTCCACTTCCTCGACTTCCTCCACTTTGCCCACTTCCTTTACTTCCCCCACTTCGTCAACTTCCTCCACTTCCACCACTTCGTCCACTTCCTCAACTTCGTTCGTGATGACAAATTTACGAAATACGGCGCCACAAACTTGTTGAACAATCGGCAAGTGTGACCGAATCGTTTCAAGTAATAAACTCGGTAAGACCAAGTATCGTTCTCCCAAAGGACTCACGGCCTAGTTTAGTTATGTGATTCGTTGATTAGCTAAGACTTAAGAACGAAATAAGTGGAATTTAATATGCAAAACAAAAAATAAACATGTATGCATGAGTTTTGATCAATGGCTAAAACAAAATACAAACACTTTCAATGGAATATATGGATGAGTATGTTGTTGGGGTTTATCAATTTCATCTTATCCACTCTCATATATTTTAGGAATTCAACATTCTATTCATCATTGTTAATGCCACTCTCTAAATTACCTTGACAAGAAGGCCTATTCCTAATTACTAGTTCATACAATTCCTAGCATTCCTAATAATTAGTTCTTTTAGTGTAGGAGCTTAACGACAACCAATATACTATTGGGAGAAATTCCCCGGATCTAGACTTCCCCGTACGTTCCCGTATCGACAAAATCAATAATCATGCATTGAATGAGTTAAACAAAGCAAGCATTAAGCAAAGAGGAAAAACCCTAACTAATGATGAAAGAAAGCATAGGACTTAAATATAAGATATAAGCACAAATTCCATATATGAGAGTTTCACAAGACTACATTGATTCCCCAACAACAATACAAGGTTTAGTTCACCATATTCATGGTGAAACTAGATGAACAATAATGAAAGAATGAAGGATAAAACCCTAGAAAGGTGAAGAGGTAGCCTGAGCATCCAAGATCCTCCTTCAAAGGGGTGGAAGAGAGAGTGTTTGCTTCGTTTCTGCCAAAGCTTATATACTATTCTAAAATTACAGAAAATTCAGGCCCAAGCCCATAAGTGTGCCGCTCAGCGGTAAAGTGCCGCTCAGCGGTAAGTGCGTGAGTTGGTTTCTTCCCCTCAGCGGCCATTTTGCCCCTCAGCAGATCTCCCGTGAACTCCTGAGTGCCGCTCAGCGGTAAACTGCCGCTGAGCGGTACTTGCGGCTTCTCCTTTTTGCACTTTTTGGTGTCTTTTCTGATTTCATCTCTCTCCTTCTTCACTTCTTTCACTGAATTCACCTTAAAACCTGCACAAAAACACTGAAATCAAGCATAAACCTGTCCAACTCTCTTATTCCTGAAAATATGAATAAAAGCATGATTTCAAGCTAGTTTCTAAGTACAAAGGTTGCTTTTAGTATCAATTTTAAGCATGAAAATTAGAATTTTTCAACTCTTATCAGTCCGCTTCGTCCACTTCGACCACTTCGGCCACTACGTTCACTTCGTCAACTTCATCCACTTCGACCACTATGCCCACTTCGTCCATTTCGTCCACTTCGTCCACTTCGCCCACTTCCTCCACTTACTCCACTTCATCCACTTCCTCCTCTTCGTCCACTTCGTCCATTTCGTCCACTTTGTTCACATGACTTCCTCTACTTCCTCCACTTCCTCCTCTTCCTCCATTTCCTCCACTTACTCCACTTCCTCCACTTCCCTCACATCGTCCACTTCATCCACCTCGCCCAATTCGTCAACATCGTGAACTTCGTCCACTTCGTCATTTTCGTCCACTTGGTCCACTTCCTCTACTTCCTCTCTTCCTCCACTAGCTCCACTTCCTTCCCTTCCTCCACTTTGTCCTCTTCGTGCACTTCTTCCACTTCCTCCACTTCCTCTACTTCGTCCATATTCTCAACTTCCTCCACTTCGTCCACTTCGTCAACTTCGTCCACTTCCTCACTTCGTCCACTTCGTCAACTTTGTCCACTTCGTCCATTTCCTCCAGTTCATTCACTTTGTCCACTCCCTCCACTTCCTCCACTTTCTCCACTTTTACACTTCCTCCACCTCCTCCACTTCCTCTACTTCCTCCACTTCGTCCACTTCGTCCACTTCTTCGACTACGTCCACTTCTTCAACTTCTACAACTTCGTCATCTTCGTCCACTTCGTCCACTTCCTCCACTTCCTTCACTACCTTCACTTCGTCCACTTCCTCCTCTTCCTCCACTTCGTCCACTTCCTCCTCTTCCCCCACTTCGTAAGCTTCCTCCACTTCCTCCAATTCCTCCACTTCATCCACTTCCTCCATTTCCCGCACTTGCTCCACTTCGTCAACTTCGTCCACTTCCCACACTTCCTGTACCTCCTCCACTTCGACTACTTCGTCAACTTTGTCCATTTCGTCCATTTCCTCCACTTCGTCAACTTCCTCCACTTCCTCCATTTCGTGCATATCCTTCAGTTCGACTACTTCGTCAACCCTGTCCTCTTCGTCCACTTCCTCCACTTCCTCTACTTTGTCCCCTTCGTCCTCTTCGTCCACTTGGTCATCTTCCTCCACTTCCTGCACTTCCTACGCTTCGTTCAATTCGTCAACTTCGTCAACTTCCTGCACCTCCTGCACGTCCTCAACTTCGTCCACTTCGTCAACTTCCTCCACTTCCTCCACTTCCTCCACTTTATCCACTTCATCAACTTGGTCCACCTCCTCCACTTCCTCCACTACGTCCACTTCCTCCTCATCGTCCAATTTGTCCACTTCCTCGAATTCGTCCACTTCGTCAACTTCGTCCACTTCTTCAACTAAGTCCACTTCGTCCATTTCCTCCACTTCCTCCATTTCGTCCACTAAGTCCATTTCCTCCACTTCCTCCACTTCGTCCTCTTCGTCAACTTCCTCCACTTCCTCCTCTTCGTCAACTTCCTCCACTTCCTCCACTTCGTGCACTTCCTCAACTTTTTTCAATTCCTCAACTTCGTCCACTTCCTCCACTTCCTCAACTTCCTCCACTTCCGCCACTTCCTCCACTTCCTGCACATCCTCAACTTCCTCCACTTCCTCCTCTTCCTCCGCTTCCTCTCTTCGTCGACTACGTGAGCTTCCTCCACTTCGTCCACTTCCTCCACTTCCTCCACTTCCTCCACTTCCTCCACTTGTTCCTCTTCGTCCACTTCTTCCACTTCTTCAACTTCGTCCACTTCCTCCACAACGTCTAGTTCGTGCACTTCCTCCAATTCGTCCACTTCTTCAAGTTCGTCCACTTCGCCCATTTCCTCCACTTCCTCCATTTCGTCCACTTCCTCCACTTCGTCAACTTCTTCCACTTCCTCCACTTCGTCCACTTCCTCCACTTCGCGACTTCGTCCACTTCGTCAACTTCGTGCACTTCCTCCACTTCATCCACTTCGTCAACTTCCTCCACTTCCTCCACTTCCTCCACTTCCTCAACTTCCTTCACTTCCTCCACTTTCTCGTCTTCCTCCGCTTCCTCCACTTCGTCCACTAAGTGAGCTTCCTCCACTTCCTCCACTTCCTCCTCTTCCTCGACTTCCTCCACTTCGTCCTCTTCGTCCCCTTCGTCAACGTCCTCCACTTCCTCCACTTCATGCACTTCGTAAACTTCCACCACTTCCTCTACTTCCTCCACTTCATCCATTTTGTCCTCTTCGTCAATTTCCTCCACTTCGTCAACTTCGTGCACTTCCTCAACTTCCTTCACTTCCTCCACTTCCTCCACTTCCTCCATTTCCTCCACTTCCTCGACTTCCTCCACTTCCTCAACTTCCTCCAATTCCTCCACTTCCTCCACTTCCTCAACTTCCTCCACTTTCTCCTCTTCCTTCGCTTCCTCCACTTCGTCCACTTCGTCCACTTCCTCAACTTGGTCCACTTCCTCCACTGCCACCACTTCCACTACTTCCTCCACTTTGTCAACTTCCTCAACTTCATGTACTTCCTCCACTTTGTCCCGTTCCTACACTTCCTCCACTTCCTCAACTTCCTCTTCACTTCCTCCACTTCCTCTAGTTCCTCCACTTCCTCCACTTCTTCCACTTCCTCCACTTCCTCCACTCGCTCCGATTCGTCCACTTCGTCAACTCCGTCCCGTTCCTCCACTTCCTCAACTTCATCCACTTCCTACACTTCCTCCACTTCCTCCACTTCTTCCTCTTCGTCCACTTCTTCCACTTCTTCAACTTTGTGCACTTCCTCCACATTGTGCATTTCGTCCAGTTCGTCCACTTCTTCAACTTCCTCCACTTCGTCCACTTCCTCCACTGCCTCCACTTCCTCCGCTTCGTCCCCCTCCTCTACTTCGCCCACCTCCTCCACTTCGTCCACTTCGTCTGCGTCGTGCGCTTCGTTAACTTCCTCCACTTCGTCCACTTCCTCAACTTCCTTCACTTTCTCCACTTCATCCAATTCCTCCACTTCATCCACTACGTCCACTTCCTTCACTTCCTCAACTTCCTCCACTTGGTCAACTTCGTCCACTTCCCCCACTTCGTCGACTTCGTCCACTCGTCAACTTCCTCCACTTCCTCAACTTTCTCAACTCGGTCAACTTCCTCCACTTCCTCCACTTCGTCAACTTCGTCCACTTCCTCCACTTTCTCCACTTCTTCCATTTCCTCCACTTCCTCAACTTCCTTCACTTCCTCAACTTCGTGCATTTCCTCCACTTCCTCCACGTCCTCAACTTCCTCCACTTCCTCCACTTCCTCCACTTCCTCCACTTCATCAACTTCCTCCACTTCCTCCTCTTCCTCCGCTTCCTCCGCTCCTCCACTTCGTCCACTACGTGAGCTTCTGATAACAGTTGAAAAACTATTATTTTCATGCTTAAAATTGATACTAAAAGCAACCTTTATACTTAGAAACTAGCTCTAAATCATGCTTTTATCCATATTTTCATAAATAAGAGAACTGGACAGGTTTATGCTTGATTTCAGTGTTTTTGTGCAGGTTTTAAGGTGAATTTAGTGAAAGAAGTGAAGAAGGAGAGAGATGAAATCAGAAAAGACATCAAAAAGTGCAAAAGGAGAAGCCGAAAGTATCGCTCAGCGGCAGTTTACCGCTGAGCGGCAATCAGGAAGTCACGGGAGGTCCGCTGAGGGGCAAAATGGCCGCTGAAGGGAAGAAACGAGACACGCACTCACCGCTGAGCGGTATTTTATCGCTGAGCGGCACACTTGTGGGCTTAGGCCTAGATTTTCTGTAATTTTAGAATAGTATATAAGCTTTAGGACTTCCTAGGGTTTGTATCTTCGGCAGAAACAAAGCAAACACTCTCTCTTCCACCCCTTTGAAGGAGGATCTTGGATGTTCAGGCTACCTCTTCACCTTTCTAGGGTTTTATCCTTCATTCTTTCATTATTGTTCATCTAGGTTCACCATGAATATGGTGAACTAAACCTTGTATGTTTGTTGGAGAATCAATGTAATCTTTTGAAGCTCTCATACATGGAATTTGTGCTTGCATCTTAATCTAAGATTTATGCTTTCTTTCATCATTAGTTAGGGTTTTTCCTCTTTGCTTAATGCTTGCTTTGTTTAACTCATTCAATGCATGATTATTGATTTTGTCGATACAGGAACGTACGGGGAAGTCTAGATCCGGGGAATCTCTCCCAATATTATATTGGTTGTCGTTAAGCTCCTGTGCTAAGAGAACTAATTATTAGGAATGCTAGGAATCGTATGAACTCGTAATTAGGGATAGGTCTTCTTGACAAGGTAATTTAGAGAGTGGCATTAACAATGATGATTTGAATGTTGAATTCCTAAAATATATGAGAGTGGATGAGATGAAATTGACCCCCAACAACATATTCATTCATATATTTCATTGAAAGTATTTGTCTTTTGCTTTTGCCATTGATCAAAACCTCATGCATACATATTTATTTTCGTCTTTTGCATAGTAAAATCCAATTATTTCGTTCTTAAGTCTTAGCTAATCAACAAACCACACAACTAAACTAGGCCGTGAGTCCTTTGGAAGAACGATACTTGGTCTTACCAAGTTTATTACTTGAACGATTCGGTCATACTTGCCGATTGTAAAACAAGTTTGTGACATCATATTTTGGTGATCATAAATTTGTCCATCAGCTTCGTCCACTTCCTCCACTTCCTCCACTTCCTCCACTTGTTCCTCTTTGTCCACTTCTTTCACTTCCTCAACTTCGTCCACTTCCTCCACATCGTCCACTTCGTCCAGTTCGTCCACTTCCTCCAATTCGTCACTTCGTCAACTTCGTCCACTTCTTCAACTTCGTCCACTTCATCAACATCGTCCACTTCGTCCACATCGTCAACTTCATCCACTTGCTTCACTTCCTCCACTGGCTTCACATCGTCCACTTCCTCCACTTCGTCCACATCCTCCACTTCCTCAACTTCCTCCACTTCCTCCTTTTCCTCCACTTCCACCACTTCCTGCACTTCCTCAACTTCCTCCACTTCCTCCACTTCCTCCACTGCGTGAGCTTCCTCCACTTCGTCCACTCCCTCCACTTCCTCCACTTCCTCCACTTCCTCCTCTTCCTGCACTTCCTCCACTTCCTCCTCTTCGTCCCCTTCGTCAATTTCCTCTACTTCTTCCACTTCATCCAATTCATAAACTTCCTCCTCTTCCTCTACTTCCCCCACTTCCTCTACCTGTTCCACTTCCTCCAGTTCGTCCACTTCCTCCACTTCGTACTCTTCTTCAACTTCCTCCACTTCATCCACTTCGTTCACTTCCTCAACTTCCTTCACTTGCTCCACTTCCTCTACTTCCTCCATTTCCTCCACTTCCTCCACTTCCTCCACTTCCTCAACTTCCTCCACTTCCTCCACTTCCTCAACTTCCTCCACTTCCTCCTCTTCCTTCGCTTCCTCCACTTCCTCCACTTCCTCAACTTCCTCCACTTCCTTCACTTCCTCTACTTCGTCCACTTCCTCCACTTCCACCACTTCCACCACTTCCTCCACTTCGTCAACTTCGTCAATTGCCTCCTTCCTCCCGTTTGTCTACTTCCTCCACTTCGTCAACTTCGTCCATTGCCTCCTTCCTCCCGTTTGTCTACTTCCTCCACATCGTCCACTTCGTCAACTTCCTCAACTACATCTACTTCCTCCACTTCGTCCACTTCCTACACTTCCTCTACTTCCTCAACATCCTCAACTTCCTCCACTTCCTCCACTTCCGCCACTTCCTCCACTTCCTCCACTTCATCCACTTCCTCCACTTCCTCCACTTCCTCCACTCCCTCCACTTCGTCCACTTCGTCAAGTTCGTCCCGTTCCTCCACTTCCTACACTTCCTCCACTTCCTCCACATCTTCCTCTTCGTCCACTTCTTCAACTTCTTCAACTTCGTCCACTTCCTCCACATCATCAAGTTCGTCCACTTCCTCCAATTCGTCCACTTCGTCCACTTCTTCAACTTCCTCCACTTCGTCCACTGCCTCCACTTCCTCCGCTTCGTCCCCCTCTTCCACTTCCCCCACTTCCTCCACTTCGTCCCCTTCGTCTGCTGCGTCCGCTTCGTCAACTTCCTCCACTTCGTCCACTTCCTTAACTTCCTTCACTTGCTCCACTTAATCCAATTCCTCCGCTTCGTCCACTACGTCCACTTCCTCCACTTCCTCCACCTCCTTCACTTCGTCCACTTTGTCAACTTCGCCTACTTCGTCAACTTCGTCATATTCGTCCAGTTCCTCCACTTCCTCCACATCGTCCACTTCCTCGACTTCGTCAACTTCGTCCACTTTGTCCACTTCGTACACTTCGTCCACTTGGTCAACTTTGTCCACTTCGTCCACTTCGTCAACTTCGTCATCTTCGTCCTCTTCCTCCACTTCCTCCACTTCCTCCCTTCCTCCACTTCCTCCACTTCCTCTACTTTGTCCACTTCCTCCGCTTCTTCCAGCTCCTCCACTTTGTCCACTTCTTCCACTTCCTACACTACTTCATTTAATCCACTTCTCCACTTCGTCCACTTGGTCAACTTCCACCACTTCCTCCACTTTGTCAACTTCGTGCACTTCCTCCACACCCTTCACTATGTCCACTTCGTCTACTTCGTCAACTTCTTCATCTTCGATCACTTCCTCCACTTCCTCTACTTCGTCCACTTCGTCAACTTCATCTACTTCTTCCACTTCGTCAACTTCCTCTACTTCGTCATCTTCGTCCACTTCCTCCACTTCCTCCACTTCGTCCACCTCCTAACTTCCTCTACTTCGTCCACTTCGTGCACTTTGTCCACTTCGTCAACTTCATCCATTTCGTCCACTTCGTCAACTTCCTCCACTTCGTCCACTCCGTCCACTTCCTGCACTTCCTCCACTTCTTCCACCTCCTTCACTTCGTCCACTTCCACCACTTCCTCCCTTCGTCCACTTCCTCCGCTTCTTCCACTTCCTCCACTTCCACCACTTCGTCCACTTCCTCCACTTGCACCACTTCGTCCACTTCTTCCACTTCCCCCACTTCGTCAACTTCCTCCACTTCCTCAACTTCCTCCACTTCCTCCACTTCTTCCACTTCGTCCACGTCCTCCACTTCCACTACTTCCTGCACTTCGCAACTTCGTCCACTTCGTCAATTTTCTCCACTTCAACCATTTCCTCCACTTCCTCCACTTCCTCCACATCCTTCACTTCCTCCACTTCCACCACTTCCTGAACTTCGTTCACTTCGTCCACTTCGTCAACTTCGTCCCCTTCCTTCACTTCCTCCACTTCGTCCACATTGTCCATTTCGTCTACTTCCTCGACTTCGTCAACTTCGTCCACTACTTCCACTTTGTCATCTTCGTCCACTTCCTCCACTTCCTCAACTTCCTCCACTTCCTCCACTTCGTCCACTTCGTCAACTTCCTCCACTCCGTCCACTTCCTCCACTTCCTCCACTTCCTCCACCTCCTTCACTTCGTCCACTTCCACCACTTCGTCGACTTCTACCACTTCCTCCACTTCCTCCACTTCCTCCACTTTCTTCACTTCCTCCACTTCCTCCACTTGCTCCACTTCATCCACTTTGTCAACTTCGCCTACTTCGTCAACTTCATCATATTCGTCTAGTTCCTCCACTTCCTCCACATCGTCCACTTCCTCGACTTTGTCAACTTCGTCCACTTCCTCCACTTCGTTGTCCCCTTCGTCCACTTGTTCCACTTCGTTCACTTCCTCCACTTAGTCCACTTCTTCCAATTCGTCCAGTTCTTCAACTTCGTCAAGGTGACAACATCGTCCACTTTGTCCACTTCCTCCACTTCCCTCACCTCCTCCACTTTCTCCACTTCTTCCACTTCCTCCACTTCCTCCACTTCCACCACTTCCTGCACTTCATCCACCTCGTCCACTTCGTCAACTTCGTCCACTTTCTCCACTTCCTCATTTTCCTCACTTCCTCCACTTCTTCAACTTGGTCCACTTCGTCATCCTCGTCCACTTCCTCACTTCCTCCACTTCGTCCACTTTATCAACTTCGTCCATTTCGTCCACTTCGTCTACTTCCTCCACTTCGTTCACCTCCTTCACTTCGTCCAGTTCCACCACTTCCTCCACTTCCTCTACTTTGTCCACTTCCTCCACTTCGTCCACTTCCTCCGCTTCTTCCACCTCCTCCACTTCGTCCACTTCTTCCACTTCCTCGACTTCCTCCACTTTGTCCACTTCCTTTACTTCCCCCACTTCGTCAACTTCCTCCACTTCCACCACTTCGTCCACTTCCTCAACTTCGTTCGTGATGACAAATTTACGAAATACGGCGCCACAAACTTGTTGAACAATCGGCAAGTGTGACCGAATCGTTTCAAGTAATAAACTCGGTAAGACCAAGTATCGTTCTCCCAAAGGACTCACGGCCTAGTTTAGTTATGTGATTCGTTGATTAGCTAAGACTTAAGAACGAAATAAGTGGAATTTAATATGCAAAACAAAAAATAAACATGTATGCATGAGTTTTGATCAATGGCTAAAACAAAATACAAACACTTTCAATGGAATATATGGATGAGTATGTTGTTGGGGTTTATCAATTTCATCTTATCCACTCTCATATATTTTAGGAATTCAACATTCTATTCATCATTGTTAATGCCACTCTCTAAATTACCTTGACAAGAAGGCCTATTCCTAATTACTAGTTCATACAATTCCTAGCATTCCTAATAATTAGTTCTTTTAGTGTAGGAGCTTAACGACAACCAATATACTATTGGGAGAAATTCCCCGGATCTAGACTTCCCCGTACGTTCCCGTATCGACAAAATCAATAATCATGCATTGAATGAGTTAAACAAAGCAAGCATTAAGCAAAGAGGAAAAACCCTAACTAATGATGAAAGAAAGCATAGGACTTAAATATAAGATATAAGCACAAATTCCATATATGAGAGTTTCACAAGACTACATTGATTCCCCAACAACAATACAAGGTTTAGTTCACCATATTCATGGTGAAACTAGATGAACAATAATGAAAGAATGAAGGATAAAACCCTAGAAAGGTGAAGAGGTAGCCTGAGCATCCAAGATCCTCCTTCAAAGGGGTGGAAGAGAGAGTGTTTGCTTCGTTTCTGCCAAAGCTTATATACTATTCTAAAATTACAGAAAATTCAGGCCCAAGCCCATAAGTGTGCCGCTCAGCGGTAAAGTGCCGCTCAGCGGTAAGTGCGTGAGTTGGTTTCTTCCCCTCAGCGGCCATTTTGCCCCTCAGCAGATCTCCCGTGAACTCCTGAGTGCCGCTCAGCGGTAAACTGCCGCTGAGCGGTACTTGCGGCTTCTCCTTTTTGCACTTTTTGGTGTCTTTTCTGATTTCATCTCTCTCCTTCTTCACTTCTTTCACTGAATTCACCTTAAAACCTGCACAAAAACACTGAAATCAAGCATAAACCTGTCCAACTCTCTTATTCCTGAAAATATGAATAAAAGCATGATTTCAAGCTAGTTTCTAAGTACAAAGGTTGCTTTTAGTATCAATTTTAAGCATGAAAATTAGAATTTTTCAACTCTTATCAGTCCGCTTCGTCCACTTCGACCACTTCGGCCACTACGTTCACTTCGTCAACTTCGTCCACTTCGACCACTACGCCCACTTCGTCCATTTCGTCCACTTCGCCCACTTCCTCCACTTACTCCACTTCATCCACTTCCTCCTCTTCGTCCACTTCGTCCATTTCGTCCACTTCGTTCACATGACTTCCTCTACTTCCTCCACTTCCTCCTCTTCCTCCATTTCCTCCACTTACTCCACTTCCTCCACTTCCCTCACATCGTCCACTTCATCCACCTCGCCCAATTCGTCAACATCGTGATCTTCGTCCACTTCGTCATTTTCGTCCACTTGGTCCACTTCCTCTACTTCCTCTCTTCCTCCACTAGCTCCACTTCCTTCCCTTCCTCCACTTTGTCCTCTTCGTGCACTTCTTCCACTTCCTCCACTTCCTCTACTTCGTCCATCTCCTCAACTTCCTCCACTTCGTCCACTTCGTCAACTTCGTCCACTTCCTCACTTCGTCCACTTCGTCAACTTTGTCCACTTCGTCCATTTCCTCCAGTTCATTCACTTTGTCCACTCCCTCCACTTCCTCCACTTTCTCCACTTTTACACTTCCTCCACCTCCTCCACTTCCTCTACCTCCTCCACTTCGTTCCCTTCGTCCACTTCGTCCACTCCGTCCTCTTATTCCACTTCATCAACTGCCTCCACTTCCTCACTTCCTCCACTCCGTCCACTTCCTCCACTTCCTCTACTTCCTCTACTTCCTCCACTTCGTCCACTTCGTCAACTTTGTCCACTTCATCTATGTCGTCCAAATCCTCCACTTCCTCCACTTTGTCCACTTCCTCCACTTTTCCAATTCCTGGACTTCATCCAGCTCGTCCACCTTGTCCACTTTGTCAATTTCCTCCACTTCCTCCAGTTCCTCCTCTTCGTCCATTTCTTCCACTTCCTCCACTTCGTCCAGTTCGTGAACTTCGTCAACTTCCTCCACTTCGTCTGCTTCGTCCACTTCCTCCACTTCGGCAAATTTGTCCGCTTCCTCCACTTCGTCCACTTTGTCCACTTCGTCCACTTCTTTCACTTCCTCCACTTCGTCAACTTCGTCCACTCCCTGCACCTCCTCCAGTTCCCCCACTTCGTCCACTGCGTCCACTTCGTCCATTGCGTCCACTTCCTCCAACTCCTCCTCTTCGTCCACTTCTTTCACTTACTCCACTTCGTCACAAAATATGATGTCACAAACTTGTTGAACATTCGACAAGTATGACCGAATTGTTTCAAGTAATAAACTCGGTAAGACCAAATATCGTTCTCCCAAAGGACTCACGGCCTAGTTTAGTTATGTGATTCGTTGATTACCTAAGACTTAAGAACAAAATAATTGGGATTTTACTATGCAAAAGACGAAAATAAACATGTATGCATGAGGTTGATCAATGGCAAAACAAAATACAAGCACTTTCAATGGAATATATGGATGAATATGTTGTTGGGGGTCAATTTCATCTTATCCACTCTCATATATTTTAGGAATTCAACATTCAATTCATCATTGTTAATGCCACTCTCTAAATTACCTTGTCAAGAAGGCCTATCCCTAATTACGAGTTCATACAATTCCTAATAATTACTTCTTTTAGCACAGGAGCTTAACGGCAACCAATATACTATTGGGAGAAATTCCCCGGATCTAGACTTCCACGTACGTTCCCGTATCGACAAAACCAATAATCATGCATTGAATGAGTTAAACAAATCAAGCATTGAGCAAAGAGGAAAAACCCTAACTAATGATGAAAGAAAGCATAGGTCTTAGATTAAGATGTAAGCACAAATTCCATATATGAGAGCTTCAAAAGATTACATTGATTCCCCAACAAACATACAAGGTTTAGTTCACCATATTCATGGTGAACCTAGATGAACAATAATGAAAGAATGAAGGATAAAACCCTAGAAAGGTGAAGAGGTAGCCTGAGCATCCAAGATCCTCCTTCAAAGGGGTGGAAGAGAGAGTGTTTGCTTCATTTATGCCAAAGATACAAACCCTAGGACGTCCTAAAGCTTATATACTAATCTAAAATTACAGAAAATTCAGGCCCAAGCCCATAAGTGTGCCGCTCAGCGGTAAGTGCGTGAGTTGGTTTCTTCCCCTCAGCGGCCATTTTGCCCCTTAGCGGATCTCTCGTGAACTCCTGAGTGCCGCTCAGCGGTAAACTGCCGCTGAGCGGCAGTTGCGGCTTCTCCTTTTGCACTTTTTGGTGTCTTTTCTGATTCCATCTCTCTCCTTCTTCACTTCTTTCACTAAATTCACCTTAAAACCTACACAAAAACACTGAAATCAAGCATAAACCTGTCCAGCTTTCTTATTTATGAAAATATGAATAAAAGCATGATTTCAAGCTAGTTTCTAAGTATAAAGGTTGCTTTTAGTGTCAATTTTAAGCATGAAAATAACAAATTTTCAACTGTTATCACAACCCCAAACTTAGAACTTTGCTTGTCCTCAAGCAAACAAGATGTAACTCAATCTTCTACCAATTCATATGATGGGTCACTCATTCAAAAATCTTCTTTTCAAGATAACTAAACACTTCAATCAAACTTATGACCAAGAGTTCAATCAAGATGTGCACATGCTTTAGTGGTCACAAAGTCATTTAAATTCCAACAAATGCTATTTTTCATGAATGATCATTCAATTAAGCATGGATGTTCATGTGCTCATGGAATATTTCCTCACTAGGTAAAGTGTTTCACTCACACACAAGTGTATAAGAGGTAATCACTCATTCACTCCACTATCACAATGTCACATGAATCAACTTTGCCTTTCATTTTACCACAATCAGAAACATTCACAAGCATGCATCATCAAAAGGACTTTTCAATGGGTTATAATGTGGCTGGGCTAACAAGAAAATTGGTTTTTCTGGATCACAAAATCCTTGAGTTAAGAGAATCATAACAACACAATTATTCTTATTCTTCCCAACTTGCCTTTTGCATTTGCATTGAGCTTTGCTTTTTCTTTTCTTTCTCTTTTTCTTTGCATACTCTTAGCTCAATGCTTTTACTTTTTCATGTTTTCCCAACAACCCCAAACTTGAACATTTAACAATACCACACAAGATCTTCTACTTAACTCAAGGTAAAGTTTTTCAACAAGGGTTTTCAATTGATGTTCAAGGCTAAGGGTTCAAAGGATAGAACACAAAGTGTTCTCTTTTAGTGGGCTAACTTTATGAATTTGGCCAATAAAAAGGGTTCCAACAAACGGCCTTAATCACATGATGCAAAACAAGCAATTGATTCAATCATAGAAAACTTGGGCAAAATCATTCATGCTTCCAAAGTAATAGCATTCAATCAATAACAACTCTTGAGCTCAAAACCTCACATATAAGCTCATTCACATTTGACATACACATCTTGCTTAATTTCACGATCACAATCATGATATCCTGCATTTGTTCACAAAGCTTGTGAATCACCTGTATAAGCATTTTATGTGCACATCAAGCATTACTTATCACACAATCACATTTAATAGCAAACCATCATAACAAACCAGGTTTCCAATAGAGTACATCAAACCCTAATCTAAAACCAAAAATAAATAATTTTAGAAAACTTAAACCAACAAAAGCATAAGCATATGATAACATTCATCAGTAAATGCTATCTCAGCTCCTCATCAATCTGAGCTGTCATCTGTATCTTCTTCCTCTCCTTCTTCTTGGATCTTATAGTCTTGATTCCTTTAGCATGATGAGGAGGCCATCCCTGCATCAAACATAATTCACAAAACCAAAAGATACATTGTTAAGAATTAGTAAACCACAATGAAGAAATCAACCCCTTCAATGATGCTCTCTCCCAACCCCAAACTTAGATGGAAAACTAGTGAGAACGTGAGTGGAAGGGAGATTTTCTCAAGAGGGAAGAGGGAAAAGATGTTGGAGAACCTTTGAAAAGGTATGTAGGAGTGTGTGTGCAAAGAAGATTCTGAAAAGAGAAGATTATGCGCAGCTTAGGGTATAAAAATACCCTAATGAGCTCGGGTCCCGCTAAGGGGAACTAAAGCCCATTCTGCGAGAGTACCGCTCAGCGGTAAGTTACCGCTCAGCGGCACTTTCGTGATGTGCTCTTCTCCTTCTTTTCTTAACCTACGTGCCTCCTAGACATGCCCCTCACTGGTTCCCTGAAATTCAATGCTTAAAATACTTATGCAAACCCTATTATGCAACTAAAATGAAACAAACAAAACAATCAATCAACTGGGTTGCCTCCCAGGTAGCACTTGTTTAACGTCCTCCACTTGGACGAAGTCACCTTTTGAAGCCACCATTTTAAGTCAATTTTTTTTATGAAGCAAGTATAGTGCAGTACTGACATTTTGATTTGTGCATTTATGATTCAGTTGGATTGTAGTAAGAGCTAGGGTCTGTTGAATGAAATCAAAACAAGTCAAAAAGAATATCTATACAAGTTTAGAAAGCGTTCAGACCTTGTGCAATCCAACTCAGACAAGCTCCAAATCAGAAACTGAAAACATTATCAGTTATGAACTAATTTTGTTGGGGTATTTTATCAAACGTTTTTGTAAAATTCAGTACTGTAGTCACTTAACTGTTTCTGATCTAACTTGCTTGTTTTTTTCTTGCTTTCTTAATCCCCTCTAGAGCAATTCTTAGGTTCATTTTTGAGTGCTTCCTTTCTTGATAGCTTTGCTTCTTGTTTGTCTTTGTTGGTTATCTAGTTTTGTCTCTCACATGTTAATCATGTTCTGCTGAATCATAATTGGATCTTTTCTTTGCTTTATTAATCTGATCTCAAGTCAGTTGCTCTGCTGTTTTTGTCATTCCATTACCTTGTGATTTGTTTTGTCCTTCACTTTACCTTGTTTAGCCTAGCCAATTTTCATGATTGAGAAATCTGATTCCATCCTGGTTTTTGGGATTTGAAAGAAGGTAAGTGTGAATGGTAGCATATTAGGTGGTGGTGATCCACAGGATTCTCTGGCCTATACTGAAAATTTCTCTTTTAAACTTTTCATTTGAGTGTTTAAATTTTTAAAGAGAAACTTCAGTGCTGTGAGGTTAGTAAGGCTAATTTAGCCTAATTTCCTTGGCATTTGCAAGAGAGTTCAGTTTCAATTAACCAGTTGTTGACTGTGTTCATTGTGCAGGAAAAGAAATTGGAGTAATTAGAATGGAGCAGTTGTGATTTTGTTTCAACTGCAACTGCAATCACTATTGTTTTAATTGATTATTGACTTCCTGGTGATGCTATTTGTGCTTGTGAATCTTTAAACTGTCATTGCATTCATTTTAGTTAAAACATTGCTTGCTAAATTCATTGATATAATCACTGTTTTGAAAGTGAATTGTTGACTTCATGGTTTAATTGGGCATGTTGAATGCTGATTCTGATTTGACAAGACCTATGGGAACTTGGTAGATGCATAGGATTTGCAAATAATGTGCTGATTGTTTTATGAGCATTTTTGGAAGTGCAACAACACTGTTTTAAAACTGCCAATTTCTGATTTGCCTCACATTACTCTTTGTCCATTTATTTGATTTCTGAATTAGTTTAGGACATTGTTCTTGACTAGCTTGGTCCATTGTTTCTGCCCAGTGTAATTCATTAATTTTTCTGAAAAGGCTGCTCTTGTCATAATCAGTTGTGCATCAAATTGTTTTTAATTGCCAATGCATCCTTCAGTTTTAAGAAGTGATTAAAGCACCTAAATTCCAGTTCTGACTTGGCGTTTGAATTAATTAGGTGGTTAGTTTCTGCATTGAATTACATCCAATCTGAATTAATTCACTGTCCATGTGCACTTGCTGGATTCTGTTGCTGGATTTTGTTGAGATTTATGTGTGCAGAGCTGATGTGAATGAATCATTAGTTGATCATAATATTACTGAAGAAACAGTAGCAGGAACACCTCAGTGTGGAGCTTGAAACAGGCTAGAAACAACCATTCAAATAGGGCAGTTGTCTAACTTACCCTTTGTTGTGAATTATTATTCTGTTTTACCTTGTAAGTGATGTAAATGATAATATTGAATGAATATCCTGTTGATTTTGGTTGAAAATTAACTGTGCAGAATACTTGGAACATTTTGAGAGCAAATCGTCGTCTCCTGATTCAGCTCAAGCCTTCAACTATCAGTGATGAATCATTATTTTCTTCACTTCACTTAGTTTATTGTGGTAGAATTAATCAGGAAATTATGTTTAAATGTCCAGTATTTTCCCATTTTACTGAAATGAGCTTAATCCAATCAGAAATTCTTATTTTAATTAATTTGAATTATCTGAGTTAATTATTTACATTATAAATTACAGGGAAAATTTTGGAAATGTTTTGGGACTTCAAGATAGATGTGACATTAATTTTAAAGAAGAATTTGCATGGCTACCACATTTTTAAACCAATGTCACGGTTACATGTCCAATTGATAAGAAAATCATTTTTTTTGGTTTGAAAGAAATTCTGCATCAAAGCCACGGCCACAGTTGAGTAGAAAAAGAATTGGTCCATGTATTGCACGTGAAAGGGAGAGCAATTCAATTCTTGAATTGTGAGAAGCACAAAACCACATATTCCAAATGAAGCTCACGGTTTTGGCCAATTTTGTGTGAAGCATTAAGCACATAAAGAACACATGGCCCCGCTGAAAAAAAAAAAAAGCTTTAACTTTGGACAAAGAAGCAATAGGAAACAATTCTCATTCATTTCTATGAAAGCAAACGACCATGCACATGATGGAGGGGGCCACCACTTTGAAAGGTTACATCCAAGGAGTTTTAAAATTCTTAGCTTTTGAATGATAAAAACAACCACATGGCCTGGACAAATTGAATTTAGCAAACATCCAGCAGCTGCCACCTACGTGTTACACACATCACACCAGCAACACGTTGAAGAAAAGAAAAGCTTGGAGAATATGGCAGCAAAGAGAAGCCACCAAGAGAAGTGTTTGGACAGCAGCACAGCCTGCAACATCCAGAGCTTGGGAGGCACTCACAGTTCACATGAAGAAGCAATGATCTTAAAATTCCAGTAGCTGAAGGTGCAGCATGAGAGACCAACTCCAGAAGGTGCTGCCACGGTTTTGTTGGAGAGGCATCCAGCAGCCACATCCAAGTCCAAGGAGAATCACGGTCCAACACCAACACTACACCCCAGTCCAGCAGCTTGAAAGGAGACGTCCAGCACGTCCAGGTGGAGCATTCACGTCCAACAAGGCAAAGGTAGGAGATGTTGAATCACTTGGCTGGAAAGAGATGCAAGGTGATGAGAATGGAGAAATGGCAGCAATCCAGAAGCAGATATGACATCATGATGCAGCAAGGAGAATGGAGAAACGTTGAAAAGATGGAGAGCACACGGAGATGATGTTTCGGCCAAAGCTGGAATAACACCACCGGGAAGACTTCTTCCACTTTATTGATGTTGAGCTCACAGTCCAGCAACTCTTAAGAAGCTTGGTTCATGGCCAGAAAAATGCTGTATCCGCTGATTCACATTGAGCTGGTGTACTTGCCCCCTCGGTTGAAGCATGTGAAGTATTTTTGCCATAACAAGTTTGATGAGTAGAGCAGGGAATGGAGAGGGAACACCCCATGGCAGCACGACTGTTTATGGAACAAAGCTGCAGCCAGCCGAGAATGGAAGCACCCCCGTGATGAGAAAACTGTTGCTGTTGTAATTGTAGTGATTAATTGAATTGAAAGTCAAAAGTGCTTGAGGAAAAAGACAAGAGGTGGGTTAGTGTATGGTGACATGGATGGCAACTTGGATAATGGAGAAGAGAATGGAAATGTCTAAAGCAGAGGAGTTCACGGACATGGTAGTAGAGAAAGCTATATCAGTTTAGAATGGAAAGCTGGAAACGGGTGTGGAGGTCCTACTTGGTCATTAAATGAGTAAAGAAATCAGAGAATTTGCTATAAAAGAAGAAGAGCAGCATTAGTTTTGGACATCAGAATTTAGGAATAGAAATTAGCAGACGTTCTGGTTTTCTCCTCCCCTCTGGGGAGGTTTTGTGATTTAATTCAATTTCCATTTTCCAGTAGCAAACTCTCTCAGTTTTCATTTCCAAACAGTGCACAAATGTAAAATTTTATTTCTGAAGCGTGTAGTTTAATTGTTTCACAGTTTTCTCATTTTCATTTTCATTTTATTTTAAGTGTTTGAACTTCAATTTAAATGTTGAATCCTTGATGAATTTGATTTTTTTTAAATCCTTGTTGAACTTCAGTTAAATGTTTTTATCTGTTAAAATTATCGTTCATGATTTTCTGCACCGTTAAATTCTGTCAATTTATTTTTCTGTTCATTTTATTTTCAGACGTTGTTTTTACCGTTGCGTAATTTTCCATTTTCCATTTTTATTGTCTTTTACCGCTTGTTTTTACCGCCATTAAAATTTATTTTAGTGTTTTTTTTTTAAATTCAATTGTCTTATTTAAATTTCAGTCAGTTCCAATTTTATTTTCCGCATCAAAACATCTACAAAATCCCCCCCACTTTGTGTAAAAAAATCTGAGATTGAACCGCCACAAAATTGGTCCTTGAGAGACGACCTAGGAGTCAAATCCTAGCATTATACTGCATTAATTTCTGCACATCAAATTTGTATGACCGCGACAGTCGTATCAAAAATTTGGCGCCGCTGCCGGGGACCAATGACGGTTTGGTTTTAGATTTTTGTTGTATAAAGTTTTGTTCTGTTAATATGTTTGTTTTGTGTGTTTTGTCTTGTATATTTTTGCAGGCGATAACGACACCTTCAACAAATTTTGGCGGCGTTGTCACTTCAGTTCCAGGTTTTTTTGTTTTAGATTTTTGCTGTGTTTTTCGATTATGCTGTGTTAATATATATTGTGTATATATGTGTTTAATTGTGCTATGTTCTGTATTTAGTTGTTATTAAAAAAAAAAAAATTTAAATTAAAAAAAAAAAAAAAATTAATTAAAAATTTTTACTATTGATGTTCTGTCTTGTGTGTGCTTGTAGCATGTATAAATGTGTTTTGTTTTATCTGATTCGTAATTTTTAGTTTTTAGTTTTTACTTTTTATTTTTCCATGTCTACCTATTTTAATGTTGTGGATAATGCTTATTCTGCCAATGTTTGTGATTATGATTCTTATTCTGCATATTACTTTGATTTTAAATCTGCTGATTTTTATGATGAGAACAATATGTTCCATCATCCAATTTCTGAGAGCTCTCTTTGGGAGCCAGTTCCACAATATGAGAGTCAGCAGTATGATTCTCCTATTCAAATAACTCCTCAGCCTTCAACTTCTGAACCTACATTGAAGGAGTTACTAGAGCAGATGACAATGCAGAACATTCAGTTTCAGAAAGGGAACATGCAGTTCAAGCAAGAGAGCATGGAGTTCCAGCAGGAAACTCAATCTGCCATTCAGAATCTGAGTGATCAGATCAGGCAGATGACCACTCTTGCACCTGAGGAGACTGATGAAAATTTTGGGGACCCAGCAGAAGTAAGCAGTAATCCTGAACCAGGTAGACCACCTTCACCTTCCCACACTCTAGAAATCTTCAAGGAAGAGGAGGTAAGCATACCACAATTTGATTATTATGTTGATTGTGATGATGATCGGTATGCTAATGACTATATTCTTGCTGAGTCTGATTTTAATTTTTCCTCTGTGCATGATGAGAACCGCTTTTTACTATCACATTCGAATGGTTATTCTTCATGCATTGAACATGAATCTGAGTCTATGATTAATATTGCATGCAATTTAGAAATTGATTCATGTTATGAGGATTTATCTAAGGCTCAGTATGATGAATTGGGATGGGGTGTTATACCTCTGCATGAAAATTCTGCAGTGCCACATTGCACTAACCATGTTGCAGGAGGTACGTATAAATTTGATCAACATACACCCACAGTGGAAAACAAAGGTGCTGACACTGATAGTTTGAAGATCAAAAGGCACCTACTGAATCTGCTTAGTAACAATATTTGCTGCTTAGATCCGGCGGTGGAGGACATTTCACTGCTTGATCAAATCTGGAGGATGAAGCAGTTCGTCCTCAACAATTTCATGCTGGAGCCTAAAGAGAAGAACATCTCCCTACAAATCCAAAATTGGCAACTGCCACCCTGACCAGGGGAGTTTTCTTTTTCTTTCTTCCCCGTTTTCCTACTTTTATTGCATTTGTCCTTTATCTGTTAGTGTTTTAATTGATGATCTTTTGCTTAGAAAACATTTAGGACAGTGTAATTTAAGTATGGTCTCGGGAAGATTCTGAATTTCGTTTTCTTTTATGTTTATTTTTCCTTTTATTTTTCTTTATTAGTTTTCCAGTTATTATTTAAAAAAAAAAAAAATTTATTTGTGATAATTTTTTTTTTTTTTTTTAAGTGTGCAAAAATTTTTCTTTTCAAATTTAATTGTTATGAGATGTACATATATTTATTTTTCATATATTTAAAAAAAAATGTGTTCTGTGCTTTATTTGCTTCGTGATTTTTAGTGTTTTTACTAAAAAAAAAAAAAAAAAAAATCAAAAATTCAAAAATTATTTTGCGAAGTCCATAATTTTGTTTTTTTTTTTTCGGCCCTCAGTTTCTTACCAATAATCCAATAAAAATTTCACTTCAGATCTCATTTTTTTTCCCTTATTTTTCTTCACTGTAAAATAATTTCTTAGTTGTTTCATACAGATCTTTGATTGAAAATTTTGTTTAGACTAAGAAAGATTTCATTCATCAATGCAAAAAAATTACAGTAATGGAAAATTGGAAATTGAACAAATCTGAAAATGAAATTGCAATAGATATATGTGAAAATAAGGTTGTTCAGGGGGTCGATCTTTAGTGATCGTTAATATTACACACCATAAAAAATAAAAACAACAAAAATATAAGTGTTCATATTACAGCCCTTATTCTGGCCACACTCGCCCAATAAAAACATAAAAAAAAAAAAAAACAACAAAACTTTAAAAGTGGAAGAATTCACGAGCTGGTTGTGGTGGTCTAAGGGAGAGCTCCGTTGAGGGAGCTCTGGTTCGAAAAGTCACGAGCGGAGGCTTTGGTGGAGGAATTTCTCGTTCATTTCTGTCGTCATCGATAATGATCGGAACTGGAAACAAATTCAGCAGCCTCGGTGCCCTCATTATCACCCAGTTGTTTTCTTTCAAACAAAAAATAAAAAATAAATAAATAAAAAATAAAAAACTTGTGTTAATAATAGAAGAGGAAGTGAAAAAAATTTCAATGAAGGTGTGATCAGAGGTCTTACCGTACATGTATAGCGGCAGTTGTGAAAAGAGAGTGCCTGTGGGGTCTATCTCCGCTTGCCAGCGCCTGACCCGATTGCCATGGTTGTTAAACCAGCAGTGCACGTTGTATTCAGTGGCTTCGCCGAAGGTCCTTAGTCGAGACGTGATCTCGACGACTTGCGCTCGGCTTGGGTGTGTGACCCCATAGTTGTAGATTTTGGTCATCATCGTGATCTGATCATCTGTAGGACGCCATCGTTGACTGGTATATCTCTCTGATTCCATATCACTCATCCTTCCTCTCGTAATATACAAATACATAAATAAAAAATAAATACATATAAAAAGAACAAAAACAAGAAAAAAAAAAGCATAACATAAAAAAAAAAGCATAACATAAAAAAAAAAAAAAAAAAAAAAAGAAGCATAAAAAATTTTTAGATTAGTTCTGTGTTTTCTTTATTTGTTCTTGTTTTCCGTTAAATTTATTTTGTCCTGTCTGTCTTTGATTGTTTTTGTGTCTGGTCTCAGATCTGTTTCACGGTCCTTGCAAAGGGTCCTAAACGGATCTACGTCCAGTGTCCTTGTCCATATTGTTCTTGTATATTCAGTTTCTGTGTTTTAGTTTTAAGTGGGGTACGTGGCGTTGTTCTACCCGATTGTCTCTGCAATACCTTCAATCGAAGGGAGATTAACGTCTGGTTTCCAGCCGATATACCCCTTAAGTTTTTAGACAGTTGTGTTTTATGTGTTTAAGTGTTTTTCAGTTTCAAAAAAAATAAAAATAAAAAAATGAAAAGGGAAAGGGAGAGCAAAATAGAGAAAGCACAATAAAGAGCAGAAAGCTGAAGAAAAATGAAAGATCTGGAAAGCAGGAAAAGGAAAGGAAAGAAGGAGTTACTAAGTTCTGAGGACTTACCTGGGGAAGTAGGCTTGCAGAGGCTCTTCGCGGATCTCACTCAGACTCTTCAGAAGACGCAGGGACAGAGGCTCTGCGCAGATCTCAGATCTTCAGCAGACGCGGGGTGGAGAGGCTTCCTCGCAGATCCAGACGCTTGAGCAGAGAGTTGAGAGAGCAGAGAGAAGAGAGAGTTGAGAGAGCAGAGAGTCGAGAGAGAGCAGAGAGTTGAGAGAGCAGAGAGAGAGAGCAGAGGAGTAGAGAGAGAGTGGAAGTCAGGAAATGGCGCTGGACGCGGAGGAGCGGGCCATTTATAGCCAAATTGCTTTCCACTGTAGCAACAGTTTCGGTCATTCCCACCGAAACTGTTGTCACAGTACAGGTCATCATTTTTTTTTTAAAAAAAAAAATAAAATAAAATAAAATAAAATAAAATAAAATAAAAAAAAAATAATAAATTAATTAATAAATAAAAAATAATAAAAATTATTAGCATCTACTGATGGGTGCTAGGTGTTTAAGACATCTGCTGATGGATGTCCCTGATAACATCTGCTGATGGATGTTACTGAAAAATTTCTTCCCATTTTTCCTAACTTTTTATTGCACTTGTCTATATTATTTGACTGCTCTGAAATTGATCATCTGATGATTGTAACACACTGAGGACATTGTGTGATTTAAGTGTGGTCTACTGGGGAGAAATTCTGATTTTTCTGTTAGATTGTATTTTGTGTGTTAAATTTTTTGTTTTTGAGTGTTAAATTTTTTCTCTTTTAAGTTATTTTTATCGAGTTTTGTGTGCAATAAATTTTACATTTTTTCTCTTGATTTCTGGATGAGGTTTAAGTTGTAGATTTTTCCTTCACTTACTTAATACTTAGTTTGAAATCCTTGTTTTTCTCTGCTTGGAAAGATGATTATGCGTTTGAGAGGTTGATTTGATTGTGACAAATACCCTGTGTGAGATTTGAGCCACTTAATTTTCTTTCTTGTGTGTGATATGTATCTTGAATGCTTGCACATATGCCTTGGCTTGATTCTTTTAGATATACTTGATTGATATACATGTTCAGACGTGATAAAGGCATTTTTATTCTTGAGCCTCTTTAGCCAAATAGGCCTACCCTGTTATTATCCTTTGATAACCCCTTTGAGCCTATACTTGCCCCGTTTCTTTGTGATTGAAGCTCATACACTGACCTTAAGTGAAAAACAAATGATTACCTTAACCTTAGGAAAGTCTGGAGCTATAGAAGTATTTTGAGAATAAGTGTGGTCTCCTTGGGGATTTTGATAAATTGGCTAGTTGGTTCCTCATCATGTTTTGAAATGATGATTTATATCCTGTTGTGTGATAAAAAAAAATGAAAAAAAAAAAAAAAAACAGGATGAAAAAAATGATGAGAAAAAGAGAAAAATTGAAAAATAATTTTGTGAATAATGGAGTCGAGAAGAGGATTGAATTAGAGGTTTGGGTGAGACTTTACTGCATTTACACTTTTTCACTAGTGCTCCTCTATTTCTTCTGAGCTATAGCTACTTATCCAAATTTATCCTCCCCTGTCCTTGGCCCCATTACAACCCAGTAAAGACCTTTTGATCTGAAGATGCATATGTTTTAAAGTATTGATAATTAGAAGCTTGCCAAGTCTGCTTGTGTTTGTTTTCTTGAGTGCATTGAGTGACATTGATTTACCTTAAACACTTGAGAGAAACACTATGAGTGCATCTGTGAGGTTTTGTTATTTTCAAATCGCCTCTTGAGCTGATGGATTATTTTTCCATGTATTGAATTGCTAGGATGATTTCTATAAGTATCTGATTTAATTGATTTGTGTTGGATATTGTCTACATCTTTTCTCTATCCAGATTTCTTGAGAACTGTGTAAATTCTCTTTGTTTCTTGTGAGTTTTTATTTTCTGTATGCTGCATCTGTGTCAGTCCTTTGATGTCTTATTCCTTGATTTGCGTCTTGATTTTGCCCAGGAGTGCAAAAGACTAAGTGTGGTCTATTTTGATGAATCATTATTTTCTTCACTTCACTTAGTTTATTGTGGTAGAATTAATCAGGAAATTATGTTTAAATGTCCAGTATTTTCCCATTTTACTGAAATGAGCTTAATCCAATCAGAAATTCTTATTTTAATTAATTTGAATTATCTGAGTT
This sequence comes from Vigna nakashimae, assembly GCA_034642375.1. Classification (NCBI taxonomy): domain Eukaryota; kingdom Viridiplantae; phylum Streptophyta; class Magnoliopsida; order Fabales; family Fabaceae; genus Vigna; species Vigna nakashimae. Next base: position 36,493,008 of record CM067765.1, read on the forward strand.
AATTATTTACATTATAAATTACAGGGAAAATTTTGGAAATGTTTTGGGACTTCAAGATAGATGTGACATTAATTTTAAAGAAGAATTTGCATGGCTACCACATTTTTAAACCAATGTCACGGTTACATGTCCAATTGATAAGAAAATCATTTTTTTTGGTTTGAAAGAAATTCTGCATCAAAGCCACGGCCACAGTTGAGTAGAAAAAGAATTGGTCCATGTATTGCACGTGAAAGGGAGAGCAATTCAATTCTTGAATTGTGAGAAGCACAAAACCACATATTCCAAATGAAGCTCACGGTTTTGGCCAATTTTGTGTGAAGCATTAAGCACATAAAGAACACATGGCCCCGCTGAAAAAAAAAAAAAAGCTTTAACTTTGGACAAAGAAGCAATAGGAAACAATTCTCATTCATTTCTATGAAAGCAAACGACCATGCACATGATGGAGGGGGCCACCACTTTGAAAGGTTACATCCAAGGAGTTTTAAAATTCTTAGCTTTTGAATGATAAAAACAACCACATGGCCTGGACAAATTGAATTTAGCAAACATCCAGCAGCTGCCACCTACGTGTTACACACATCACACCAGCAACACGTTGAAGAAAAGAAAAGCTTGGAGAATATGGCAGCAAAGAGAAGCCACCAAGAGAAGTGTTTGGACAGCAGCACAGCCTGCAACATCCAGAGCTTGGGAGGCACTCACAGTTCACATGAAGAAGCAATGATCTTAAAATTCCAGTAGCTGAAGGTGCAGCATGAGAGACCAACTCCAGAAGGTGCTGCCACGGTTTTGTTGGAGAGGCATCCAGCAGCCACATCCAAGTCCAAGGAGAATCACGGTCCAACACCAACACTACACCCCAGTCCAGCAGCTTGAAAGGAGACGTCCAGCACGTCCAGGTGGAGCATTCACGTCCAACAAGGCAAAGGTAGGAGATGTTGAATCACTTGGCTGGAAAGAGATGCAAGGTGATGAGAATGGAGAAATGGCAGCAATCCAGAAGCAGATATGACATCATGATGCAGCAAGGAGAATGGAGAAACGTTGAAAAGATGGAGAGCACACGGAGATGATGTTTCGGCCAAAGCTGGAATAACACCACCGGGAAGACTTCTTCCACTTTATTGATGTTGAGCTCACAGTCCAGCAACTCTTAAGAAGCTTGGTTCATGGCCAGAAAAATGCTGTATCCGCTGATTCACATTGAGCTGGTGTACTTGCCCCCTCGGTTGAAGCATGTGAAGTATTTTTGCCATAACAAGTTTGATGAGTAGAGCAGGGAATGGAGAGGGAACACCCCATGGCAGCACGACTGTTTATGGAACAAAGCTGCAGCCAGCCGAGAATGGAAGCACCCCCGTGATGAGAAAACTGTTGCTGTTGTAATTGTAGTGATTAATTGAATTGAAAGTCAAAAGTGCTTGAGGAAAAAGACAAGAGGTGGGTTAGTGTATGGTGACATGGATGGCAACTTGGATAATGGAGAAGAGAATGGAAATGTCTAAAGCAGAGGAGTTCACGGACATGGTAGTAGAGAAAGCTATATCAGTTTAGAATGGAAAGCTGGAAACGGGTGTGGAGGTCCTACTTGGTCATTAAATGAGTAAAGAAATCAGAGAATTTGCTATAAAAGAAGAAGAGCAGCATTAGTTTTGGACATCAGAATTTAGGAATAGAAATTAGCAGACGTTCTGGTTTTCTCCTCCCCTCTGGGGAGGTTTTGTGATTTAATTCAATTTGCATTTTCCAGTAGCAAACTCTCTCAGTTTTCATTTCCAAACAGTGCACAAATGTAAAATTTTATTTCTGAAGCGTGTAGTTTAATTGTTTCACAGTTTTCTCATTTTCATTTTCATTTTATTTTAAGTGTTTGAACTTCAATTTAAATGTTGAATCCTTGATGAATTTGATTTTTTTTAAATCCTTGTTGAACTTCAGTTAAATGTTTTTATCTGTTAAAATTATCGTTCATGATTTTCTGCACCGTTAAATTCTGTCAATTTATTTTTCTGTTCATTTTATTTTCAGACGTTGTTTTTACCGTTGCGTAATTTTCCATTTTCCATTTTTATTGTCTTTTACCGCTTGTTTTTACCGCCATTAAAATTTATTTTAGTGTTTTTTTTTTTAAATTCAATTGTCTTATTTAAATTTCAGTCAGTTCCAATTTTATTTTCCGCATCAAAACATCTACAAAATCCCCCCCACTTTGTGTAAAAAAATCTGAGATTGAACCGCCACAAAATTGGTCCTTGAGAGACGACCTAGGAGTCAAATCCTAGCATTATACTGCATTAATTTCTGCACATCAAATTTGTATGACCGCGACAGTCGTATCAATCAGAAGTGGAGGAAGTGGAGGAAGTGGTCAAAGTGGACGAACTGGAAGAAGTGGAGGAAGGGGATAAAGTGGGAGAAGTTGAGGAAGTGGACAAAGTTGACGAAGTGGAGGAAGTGGAGGAAGTCGAGCATGTTGACGAAGTGGAGGAAGTGGAGGAAGAGGAGGAAGTAGAGGAAGTGGAGGAAGTGGAGGAAATGGAGGAAGTTGACGAATTGGACGAAGTGGACGAAGCAGACAAAGTGGAGGAAGTGGAGGACTTCATGTGGAGAAAGTTTAAGAAGTGGAGAAAGAGGTCAAAGTGGACGAACTGGATGAAGTGGAGCAAGTGGAGAAAGTGGAGGAAGTTGAGGAAGTGGACAAAGTGGAGGAAGTGGAGGAAGTTGACGAAGTGGATGAAGTGGAGCAAGTGGAGGAAGTGCAGGAAGTGGAGGAAGTGGACGAAGTGGAGGAAGTGGATGAAGTAGACGAAGTGGACAAAGTTGAGGAAGCGGAGGATGTGGAGGAAGTGGAAGAAGTGGAGGAAGTGGAGGAAGTGATCGAACTGGACGAACTGGAAGAAGTGGAGGAAGTGGAGAAAGTTGACGAAGTGGACAAAGTGGAGGAAGTGGAGGAAGTTGACGAAGTGGAGGAAGTGGACGAACTGGAAGAAGTGGATGAAGTTGGAGGAAGTTGACGAAGTGGACAAAGTGGAGGAAGTGGAGCAAGTGGAGGAAGAGGACGAAGTGGACGAAGTAGAGGAAGTTGGCAAAGTAGAGGAAGTCGACGAAGTAGAGGAAGCGGACGAAATTGACGAAATGGAGGAAGTCGACGAAGTCGACGAAGCGGACGATGTGGAAGAAGTGGACGAAGTTGATGAAGTGGAGGAAGTAGTCGAAAAGGACGAAGTCGACGAAGTGCACGATGTGAAGGAAGTGGAGGAAGTTGACGAAAGGGATGAAGTGGAGGAAGTTGAGGAAGTGGAGGAATTGGACGAAGTGGAAGAAGTGGGGAAGTGGACGAATTGGAGTAAGTGGACGAAGTGGAGTAAGTGGACGAAGTGGAGAAGTGGACGAAGTGGACGAAGTGGACAAAGTTGACGAAGTGGACGAAGTAGAGGAAGTTGAGGAAGCGGAGGAAGTTGAAGAAGTGGACGATAGGGACGAAGTGGAGGATGTGGAGGAAGTTGAGGAAGAGGTTGAAGTGGACGAACTTGACGAAGTTGACGAAGTGGGCGAAGTAGACGAAGCGGACGAAGTGGAAGAAGTGCACGAAGTTGACGAAGTGGAGGAAGTGATGAAGTGGAGGAATTGGACGAAGTGCAGGAAGTGTAGGAAGTGGAGGAAGTGCAGGATGTGGAGGAAGTGGAGGAAGTGGAGGAAATTCACAAAGTGGAGGAACTAGAGGAGGTTGAGGAAGTAGAGGAAGTGGAGGAAGTCAGGGATGTGGACGAAGTGGAGGACGTTGAGGAACTGGACGAAGTTGACGAAGTGGAGGAAGTGGTCGAAGTGGACGAACTGGAAGAAGTGAGGCAGTGGAGGAAGTTGAGGAAGTGGACAAAAGTAGAGAAAATGGAGGAAGTGGAGGATGTGGAGGAAGTTGATGAAGTGGACGAAGTGGAGGAAATTGACGAAGTGGAGGAAGTTGACGAAGTGGGGGAAGTGGACGATGGGGACAAAGTTGAAGAAGGGGAGGAAGTAGAGGAAGTGGAGGAAGTTCAGGAAAAGGACGAAGTGGAAGAAGCTGAGGAAGTGGAGGAAGTTGAAGAAGCGGACGAAGTTGACGAAGTGGAGGTCGTGGACGAAGTGGAGGAAGTTGACAAAGTGGAGCGAGTGGAGGAAGTTGAGGAAGAGGACGAAGTGCACAAAGTGGAAGAAGTGGAGGAAGTTGAAGAAGTGGGCGAGGTTGACGAAGTGGAGGTGGTGGACGAAGTGGAGGAAGTTGACAAAGTGGAGGATGTGGAGGAATTGGACGAAGTTGACGAAGTGCAGGAAGTGTAAGAGGTGGAGGAAGTGGAGGAAGTGGACGAAGTGGAGGAAATTGACGAAGTTGACGAAGTGGAAGGAAGTGGACGAAGAGGACGAAGTGCACGAAGTGGAGGAAGTGGAGGAAGTTGACGAAGGGGACGAAGTGGAGGAGGTTGAGGAAGTGGAGGAACTGGAGGAAGTGAACGAAGTCGAAGAAGTGGAGCAAGTGGAGGAAGTGGAGGAAGTGGAGGAAGTGGACGAAGGGGACGAAGCGGGCGAAGCGGACGAAGTGGAAGAAGTGGACGAAGTTGACAAAGTGGAGGAAATGGGGGAAGTGGAGGAAGTCGACGAAGTTGACGAAGTGCAGGAAGTGGAGGAAATGGAGGAAGTGGACGAAGTGGAGGAAGTTGACGAAGTGGAGGACGTTGATGAAGTGGAGGAAGTGGACGATAGGGACAAAGTTGAGGAATTGGAGGATGTTGAAGAAGTGGAGGAAGTTGAGGAAGACGACGAAGTGGAAGAAGGGAAGGAAGTGGAGGAAATTGAAGAAGTGGACGAAGTTGACGAAGTTGAGGTGTCGTGGACGAAGTGGAGGAAGTTGACAAAATGGAGGAAGTTGAGGAAGAGGACGAAGTGGACGAAGTGGAAGAAGTGGAGGAAGTTGAAGAAGTGGACGAAGTTGACGAAGTGGAGGATGTGGACGAAGTGGACGAACTGGAAGAAGCGGACGAAGTGTAAGAAGCGGATGAAGTGGAGGAAGTGGAGGAAGTTGACGAAGTGGACGAAATGAAGTTAGTTGAGGAAGAGGACTAAGTGGACGAAGTGGAAGAAGTGGAGGAAATGGAGGAAGTTGACGAAGTGGAGGAATTGGACGAAGTTGACGAAGTGAAGGAAGTGGATGAAGTTGACAAAGTGGAGGAAGTGGAGGAAGTGGACGAAGTGGAGGATGTGTACGAAGAGGGGGAAATGGACGAAGTGGACAATGTGGAGGATGTGGAGGAAATTGACGAAGTGGAGAAAGTGGAAGAAGTGGAGGAAGTGGTCGAAGTGGACGAACTTGAAGAAGTGGAGGAAGTGGAGGAAGTTGAGGAAGTGGACAAAGTGGAGGAAATGGAGGAAATGGAGGAAGTGGATGAAGTGGAGGAAGTTCATGAAGTGGAAGAAGTGGAGAAAGTAGACGAAGTGGACGAACTGGACGAAGAGGTCGAAGTGGACGAAGTGGGCGAAGTGCAGAAAGTGGACGAAGTGGAAGAAGTGGACGAAGTTGACGAAGTGGAGGAAGTGGACAAAGTCGATGAAGTGGAGGAACTGGAGGGAGTGGACGAAGTGGAGGTAGTGGACAGAGTGGAGGAAGTGGACGAAATGGAGGAAATTGACCAAGTGGACGAAGTGGAGGAAGTGGAGGAAGTGGACGAATCGGATGAAGTTGTCGAAGTGGACGAAGCGGACGAAATGGAAGTAGTGGACAAGGTTGACGAAGTGGAGGAAGTGGACGAAGTTGACGAAGTGGAGGAAGTGGAGGAAGTGGAGGAAGTGAAGGAAGTGGAGGAAGTGGTCGAAGTGGACGAACTGGAAGAAGTGGATCAAGTGGACAAAGTGGAAGAAGTTGAGGAAGTGGACAAAGTTGACGAAGTGGAGGAAGTGGAGGAAGTCGGGCAAGTTGACGAAGTGGAGGAAGTGCAGGAAGAGGAGGAAGTAGAGGAAGTGGAGGAAGTGGAGGAAGTGGAGGAAGTGGACGAACTGGACGAAGGGTACAAACTGGAGGAAGTAGAGGAAGTGAAGCAAGTGGAGGAAGAGGACGAAGTGGAGGAAATGGAGGAAATGGAGGAAGTGGAAGAAGTGGACGAAGTGGTTGTAGCGGAGGAAGTGGAGGAAGTTCAGGAAGAGGACGAAGTGGACGAAGTCGAAGATTTGGAGGAAGTTGACGAAGCGGACGAAGAAGACGAAGTGGAGGAAGTTCAGGAAGAGGACGAAGTGGTTGAAGTTGAAGAAGTGGAAGAAGTGGAGGAAGTGGAGGAAGTTGACGAAGTGGACGAAGTGAAGGAAGTTGAGGAAGAGGAGGAAGTGGAGGAAGTGGAGGAAGCGGAAGAAGTTGAGGAAGTGGATGAAGTGGTTGAACTGGACGAAGTGGACAAAGTGGACGAAGCTGACAAAACGGAAGAAGTGGACGAAGTTGACGAAGTGGAGGAAGTGGACGATAGGGACAAAGTTGAGGAATTGGAGGATGTTGAAGAAGTGGAGGAAGTTGAGGAAGACGACGAAGTGGAAGAAGAAGGGGAGGAAGTGGAGGAAATTGAAGAAGTGGACGAAGTTGACGAAGTGGAGGTGTCGTGGACAAAGTGGAGGAAGTTGACAAATTGGATGAAGTGGAGGAAGTTGAGGAAGACGACAAAGTGGACGAAGTGGAGCAAGTTGAAGAAGTGGACGAAGTTGACGAAGTGGAGGATGTGGACGAAGTGGACGAAGTGGAAGAAGCGAACGAAGTGTAAGAAGCGGACGAAGTGGAGGAAGTGGATGAAGTTGACGAAGTGGACGAAATGGAGTTAGTTGAGGAAGAGGACTAAGTGGACGAAGTGGAAGAAGTGGAGGAAGTGGAGGAAGTTGACGAAGTGGACGAAGCGGACGAAGTTGACGAAGTGGAGGAATTGGACGAAGTTGACGAAGTGGATGAAGTGGATATAGTTGAGAAAGTGGAGGAAGTGGAGGAAGTGGAGGAAGTGGAGGAAGTGGAGGATATGTACGAAGAGGGGGAAATGGACGAAGTGAACAATGTGGAGGATGTGAAGGAAATTGACGAAGTGGAGAAAGTGGAAGAAGTGGAGGAAGTGGTCGAAGTGGACGAACTTGAAGAAGTGGAGGAAGTGGAGGAAGTTGAGGAAGTGGACAAAGTGGAGGAAATGGAGGAAGTGGATGAAGTGGAGGAAGTTCATGAAGTGGAAGAAGTGGAGAAAGTAGACGAAGTGGTCGAACTGGACGAAGAGGTCGAAGTGGGCGGAGTGCAGAAAGTGGACGAAGTGGAAGAAGTGGACGAAGTTGACGAAGTCGAGGAAGTGGACAAAGTCGATGAAGTGGAGGAAGTGGACGAACTGGAGGGAGTGGAGGAAGTGGAGGAAGTGGACAGAGTGGAGGAAGTGGATGAAATGGAGGAAATTGACCAAGTGGACGAAGTAGAGGAAGTGGACGATGGGGACAAAGTTAAGGAAGTGGAGGAATTGGACGCTGGGGACGAAGTGGAGGAAGTCGAGGAAGCGGAGGAAGTGGACGAATCGGATGAAGTGGTCGAAGTGGACGAAGCGGACGAAATGGAAGTAGTGGACGAAGTTGACGAAGTGGTGGAAGTGGACGAAGTTGACGAAGTGGAGGAAGTGGAGGAAGTGGAGCAAGTGGAGGAAGTGAAGGAAGTGGACGAAGTGGGGGAAGTGGAGGATGTGGAGGAAGTGGAAGAAGTGGAGGAAGTGGAGGAAGTGGTCGAAGTGGACGAACTGGAAGAAGTGGATCAAGTGGACAAAGTGGAAGAAGTTGAGGAAGTGGACAAAGTTGACGAAGTGGAGGAAGTGGAGGAAGTCGAGCAAGTTGATGAAGTGGAGGAAGTGCAGGAAGAGGAGGAAGTAGAGGAAGTGGAGGAAGTGGAGGAAGTGGAGGAAGTGGAGGAAGTTGACGAATTGGACGAACTGGATGAAGGGTACAAACTGGAGAAAGTAGAGGAAGTGAAGCAAGTGGAGGAAGAGGACAAAGTGGACGAAGTGGAGGAAGTGGAGGAAATGGAGGAAGTAGAAGAAGTGGACGAAGTGGACGAAGTTGAAGAATTGGAGGAAGTTGACGAAGCGGACGAAGAAGACGAAGTGGAGGAAGAGGACCAAGTGGACGAAGTGAAAGAAGTGGAAGAAGTGGAGGAAGTGGAGGAAGTTGACGAAGTGGACGAAGTGGAGGAAGTTGAGGAAGTGGAGGAAGTGGAGGAAGCGGAAGAAGTTGAGGAAGTGGAGGAAGTGGATGAAGTGGTTGAATTGGACGAAGTGGACAAAGTGGACGAAGCAAACAAAATGGAAGAAGTAGACGAAGTTGACGAAGTGGAGGAAGTGGACGATAGGGACAAAGTTGAGGAATTGGAGGATGTTGAAGAAGTGGAGGAAGTTGAGGAAGACGACGAAGTGGAAGAAGGGGAGGAAGTGGAGGAAATTGAAGAAGTGGACGAAGTTGACGAAGTGGAGGTGTCGTGGAGGAAGTTGACAAAATGGAGGAAGTGGAGGAAGTTGAGGAAGAGGACGAAGTGGACGAAATGGAAGAAGTGGACGAAGTCGAAGAAGTGGACGAAGTTGACGAAGTGGAGGATGTGGACGAAGTGGAAGAAGCGGACGAAGTGGAGGAAGTGGAGCAAGTTGACGAAGTGGAGGAAATGGAGTTAGTTGAGGAAGAGGACTAAGTGGACGAAGTGGAAGAAGTGGAGGAAGTGGAGGAAGTTGACGAAGTGGACGAAGTTGAGGAAGTGGACGAAGTAGAGGAAGAGGAGGAAGTGGAGGAAGTGGAGGAAGTGGAGCAAGTGGAGGAAGAGGACGGAGTAGAGGAAGTTGACAAAGTACGGGAAGTCGACGAAGTGGAGGAAGCGGACGAAATTGACGAAATGGAGGAAGTGGACGAAGCGGACGATGTGGAAGAAGTGGACGAAGTTGATGAAGTGGACGAAGTGGTCGAAAAGGATGAAGTCGACGAAGTGGAGGAAGTGGAGGAAGTTGACGAAGGGGACGAAGTGGAGGAAGTTGAGGAAGTTGAGGAAGTGGACAAAGTGGAAAAAGTGGGGAAGTGGGCGAATTGTAGTAAGTGGACGAAGTGGAGTAAGTGGACGAAGTGGACGAGGTGGGGAAGTGGACGAAGTGGACGAAGTTGACGAAGTGGACGAAGTGGACGAAGTGGAGGAAGTTGAGGAAGTTGACGAAGTGGACGATAGGGACGAAGGGGACGAAGTGGAGGAAGTGGAGGAAGTGGAGGAAGGTGAGGAAGTGGTTGAAGTGGACGAAGCGGACGAAGTGGAAGAAGTGGACGAAGTTGACGAAGTGGAGGAAATGATGAAGTGGAGGAATTGGACGAAGTGCAGGAAGTGGAGGAAATGGACGAAGTGTAGGAAGTGGAGGAAGTGGAGGAAGTGGAGGAAGTTGATGAAGTGGAGGAAGTGGACGATGGGGACAAGGTGGAGGAACTGGAGGAGGTTGAGGAAGTTGATGAAGTCGGGGATATGGACGAAGGGGAGGACGTTGAGGAACTGGACGAAGTTGACGAAGTGGAGGTAGTGGTCGAAGTGGACGAACTAGAAGAAGTGGAGGAAGTGGAGGCAGTGGAGGAAGTTGAGGAAGTGGACAAAGTAGAGAAAATGGAGGAAGTGGAGGATGTGGAGGAAGTTGATGAAGTGGAGGAAGTGGAGTAAATTGACGAAGTGGAGGAAGTGGATGATGGGGACAAAGTTGAGGAACTGGAGGAGGTTGAAGAAGTGCAGGAAGTAAAGGAAGTTGAGGAAAAGGGCGAAGTGGACGAAGTGGAAGAAGCTGAGGAAGTGGAGGAAGTGGAGGAAGTTGAACAAGTGGACGAGGTTGACGAAGTGGAGGTGGTGGAGGAAGTGGAGGAAGTTGACAAAGTGGAGGAAGTGGAGGAAGGTGACGAAGTGGAGGAAGTGGACGATGGGTAGAAGTGGAGGAAGTGGACGAAGTTGAGGAAGTGGTCGAAGTGGACGAACTTGACGAAGTTGACAAAGTGGCCGAAGTAGACGAAGCAGACGAAGTGGAAGAAGTCGACGAAGTGGAGGAACTGATGCAGTGGAGGAATTTTACGAAGTTGACGAAGTGCAGGAAGTGTAGGAAGTGGAGGAAGTGGACGAAGTGGACGAAGTGGAGGAAATGGACGAAGTGGACGAAGTTGACGAAGGGGAGGAAGTGGTCGAAGAGGACGAAGTTGACGAAGTGGAGGAAGTGGAGGAAGTTGACGAAGGGGACGAAGTGGAGGAGGTTGAGGAAGTGGAGGAAGTGGAGGAACTTGAGGAAGTGGACGAAGTGGAAGAAGTGGAGCAAGTGGAGGAAGTGGACGAAGTTGACAAAGGGCAGGAAGTGGAGGAAGTGGACGAAGAGGACGAAATTGACGAAGTGGACGAAGTCGTGGAGGATGACGAAGTGGAGGAAGTGGACGATAGGGACAAAGTTGAGGAATTGGAGGAGGTTGAGGAAGTGGAGGAAGTTGAGGAACTGGAGGAGGTTGAGGAAGTGGAGGAAGTTGAGGAAGACGACGAAGTGGAAGAAGTGGAGGAAGTGGAGGAAATTGAAGAAGTGGACGAAGTTGACGAAGTGGAGGTGTCGTGGATGAAGTGGAGGAAGTTGACAAAGTGGAGGAAGTTGAGGAAGAGGACGAAGTGGACAAAGGGGAAGAAGTGGAGGAAGTTGAAGAAGTTGACGAAGTGGAGGTTGTGGACGAAGTGGAAGAAGCGGACGAAGTGGAGGAGGTGGAGGAAGTTGACGAAGTGGACGAAGTGGAGTTAGTTGTGAAAGAGGACTAAGTGGACGAAGTGGAAGAAGTGGAGGAAGTGGAGTAAGTTGACGAAGTGGACGAAATGGAGGAAATTGATGACGAGGACGAAGTGGAGGAAGTTGAGGAAGAGGACAAAGTGGAAGAAGTGGAGGAAGTGGAGGAAGTGGAAGAACTTGAAGAAGTGGACGAAGTGGACGAAGTGGAGATAGTGGAAGAAGTGGGAAAAGTTGACGAAATGGAGGAAGTGGAGGAAGTTGACGAGGTGGACGATGGGGACGAAGTTGAGGAATTGAGGATGTTGAAGAAGTGGAGGAAGTTGAGGAAGACGACGAAGTGGAAGAAGTGGAGGAAGTGGAGGAAATTGAAGAAGTGGACGAAGTTGACGAAGTGGAGGTGTCGTGGACGAATGGAGGAAGTTGACAATGTGGAGGAAGTTGAGGAAGAGGACGAAGTTGACGAAGTGGAAGAAGTGGAGGAAGTGGAGGAAGTTGAAGAAGTGGACGAAGTTGACGAAGTGGAGGATGTGGACGAAGTGGAAGAAGTGGACGAAGTAGAGGAAGTGGAGGAAGTTGACGAAGTGGACGAAATGGAGTTAGTTGAGGAAGAGGACTAAGTGGACGAAGTGGAAGAAGTGGAGGAAGTGGAGGAAGTTGACGAAGTGGACGAAGTTGAGGAAGTGGACGAAGTGGAGGAAGTGGACGAAGTTGATGATGAAGTGGACGAAGTGGAGGAAATGGAGGAAGTGGAAGAAGTGGAGGAAATGGAGGAAGTGGAGGAAGTGGAGGAAGATGACAAAGTTGAAGAAGTGGAAGAAGTGGACGAAGTTGACGAAGTGGACGAAGTAGACAAAGTGGAGGAAGTCGACGAAGTGGCTGAAGTGGAGGAGGCAGAGGTAGTGGACGAAGTGGAGGAAGTTCACGAATTTCAGGAAGTGGAAGTAGTGGAGGAAGTGGAGGAAGGAGAGGAAGTCGAGGAAGTGGAAGAAGTTGTCGAAGTGGACGAAGAAAAGAATTGGAGGAAGTGGAGGAGGGGGAAGAAGTGGAGGAACTGGAGGAAGTTGATAAAGTGGACGAAGTTGAGGAAGTGGAGGAAGTGGAAGAAATGGATGAAGTGGAGGAAGTGGAGGAAGTGGTCGATGTGGACAAAGTGGACGAACTTGACGAGGCGGAAGAAGTGGAGGAAGTGGAGGAAGCGAACAGAGTTGACGAAGTGGATGAAGTGGATGAAGTGGAGGAAGTGGTAGAAGTGGACGAAGTCGAGGAACTCGAGGAAGTGGATGAAGTGGAGGAAGTGGAGGAAGTTGACGAAGTGGAGGAAGTGGACGAAATTGACGAAGTGGACGAAGTGGAGGAAGTTGACTAAGTGGAGGAAGTTGACGAAGTGCAGGAAGTGGAGGAAGTGGAGGAAGATGAAGAAGTGGACGAAGTGGATGAAGGGGACGAAGGGGACGAAGTGGAGGAAGTGGAGGAAGTGGAAAAAGTGGAGGAAATGGAGGAAGTGGAGGAAGTGGAGGAAGATGACGAAGTTGAAGAAGTGGAAAATGTGGCCGAAGTGGAGGAATTGGAGGTAGTGGACAAAGTGGAGGAAGTGGACGACGTGGAAGAAGTGGAGGATATGGACGAAGTGGAAGAAGTGGAGGAAGTGGACGACGTGGACGATGTGGAGGAAGTCGACGAAGTTGACAATGTGGAATAAGTGGACGAAGTGGTAAAAGTGAAGGCAGTGGAGGGAGTAAAGGAACTGGTCGAAGAGGACGAAGTAGACGAAGTTTACGAAGAGGACGAAGTGGAGGAAGTGGAGGAAGTGAAGGAAGTGGACGAGGAGGAGGAAGTGGACGAAGTGGACGAAGTTGACGAAGAGGAGGAAGTGGACGAAGAGCACAAAATTGAAAAAGTGGAGGAAGTGGACGAAGGTGACGAGGGGTACGAAATCGAGGAAATGGACGAAGTGCAGGAAGTTGGCAAAGTGGACGAAGTGCAGGAAGTTGACGAAGTGGATGAAGTGGACGAAGCGGAGGAAAAGGAGGAAGTTTACGAATTGGAGGAAGTGGATGGAGTTTACAAAGTTGACGAAGTGGACAAAGTGGACGAAGTTGACGAAGTGGACGACGTGAACGACGTGGACAAACTAGAGGAAGTGGAGGAAGTGGACGAAGTGGACGAAGTTGACGAAGTGGAGGAAGTGGACGAAGTGGAAAAAGTGAAGGCAGTGGGGGAAGTGGAGGAAGTGAAGGAAGTGGAGGAACTGGTCGAAGAGGACGAAGTGGACGAAGTTGACGAAGAAAACGAAGTGGAACAAGTGGAAGAAGTGGAGGAAGTCGACGAAGTGGACGAAGTTGACGAAGTGGAGGAAGTGCACGAAGAGGAGGAAGTGGATGAAGTGGACGAAGTGAACGAAGTTGATGAACTGGAGGAAGTGGACGAACACCACAAAGTTGATGAAGTGGACGAAGAAGACGAAGTGGACGAAGGTGACGAGGGGGACGAAGTGAAGGAAGTGGACGAAGTGGAGGAAGTTGACGTAGCGGACGAAGTGGAGGAAGCTGGCGAAGTGGACGAAGTGGAGGAAGTTGAGGAAGTGGAGGAAACGGAGGAAGTTGACGAATTGGAGGAAGTGGAGGAAGTGGACAGAGTTGAGGAAGTAGACGAAGTGGTGGAAGTGGACGAAGTTGACGAAGCAGACGAAGTGGACGAAGTTGACGAAGTGGAGAAAGTGGATGAAGTGGAAGAAGTGGAGGAAGAGGACGAAGTTGACGAAGTGGAGGAAGTTGACGAAGTGGAGGAAGTTGACGAAGTGGAGGAAGTGGAGGAGGTAGAGGAAGTGGAGGAAGTTGACGAAGTGGACGAAGTTGACGAAGTGCACGAAGTGGGAGAACTGAAGCAAGTGGAGGAAGAGCACGAAGTGGAGGAAGTGGACGAAGTTGACGAAGTGGAGGAAGTGGAGGAAGTGAACGAAGTGGAAAAAGTGAAGGCAGTGGGGGAAGTGGAGGAAGTGAAGGAAGTGGACGAACTGGTCGAAGAGGACGAAGTGGACGAAGTTGACGAAGAGGACGAAGTGGAACAAGTGGAAGAAGTGGAGGAAGTGGAGGAAGTGGATGAAGTTGACGAAGTTAACAAAGTGGACGAAGTGCACGAAGAGGAGGAACTGGATGAAGTGGACGAAGTTGATGAAGTGGACGAAGTGGACGAAGAGCACAAAATAGACAAAGTGGATGAAGTGGACGAAGGTGACGAGGGGGACGAAGTGGAGGAAGTTGACAGAGCGGACGAAATGGAGGATGTTGGCGATGTGGAGGAAGTGGAGGAAGTTGACGAAGTGGAGGAAAAGGAGGAAGTTGATGAATTGGAGGAAGTGGACGGAGTTGAGGAAGTAGACGAAGTGGAGGAAGTGGACGAAGTGGACAAAGTTGACGAAGTAGACGGAGTGGACGAAGTTAACGAAGTGGAGAAAGTGGAAGAAGTGGAGGAAGAGGACGAAGTTGACGAAGTGGACGAAGTGGAAGAAGTGGACGAAGTTGACGAAGTGGAGGAAGTTGACGAAGAGGAGGAAGTGGAGGAAGTTGACGAAGTGGACGAAGTTTGCGAACTGGAGGAAGTGGAGGAAGTGGACGAAGTTGAAGAAGTGGACAAAGTGGACGAAGTGAAGGAAGTGGAGGAAGTGGAGGAAATGGAGGAAGTTTAGGAAGTGGAGGAAGATGATGAAGTTGAAGAAGTGGAAGATGTGGAGTGATAACAGTTGAAAAACTGTTATTTTCATGCTTAAAAGTAATACTAAAAGCAACCTTTAGACTTAAAAACTAGCTTGAAATCATGCTTTTATCTATATTTTCAGAAATAAGAGAGCTGGACAGGTTTATGCTTGATTTAAGTGTTTTTGTGCAGGTTTTAAGGTGAATTTGGTGAAAGAAGTGAAGAAGGAGAGAGATGACATTAGAAAAGACAAGAAAAAGTGCAAAAAGGAGAAGCCGAAGGCACCGCTCAGCGGCATTTTACCGCTGAGCGGCACTCAGGAGGTCACGGGAGGTCCGCTGAGGGGAAAACTGGCCGCTGAGGGGAAGAAAAGGGAAGCGCAGTCACCGCTGAGCGGTATTTACCGCTGAGCGCCATTCTTAATAATGGGCTTGGACTCGTTTTCTAGCACTTTTATGGGCTTGGGCTTAGATCTTTTGTAATTCTAAAATAGTATATAAGGACTTGCACGTCCTAGAATTAGTATCTTTGGCAGAAACGAGGCAAACACTCTCTCTTCCACCCCTTTGAAGGAGGATCTTGGATGCTCAGGCTACCTCTTCACCTTTATTGGGTTTATTCTTTCATTCTTTCATTGTTCATCTAGGTTCACCATGAATATGGTGAACTAAACCTTGTATGTTTGTTGGGGAATCAATGTAATCTCTTGAAGCTCTCATATATGGAATCTTTGCTTGCATCTTTTAATTAAGACTTATGCTTTCTTTCATCATTAGTTAGGGTTTTTCCTCTTTGCTCAATGCTTGCATAGTTTAACTCATTCCATGCATGATTATTGGTTTTGTCGATACGGGCACGTACGGGGAAGTCTAGATCCGGGGAATTTCTCCCAATATTATACTGACAATATTATATTGGTTGTCGTTAAGCTCCTGCACTTATGAACTAATCATTAGGAATGCTAGGAATTGTATGAACTCGTGATTAGGGAGAAGCCATCTAGAATGGTACATTAGAGAGTGGCATTAACAATGATGATTTGAATGTTGAATTCCTAAAATATATGAGAGTGGATGAGATGAAATTGACCCCCAACAACATATTCATCCATATATTTCATTGAAAGTGTTTATCTTTAGCTTTTGCCATTGATCAAAACTCATGCATACATGTTTATTTTCGTCTTTGCATATTAAACTTTAAATATTTTGTTCTTAAGTCTTAGCTAATCAACAAACCATACAACTAAACTAGGCCGTGAGTCCTTTGGGAGAACGATACTTGGTCTTACCAAGTTTATTACTTGAACGATTCGGTTATACTTGCCGATTGAAAAACAAGTTGTGACATCATATTTTGGTGATCATAAATTTGTCCATCATGGAGGAAGTGGAGGAAGTGTAGGAAGTGGACGAAGTTGAGGAGGTGGACGAAGTTGACGAAGTAGACGAAGTGCACGAAGTAGACAAAGTGGAGGAAGTGGACAAAGTAGACAGAGTGGAGGAAGTGGAGGAAGTGGCCGAAGTGGAGGAAGCGGAGGTAGTGGAGGAAGTGGAGGAAGTGGAGGAAGTGGACGACGTGGAAGAAGTGGAGGATGTGGCTGAAGTAGAGGAAGTGGACGAAGAACAGGAAGTTCACGAAGTTCAGGAAGTGGAAGAAGTGGAGGAAGTTGTCGAAGTGCACGAAGTAAACGAAGTGGAGGAAGTGGAGGAGGTGGAAGAAGTGGAGCAAGAGGAGGAAGTTGACAAAGTGGATGAAGTGGATGAAGTGGACGAAGTGCAGGAAGTGGACGATGTGGACAAAGTGGACGAAGTTGACCAGGTGGAAGAAGTGGAGGAAGTGGAGGAAGCGGACGAAGTTGACGAAGTGGAGGAAGTGAAGGAAGTGGTAGAAGTGGACGAAGAGGAGGAAGTCGAGGAAGTGGACGAAGTAGATGAAGTTGACGAAGTGGAGGAAGTTAACGAAATGCAGGAAGTGGAGGAAGTTCAAGAAGTGGACGAAGGGGACGAAGGGGACAAAGTGGAGCAAGTGGAGGAAGTGGAGCAAGTGGAGGAAATGGAGGAAGTGGAGGAAGTGGAGGTAGATGACGAAGTTGAAGAAGTGGAAGAAGTGGCGGAAGTGGAGGAACTAGAGGTAGTGGACGAAGTGGAGGAAGTGGACGACGTGGAAGAAGTGGAGGATGTGGACAAAGTGGACGAAGTGGAAGAAGTGGAGGAAGTGGAGGAAGTGGACAAAGTGGACGACGTGGACAAAGTGGAGGAAGCGGAGGAAGTGGACGAAGTTGACGAAGTGGAGGAAGTGAACGAAGTGGACGAAGTGGAAAAAGTGAAGGCAGTGGAGGAAGTGGAAGAATTGGTCGAAGAGGATGAAGTGGACGAAGTTGATGAAGAGGACGAAGTGGACGAAGTGGAAGAAGTGGAGGAAGTGGACGAAGTGGACGAAGATGACGAAGTTGACGAAGTGGAGGAAGTGGACGAAGAGGAGGAAGTGGATGAAGTTGACGAAGTGGAGGAAGTGGACGAAGAGCACCAAGTGGACGAAGTGGACGAAGGTGACGAGGTGGACGAAGTGGAGAAAGTGGACGAAGTGGAGGAAGTGGGGGAAGTTGACGAAGTGGATGAAGTGGACGAAGTGGACGAAGTTGACAAAGTGGACAAAGTGGTAGAAGTGGAGGAAGTGGAGGAAGTTGAAGAAGTGAACGAAGTTGACGAGGTGGAAGAAGTTGAGAAAGTGGAGGAAATGGAGAAAGTGGACGAACTGGTCGAAGAGAACGAAGTTGACGAAGTGGACGAAGTTGACGAAGGGGACGAAGTGGACGAAGTGAACGAAGTGGAAGAAGTGGACGAAGTGGACGAAGTGGAGGAAGTGGAAGAAGAGAAAAAGTGGACGAAGTTGAAGAAGTGGAGGAAGTGGACGAAGTTGAAAAAGTGGACAAAGTCGAGGAAGTGGAGGAAGTGGAGGAAGTGGACGAAGTTGAAGAAGTGGACAAAGTGGAGGAAGTGGAAGAAGTAGACGAAGTTGAAGAAGTGGACGAAGTGTAGGAAATGAACGAAGTGCACGAAGCGGACGAAGTTGACGAAGTGGACGAAATGGACGAAGTTGACATAGTGGACGAAATGGACGAAGTGAACGAAGGGGACGAAGTGGACGAAGTAGACGAAGTGGAGCAAGTTGAGGAAGTGGAGGAAGTGGACGATGTTGAAGAAGTGGAGGAAGTGGAGGAAATGGAGGAAGTGGAGGAAGTGGAGGAAGTGGAGGAAGATGACGAACTTGAAGAAGTGGAAGAAGTGGACGAAGTTGAGGAAGTGTGGGAAGTGGACAAAGTAGAGGACGTGAACGATGTGGATGAAGTTCACGAAGTGGATGAAGTGGTAGAAGTGAAGGAAGTGGAGGAGGTTGAAGAAGTGCACGAAGTTGACGAGGTGGAAGAAGTGGAGGAAGTGAAGGAAGCTGACGGAGTTGACGAAGTGGAGGAAGTTGAGGAAGTGGAGGAAGTGGAGCATGTAGAGGAAGTTGAGGAAGTAGAGGAAGTTGACGAAGTGGAGGAAGTTGACGAAGTGGAGGAAGTTAACCAAGTGGAGGAAGTGGAGGAAGTTGACAAAGTGGAGGAAATGGAGGAAGTTGACGAAGTGGAGGAAGTGGACGATGGGACGAAGTGGAGGAAGTGGAGGAAGTGGACGAAGTGTAGGAAGTGGTCGAAGTAGACGAACTTGACGAAGTTGACGAAGTGGGTGAAGTAGACGAAGCGGACGAAGTGGAAGAATTCGACGAAGTTGACGAAGTGGAGGAAGTGATGAAGTGGAGGAATTGGACGAAGTTGACGAAGTACAGGAAGTGTAGGAAGTGGAGGAAGTGGACGAAGTGGACGAAGTGGATGAAGTGGAGGAAATT
Source organism: Vigna nakashimae (assembly GCA_034642375.1). Taxonomy (NCBI): domain Eukaryota; kingdom Viridiplantae; phylum Streptophyta; class Magnoliopsida; order Fabales; family Fabaceae; genus Vigna; species Vigna nakashimae. Next base: position 36,511,382 of record CM067765.1, read on the forward strand.
GACGAAGTTGACGAAGTGGAAGGAAGTGGACGAAGTTGACGAAGTGGAGGAAGTGGTCGAAGACGACGAATTCGACGAAGTGCACGAAGTGGAGGAAGTGGAGGAAGTTGACGAAGGGGACGAAGTGGAGGAGGTTGAGGAAGTGGAGGAAGTGGAGGAACTGGAGGAAGCGGACGAAGTGGAAGAAGCGGAGCAAGTGGAGGAAGTGGAGGAAGTGGAGTAAGAGGACGAAGTGGATGAAGCGGACGTAGCGGACGAAGCGGACGAAACAGACAAAGTGGAAGAACTGGACGAAGTTGACGAAGTGGACGAAGTGGGGGAAGTGGAGGAAGTCGACGAAGTTGACGAAGTGCAGGAAGTGGAGGAAGTGGACAAAGTGGACGAAGTGGAGGAAAGGGACGATAGGGACAAAGCTGAGGAATTGGAGGAGGTTGAAGAAGTGGAGGAAGTGGTGGAAGTTGAGGAAGACGACGAAGTGGCAGAAGTGGAGGAAGTGGAGGAAATTGAAGAAGTGGACGAAGTTGACGAAGTAGAGGTGTCATGGAGGAAGTGGAGGAAGTTGACAAAGTGGAGGCAGTGGAGGAAGTTGAGGAAGAGGACGAAGTGGAAGAAGTGGAAGAAGTGGACGAAGTGAAGGAAGTTGAAGAAGTGGACGAAGTGGAAGAAGCAAACGAAGTGGAGGAAGTGGAGGAAGTTGACGAAGTGGACGAAGTGGAGTTAGTTGAGGAAGTTGACGAAGTGGACGAAGTGGAGGAGTTGGACGAAGTGGAGGAAATGGAGGAAGTGGAAAAGTGAACCAAATGGAGGAAGTTGACGAAGCGGAGGAATTGGACGAAGTTGACGAAGTGGAGGAAGTGGACGAAGTTCACCAAGTGGAGGAAGTGGACGAAGTGGAGGAACTCGCGGAAGTGGAGGAAGTAGAGGAAGTGGAGGAAGTGGACGAAGTGGAGGAAGTGAACGAAGTGGACGAAGAGGGGGAAATGGACGAAGTGGACAATGTGGACGAAGTGGAGGAAATTGACGAAGTGGAGAAAGTGGAAGAAGTGGAGGAAGTGGTCGAAGTGGACGAACTTGAAGAAGTGGAGGAAGTGGAGGAAGTGGAGGAAGTTGACGAAGTGGATGATAGCTGACGGCTTGAACTGAATAGGAAGACGACATGAAATCTGGATTCGATCGAGATGAAGATCCGGGAAACAGCGGAAGAAACAGATTTATTCAAGAACCCTAGGATTTGGAGTCGAAGATGAACAGCCATGAACAATCCATAGATTCGAGGTTTGTTCGGTAGAAAACTTAGGGTTTGAAGCGGAAGCAGATTTGAATGGTGGAGAGGTGATTTTAATCGGCGAGAAAGGTGAGGTTCTGCAATGACAATGTGGTTTGTGGTGTAAGAGCTCTCTCTCGAGAGTGAAGTAGATGAAGATTCGGGAAATGAAGATGTAGTGTTGTGCTGATGGAAACTCACGAGGAATAAGCTCGCGTGGCAACGATGGCGTAATCAATTCACGCGGCTGAGGCAGAGTGGAGAAACCAATGGTTACGTGGAGGTAAGAGAGTTCTGGAGTGTAAATGGAAAAATGAAAGATGAAGCGTGAATGGAAGGTGGCTAGAGGAGATCCTTTGGGATTCTCTAGCCTTGACTTTGAAGGGAATTAAATTCTGGAGTTCTCTCTACAGAAAGTTTAATTCATTATTCTCAAAAGTCTCTTACAAGAGGTGGTGGCATGTCTATATATAGGACTAAAAGTCCCTCCTATCTAGCACATGCCTAACACCTTTTACACATGCTTTTAATAAAAGTAAAAGAAATACTACACTAAACTAATTGGGCTTGGGCCCAAGTCATCATCCCCTCCCCCTTGGAAAGGATTTGTCCTCAAATATGATGGTGCTTTTGAAGACTTATTTTTGTTAGCTTCATAAGGGTTCCTCCTGGGTCAAATATCCATCTGCAATAAGCATCAAACATATCTCTAATTAGTTTTCTTTGACCCAATAAGATATATAAAAGAATATGTGTAGAAGAAGGTTTCCAAATTTTGAAATTTTTAATTTTAATATAACAAAGAAACCTTTCTTCATTTGAAATTTTATTTGTATCTTGAGTTATTGGTAACCATAAAGGTAACCATAACCCAAGTTGGAACTTTGCATGTGTTGAAAGTGATAACATTTTTAAAGATGGAGTGGCCAATTCTTTGAAAGAAAAGTGAAATTTGGAAAATTCAAATATAAATGGAGAAAAGTGAGAGAATAGAAAACCTCCCCTTAAGAATCTAGCTTCTAGGCTAGGAGGAGATGTTGCCTTTAGTTGCCTTTTCTTTTCTTCCATTTTTATTCTTTCAACTTCTTCCTTTTCTCTTCTTTGTGCTTCTTTTCTCTCTTTCTCTCTTCTTTCCTCTTCTTCTCTTCTTTCTCTTTCTTCCTCTTTTCTTCTCTTGTTTTCTTCTTCTTCTCTTTTCTCTTGCTCTCTTCTTTTCTCTTCTTCTCTTCTCTCTCTTTCTTCCTCTTCTCTTCTATTTCGTTCTTCCTCTTCTTTTCTTTCCTTTTCTCTTCTCTCTTTTTCTCTTTTCTCTCTTACTTCTTGCTTTTGTTTTTCTCTTTTTAATCTCTCAATTCTATATTTGCTTGTCTCTTCCCATAGCCTCCTAAGGTTTTCTAGAAACTCACTTTCCCTATGGAAGAACCCACTTAAATTTTGAATGAATGACTCACCTTCTCTAATAAGCTCTCTCATAAGTTTTAAGTTTCTTTCAATTTCTTGAGGCACAAACTTTCTTCTCATACAAGCTTTCAATTCATTCCAACCATGAATGGGATATTTTCTACCCATCGTAACATGGTATTGCCTATCATCCCACCACTCTCTTGCATGCTTTTTAAAACTAGAAGTGTAAAGGTTAAGAATATAAGATTCATTATCTCTAGAATAGAAGGATTCATATTTACGTTTTCTCACCATGAATGAATGCATGTCATTAATTTCCTTTTCCCAAGCTAGGTATGTTAATGCACCAATATCATCACCAAAGAATGAAATATTTTCACTAGCTTGTTTATACAAATCATCTTCAATCCTATCAAATTCATAAGATGAACAAGACTTCCTTCTAGCTTTATCATGTTCTCTTTTGATGCCTTTGTAACTAAGTTGCTTATCAAAATTAAAATTCCTAGAAGACCTATATGAATAACAAGACATCTTTGTTTCTAAAAGTTTTTCTAGTGTAAAAGATTTACAAGATTCACACTTAGACAAGCCCCTGGTAAGAGAGGTGAGTCATGAAGACTGCTTAAGTACCAAGTCTTGCCTTGCCAGAAATGTCTTAGGTTACTACTAGTTATCCTTTAAACTAAAATCACTTTTAAAATCAAAGAACACAACTCACAAACAATCAAACAATTAAACACTAAAAGACGAGACTTTTCGGACTCTAATGTGACAAGGCTTAGAGTTTAATCCCTTTTAGCCTAAATCACCCCTAAACATAAGACACAAAAAATTTAAACACAAACAAGAAAAGTTTTGCCAAGAGTTTGAAAGAGCACCAAGGACTCTTCCAAGAAACTTGGACTTTGAATGGCCTTTTAAAATGAAATTAAGAAAACTAACAATAAAGCCTATTACAAAACGAGATGAATTCAAATCAATTACAAATAAAGACAGCTACTACGGTCCTGGTCCACTTGTTGTGCGCAATGAATACACTCTTGTTGTTGTTAACCAACCTTGGATCTCCTAGCTTTTGTCTAATCTTCCCTTTCACTTGGTCTTGTGCAATTGAGACATTGACTCATTCCTATTTGCTCTCAAACTGTTCCAAGTATTCTGCACAGTTAATTTTCAACCAAAATCAACAGGATATTCATTCAATATTATCATTTACATCACTTACAAGCTAAAACAAAATAGCAATTCACAACAAAGGGTAAGTTAGACAACTTCCCTATTTGAATGGTTGTTTCTAGCCTGTTTCAAGCTCCACACTGAGGTGTTCCTGCTACTGTTTCTTCAGTAATATTCTGCTCAACTAATGATTCATTCACATCAGCTCTGCACACATAAATCTCAACAAAATCCAGCAACAGAATCCAGCAAGTGCAAATGGACAGTGAATTAAATTCAGATTGGATGTAATTCAATGCAGAAACTAACCACCTAATTAATTCAAACGCCAAGTCAGAACTGAAATTTAGGTGCTTTAATCACTTCTTAAAACTGGAGGATGCATTGGCAATTAAAAACAATTTGATGCACAACTGATTATGACATGAGCAGCCTTTTCAGAAAAATTAGTGAATTACACTGGGCAGAAACAATTGACCAAACTAGTCAAGAACAATGTCCTAAACTAATTCAGACATCAGTGGACCATGCTAATCAAATAAGTGGACAAAGAGTAATGTGAGGCAAAATCAGAAATTGGCAGTTTTAAAACAGTGTTGTTGCACTTCCAGAAATGCTCATAAAACAATCAACACATTATACGTCTTTATCAAATCATAATCAACATTCAACATGCCCAATTAAACCATGAAATCAACAGTTCATTTTCAAAACAGTGAGTATATCAATGAATTCAGCAGGCAATGTTTGAAACTAAAATGAGTGCAATGACAGTTTAAACATTCACAAGTACAAATAGCATCACCAGGAAATCAATAATCAATGAAAACAACAGTTATTTCAGTTGCAGTTGCAACAAATCATAGCTGCTCCATTCTAATTACTCCAACTTCTTTTCCTGCACAATGAACATAGTCAACAAATGGTTAATTGAAATTGAACTCTCTTGCAAATGCCAAGGAATTTTAGGCTAAATTAGCCTTACTAAGCTCACAGCACTGAGGTTTCTCTTTAAAAATTTAAACACTCAAATGAAAAGTTTAAAAGAGAAATTTTCAGTCTAGGCCAGAGAATCCTGTGGATCACCACCACCTAATATGCTACCATTCACACTTACCTTCTTTCAAATCCCAAAAACCAGGATGGAATCAGATTTCTCAATCATGAAAATTGGCTAGGCTAAACAAGGTAAAGTGAAGGACAAAACAAATCACAAGGTAATGGAATGACAAAAACAGCAGAGCAACTGACTTGAGATCAGATTAATAAAGCAAAGAAAAGATCCAATTAGGATTCAGCAGAACATGATTAATATGTGAGAGACAAAACTAGATAACCAACAAAGACAAACAAGAAGCAAAGCTATCAAGAAGGAAAGCACTCAAAAATGAACCTAAGAATTGCTCTAGAGGGCATTAAGAAAGCAAGAAAAAAAAAACAAGCAAGTTAGATCAGAAACAGTTAAGTGACTCCAGTACTGAATTTTACAAAAACATTTGATAAAATACCCCAACAAAATTAGTTCATAACTGATAATGTTTTCAGTTTCTGATTTGGAGCTTGTCTTAGTTGGATTGCATAAGGTCTGAACGCTTTCTAAACTTGTATAGATTTTCTTTTTGACTTGTTTTGATTTCATTCAACAGACCCTAGCTCTTACTACAATCCAACTGAATCATAAGTGCACAAAATAAAATGACAGTACTGCACTATACTTGCTTCATAAAAAAAAATTGACTTAAAATGGTGGTTTCAAAAGGTGAAAGATGCACAAAGGCTGATATAACTCGAATTAAACTATCTCAACATCTTTAAAACATCAAAACAAACCTGTTTTGCATTAAAATTGGAACATAGTAATTCGACAATTGAACTTGCAATAGCCAATTATGCAATCAAACAGCTCAACCACACCACCAGTTTTAAGTTTTGTTGAGTCAATTGACAAATTATTGATGAAACTGACTTTAAAACAGCAATTTGAAGCTTGAACACGACACAAGGAAGTTAATGCAAGATTTCCAGCAAGATCTATATGCCAGAACAGATTTTAAAACAGAAAAAAAAAACTAGACTCAAACAAGACAATGCAGATCGGTCAACTGCAACTTTGATATTGTTGGAGTTTTCACAAGATGCCACCAAGCTATTTGCTTCAGCAATTTATGGCTTAAGTGGTGTGCACCTGATACGAACTCATTCAAGCCTTTTATCATCGAAATAATATGTATTGGCCATGACAATAAACACAAATCAGAATACACATCAACAACACTTAAATCTGAGATTACGGTCACTTTTGCATGCACCCGAGCTCACAATGACTATATCATAGCTCATGGTGTACAGCCACTGATCATATAATCCAAAATCTCAGAAAAAAATCAAATACAGCTTTGAACACAGAATTTATGACATTTTAAGCAATTAAACATAGCTGTAAACATGACAGAATATGATTCATCAATGAAAATGACTCAAATGAACAAATGGACCGATTAAAATGAGGAAAAGACTCAAAGAAAAGCTAGCACACACAAATAGACTCAACCAGAACCTAATGAACATATCAACACCAAAACACATGAATCAACACAAGACAGAACGAATCATAATGAAAAACACGAATATTGAAGAGATTCAACAAGAATGAATAAGATCAAGACAGAATCGAAACAACTCGTGAATTTCATAACAACGCAAGAAACTTAAACTCAAATCAGAGACGCGAATCAATGGAGAGAGATACTTAGCTTGCGAAGCGCGGAGGAACCTGAGCTCTGATTACCACATGATAGCTGACGGCTTGAACTGAATAGGAAGACGACGTGAAATCTGGGTTCGATCGAGATGAAGATCCGGGAAACAGCGGAAGAAACAAATTTATTCAAGAACCCTAGGATTTGGATTCGAAGATGAACAGCCATGAACAATCCATAGATTCGAGGTTTGTTCGGTTGAAAGGTGGAGAGGTGATCTTAATCGGCGAGAAAGGTGAGGTTCTGTGATGACAATGTGGTTCGTGGTGTAAGAGCTCTCTCTCGAGAGTGAAGTAGATGAAGATTCGCGAAATGAAGATGTAGTGTTGTGCTGATGGAAACTCGCGAAGCTCGCGTGACAATGATGGCGTAATCAATTCACGCGGTTGAGGCAGAGTGGAGAAACCAATGGTTACGTGGAGGTAAGAGAGTTGTGGATTGTAAATGGAAAAGTGAAAGATGAAGCGTGAATGGAAGGTGGCTAGAGGAGATCCTTTGGGATTCTCTAGCTTTGACTTTGAAGGGAATTAAATTCTGGAGTTCTCTCTACAGAAAGTTTAATTCATTATTCTCAAAAGTCACTTACAAGAGGTGGTGGCATGTCTATATATTGGACTAAAAGTCCCTCCTATCTAGCACATGCCTAACACCTTTTACACATGCTTTTAATAAAAGTAAAAGAAATTGTACACTAAACTAATTGGGCTTGAGCCCAAGTCATCAGTGGAGGAAGTGGAGGAAGAGGAGGAAGTGGAGGAAGTGGAGGAAGTGGAGGAAGTTGACGAATTGGACGAAGTGGACGAAGGCGACAAAGTGGAGGAAGTAGAGGAAGTGGAGCAAGTAGAGGAAGAGGACGAAGTGGAGGAAGTGGAGGAAATGGAGGAAGTGGACGAAGTGGATGTAGCGGAGGAAGTGGAGGAAGTTGAGGAAGAGGACGAAGTGGAAGAACTGGAGGAAGTTGACGAAGTGAACGAAGAAGACGAAGTGGAGGAAGAGGACGAAGTTGAAGAAGTGGAAGAAGTGGAGGAAGTGGAGGAAGTTCACGATGTGGACGAAGTGGAGGAAGTTGAGGAAGAGGAGGAAGTGGAGGAAGTTGAGGAAGTGGACGAAGTGGATGAAGTGGTGGAATTGGACGAAGTGGACAAAGTGGACGAAGTGGACGAAGCGGACAAAATGGAAGAAGCGGACGAAGTTGACGAAGTGGACGAAGTTGAAATAGTGGAGGAAGTGGACGAAGTGGAGGAAGTAGAGGAAGTGGAGGAAGTAGAGGACGTGGACCGAGTGGAGGAAGTGAAGGAAGTGGACGAAGTTAACGAAGTTGAGGAAGTGGAGGATGTGGAGAAAGTTGAAGAAGTGGAGGAAGTGGTCGAAGTGGACGAAGTGGAGGAAGTGGAGCAAGTTGACGAAGTGGAGGAAGTGGAGGATGTGGAGGAAGTTGACGAACTGGACTAAGTGGACAAATTGGAGAAAGTGGAAGAAGTGGAGCAAGTGGAGGAAGAGGATGAAGTGCACGAAGTAGAGGAAGTTGACGAAGTGGAGGAAGTCGACGAAGTGGAGGAAGCAGACGAAGTTGACGAAGTTGAGGAAGTGGAGGAAGTGGATGAGGTGGAGGAAGTGGAGGAAATGGACGAAGTGGAGCAAGTGAAGGAAGTGGACAAAGTCGACGAAGTGGAGGAAGTGGAGGTAGTGGAGAAAGTTGAGGAAGTTGAGGAAGGGACAAAGTGGAGGAAGTGGAGGAAGAGGACGAAGAGGACAAAATGGAGGAAGTGAAGGAAGTGGAGGAAGTGGAGAAAGAGGACGAAGTGGACGAAGTAGAGGAAGTTGACAAAGTAGAGGAAGTCGACGAAGTGGAGGAAGCGGACGAAGTTCACGAGGTGGAGGAAGTGGAGGAAGTGGATGAGGTGGAGGAAGTGGACGAAGTGGAGCAAGTGAAGGAAGTGGACGAAGTTGACGAAGTGGAGGAAGTGGAGGAGCTGGAGGAAGTGGAAGAAGTGGAGGAAGTGGAGGAAGTGATCGAAGTGGACGAATAGGAAGAACTGGAGGAAGTGGAGAAAGTTGAGGAAGTTGAGGAAGTGTACAAAGTGGAGGAAGTGGAGGAAGTTGACGAAGTGGAGGAAGTGGACGAACTGGAAGAAGTGGAGGAAGTTGACGAAGTGGAGGAAGTGGATAATGTGGAGGAAGTGGAAGAAGTGGAGGAAGTGATCGAAGTGGACGAACTGGAAGAAGTGGAGGAAGTGGAGAAAGTTGTGGAAGTTGAAAAAGTGGATAAAGTGGAGGAAGTGGATGAAGTGGAAGAAGTGGAGGAAGTTGACGAAGTGCACGAAGTGGAGGAAGTGGAGGAAGTTGAGGAAGTGGAGGAAGTGGAGGAAGAGGAGGAAGTAGAGTAAGTGGAGTAAGTGGAGGAAGTTGACGAATTGGACGAAGTGGACGAAGGGGACAAAGTGGAGGAAGTAGAGGAAGTGGAGCAAGTGGAGGAAGATGACGAAGTGGAGGAAGTGGAGGAAGTGGAGGAAATGGAGGAAGTGGAGGAAGTTGAGGAAGAGGATAAAGTGGACGAAGTGGAAGAACTGGAGGAAGTTGACGAAGCGGACGAAAAAGACGAAGTGGAGGAAGAGGACGAAGTGGACGAAGTGGAAGAAGTGGAGGAAGTGGAGGAAGTTGATGAAGTGAAGGAAGTGGAGGAAGTTGAGGAAGAGGAGGAAGTGCAGGAAGTGAAGGAAGTGGAGGAAGTTGAGGAAGTGGAGGAAGTGGAGGATGTGGAAGAAGCGGAGGAAGTGGAGGAAGTGATCGAAGTGGACGAACCGGAAGAAGTGCAGGAAGTGGAGAAAGTTGTGCAAGTTGAAGAAGTGGACAAAGTGGAGGAAGTGGAGGAAGTTGACGAAGTGGAGGAAGTTAACGAAGTGGACGAAGTAGACAAAGGGGACAAAGTGGAGGAAGTGGAGCAAGTGGAGCAAGTCGATGAAGAGGACGAATTGGACGAAGTGGAGGAAGTGGAGGAAACAAAGGTTGTGAAGGAAGAGGACGAAGTGGACGAAGCGGAGGAAATGGGGGAAGTCGAGGTAGAGGACGAAGTGGACGAAAAGGAAGAAGTAGAGGAAGATGACGACGCGGACGAAGAAGACGAAGTGGAGGAAGAGGACGAAGTCGACGAAGCGGAAGAAGTGGAGGAAGTGGAGGAAGTGGAGGAAGTTGTCGAAGTGGACGAATCGGGCGAAGTGGACGAAGTGGACAAAGTGGACGAAGTGGGCGAAGTGGGCGAAGTGGACGAAGTGTGCGAAGTGGACGAAGTTGACGAAGTGGGCGAAGTGGACGAAGTGGATGAAGTGGACGAAGCGGACGAAATGGAAGAAGTGGACGATGTTTACGAAGTGGAGGAAGCGGACGAAGTTGACGACGTGGAGGAAGTGGAGGAAGTAGAGGAAGTGGAGGAAGTGGTCAAAGTGGACGAACTGGAAGAAGTGGAGGAAGTGGAGAAAGTGGAGGAAGTTCAGGAAGTGGACAAAGGGGACGCAGTGGAGGAAGTGCAGCAAGTTGACCAACTGGAGGAAGTGGAGGAAGTTGACGAATTGGACGAAGTGGACGAAGGAAGTGGAGGAAGAGGACGAAGTGGACGAAGTAGAGGAAGTGGAGGAAGTGGAGGAAATGGAGGTAGTGGAGGAAATGGACGAAGTGGATGTAATGGAGGAAGTGGAGGAAGTTGAGGAAGAGTACAAAGTGGACGAAGTGGGCGAAGTGGGCGAATTGAACGAAGTGGACGAATTGGAAGAAGTGGAGGAAGTTAACGAAGCGGACGAAGAAGACGAGGTGGATGAAGAGGGGGAAGAGGAAGAAGAGGACAAAGTGGAAGAAGTGGACGAAGTGGAGGAAGTTGACGAAGTGGATGAAATGTAGTTAATTGAGGAAGACGACTAAGTGGACGAAGTGGAAGAGTAGAGGAAGTGGAGGAAGTTGACGAAGTGGACGAATTGGACGAAGTTGATGAAGTTGACGAAGTGGAGGAGGTGGACGAAGTGGAGGAAATGGAGGAAGTGGACAAAGTGAACGAAATGGAGCAAGTTGACGAAGTTGATGAAGTGGAGGAAAAAGAGGAAGTGGAGGAACTGGAGGAAGTGGACGGAGTAGAGGAAGTAGAGGAAGTGGACGGAGTAGAGGAAGTAGAGGAAGTGGACGAAGTAGAGGAAGTGGAGGAAGTGGACACTGTGGACGAAGTGGAGGAAATTAACGAAGTGGAGGAAGTTGAAGAAGTTGAGGAAGTGGTCGAAGTGGACGAACTGGAAGAAGTAGAGGAAGTGGAGGAGGTTGAGGAAGTGGATGAAGTGGAGGAAGTGGACGAAGTGGAGGAAGCGGACAAAGCGGACGAAGTGGAGGAAATTGACGAAGTGGAGGAAGTGGAAGAAGTGGAGGAAGTTGTCGAAGTGGACGAAGTGGAAGAAGTTAAGGAAGTGGACAAAGTGGAGGAAGTGGAGGAAATGGTGGAAGTGGAGGAAGTCGAGCAAGTTGTTGAAGTGGAAGAAGTGGAGGAAGTGGAGGAAGTGGAGAAAGTTAACGAAGTGGGCGAAGTGGACGAAGCGGACGAAGTGGAAGAAGTGAAGGAAGTTGATGAAATGGACGAAGTGCACGAAGTTGAGGAAGTGAACGAAGTGGACGAAGTGGACGACGTGGACAAAGTGGACGAAGTGGACGAAATGGATGAAATTGACCAAGTGGAGGAAGTGGAGGGAGTTGACGAAGAGGAAGTGGAGGAAGTTGACGAAGTGGATGAAGTGTAGTTAATTGAGGAAGACGACTAAGTGGACGAAGTAGAAGAGGGGAGGAAATGGAGGAAGTTGACAAATTGGACGACGTTGACGAAGTGGAGGAGGTGGACGAAGTGGAGGAAATGGAGGAAGTGGACAAAGTGAACGAAATGGAGGAAGTTGACGAAGTTGATGAAGCGGAGGAAAAAGAGGAAGTGGAGGAACTGGAGGAAGTGGACGAAGTGGACACTGTGGACGAAGTGGAGGAAATTAACGAAGTGGAGGAAGTTGAAGAAGCTGAGGAAGTGGTCGAAGTGGACGAACTGGAAGAAGTGGAGGAAGTGGAGGAAGTGGAGGAAGTTGAGGAAGTGGAGGAAGTGGACGAAGTGGAGGAAGTGGACGAAGTGGAGGAAGCGGACAAAGTGGACGAAGTGGAGGAAGTGGAAGAAGTGGAGGAAGTGGTCGAAGTGGACGAACTGGAAGAAGTAGAGGAAGTGGAGGAAGTTAAGGAAGTGGACAAAGTGGAGGAAGTGGAGGAAGTGGAGGAAATGGTGGAAGTGGAGGAAGTGGAGGAAGTTGATGAAGTGGAAGAAGTCGAGGAAGTGGAGGAAGTGGAGAAAGTTGACGAAGTGGGCGAAGTCGACGAAGTGGACGAAGCGGACGAAGTGGAAGAAGTGAACGAAGTTGACGAAGTGGAGGAAGCGGAGGAAGTGGACAAAGTTGAGGAAGTGGACGAAGTGGAGGACGTGGACAAAGTGGACGAAGTGGACGAAATGGATGAAATTGACCAAGTGGAGGAAGTGGAGGAAGTTGACGAAGAGGAAGAGGAAGTTGACGAAGTGGAAGTTGAAGAAGTTAAGGAAGTGGTTGAAGTGGACGAACTGGAAGAAGTGGAGGAAGTGGAGGAAGTTGAGGAAGTGGACGAAGTGGAGGAAGGGGACGAAGTGGAGGAAGTGGACGAAGCGGAGGAAATGGAAGATGTCGAGCAAGTGGACGAAGTGGTCGAAGTGGACGAAGTTGACGAAGGGGGCGAAGTGGACGATGTGGAGGAAGTGGAGGAAGTGGAGGAAGTGAACGAACTGGACGAACTGGATGAAGTTGGCGAAGTGGACGAAGTAGACGAAGTCGACGAAGTGGACAAAGTGGACGAAGTGGATGAAGTGGCCGAAGTGGCCGAACTGGACGAAGTGGACAAAGTGGACAGAATGGAAGTAGTGGAGGAAGTTGAAGAAGTTGACGAAGACGACGAACTGGACATAGTGGAGGAAGTGGACGATGTTGACGAAGTGGAGGAAGTGGAGGAAGTGGAAGGAGTGGAGGAAGTGGAGGTAGTGGACGAAGTTGAAGAAGTGGACGAAGATGACGAAGTGGACGTAGTGGAGGAAGTGGACGAAGTGGAGGAAGTTTAGGATGTTGACAAAGTTGACGAAGTGGACGAAGTGGACGAAGTAGACGAAGTGGACAAAGGGGACGAAGTGGAGCAAGTGGAGGAAGTGGGGGAAGAGGACGAAGTGGAGGAAATCGAGGAAGTAGACGAAGTGGACGAAGTTGACGAAGTGCAGGAAGTGGACGAAGTGGAGGAAGAGGACGAAGTTGACAAAGTTGACGAAGTGGAGGAAGTTGACGAAGTGGACGAAGTAAATGAAGTGGAGGAAGTGCAGGAGTTGGAAGAAGTGGATGAAGTGGAGGATGTTGACAAAGTGGACGAAGTGGAGGAAGTGGAAGAAGTGGAGGAAGTGGACGATGTGGACAAAGTGGACGACGGTGACGAGGTGGAAGAAGTGGAGGAAGTGGAGGAAGCGGAGGGAGTTGACGAAGTGGAGGAAGTGGAGGAAGTGGTAGAAGTGGACGAAGTCGAGGAAGTCGAGGAAGTGGACGAAGTCGAGGAAGTTGACGAAGTGGAGGAAGTGGACGAAGTGGAGGAAGTGGACGAAGTTGACGAAGTGGAGGAAGTGGAGGAAGTTGACGAAGTGGAGGAAGTAGTGGAAGTTGACGAAGTGCAGGAAGTGCAGGAAGTTGACGAAGTGGACGATGGGGACGAAGGGAACGAAGTGGAGAAAGTGGAGGAAGTGGAGGAAGTGGACGAAGACGTTAAAATGGACGAAGTGGATGAAGTTGACGACGCGGACGAAGTGGGCGAAGTGGAGGAAAAGGAGGAAGTTGAAGAAGTGGACCAAATGGAGGAAGTGGACGAAGAGATCGAAGAGGACGAAGTGCACGAGTTGGACGAAGTTGACGAAGTGGACGAAGTGGACGAAGTGAAGGAAGTGGACCAAGTGGACGAAGTGGACGAAGTGGGCGAAGTGGGCGAAGTGGGCGAAGTAGACGAAGTGGACGAAGTCGACAAAGTGGACAAAGTGGACGAAGTGGCCAAAGTGGCCGCAGTGGCCGAAGTGGACGAAGTGGACGAAGGGGCCGAACTGGAAGAAGTGGAGGAAGTGGAGGAAGTCGAGGAAGTGGACGAAGTTGATGAAGTGGACGAAGTGAAGGAAGTGGAGGAAGTGGAGGAAATGGAGGAAGTGGAGGAACTGGAGGAAGATGACGAAGTTGAAGAAGTGGAAGAAGTTGAGAAAGTGGACGAAGTGGAGGAAGTGTAGGAAGTGGACGAAGTTGAGAAAGTGGACGAAGTTGACGAAGTGGACGAAGTGGATGAAGTAGGCAAAGTGGAGGAAGTGGACGAAGTGGAAGAAGTGGAGGATATGGACGAAGTGAAGGAAGTGGACGAAGTGGAGGAAGTTCACGAAGTTCAGGAAGTGGAAGTAGTGGAGGAAGTGGAGGTAGGAGAGGAAGTCGAGGAAGTGGAGGAAGTTGTCGAAGTGGACGAAGTAAACGAAGTGGAGGAAGTTGATGAGGTGGAAGAAGTGGAGGAAGTGGAGGAAGTTGACAAAGTGGAGGAAGTGGAGGAAGTGGAGAAAGTGGAAGAAGTGGACGAAGTGGAGGAAGTGGATGATGTGGATGAAGTTGACGAGCTGGAAGAAGTGGAGGAAGTGGAGGAAGCGGACGAAGTTGACGAAGTGGATAAAGTGGAGGAAGTGGTAGAAGTGGACGAAGTCGAGGAATTCGAGGAAGTGGACGAAGTGGATGAAGTGCAGGAAGTTGACAAAGTGGAGGAAGTGGACGAAATTGACGAAGTGGACGAAGTGGAGGAAGTTGACGAAGTGGAGGAAGTTGGCGAAGTGCAGGAAGGGGAGGAAGTTGAAGAAGTGGACGAAGTGGACGAAGGGGACGAAGGGGACAAAGTGGAGGAAGTGGAGGAAATGGAGGAAGATGACGAAGTTGAAGAAGTGGAAGAAGTGGCCGAAGTGAAGGAACAAGAGGTAGTGGAGGATGTGCAGGATGTGGACGACGTGGAGGATGTGGACGAAGTGGACAAAGTGAACAAAGTGGACAAAATGGAAGTAGTGGAGGAAGTGGAGGAAGTTGAAGAAGTGGACGAAGATGACGAACTTGACGTAGTGGAGGAAGTGGACGAAGTGGAGGAAGTGTAGGAAGTGGACGATGTTGACGAAGTGGAGGAAGTAGAGGAAGTGGACGAAGTGGAAGGAGTGGAGGAAGTGGAGGTAGAGGACGAAGTTGAAGAGTGGACGAAGATGACGAAGTGGACGTAGTGGAGGAAGTGGACGAAGTGGAGGAAGTGTAGGAAGTGGACGAAGTTGACGAAGTGGAGGAAGTGGACAAAGTGGACGAAGTAGACGAAGTGGAGAAAGGGGACGAAGTGGAGGAAGTGGGGGAAGTGGACGAAGTGGAGGAAATCGAGGAAGTAGACGAAGTGGACGAAGTGGACAAAGTGGAGGAAGTGGATGAAGTGGAGGAAGAGAACGAAGTTGACCAAGTTGACGAATTGGACGAAGTGGACGAAGTTGACGAAGTGGAGGAAGTTGACGAAAGGGAGGAAGTGGAGGAGGTGGAGGAAGTGAAGGAAGTGGAGGAAGATGACGAAGTTGAAGAAGTGGAAGAAGTGGCGAAGTGGAGGAACTAGAGGTAGTGGACGAAGTGGACGACGTGGAAGAAGTGGAGGATGTGGACGAAGTGGACAAAGTGAACAAAGTGGACAAAATGCAAGGACAGGACGAAGTGGAGAAAGTTGAAGAAGTGGACGAAGATGACGAAGTGGAGGAAGTGGAGGAAGTGGAGGAAGTGGACGAAGTAGATAAAGTGGACGAAGTGAACGAAGTGGTAAAAAGTGAAGGAAGTGGAGGAACTGGTCGAAGAGGACGAAGTGGAAGAAGTTGACGAAGAGGACGAAGTGGAAGAAGTGGAGGAAGTGGAGGAAGTGGACGAAGAGCAGGAAGTGGATGAAGTGGACGAAGTGGAGGAAGTTGACGAAGTGGAAGAAGTTGACGAAGTGGAGGAAGTTGACGAAGTGGTGGAAGTGAAGGAAGTGGAGGAAGTTGACGAAGTGGACGAAGTGGACGAAGGGGGCAAAGGGGACGAAGTGGAGGAAGTGGAGGAAGTGGAGGAAATGGAGGAAGTGGAGGAAGTGGAGGAAGATGACGAAGGTGAAGAAGTGGAAGAAGTGGAGGAAGTGGAGGAAGTGGAGGAAGTATAGGAAGTGGAGAAAGTAGAGGACGTGGACGAAGCGGACGAAGTTGACGAAGTGGACGAAGTGGCTGAAGTGGACGAAGTGGGGGAAGTTGATGAAATGGACGAAGTTGACGAGGTGGAAGAAGTGGAGGAAGTGCAGGAAGCGAACGGAGTTGACCAAGTGGAGGAAGGGGAGGAAGTGGTAGAAGTGGATGAAGTGGAGGAAGTTGACGAAGTGAAGGAAGTGGAGGAAGTGCAGGAGGTTGGCGAAGTGGACGAAGTGGATGAAGTGGATAAAGCGGAGGAAAAGGAGGAAGTTGACGAATTGGAGGAAGTGGACGGAGTTGACGAAGTGGACAAAGTGGACGAAGTTGACGAAGTGGACGACGTGGACGACGTGGAGGAAGTTGACGAAGTGGAGGAAGTGGAGGAAGTGGAAAAAGTGAAGGCAGTGGGGGAAGTGGAGGAAGTGAAGGAAGTGGAGGAACTGGTCGAAGAGGACGAAGTGGAAGAAGTTGACGAAGAGGACGAAGTGGAAGAAGTTGACGAAGAGGACGAAGTGGAAGAAGTGGAGGAAGTGGAGGAAGTGGACGAAGTTGACGAAGTGGAGGAAGTGGACGAAGAGGAGTGATAACAGTTGAAAAACTGTTATTTTCATGCTTAAAATTGATACTAAAAGCAACCTTTAGACTTAGAAACTAGCTTGAAATCATACCTTTTATCCATATTTTCATAAATAAGAGAGCTGGACAGGTTTATGCTTGATTTCAGTGTTTTTGTGCAGGTTTTAAGGTGAATTTGGTGCAAAGAGTGAAGAAGGAGAGAAGTGACAATAGAAAAGACAAGAAAGAGTGCAAAAAGAGAAGACGAAGGCACCGCTCAGCGGCAAACTACCGCTGAGCGGCACTCAGGAGGTTGCGGGAGTCACGCTGAGGGGCAAAATGGCCGCTGAGGGGAAGAAAAGGACGCGCAACTACCGCTGAGCGGTAAATACCGCTGAGCGGCACTTTTGGGCTTGGGCTTTTGTAATCTTTTGTAACTCTAAATTAGTATATAAGGGCTTGCACGTCCTATAGTTAGGTATCTTTGGCAGAAACGAGGCAAATACTCTCTCTTCCACCCCTTTGAAGGAGGATCTTGGATGCTCAGGCTACCTCTTCACCTTTATTGGGTTTATTCTTTCATTGTTATTCATCTAGGTTCACCATGAATATGGTGAACTAAACCTTGTATGTTTGTTGGGGAATCAATGTAATCTCTTGAAGCTCTCATATATGGATTTGTTGAGTACATCTTTGAAGTAAGACATATGCTTTCTTTCATCATTAGTTAGGGTTTTTCCTCTTTGCTCAATGCTTGCATTGTTTAACTCATTCTAATGCATGATTATTGGTTTTGTCGATACGGACACGTACGGGGAAGTCTAGATCCGGGGAATTTCTCCCAATATTTTACTGACAACATTATATTGGTTGCCTTTAAGCTCCTGCAGTCATGAACTAATCATTAGGAATGCTAGGAATTGTATGAACTATTTGATTAGGGAGAAGCCATCTAGAATGGTACATTAGAGAGTGGCATTAACAATGATGATTTGAATGTTGAATTCCTAAAATATATGAGAGTGGATGAGATGAAATTGACCCCCAACAACATATTCATTCATATATTCCATTGAAAGTGTTTATCTTTAGTCTTTGCCATTGATCAAATTCATGCATACATGTTTATTTTCTGTCTTGCATTTTAAAATCTAAATATTTCGTTTGTAAGTCCTAGCTAATCAACAAATCACACAACTAAACTAGGCCGTGAGTCCTTTGGGAAGAACGATACTTGGTCTTACCAAGTTTTATTACTTGAACGATTCGGTCATACTTGCCGATTGTGAAACAAGTTTGTGACATCATATTTTGGTGCTTACAAATTTGTCCATCAAGTTTTTGGCGCCGTTGCCGGGGATTCGTGGTTTAACTGGTTAATTTGTGTGATTATTGATTATCTTTGACTTTAATTTTGAATTTCTGTTTTTATTTTTCTGTTTTTATCTTTTTATCTTTTTAGGATTAGGTTAGATTTTATATTTTTATCTTTTTATCTTTTTAGATTTGATTAAATTAGATTTTATTTTGTTAGGTTAGATTTTATTAGATTTTATTTTATCTTTATCTTTTAGATTTTATTTTTAGGTTAGATTTTATTTTATCTTTTTAGAATAGATTTTATTTTATCTTTTATCTTTCTATCTTCTAAATCTTTTATCTTCTTATCTTCTGAATCTTTTATCTTTTCATCTTTTGAATATATATCCTCTTTTATATCTTTTTGTGCTAACAAATCTTTTCTAGGGTTTTGTTTTCTTGTGCATGCAGGAAGCAATTAGAACTAGAAGTAAGAAAACAACAGAACCACTACTTGAAGGCCTAGACGAGAGTAGAAGGAGGAGAAGAATCAGAACGTCCAGAGAACTTTTCCCTTCTCCTGAAACTCTCTTACATTCATCACCACAAGGTTCTGTTCATAGCACAGGAAGTATGGAGGGCAATAATGTTAGAAGAACTCTTGCAGATTACACTAATCTTGCTGGACCTCAGCACTTCAATAGCATAGCTAGACCTAGAGTCAATGCTGCCAACATGGAGGTTAAACCAGCACTGATACAACTGGTGAAGAGTAATCAGTTTCATGGGTTATCTCACGAAAGCCCATATGAGCACCTGACCACTTTTAATGAGATTTGCAATACAGTCAAGATTAATGGGGTGCCAGACGATGCAATCAAACTTAGCTTGTTTCCTTTCTCATTGGGAGGCAATGCTAAGCTTTGGTTGAACTCTTTTCCAGAAGAAAGTTTCACAGAGTGGGAAGCAGTGGTTACAAAGTTTCTAAACAAATATTTCCCACAATCTAAGGTGACTAAAGGAAAGCAAGAGATATCTTCATTCAATCAGGGCATGGAGGAATCACTGGGACATGCATGGGATAGGTATAAAAGCTTGTTACGTAAAACTCCCACGCATGGCTTTGAGGATCAAGAAGTAGTCCTAACTTTCCTTGGAGGGCTTGGTTCACAAACCAAGATGATGCTGGATGCCTCAGCTGGAGGCAATATCAAATGGAAGACTCCAGAGGAAGCAACTGAAATTATTGAAAATATGGCTACAAGTGATAATGAGCTTCACAATGAAAGAGGCGCCCCTATGCAACAGAAAGGGGTTCTTCAATTACAAACCCATGATGCTCTGCTAGCCCAGAATAAAATTCTGACTCAACAGCTGGAAACTCTGTCCAAAACTCTTGCTTCACTACCTAAAGAGTTAAAATCTGCTGCACAGGTACAAACCCAGTTATGCGAATTATGTGGGGGAGATCACATCAATGGCCAATGTGCTTTTCTTGTGGAAGCCGTGGAGGATGTTAATTTCATGGCTAATCAGTTTCCATACAGTCAAGGGAATTATAATCAGGGTTGGAAACCACATCCAAGTATTGGCCAAGGACAAACTGGGCAGGCTAATCAATATAATAAGCAGCAGCAACCAACCATGTGGCAACAATTATCTATGCTTAATGAACGATCAACAAGGTTGGAAGAAACTCTTCAGCAATTCATACAGAAAACTGAATCTTCTCAAAAGAGCACTGAAGCTGCTATAAAGAATTTGGAGATTCAGATGGGTCAGATTACCAAGCAATTGGAAGAAAGACCACACAGAAACTTTGGGGCTAATACTGAGGTTAACCCCAGAGAAGAGTGCAAAGTGGTCAAGAGTGTAAATGAAGAGATCATTGAGTTAGAAGAAGATGACACAGAAGAGAGAAGAGAAGAAGAAAAAAAGGACATTTTTCCTTTTCTAACAACTCAGGAGAAACCAGTGGATTTCACAGACTTATTTAGAATGGTTGATAATGAAGCTCCTTGGGAACAAATCTTACAGAAAATAGCAGTGTACACAAAATCTGATGAGGGAACCTCTACAAAAAGAAGACGTAGAGATGATGAGGAAGAAAAGTGTATAACTGTTAAGAAAGAATCATTCCCACCAAAAGCAGCAGATCCAGGTAGTTTTTCTATCCCTTGCACTATAGGGAAGAAAAAGGTAAATAAAGCTCTCCTTGACTTAGGCTCAAGTGTTAACTTGATGCCTTATTCTCTATTGGAGCAAATTGGCCATGTTAAAATAAAACCTGTAAAGGTTAATCTGGTAATGGCTGACGGATCTTCAAAGGAGCCATGTGGGATTGCGGAAGACATTGTAGTTTGCGTTGGCAAACTTCAGTTTTTGGCAGACTTTGTGGTGATGAAGATGGAGAACGAAAAGATACCTTTCATACTGGGAAGACCGTTTATGAAAACGGCCAGGGCTATCATAGATGTTAATGAAGGTATAGTGGTGCTCCAAGACAGAGAAGAGAGAGTGGTGGTGGATGTTTTCAAAGATGAGATACAAGCAAAGGAGGAAGAAGCCAGTTATAAAGCTGCATTTCGAGATGCACCCATAACTAGAGGTAAAAATGAAAATCTTAAGGTTTCTGATAACCATTGTTTGTTTTTTCAGGTACCCAAGGTAGAAGAGAATGGAAAAGGAGAGGAAGTTCTTAGGGACTGGAAGAAAAGAGGACTCCAACTTGGCACACCTGTAAGACTCAAGAACAAGTTGTGGGTTATAAAAGGTTTTAAAGAGAAGGAGATGATAGAGATAGAGTCTCCATATTCTAGAGAATCCAAAACAGTCCTAAGGAAGCAGTTGATAAGTTGGTGGAAAGACAGCATCAACTATAAAGAAGATGGAACGTGAACTTTATTGGGTCAAGCTAGTGACGTTAAAGAAGCGCTTGCTGGGAGGCAACCCAGTGGATTTACAAACTTTTGTTTTGATTTTGTAATTTTTAAATTGTGAACATTATTCTGGACATTATTTTGTTGGTTTAGCATCTACTGAAGGATGCTAGGTGGTTAAGTATCTACTGAAGGATACTAGGTTTTTAACACCTACTGATGGGTGTTGGTGAGAAGATTTTGCACCTACTGATGGGTGCTGGTAAGTTTGAAACACCTACTGAGGGGTGTTGGTGGATTTTGGGTCAGGCTCGTGACGTTAAACAAGCGCTACCTGGGAGGCAACCCAGTTGATTGATTGTTTTTGTTTGTTTTAATTAGGGTTTGCATAAGAATTTTTAACATTGAATTGCAGGGAACATATGAGGGGTATGCTAGGAAGGCACGTAGGTCAAGAAAAGAAGGAGAAGGGCACATCACGAAAGTGCCGCTGAGCGGCAATTACCGCTGAGCGGTACTATCGCAGATGGGCTTAAGTTCCCCTTAGCGGAACCCGAGCCCATTGGGGTATTTTTAAAACCCTAACCTGCGCGTTTTTGTATTTTCTCAAGCCCTTCTCTGCACAAACACTTCCACATATCTTCTCTTAGGTTTCCTACATCTTTTTACTCTTCCCTCTTAGAAAAATTTCTCTTCCACTCACTTTTTCACTAGTGTGCCATCAAAGTTTGGGGTTGGAAGAGAGCATTCTAGTTTGGAAGCATTCTCATATCATCTAGCATCTCCACCCAAGTAAGTAAAATGCATTTTGTCATTCTAGGGTTCTTAAATTTGAATGTGGCTGTCAAAGCATGAATATTTAGGGGTTTTGATTTCTATGCATGATTTGATGATATATTTGATATTTGAACCGATTAAACTGCTTGATTATGTACTGGAAAACTGAAAATTGCATTTGGGTGGAGTTAGGATAGTTTAAAAACGAGATTTGCAAAAATCTGCAGGTCACCGCTGAGCGGCAATTACCGCTGAGCGGCACTCTGCCAGATTTGTTTTTTCTGGCTTTTTGCGTGTTGGATTATGGTACTGGTGGCGCTGAGGGGAAATTCTGGCCCTCAGCGGTGGTTTAGCTTCGAAAGGAGTTATGTTCTGTGTTTACTAATGATTAACATCATGTTCTGTGGTTTTGTATTTATGTTTGAATGCAGGAATGGCATCCTCTTCAGGGAAGAGATTGAAAACCATGGCAACCAAGAGGAAGGAAAAGGAACCAGAGCAACCCCATTCTGGTAGGTTCCTCTCTAGGAAACATGAGAAGCACTTCAGGGTGGTTCAGGACAGGAGACTTCTAATGGAGAGAAAGGTTGGAATGATACCTAACTTTGCTCCTCAATTTGGAGAGCAAGTGTTAGGGAATGATTGGGGAAAGCTAGCCACTTATCCAGCACCTGCCAACATAGCTGTGGTGAAGGAATTCTACACCAATGCAAAGAAGATTGGTGACTATCCAGCTGAGAATTATTTGGGCTATGTCAGAGGTCATGCTATCAGGTATGATCCTGATTCCATCAACAACTTCCTGGATACTGTGTGGGCTGGTGAGCAATGTCAGTTTGCTCTTAGCATGGAGGAAGGTGCTGATTTTGAGGATGTGGAGAGAGTACTGTGCATACCTGGAGGACACTTCCAAAGGAATAGAGCTGGCTCAGTGGTTAACATTAGGAGGACAGATTTGACTCCTCTTGCAAAGTATTGGATGGCATTTTCTCATGCCAACATTCAGCCATGTTCACATGTGTCAGATATCACTCTCAGCAGGGCACTATTCATCTACTGTGCTATCAGGAATTTGAATGTTAATATTGGGCAGGTGATAGCTGATGAGATTAGTGTGTGTGCTAACACCTCAAACAACAAAGCACCACTGGGACATCCTTCTTTGATCACTCACCTCTGCAAGCTAGCTGGGGTGGACACTTCTGTTCCACCATTTGAGAGGCAAAGAAAAGCTATTGATGAGGCCTATTACAGACAGTACTGTGGAGGTGAGGATGCAGCTCAGCCAGTTCCACCACGCCAGGCTCGTAGAGAGAGAGGGCCAGCACAGAGCAGGACATCTGCTGATACTCATGAGGCAGAACCATTCCAGATGAGGGACATGTATATGTCTCTTATAGGTGCTCAGTTGCAGTCCATCCACAGAGGGCAGGTGGCCACGGCTGAGATGATAGTGGGGATGTATGATACCCCTCCAGCACACAGGTGGACTATGGATGAATTCCATAATGTCGTAGCTTGGCCAGAAGAACCATTGCATGGAGGAGCTGAAGCAGCTGAAGCTTCAGCTAGAGACATGGAAGAAGATGAAGCTGAGGAGGAAGATGCTTTTGATGATGATGATGATGAAGAGGAGGAGGAAGATACAGAGGACAACTCAGACTGATGAGGAGCTGAGATAGCATTTACTGATGAATGCTATCATATGTTTTATGCTTTTGCGGTTTAAGCTTTATGAACTTATTCGTTTTTGTTTATTTTTTTTAGATTAGGGTTTGATGTACTTTATTGAACACCTGGTTTATTTTGATGGTTTGCTATTAACTGTGATTGTGTGATAAGTAATGCTTGATGATGCTTACTGATTAATTGATGTTGAGATGATGTGCACATTAAAATGCTTATACAGGTGATTCACAAGCTTTGTGAACAAATGCATGATATCATGATTGTGATTGTGAAATTAAGCAGGATGTGTATGTCAAATGTGAATGAGCTTATATGTGAGGTTTTGAGCTCCAGAGTTTTTGGTATGATTGAATGCTATTACTTTGAAAGCATGAATGACTTTGCCCAGGTTTTCTATGATTGAATCAATTGCTTGTTTTGCATCATGTGATCAAGGCCGTTTGTTGGAACCCTTTTTATTGGCCAAATTCATAAAGTTAGCCTATTAAAAGAGAACACTTTGTGTTCTAACCTTTGAACCCTTAGCCTTGAACATACACTGAAACCCTTGATTGAAAATCTTTACCTTGAGTTAAGTAGAAGATCTTGTGTGGTATTGACAAATGTTCAAGTTTGGGGTTGTTATGAAAAAGGAAAAGCATTGAGCTAAGAGCTAAAAAGTAAGAATATGCAAAGAAAAAGAAAAGAAAAGAAAAAGAAGTAAAGCTCAATGCAAATGAAAAGGCAAACAAAAGTTGGGAAGAATAAGAATAATTGTGTTGTTATGATTCTCTTAACTCAAGGATTTTGTGATCCAGAAAAACCAATTTTCTTGTTAGCCCAGCCACATTATAAGCCATTGAAAAGTCCTTGTGATGATGCATGCTTGTGAATGTTTTTGATTGTGGTAAAATGAAAGGTAAAGTTGATTCATGTGACATTGTGATAGTAGAGTGAATGAGTGAAACACTTTACCTCTTATACACTTGTGTGATTGAGTGAAACACTTTACCTGGTGAGGAAATATTCCATAAGCACATGAACATCCTTGCTTAATTGATTGATCATTCATGAGAAATAGCATTTGTTGGAACTTAAATGACTTTGTGAACACTAAAGCATGTGCACATCTTGATTGAACTCTTGGTCATAAGTTTGAGTGAAGTTATTACTTATCTTGAAAAAGAGGATTTTTGAATGAGTGAACCATCATATGAATTGGTTGGAGATGGAGTTACATCTTGTTTGCTTGAGGACAAGCAAAGTTCTAAGTTTGGGGTTGTGATAACAGTTGAAAAACTGTTATTTTCATGCTTAAAATTGATACTAAAAGCAACCTTTAGACTTAGAAACTAGCTTGAAATCATACCTTTTATCCATATTTTCATAAATAAGAGAGTTGGACAGGTTTATGCTTGATTTCAGTGTTTTTGTGCAGGTTTTAAGGTGAATTTGGTGCAAAGAGTGAAGAAGGAGAGAAGTGACAATAGAAAAGACAAGAAAGAGTGCAAAAAGAGAAGACGAAGGCACCGCTCAGCGGCAAACTACCGCTGAGCGGCACTCAGGAGGTTGCGGGAGTCACGCTGAGGGGCAAAATGGCCGCTGAGGGGAAGAAAAGGACGCGCAACTACCGCTGAGCGGTAAATACCGCTGAGCGGCACTTTTGGGCTTGGGCTTTTGTAATCTTTTGTAACTCTAAATTAGTATATAAGGGCTTGCACGTCCTATAGTTAGGTATCTTTGGCAGAAACGAGGCAAATACTCTCTCTTTCACCCCTTTGAAGGAGGATCTTGGATGCTCAGGCTACCTCTTCACCTTTATTGGGTTTATTCTTTCATTCTTTCATTGTTATTCATCTAGGTTCACCATGAATATGGTGAACTAAACCTTGTATGTTTGTTGGGGAATCAATGTAATCTCTTGAAGCTCTCATATATGGATTTGTTGAGTACATCTTTGAAGTAAGACATATGCTTTCTTTCATCATTAGTTAGGGTTTTTCCTCTTTGCTCAATGCTTGCATTGTTTAACTCATTCTAATGCATGATTATTGGTTTTGTCGATACGGACACGTACGGGGAAGTCTAGATCCGGGGAATTTCTCCCAATATTTTACTGACAACATTATATTGGTTGCCTTTAAGCTCCTGCAGTCATGAACTAATCATTAGGAATGCTAGGAATTGTATGAACTATTTGATTAGGGAGAAGCCATCTAGAATGGTACATTAGAGAGTGGCATTAACAATGATGATTTGAATGTTGAATTCCTAAAATATATGAGAGTGGATGAGATGAAATTGACCCCCAACAACATATTCATTCATATATTCCATTGAAAGTGTTTATCTTTAGTCTTTGCCATTGATCAAATTCATGCATACATGTTTATTTTCTGTCTTGCATTTTAAAATCTAAATATTTCGTTTGTAAGTCCTAGCTAATCAACAAATCACACAACTAAACTAGGCCGTGAGTCCTTTGGGAAGAACGATACTTGGTCTTACCAAGTTTTATTACTTGAACGATTCGGTCATACTTGCCGATTGTGAAACAAGTTTGTGACATCATATTTTGGTGCTTACAAATTTGTCCATCAAGGAGGAAGTGGATGAAGTGGACGAAGTGGAGGAAGTTGACGAAGTGGAGGAAGTTGACGAAGTGGAGGAAGTGGATGAAGTTGACGAAGTGGACGAAGTGGAGAAAGTTGACGAAGTGGAGGAAGGTGACGAAGTGGAGGAAGTGAGGAAGTGGAGGAAGTTGACGAAGTGGAAGAAGTGGATGAAGGGGACAAAGGGGACGAAGTGGAGCAAGTAGAGGAAGATGAGGAAATGGAGGAAGTGGAGGAAGATGACGAAGTTGAAGTAGTGGAACAAGTGGAAGAAGTGGAGGAAGTGGAGGAAGTGTAGGAAGTGGAGAAAGTAGAGGACGTGGACGAAGTGGACGAAGTTGACGAAGTGGACGAAGTGGCTGAAGTGGAGGAAGTTGATGAAATGGACGAAGTTGACGAGGTGGAAGAAGTGGAGGAAGTTAAGGAAGCAAACGGAGTTGACGAAGTGGAGGAAGTGGTAGAAGTGGACGAAGTAGAGGAAGTCGAGAAAGTGGAGGAAGTGGAGGAAGTGCAGGAAGTTGGCGAAGTGGACGAAGTGGAGGAAGTTGACGAAGTGGATGAAGTGGACGAAGTGGAGGAAAAGGAGGAAGTTGACGAATTGGAGGAAGTGGACGGAGTTGACGAAGTGGACAAAGTGGACGAAGTTGACGAAGTGAACAACGTGGACGACGTGGAGGAAGTGGAGGAAGTGGACGAAGTTGACAAAGTGGAGGAAGTGGAGGATGTGGATGAAATCGAAAAAGTGAAGGCAGTGGGGGAAGTGGAGGAAGTGAAGGAAGTGGAGGAACTAGTCGAAGAGGATGAAGTGGAAGAAGTTGACGAAGAGGACGAAGTGCAAGAAGTGGAGGAAGTGGAGGAAGTGGACGAAGTGGACGAAGTTGACGAAGTGGAGGAAGTGGACGAAGAGGAGGAAGTGGATGAAGTGGACGAAGTGGACGAAGTTGACGAAGTGGGGTAAGTTGACGAAGTGGAGGAAGTGGATGAACTTGACGAAGTGGACGAAGTGGAGGAAGTTGACGAAGTGGAGGATGGTGACAAAGTGGAGGAAGTGAAGGAAGTGGAGAAAGTTGACGAAGTTGACGAAGTGGACGAAGGGGACAAAGGGGACGAAGTGGAGCAAGTAGAGGAAGTGGAGGAAATGGAGGAAGTGGAGGAAGTGGAGGAAGTGGAGGAAGTGTAGGAAGTGTAGGAAGTGGAGAAAGTAGAAGACGTGGACGAAGTGGCAGAAGTGGATGAAGTGGAGAGGAAGTTGATGAAATGGACGAAGTTGACGAGGTGGAAGAAGTGGAGGAAGTGGAGGAAGTGAACGGAGTTAACAAAGTGGAGGAAGTGGTAGAAGTGGACGAAGTGGAGGAAGTCGAGAAAGTGGACGAAGTTGACGAAGTGGAGGAAGTTAACGAAGTGGAGGAAGTGGAGGAAGTTGACGAAGTGGAGGAAGTGGAGGAAGTTGACGAATTGGACGAAGTGGACGAAAGGGACGAAGTGGACAAAGTGGAGAAAGAGGAAGGAGAGGAAATGGACGAAGTCGAAGAAGTGGACGAACTGGTCGAAGAGGACGTAGTGGACGAAGTTGACGAAGAGGATGAAGTGTACGAAGTGGACGAAGTGGAAGAAGTGGAGGAAGTGGAGGAAATGGAGGAACTGGACGAAGTTGACGAAGTTGACGAAGTGGAGGTAGTGGACGAAGAGGAGGAAGTGGAGGAAGTTGACGAAGTGGAGGAAGTGGACGAAGAGCACAAAGTGGACGAAGTGGACGAAGAACACAAAGTGGACGAAGTGGACGAAAGTGACGAGGTGGACGAAGTGGTGGAAGTGGACGAAGGTGACGAGGTGGACGAAGTGGTGGAAGCGGACGAATTGGAGGAAGTTGACGAAGTGGAGGAAGTTGGCGAAGTGGAGGAAGTGGAGGAAGGTGACGAAGTGGATGAAGTGGAGGAAAAGGAGGAAGTTGACGAAGTGGAGGAAGTGGACAAAGTGCACAAAGTGGTAGAAGTGGAGGAAGTTGAAGAAGTGAATGAAGTTGACGAGGTGGAAGAAGTTGAGGAAGTGGAGGAAATGGAGAAAATGGACGAACTGGTCGAAGAGGACGAAGTGCACGAAGTTGACGAAGAGGACGAAGAGGACGAAGTGGAACAAGTGGAGGAAGTGGAGGAAGTTGACGAAGTGGAGGGACTTGACGAAAAGGAGGAAGTGGACGAAGTGGAGGAAGTGGAAGAAGAGCACAAAGTGGACGAAGTTGAAGAAGTGGAGGAAGTGGACGAAGTTGAAGAAGTGGAGGAAGTGAAGGAAATGAAGGAAGTGGAGGAAGTGGAGGAAGATGTCGAAGTTGAAGAAGTGGAAGAAGGGGACGAAGTGGAGGCGAAGTGGACGAAGTGGAAGGCGTGGAGGAAGTGGGGGAAGTTGAAGAAGTGGACAAAGATGACGAAGTGGACGTAGTGGAGGAAGTGGACGAAGTAGAGGAAGTGTAGGAAGTGAACGAAGTAGACGAAGTTGAGGAAGTGGAGGAAGTCGACGGAGTGGACGAAGTTGACGAAGTGGACAAAGTGGTAGAAGTGGAGGAAGTGGAGGAAGTTGAAGAAGTGAACGAAGTTGACGAGGTGGAAGAAGTTAAGGAAGTGGAGGAAATTGAGAAAGTGGACAAACTGGTCGAAGAGGACGAAGTGGACGAAGTTGACGAAGAGGACGAAGTGGAAGAAGTGGAGGAAGTGGACGAAGTTGACGAGGTTGACGAAGTGGAGGAAGTGGACGAGGAGGAAGTGGAGGAAGTGGAGGAAGTGGACGAAGAGCACAAAGTGGACGAAGTTGAACAAGTGGAGGAAGTGGACGAAGTTGAAAAAGTGGACAAAGTGGACGAAGTGGAGGAAGTGGAGGAAGTGAAGGAAGATGACGAAGTTGAAGAAGTGGAAGAAGGGGACGAAGTGGAGGCGAAGTGGACGAAGTGGAAGGAGTGGAGGAAGTGGGGGAAGTTGAAGAAGTGGACAAAGATGACGAAGTGGACGTAGTGGAGGAAGTGGACGAAGTGGAGGAAGTTTAGGAAGTGAACAAAGTGGACGAAGTAGACGAAGTTGACGAAGTGGAGGAAGTGGACGAAGTGGAGGAAGTGGATGAAGTTGAAGAAGTGGACGAAGTGGAAGGAGTGGAGGAAGTGGAGGAAGTTGAAGAAGTGGACGAAGTGGAGGCGAAGTGGACGAAGTGGAGGCGAAGTGGAAGGAGTGGAGGAAGTGGGGGAAGTTGAAGAAGTGGACAAAGATGACGAAGTGGACGTAGTGGAGGAAGTGGACGAAGTGGAGGAAGTGTAGGAAGTGAACGAAGTAGACGAAGTGGAGGAAGTGGACGAAGTTGACGAAGTGGGCGAAGTCGAGGAAGTGGAGGAAGTGGACGAAGTTGAAGAAGTGGATGAAGTGGAGGCAGTGGAAGAAGTGGAGGAAGATGACGAAGTTGAAGAAGTGGAAGAAGTGGATGAAGTGAAGGCGAAGTGGACGAAGTTGACGAAGTAGACAAAGTGGACGGAGTGGAAGAAGTGGACGAAATGGACGAAGTGGAGGACGTGGACGAAGTGGTAGGAGTGGAGGAAGTGGAGGAAGTTGAAGAAGTGGACAAAGATGACGAAGTGGACGTAGTGGAGGAAGTGGACGAAGTGGATGAAGTGTAGGAAGTGGACGAAGTGCACGAAGTTCACAAAGTGGACGAAGTGGAGGAAGTTGAGGAGGTGGAGGAAGTAGAGGAAGTGGACGAAGTTGAAGAAGTGGACGAAGTGGAGGAAGTGAAGGAAATGGACGAAGTCGAAGAAGTGGACGAAGTGGAAGAAGGGGACGAAGTGGAGGCGAAGTGGACGAAGTGGAAGGAGTGGAGGAAGTGGGGGAAGTTGAAGAAGTGGAAAAAGATGACGAAGTGGACGTAGTGGAGGAAACATAGGAAGTGGAGAAAGTGGAGGAAGTTGAAGTTGACGAAGTGGTAGAAGTGGTAGAAGTGGAGGAAGTGGTAGAAATGGACGAATTTGACGAGGTGGAAGAAGTGGAGGAAGTGAAGGAAGCGAACGGAGTTGACGAAGTGGAGGAAGTGGAGGAAGTGGTAGAAGTGGACGAAGTGGAGGAAGTCGAGGAAGTGGACGAAGTGGACGAAGTGGAGGAAGTTGAGGAAGTAAAGGAAGTGGACGAAGTTGACGAAGTGGACGAAGTGAAGGAAGTTGACGAAGTGGAAGAAGTGGAGGATGTGGAGGAAGTGGAAGAAGTGGACGAAGTTGACAAACTGGAGGAAGTGGACGAAGAGGAGGAAGGGGAGGAAGTGGACGAAGTTGAAGAAGTGGACAAAGTGGACGAAGTTGAAAAAGTGGACAAAGTGGAGGAAGTGGACAAAGTTGAAGAAGTGGAGGAAGTGGTGGAAATGCAGGAAGTGGAGGAAGTGGAGGAACTGGAGGAAGATGTCGAAGTTGAAGAAGTGGAAGAAGGGGACGAAGTGGAGACGAAGTGGACGAAGTGGAAGGAGTGGAGGAAGTGGGGGAAGTTGAAGAAGTGGACAAAGATGACGAAGTGGACGTAGTGGAGGAAGTGGACGAAGTAGAGGAAGTGTAGGAAGTGAACGAAGTAGACGAAGTTGAGGAAGTGGAGGAAGTCGATGGTGTTGACGAAGTTGACGAAGTGGACAAAGTGGTAGAAGTGGAGGAAGTTGAAGAAGTGAACGAAGTTGACGAGATGGAAGAAGTTAAGGAAGTGGAGGAAATGGAGAAAGTGGACGAACTGGTCGAAGAGGACGAAGTGGACGAAGTTGACGAAGAGGACGAAGAGGACGAAGTGGAAGAAGTGGAGGAAGTGGACGAAGTTGACGAGGTTGACGAAGTGGAGGAAGTGGACGAAGAGGAGGAAGTGGATGAAGTGGACGAAGAGCACAAAGTGGACGAAGTTGAACAAGTGGAGGAAGTGCACGAAGTTGAAAATGTGGACACAGTGGAGGAAGTGGAGGAAGTGGAGGAAGTTGAGGAAGTGAAGGAAGTGGAGGAAGATAACGAAGTTGAAGAAGTGGAAGAAGGGGACGAAGTGGAGGCGAAGTGGACGAAGTGGAAGGAGTGGAGGAAGTGGGGGAAGTTGAAGAAGTGGACAAAGATGACGAAGTGGACTTAGTGGAGGAAGTGGACGAAGTGGAGGAAGTGGAGGAAGTGGACGAAGTTGACGAGGTTGACGAAGTGGAGGAAGTGGACGAAGAGGAGGAAGTGGAGGAAGTGGACGAAGAGCACAAAGTGGACGAAGTTGAACAAGTGGAGGAAGTGCACGAAGTTGAAAATGTGGACACAGTGGAGGAAGTGGAGGAAGTGGAGGAAGTTAAGGAAGTGAAGGAAGTGGAGGAAGATGACGAAGTTGAAGAAGTGGAAGAAGGGGACGAAGTGGAGGCGAAGTGGACGAAGTGGAAGGAGTGGAGGAAGTGGGGGAAGTTGAAGAAGTGGACAAAGATGACGAAGTGGACGTAGTGAAGGAAGTGGACGAAGTAGAGGAAGTGTAGGAAGTGAACGAAGTAGACGAAGTTGAGGAAGTGGAGGAAGTCGACGGTGTTGACGAAGTTGACGAAGTGGACAAAGTGGTAGAAGTGGAGGAAGTGGAGGAAGTTGAAGAAGTGAACGAAGTTGACGAGATGGAAGAAGTTAAGGAAATGGAGGAAATGGAGAAAGTGGACGAACTGGTCGAAGAGGACGAAGTGGACGAAGTTGACGAAGAGGACGAAGAGGACGAAGTGGAAGAAGTGGAGGAAGTGGACGAAGTTGACGAGGTTGACGAAGTGGAGGAAGTGGACGAAGAGGAGGAAGTGGATGAAGTGGACGAAGAGCACAAAGTGGACGAAGTTGAACAAGTGGAGGAAGTGCACGAAGTTGAAAATGTGGACACAGTGGAGGAAGTGGAGGAAGTGGAGGAAGTTGAGGAAGTGAAGGAAGTGGAGGAAGATAACGAAGTTGAAGAAGTGGAAGAAGGGGACGAAGTGGAGGCGAAGTGGACGAAGTGGAAGGAGTGGAGGAAGTGGGGGAAGTTGAAGAAGTGGACAAAGATGACGAAGTGGACTTAGTGGAGGAAGTGGACGAAGTTGACGAGGTTGACGAAGTGGAGGAAGTGGACGAAGAGGAGGAAGTGGAGGAAGTGGACGAAGAGCACAAAGTGGACGAAGTTGAAGAAGTGGAGGAAGTGGACGAAGTTGAAAAAGTGGACAAAGTGGAGGAAGTGGAGGAAGTTGAGGAAGTGAAGGAAGTGGAGGAAGATGACGAAGTTGAAGAAGTGGAAGAAGGGGACGAAGTGGAGGCGAAGTGGACGAAGTGGAAGGAGTGGAGGAAGTGGGGGAAGTGGAAGGAGTGGAGGAAGTGGGGGAAGTTGAAGAAGTGGACAAAGATGACGAAGTGGACGTAGTGGAGGAAGTGGACGAAGTGGAGGAAGTGTAAGAAGTGAACGAAGTGGACAAAGTAGACGAAGTTGACGAAGTGGAGGAAGTGGACGAAGTGGAGGAAGTGGAAGAAGTGGACAAAGTGGACGAAGTAGAGGCAAAGTGGACGAAGTGGAAGGAGTGGAGGAACTGGGGAAAGTTGAAGAAGTGGACAAAGATGACGAAGTGGACGTAGTGGAGGAAGTGGACGAAGTGGAAGAAGTGTAGGAAGTGAAGGAAGTAGACGAAGTTGACGAAGTGGAGGAAGTGGACGAAGTTGACGAAGTCGAGGAAGTGGAGGAAGTGGACGAAGTTGAAGAAGTGGAGGAAGTGGAGGCAGTGGAAGAAGTGGAGGAAGATGACGAAGTTGAAGAACTGGATGAAGTGGAGGCGAAGTGGACATAGTTGACGAAGTGGACGAAGTGTTCGAAGTGGACGATGTGGAAGAAGTGGACGAAATGGACGAAGTGGACGACGTGGACGAAGTGGTAGGAGTGGAGGAAGTTGAAGAAGTTGACAAAGATGACGAAGTGGACGTAGTGGAGGAAGTGGAGGAAGTGGAGGAAGTGTAGGAAGTGGACGAAGTGCACGAAGTTGACAAAGTGGAGGAAGTGGACGAAGTGGACGAAGTGGACGAAGTTGAGGAGGTGGAGGAAGTAGAGGAAGTGGACGAAGTTGAAGAAGTGGACGAAGTGAAGGAAATGGACGAAGTCGAAGAAGTGGAGGAAGTAGAGGAAGTGGAGGAAGTGGAGGAAATGGAGGATGTGGAGGAAGTGGAGGAAGACGACGAAGTTGAAGAAGTGGAAGTAGTGGACGAAGCGGAGTAAGTGGAGGAAACGTAGGAAGTGGAGAAAGTGGAGGAAGTGGTAGAAATGGACGAAGTTGACGAGGTGGAAGAAGTGGAGGAAGCGAAGGAAGCGAACGGAGTTGACGAAGTGGAGGAAGTTGAGGAAGTGGTAGAAGTGGACGAAGTGGAGGAAGTCGAGGAAGTGGACGAAGTGGATGAAGTTGACAAAGTAAGGGAAGTTGACGAAGTGGACGAAGTGAAGGAAGTTGACAAAGTGGAGGAAGTTGACGAAGGCGACGAAGAAGAGAAAGAGGAAGGGGAGGAAGTGGAGGAAGTCGAGGAACTGGTCGAAGAGGACGAAGTGGACGAAGTTTACGAAGAGGACCAAGTGGACGAAGTGGAAGAAGTGGAGGAAGTGGAGGAAGTGGAAGAAGTGGACGAAGTTGACGAAGTGGACGAAGTTGACGAAGTGGAGGAAGTGGACGAAGAGAACAAAGTGGACGAAGTGGACGAAGGTGACGAGGTGGACGAAGTGGAGGAAGTGGAGGAAGTTGACGAAGTGGAGGAAGTTGGCGAAGTGGACAAAGTGGACGAAGTGGATGATGTGGACGAAGTCGAGGAAAAGGAGGAAATGGAGGAAAGTGGACGAACTGGTCGAAGAGGACGAAGTGAACGAAGTTGACGAAGAGGACGAAGTGGAAGAAGTGGAGGAAGTGGAGGAAGTGGACGAAGTTGATGAGTGTCGCAACCGGAATCGCGACGGGACGACGATCCAAAAAGAAACGGGTTTCGAAAAGAGATTTTGGAGTCGCCACCATAGTTTATTTTGGAAAACTACGGAAAAACCATAAAATGATAAGACACAGTCCGCGAAAACCAGATTCTGGGTTCGGGAGTCGGTTACGTGTAGGGAAGATATTAGCACCCTACAACGCCTGCCCTAAGGCAGTACCTTTAACTAAATACGCGAATTTGATGTGGTTTTCAAAATGTTTAATTATCCCTAAAATGAAATTAAAAATAAACAAAATATATTTTTTAGTTTTTTGGGTCCGACAAGGATTGACCTTGCTCCTACGTATTCTCATTCAGAATGAGAAATCAGGGTTACGTAGTTCTAGCTAAAAGATTGTTTGTTGTTTGGAAAAGCATATGTTTTTAATTTTTGGAGATTTTTATGTTTTTAATATTTTCGAGAAAAAGAAGGTAATGAGTACTAGGCCGACGCGAACGGTCGCACGAGTACTCATACCTTTAAAATGATATTTAAATATTTTTAATTATTTTTAAAAAAGAGAGATAACGATATTAAGCACTAGGACGATGCGAACGATCACACGAGCACTCATACCGTTATCTACTTATTTAGGAAGACTTGAGGGTATTGAGTGCTAGGCTGATGCGGACGATCGCACGAGCACTCATACCCTCGTTTAATATTACATAAATAAGAGGGAAAAGTATTGAACACTAGGACGATGCGAGCGATCACACGAGTGTTCAACCTTTAAAACATATTTTTGTAAATTTTATTTAAGAAGAAGAAAAGGTTTTTAGCACAAGGACGACGTGAGCGGTCACACGTGTGCTTAACCTTCAAAACGTATACTTTTTGTATATTTATTTAAGGAAGAAGAAGAGGTTTTTAGCACAAGGACGATGCGAGCGGTCACACGTGCGCTTAAACCTTTAAAAATATTTTTGTAATATTATTTAAAGAAGAAGAAAAGGTTTTTAGCACAAGGACGACGCGAGCGGTCACACGTGCGCTTAAACCTTTAAATATTTTTGTAATTTATTTAAGGAGAAGAAAAGGTTTTCAGCACAAGGACGACGCGAGCGGTCACACGTGTGCTTGACCTTCAAAACGTATACTTTTTGTATATTTATTTAAGGAAGAAGAAGAGGTTTTTAGCACAAGGACGACGCGAGCGGTCACACGTGCGCTTAAACCCTTAAAAATATTTTTGTAATATTATTTAAAGAAGAAGAAAAGGTTTTTAGCACAAGGACGACGCGAGCGGTCACACGTGCGCTTAAACCTTTAAATATATTTTTGTAATATTATTTAAAGAAGAAGAAAAGGTTTTTAGCACAAGGACGACGCGAGCGGTCACACGTGCGCTTAAACCTTTAAATATTTTTGTAATATTTTTTATTTAAACTATAAATATTGTATTATTAAATATATATTTTAAAATAAGTAGATATTTAAAATAAATAAATAGAATAAAATAAGACAATAAAATAAAATAAACAAAAAAAGAAATGGGAGAGGTTGAAAGAACGCTGGGAAGAGATTTAGAATAACGAGCGTTCGTTAGGTAAAGAACGAACGTTCGTTGGGGGAGAGGACGAACGTCCATTGGGGAACATAACGGACGGACGTTTAGAAATGTGAGCTGAATGACGAGCGTTCGTCGAGAGATATGACGAACGGACGTTGAGAAATTGAGGCTGAGTAACGAGCGTTCATTGGTTCGGAAACGAACGCTCGTTCGTTTGGATAACGAGCGCTCTTCAGGGAGAAGATTTGATCGAACGGTCAAGAAGGCTTAAGGTAACGAGCGTTCGCTCGTATAGATAACGAGCACTCGTTGGTGAGAAGGTTTGAACGAACGGTCAAAAAGCTTAAGGATAACGAGCGTTCGCTCGTTTGGTGAGAATGTTGAACGAACGGTCAAAAAGGCTCAAGGATAACGAGCGTTCGCTCATTTGGATAACGAGCGCTCGTTGGTGAGAGTGCTGAACGAACGGTCAAAAAGGCTTAAGGATAACGAGCGTTCGCTCGTTTGGATAACGAGCGCTCGTTCGTTTGGAATGTTGAACGAACGGTCAAAAAGGCTTAAGGTTAACGAGCGCTCGCTCGTTTAGATAACGAGCGCTCGTTGGTGAGAAACGAACGCTCAAAAAGGCTTAAGGTTAACGAGCGTTCGCTCGTTTAGATAACGAGCGCTCATTGGTGAGAAACGAACGCTCAAAAAAGGCTTAAGGATAACGATCGTTCGCTCGTTTGGATAACGAGCGCTCGTTCATTTGGAATGTTGAACGAACGGTCAAAAAAAGGCTGAATGTTCCCGGACGTACGCCCATTTCTGGGCTTGGCCCAGACGAAAGCTCTCTAACCTAGAATTTTCTAGGGGTTCAGGAGGTTCACCCTCATTCCCAGTCCCCAGCTCACGTCTTCTCTGACCCAAGGTCCCTAGCTCTGCACCACGAACTCACCACCACCTCTGCCATATCCGGCCACCGTCGCCTCAACCTAAACAAGCCTTGGCCTCGCCGGCGACAACTCGCGCCACCAGAACCACCACCAGTCACGACGCCACTGTCTCCGCCTTTCTCTTTTCGAAAACGGCGATTCTCAGGGAGGGTCTTCTTCCACGTTCATCTTCGATCCCTTCGCGTCATCAACATCCATCATCATCAACTTCACCATTACTAAAACCTCCACGACCACTGCCGCGATAAGGCTCCCCGTGCCTACCTTCGTCTACCTCCTCGGCCACCTCCACAGCCACCCACACGGTCACCATCACCTACCAGGACGACCTTAGCGACGCCACTGCCACCACTACACAGCAGACTACTACTTCCAAACCGCCAACCACGAAACAATCAGCTACTCTCTTCCTCCCATTCGAGGATTTTCTCGAAGGCCGAATGCCCTCCTGCAACACCATTTTTCCCTCTCTGCCTCCCCTAATTTTTTTTAATGTTTACTGATGGGTTTAATGTTGGTTGAACCTCGTTAATTTGGTATTGGAAGAGATGAGTGTGTTGTGTGCATATGAGTGTGAAGGGGACAGATGATTCTGATAATGGTGCATGGGCTGACGAGATAAGGGTGAATGGAGCTTATGCAGTAAGCATATGTGATGAATCTGAATGTACAGATTAACAAAAACCTACCTGCGGTTATGGCTGCTGCTACTGCTAGCTGTGTAGCCGGTGATCTCTTCTTGCCGGTGCCGGTGCCAATGCTGACTCTGGATGATGATTCCAGATGATGGTTCCCTGCGTGCTCTTTCTCCCTTTTTTCTCTCTCTGATGCAACCAAATCCTCTGCCCCCCAAAATCTTGGAAAAATATTCTTTTCTAACAACCTGCCCCCCTCCTTCAGACACGCATCCCATACCATTTCCCACGTTTTCTCCCTTTTTCTATTTTTTACTTTTTCCAATTTTATTTTATTTATTTTTTTTACTTTATTTTTAATTTTAATTTTATTTTTCAATTTTTTAATTATTTTGATTAATTAACACTATTAAAACAAATTGAAAATAAGAAATAAAATAGAAAAAATTAAAATCAAAAAATCTAAATACATAAAAAATAGAATAAAAATAAAATAAAAGCCAATAAAAACACATTTTTTCAACCCGGACAAAATTGAGTGTTGATAGCTGCCCCTCTTTACTTAGATATTACTAAATAATATGAAAATTTAATCTTTTCGTATTATTTAAGTAAAGCTAAGTAAAGATAAAGACACTAATTTTGTCCGGGTTTCAATCATGAAAGAAAACGAACAAAATAATTCAAGTCACGATGCCAAATGACCAATGTCAAGTAAAGTAGCAGTAACAAAAACTAAAACCTGGATTTGACCATTGCCTCGCAGAGGGCCAAACTCACAGAACAGAAATTTAAATCCGACCATTGCCATGCAGAGGGTCGATAACAGAAAATTAAAACCTGGATTTGACCATTGCCTCGCAGAGGGCCAAACTCACAGAACAGAAATTTAAATTTGACCATTGCCATGCAGAGGGTCGATAACAGAAAACTAAAACCTGGATTTGACCATTGCCTCGCAGAGGGCCAAACTCACAGAACAGAAATTTAAATTTGACCATTGCCATGCAGAGGGTCGATAACAGAAAAACTAAAACCTGATTTGTAACTTTGAAAAGTTGATAAATGCCGAGTAAAACATGAAGATTTTGCAAACAATTCTCCTCGCTTCCTCTAAGATGATGTTATGTCATGATGATGCATGGATGCATGGACACATGAGACTTTCATTCTTTTTTTTTTTTTTTTTTTTTTTTTTTAAACTCCATGCTTGGAGTCCATTGTTAATATTGTCATCAAACACGATGTACGTTCAAAACGCATTCCTTAAAAACAACGTTGATAGGTATAGAACCCTTTGATGAATAGGAAGAAAGTGTAACCCTGAGTTAAAATTCTTTTTATCGCTTTTTGCAATCCAAATTAACTTGAACCCTGTAGGATGTGGAAGAATGGTTATGAAAAGCAGATGAATAATGATTTTCTATGAGCAAATATTACCGTATGTGTGCCCCTCATTTGGGGAAAAGTGATATTAACATGTTACTGCCCCAATTTTGCGCAATGGAAAAGTGAAAAGATTTAGGTCTGAAGGATTCCCCCCAAATTGGATGATCTTTGGTTGACAGGGAGACTTTTTTTTTTTTTTTTTTTTTTTTTTGAAAATTCCACTGAATTGCGTCGTTCACCACATCATTTTGTTTCAAAGTTAAATTCATGAGAAAGATTAGGACCAACAGTCTTCAGTCAGCGTGGACTTTTATGGGCTTGTACCGTGGTTAAAGGTCAAAGGGTTTTGAAAGAAAGGATAATGAAGGCCCAAATAATTGTTTGACGGTTAAAGTCTTTAGACAAGAATCATTTGCAAGGTGTCCCGTCAACTGTCTTTAGGGATTTGAACTTCAAGCATGTTTATCGTTGTTTTTTTTTTGCTTTCTTTCTCTTTGGATCATTCTTTTCGTTGCCCCTGTTGTAGTCCTTTTATGATACCTTCCTTTTCATTCATTTTTTCTCAACTTTGGATGCTTATGATGTACCCTTTCAAATTGACGTCGACATGCTAATGATTCTTGTCTAGGGTGATGAAAACAATTACGAATTTTGGCTCAAAAGGGGTGCAATTGGATGAACTACTTTTGACGATTGGATAACGAAAAAATGGCCGCACGTCATTCCGAATCTTGCTTGTCTGACTTTCTCTTGAATTTAAACTTGAAACTAAACCATGTAGTGCTTGACACATCAACCTCATTTTTCCTTTGTTTTGTTTCCTTTGTTTTCTCCTTCTTCTTTTTTTTTTTTTTTTTTTTTTTTTTTACATATATCTCCCTAATCAACGGATTATCGGTGATATGTAACATGATGAAAACTGCCCCCATATTAGTCGTATGGCGAAATCCTTCTTCTTACGGGAAACGAAAAAATTAGGGTTCAAGTAATATGAATGCAGATGCTTTATCAAGAAAAGAACACCAGTTACACCCAAAACCTTGATTCAAGAAAGGACTCACCAACGGTATTTTTTCAAAATTTTTTCGAAAATACTATGTCCTTGACAACTTTATTAACAACAAACTCAACATGTGACCTCTCTTTTTTTTCGTTTTTCGACATCCTCCAGGACCGAGCTCACCAACCTGATATACCTGTGATGCTTTTATCAACATGCGTTTACTTATTTTCATTTTCATTTTTCCTTGACTACGTAACAGCTCAGCGTGACATGCAATATTTCAGATGGAATGCAAACAACCAAAACATGAATGAAACCACGTGAAATTCATTTATTAAAAAAAACACAGAGTACAATAATCTTTAACAATAATATCAACATCCCCTTAATGGCAACCACTATCACGGAATCATCATGCGTAAAACTTTTTTACTGCATCAGAATTAACTGGCAATGGTAACTCCTCTCCGTCCATTCTCGTGAGAATTAGTGCCCCACCAGAAAATGCTTTCTTCACTACAAATGGCCCTTCATAATTTGGAGTCCATTTGCCTCTATGATCTTTTTGTATAGGTAGAATCTTCTTCAACACCAGCTCACCTTCATGAAATTCTCTTGGGTGTACCTTTTTGTCAAATGCCTTCTTCATTCTTCTTTGGTACAATTGTCCATGGCATACTGCTGTTAATCTTTTTTCATCGATGAGATTGAGCTGGTCGAAACGAGCTTGAACCCACTCAGCCTCTTCTAATTGGGTTTCCATTAAAACTCGTAAGGACGGAATTTCCACTTCAAACGGAAGTACTGCTTCCATTCCATATACCAGCGAGAAAGGCGTTGCCCCAGTCGATGTTCGTACCGAAGTGCGATAACCATGTAAAGCAAAAGGAAGCATTTCATGCCAATCCTTATATGTGACCACCATCTTCTGCACAATCTTCTTGATATTTTTGTTAGCAGCCTCTACTGCCCCATTCATCTTTGGACGATACGGAGAAGAATTAAGATGATGAATTTTGAACTCCTCACATAACTCTGTCATCATCTGGTTGTTCAAGTTAGTGGCATTATCGGTGATGATCCTGTTAGGGAGCCCGTATCTGCAAATCAACTCCTTTTTTATGAACTTGGTCACCACCTTTCTAGTCACATTAGCATAAGAAGCAGCCTCAACCCACTTGGTGAAGTAGTCGATTGCGACTAATATGAAACGGTGTCCATTTGATGCCTTTGGCTCTATAGCTCCGATGACATCTATTCCCCACATCGAAAAGGGCCATGGTGCAGACAACACGTTCAAGATCATCAGTTAAAACACTGAACAGATAAAGGACAAATGCAATAAAAGTAGGAAAACGGGGAAGAAAGAAAAAGAAAACTCCCCTGGTCAGGGTGGCAGTTGCCAATTTTGGACATGTAGGGAGAGGTTTTCCATTTCATGATCCAGCACGGAAGTTTTGAGGAGGAATTGCTTCATCCTCCAGATTTGATCTCGCAATGAAATGTCTTCCATCGCTGGATCTAAGCAGAAAAAATTGTTGATGATTGGGTTCAACAGGTGCCAATTGATTTTCAAACCATTTTGTAAGCTTGCACCTTTGTCTTCAATTGTGGGTGTTTGTTGATCTTTGAACTGCTGTATGTACTGGCACCTTTGTCTTCCAGCGTGGGTGCATGCTGATCAAATTTATATGTACCTCCTGCAATATGGTTAGTGCAAAATGGTTCCACAGAAATATCATGCAGAGGTATAACACCCAATCCCAATTCATCATACCGAGCCTTAGATACAACCTCATAACATGAATCCGTTTCAAATATAGAAACAATATCTATAACAGGTTCAGATTCATGTTCAGTGCATGGAGAACAAATATTTGAATGTGATAGTAAAAAGCGGTCCTCATCATGCACAGAGGAAAAATTAAAATCATGCTCAGCAACAATATAGTCATCAGCATACCTCTCAACAACATAATTATCAGTACAATCAAATTGAGGTATGCTTACCTCCTCTTCCTTGAAGATTGCTAAAGTGTGAGAAGATGAAGGTGGTCTACCTGGTTCAGGATTACTGCTTATTCTTGCCTGCTCCTCAAAATATTCTTCTGTCTCCTCAAGTGCAAGAGTGGACATCTGCCTGATCTGATCAGTCAGATTTTGAATGGCAGCTTGAGTTTCCTGCTGAAACTCTATGCTCTTTTTCTTGAACTGCATGTTCCCTTTCTGTAACTGAACGTTCTGCATGGTCATCTGCTCCAGTAACTCCTTCAATGTAGGTTCAGAAGTAGAAGGCTGAAAAGCTACTTGGGCAGGAGGAGCTATTTGAGCGGTATCATACTGTTGACTCTCGTATTGTGGAACTGGCTCCCAAAGAGAGCTCTCAGAAATTGGAGGATGAGCCATATTATTCCCAACATAAAAATCAGCAGAATTATAATCATTGTACCACGCAGAAGGCGAATCATAATTAGAGGCATTCACAGAATAAGCATTATTCACAAAATTAAAATAGGTAGACATGGGAAAATAAAAAAGTTAAAGTAAATACTAAAAATTACGAAACAGATAAAACACAACACATTTATACATGCTACAAGCACACACAAGACAGAACATCAATAGTAAAAATTTTTAATTAATTTTTTTTTTAATTTTCAATTTTTTTTTAATAACAACTAAATACAGAACATAGCACAATTAAACACATATATACACAATATATATTAACACAGTAAAAATCTAAAACAAAAAACCTGGAACTGAAGTGACAACGCCGCCAAAATTTGTTGAAGGTGTCGTTATCGCCTACAGAAATATACAAGACAGAACACACAAAACAAACATATTAACAGAACAAAACTTTATACAACAAAAATCTAAAACCAAACCTCCATTGATTGGTCCCCGGCAGCGGCGCCAAAATTTGTTGATGTCTGTCGCGGTCATACAAATTTGATACAAAAATTTATGCAGTATATTTCTAGGAAGTGACTCCTAGGTCGTCTCTCAAGGACCAATTTTTGTGGTTCAGTCTCAGATTAAACACGAAGTGGGGGGGTTTTATGGATGTGTGTTTGATGCGAAAAATTAAATTGGAACTGGAAATTAAATAAAACAAAATT
Organism: Vigna nakashimae; assembly: GCA_034642375.1. Lineage (NCBI taxonomy): Eukaryota > Viridiplantae > Streptophyta > Magnoliopsida > Fabales > Fabaceae > Vigna > Vigna nakashimae. Next base: position 36,553,643 of record CM067765.1, read on the forward strand.
AAAAACGTTAAAATAAATTTTAACGACAGTGACAACCAAACGGTAAAATCAGAAAATAGAAAATTACGCAGTATTTGAAAATAACATGAACAGTAAAACACAATGATAGAAATTAACGCTGCAGAAAATAATGAACGGTAAAATAAAATAGACGGTAAAAACAAAACCACCTTGAAAATCAAATTTATTAAACATTCAACATTAAATTAAAATTCCTGGACGGATAAAAATAAAATGAACAAACTAACACAGTACAGAAATTAAATTCTACATTTTTTTTTCTGAAAATGAGCAAGGACCTAAAGCTACTGGAAGAGAGAGTCTCTCCCAGGCGTCTCCTCTCTACTGGAACAACTCCTCGTTCCTACACTACCGAGAGCTCCTTTTATTCTTGAACGTGCTCTACTCCCTATGCTCTTGGACCAAAAAAAATAAGCAAATGGACCCTCCATTTAATTTTGTCTGTGAACTATTCTTCACGTGAATTCCTTCTAGCCGTGGGTTCTCTTTTCTATTCCACCAAGACAAAGAATCAACTGTTCTCCAAGGCATGGCAGCTGTAGCTTACGTAGTGTTCTTCTCCCAAGGTCGTGCCATGCTTTCTCTGCCTGGACACTGCTGGTGGTGATGAAGCTTTGCTGGATGATGATGGACCGAGAGTGAAGATGGTGGGAGTGTGGTGGCTGCACTGCTGGAATGATTGGTGAAGGTTGTTGCACTGCATCTGGCTGCTGCTTCTACTGGTGGAGATTCCCATACGGCTTCTCTTCATTCAAGCATTACTCCCCTCCGTTCCAGCACCTTCTGTTTGCACGTTCCCACCATCAAGTGAACAACGTTCCTGGATGAAGCTCCTCTGCTGATGGATGAAGATCTCCCTCTGTGGCAGCTGGACATTATGAACGCAACATCACCTTCTTCTTGCTTCCTTCAATTTTGTGTGTGCTAACAACAAGAAGGTGGAGAGGTCTTCTCGGTGGTGGCTTCAAGCTTGTTGTATGCTGCACCTAGTGCCAAGAAAATTAATTCCATGGGGAAAAACCGTGAGCCAAAACCAAGAGCCTTCCTTTTTGAATATGTGAAAACCATGTGCTTGACAAAACTGAGCTGCACTTGTTGCAACGTGGTCCCCTCATTTTCTTAAAATTCAAACGTTCCAAGCAAAGAAAGATGTGGTGGCTCCCACTTTCATTCCATGTAGAACCTTGCCAAAAGAATTTTCCATGGCCGTAACGTTGGCCACTTATTTCATCAATTTTCACTTCTTAATTGTTGGATGGCAGGGTGTGAAAGCAATGTGGTCCCCTCATCATTTCCCATATGGTTTTGTGTTTGTCACGTGAATTCTCCATGTACCTATTCTCTTTAATAATTTTGAGAAACTTAACTTCAAGGTGGTCCCCTCCATTATGCTTGCAAAATGAGAATTCTCCAAGTGGCTCCCACTCTTTTGATTCCACTTCAATGTGCTACTCTTCTACGTGGAATTTGCCAACCATCACACAAATGCTTCTCAATAAAACGTGATGTGGTAGCCCATTAACACCTTGAATAATTTTCTTCATTCATCTTTTGTTACATAAGAAGGCCGTGAAGTGTATAGGAGTTCCAAATCATTCTTAAAATTTAATAAATGAAGAACTTGCTTAAGATTGTTGGGAGGTCTTAGCACCGTTCAACGATCAATTCCAGCCACCACATGTACCAAACAACAAGCAAACAATGCAAACAGATTAGAAATCACTTAAACAGTAATCACTGGACTGACATAGGAGAGTAAAATAAATACTGGGAACAACATAGAACGAATTTGAACAAACGAAAAACTATACGTGAAAATAGACATCCATACGAAACTATGAAAAAAAATTGCATGGAAAACGGATAAGAATTGAACCTGAACGGGGACAAACAAGTTGACACAAAATTCACACAGCAACCAGCGAAAATTGAAGTGGCTGAAATACATTGGGCTCATTTGTCATTTCTTATTTAACCTTCAAATGTCCCAAATTGTATTTCCAAATTTTCCTTGTAAAATAATTAGCTCAGATAATTCAAATTAATTAAAATAAGAATTTCTGATCGAATTAAGCACAATCAAGCAAAATGGGAAAACAACGGACGATTAAGCACAATTCCCTGATTAATTCTAGTACAATAAACTAAGTGAAGTGAAGAAAATATTGACTCATCAGAGAGGAAGAACCCAGCAAGCACAACAGAGAAAGTTGGAATGTGTTGTTGTCCAAGCCACGGGTCCAGTAGAGCAGCTGCATGGTGATGGATGGAAGTATGAGAAGTCTTCACGGGAAGAGAATGGAATAGTGAAAGGAGCCCACATGAAAAGTGATTGAAGAAGAAGAAAAGTTGGCAAAAGGAGAGGCTCACGGGTTCAGAAAATTGGTTATAAAACCAAGAGAGGCAGCAAAGGAAGATTTTAGGTGAGAGTTTAGGAGTAGGAAGCCACGGTTCTGGAGGAGGCTCTTGCCTCTTCCTCTTTCAATTCCCTCTCTGAATTTCCATTTTCAGTGCAAAATGTAGCGTTTTATTTTTGAAGTGTATCAGTGTTTGGAACAGTTTGTTAATTTTATTTTCACGACATTTTATTTCAAGTAGTGTGTCTTTGCTAAATTTGATTTCCAATTCAGTGATTTTAATTTTACTGTCTCTTTTATTTTACCGTTTATTGTTTTTTTTGCATCGTTAAATTTTACCGTTTCTGCATATTTACTGTTCCGTTTTTACCATCTTTTACCGTTCAGTTTTTACAGTCTTTAAAATTTATTTCAGTGTTTTTAAATTTTGTTGTCTTATTTAAATTCCAGTTCATTTTAATTTATTTGCATTCAAAAACACCAACAAACCACCCCCCAACTTCGTGTGTAAATCTGAGACTGAACCACAATATTGGTCCTTGTGAGACGACCTAGGAGTCACATCCTAGCTATACTGCATATTTTCATGCACAACTTTTGTGAGCGGTGCGACCCGTTCACCAAAAATGGCGCCGCTGCCGGGGACCAATGACGGTTTGGTTTTAGATTATTGTTGTGTAAATTTTTGTTCTGTTAATATGTGTGTTTTGTCTTGTATATTTTTGTAGGCGACAACGACACCTTCAGCAAATTTTGGCGGCGTTGTCACTTCAGTCCAGGTTCTTGTTTTAGATTTTTACTGTTTTTGTTTTATTATGTGGTTGTAATATATGTTTTGTCTTTTATATTTTTATTGTGTTGTGTTTTGTATTATGTCTGTTAATTAAAAAAAAAAAATATTAAAAAAAAAAAAATTATGTTCTGTCTTTTATGTTCCTGTAGCATGTATAAATGTGTTGTGAATTATCTGTTTAGTAATTTTTAGTATTTACTTTTTATTTGTTTTATTTTTACTTTTCGATGTCTACCGATTTTAATTTTGTGAAAAATGCTTATTCTGTCTATGCCCATAATTATGATTCTCCTTCTGCATGTTACTCTGATTATAATTCTGTTGATTTCTATGTCGGGAATTATATGGATCATCCTCAAATTACTGAGAGCGCTCCTAGTGAGCCGGTCCCACCTACAAAGGATGATATTCATTGCGTTCTAAGCGCTGGACTGATATATCTGCTCCCTAAGTTTCATGGATTTGCAGGAGAATGCCCACATGAACATTTGGCAAATTTCTATAGAATTTGTTCTGCAATGAAACCTCCAAATGTCCCAGATGATTACATTTTCTTGACGGCGTTTCAGCATTCATTACAAGGAGCAGCTAAGGATTGGTTGAATTGTCTTCCTCGAGGACTCATTACCAGATGGGAAGATCTTGAGCAAAATTTTCTGATCGAATTTTTCCCTGCACAAGATGGATACAGCAACGGTCCTGGAGGGAATGACCCTACCTTGGGATGGTACAGTGCTCCACAGTATCGATATCAAGAACCACCATTCCAGAATACTTTGATGCCTCCACTAGTCCAGCAAGAACAGCAGATGCAGTTCTATGATGCTACTGCTCAATTTACTCCTCAGCCTTCGATTTCTGAGCCTACAATAAAGGAGTTACTGGAGCAGATGACCATGCAGAACGTTCAGTTACAGAAAGGGAACATGCAGTTCAAGAAAAATAGCATAGAGTTTCAGCAGGAAACTCAAGCGGCAATTCAGAATCTGACTGATCAGATCGGGCAGATGGCCACTATTGCACCTAAGGAGACTGATGAAGATTTTGAGGCCCAGGCAGGAATAAGCAATACTTTTGAGCCAGGTAGACCACCTTCATCCTCCACTACTTTACAAATCTTCAAGGAAGTGGAGGTAAGCATACCACAATTTGATTATTCTGTTGATTGTGATGATGATCGGTATGCTAATGATTATATTGTTGCTGAGTCTGATTTTAATTTTTCCTCTGTGCATGATGATAATTGCTTTTTACTATCACATTCAAATATTTGTTCTCCATGCACTGAACATGAATCTGAACCTGTTATAGATATTGTTTCTACATTTGAAACGGATTCATGTTATGAGGTTGTATCTAAGGCTCGGTATGATGAATTGGGATTGGGTGTTATACCTCTGCATGATATTTCTGTGGAACCATTTTGCACTAACCATATTGCAGGAGGTACATATAAATTTGATCAGCATGCACCCACGCTGGAAGACAAAGGTGCCAGTACATACAGCAGTTCGAAGATCAAAAGGCACCTACTGAATCTGCTCAGTGACAATATTTGCTGCTTAGATCCGGCGGTGGAGGATATTTCTCTGCTTGATCAGATTTGGAGGATGAAGCAATTTTTCCTCAAAATTTCCATCTTGGATCCTGAAGAAGACATCTCCCTGATTGTCCAATTTTGGCAACTGCCACCATAACAGGGGAGTTTTCCTGTCCCTTCTTCCCTTAATTTTCTTAGTTTGCGAATTAGGGGAGAATTCTTAATTTTCTTTATTAGTTTTCGGATTGTTTTTTTTTTTTTAAATTAAAAAAAAAATTTAAAAAAAAAAAAAAAACTTTGTGATAAAATATTTTGTTTTAAGTGTGCCAAATCTGTATTCTAATATGTATATTTATTTATTTAATTATTTATTTTCTTTTTCTTAGTTTTCAAATTGCTATCCTTAAAAAAAAAATTTCAAAAATTCAAAAATTGTTTTGCGTATTCCTTGATTTTATTTCGACCCTCAGTATCTTATTATTTCATACCAATAAAAATTTTCACTTCAGATCTTATTTTTCCTTATTTTCCTTCACTGTAAATATAATTTCTTAGTTGTCTTCATACAGATTATTGATTGAAAAATTTGTTTAGACTAAGAAAGATTTCATTCATCATTGCAAAAAAAAATTACAGTAATTGAGAAAAGGAAATTTAACAGATCTGAAAATAAAATTGCAGTAGATATATATGAAATTAAAAGATGTTCGGGGGTCGATCTTTAGTGATCGTTAAATATTACAGACCATAAAAAAAAACAAAACAACATAAAAAAAAAAAAAATTAAAAACATAAAAAAACTTAAGTGTTCATATTACAGTCCTTATTCTGGCCACACTCGGCCAATAAAAACATAAAAAAAAATAAATAAACAAAACTTTAAAAGTGGAAGAATTCACGAGCTGGTTGTGGTGGTCTAAGGGAGAGCTCCGTTGAGGGAGCTCTGGTTCGAAAAGTCACGAGCGGAGGCTTTGGTGGAGGAATTTCTCGTTCATTTCTGTCGTCATCGATAATGATCGGAACTGGAAACAAATTCAGCAGCCTCGGTGCCCTCATTATCACCCAGTTGTTTTCTTTCAAACAAAAAATAAAAAATAAAATAAATAAAAAATAAAAAACTTGTGTTAATAATAGAAGAGGAATGGAAAATTCAATGGAGGTGTGATCAGAGGTCTTACCGTACATGTATAGCGGCAGTTGTGAAAAGAGAGTGCCTGTGGGGTCTATCTCCGCTTGCCAGCGCCTGACCCGATTGCCATGGTTGTTAAACCAGCAGTGCACGTTGTATTCAGTGGCTTCGCCGAAGGTCCTTAGTCGAGACGCGATCTCGACGACTTGCGCTCGGCTTGGGTGTGTGACCCCATAGTTGTAGATTTTGGTCATCATCGTGATCTGATCATCTGTAGGACGCCACCGTTGACTGGTATATCTCTCTGATTCCATATCACTCATCCTTCCTCTCGTAATATACAAATACATAAATAAAAAAATAAATACATATAAAAAGAACAAAAACAAGAAAAAAAAAAGCATAACATAAAAAAAAAAAACATAAAAAAATTAGATTAGTTCTCTGTTTTCTTTATTTGTTCTTGTTTCCTTTTAAATTTATTTTGTCCAGTCTGTATTTGATGTTTCAGTGTCTGGTCTCAGATCTGTTTCACGGTCCTTGCAAAAGGGTCCTAAACGGATCTACGTCCAGTTGTCCGGTTGTTCTTGTCCATATTGTTCTTGTATATTATGTTTATGTGTTTATTTAGTTTTAAGTGGGGTACGTGGCGTTGTTCTACCCGATTGTCTCTGCAATACCTTCAATCGAAGGGAGATTAACGTCTGGTTTCCAGCCGATATACCCCTTAAGTTTTTAGACAGTTGTGTTTTATGTGTTTAAGTGTTTTTCAGTTTCAAAAATATGAAAAAAAAATGAAAAGGGAAAGGGAGAGCAAAATAGAGAAAGCACAATAAAGAGCAGAAAGCTGAAAATAAAGAAGGAACAGAAAGCAGGAAAAGAAGAAAAATGAAAGATCTGGAAACTTAAGCAGAAAAAGAAGGAGATCAAAGGTGTAGAGGACTTACCCGGAGTAGTAGGGCTTACAAAAGCTTGACGCAGATCTTAGATGCTCCGAAGGCACACAGGCAGAGGCTCCTCACAGATCTCACTCAGACTCTTCAGAAGGCGAAGGGGCAGAGCTTCCTCGCAGATCCAGACGCTAGAGAGAGTTGAGAGAGAAGTAGAGAGAGAACAGAGAAGTAGAGAGAGAATGAGCGTTCAGAAATGTTGCTCAACGCGGAGGAGCGGACCTTTTGTAGCCAAAGCTCTGCCACTGTAGCAATAGTTCCGGTCTTTGCCACCGAGACTGTTGTCACAGTACAGGTCACCCTTTTCAAAAAAAAAAAAAATAAAATAAAATAAAATGAAAAAAATTATTAGCATCTACTGATGGATGCTAGGTGTTTTAGACATCTGCTGATGGATGTCCCTGATAACATCTGCTGATGGATGTTACTGAAAATTTCTTCCCATTTTTCTATTTTTATTGCACTTGTCTATATTATTTGCTGCTCTGAAATTGATCATCTGATGATTGTAACACACTGAGGACATTGTGTGATTTAAGTGTGGTCTACTGGGAAGAAATTTTGATTTTTCTGTTAGATTGTATTTTGTGTGTTAAATTTTTTGTTTTTGAGTGTTAAATTTTTTCTCTTTTAAGTTATTTTTATCGAGTTTTGTGTGCAATAAATTTTACATTTTTCTCTTGATTTCTGGATGATGTCTAAAGTTGTAGATTTTTCCTTCACTTCATTAATACTTATGGTTTAAAATCCTTGCTTTTCTTTGCCTGGAAAGATGATTATGTGTTTAAGAGGATGATTTGATTGTGACGAATACCCTGTGTGAGATTTGAGCCACTTAATTTTCTTTCTTGTGTGTGATATGTCTCTTGAATGCTTGCACATATGCCTTGGCTTGATTCTTTTTGATATAATTGATTGATATGCATGTTCAGACGTGATAAAGGCATTTTTGTTCTTGAGCCTCTTTAGCCAAATAAGCCTACCTTGTTATTATCCTTTGATAACCCCTTTGAGCCTATACTGTATATATTTCTTTGTGTTGAAGCTCATACACTGATCCTAAGTGAAAAACAAATGATTACCTTAACCTTAGGAAAGTCTGAAGCTATAGAAGTATTTTGAGAATAAGTGTGGTCTCCTTGGGAATTCTGATGAATTGGCTAGTTGGTTCCTCATCATGTTTTGAAATGATAATTTATATCCTGTTGTGAAAAAAAAAAAAAAAAAAAAAGAGAAGAAGACAGGATGAGAAAAAAAAAAATTTTGATGAGAAAAAGAAAAAATTGAAAAATCATTTTGTGAATAATGGAGTCGAGAAGAGGATTGAATTAGAGGTTTGGGTGAGATTTCACTGTGTTACATTTTTTTCCCTAGTGCACCTCTATTTCTTCTGAGCTATAGCTACCTATCCAAATTTATCCTCCCCTGTCCTTGGCCCCATTACAACCCAGTAAAGACCTTTTGATCTGAACATGCATATGTTTTAAGTATTGATAATTAGAAGCTTGCCAAGTCTACTTGTGTTTGTTTTCTTGAGTACATCGAGCTGATATTATTATTTATCCTAGACACTTGAGAGAAACACTATAGTGCATCTGTGAGGTTTTGTTATTTTCAAATCACCTCTTAAGCTTATTAATTATTTTTCTACGTATTGAATTGCTTGGATAATTTCTATAAGTATCTACTTTTCTTGATTACGTGTTGGATATTTTCTACTTCTTTCCTCTGTCCAGACTTTTTGAGAACTGTGTAAATTTTATGTGTTTTCTTGTGAGTTTTTATATTTTTCTGTCTGCTGCATTTGTGTCAGTCTTCGTGAAAGTCCTTTGAACTATTCCCTGATTTGAGTCTTGATTTTGCCCAGGAGTGCAAAAGACTAAGTGTGGTCTATTTTGATGAGTCAATATTTTCTTCACTTCACTTAGCTTATTGTACTAGATTTAATCGGGGAATTGTGCTTAATTGTCCAGTATTTTCCCGTTTTTACTATTTGTACTTAATTTGACCAGAAATTCTAATTTCATTCAATTTGAATTATTTAAGTTGATTATTTGCATTGGTAATTTCAGGGAAAATTTTGGAAATACAAATTGAGACATTTGGAAAAATATTCACACACTGTGTTTCAAAGAAACTACACTGGGTTGATTTAATTTGTGTGAAAAAAATTGAGCACAATTGGCTCAGAAGCAAAACACATCACACGACCCATATGTACCATTCATTTTGGCAGCAAACATCACATTGTTTGGAATAAAAGAGGGGGGCACATTTGGAGGAATTGGAGCTCACGGGTTATAGCTCCTTTGGAGGATAACATATTCTGATTTCTTTTAAGAAAGTTGGCTTCCATAATTATTAAACACTCACGGTCATGGGCATGGAAATTTCCTTTTGTCTTAAAAGAAGTGTTGTGCACGTGATGTTTATCTTGGCATGAGATTGGAAACAATCATTTACAATTTAAGATGCTGTTACGGTATTTTGAGAAAGACAAGTGGCTAAATCATTTTGTTGACAAAATGCACATGGGACAAAAAAAGGGACGGTGCTGCTTTTACTCCAAAAAGAGACACTCATGAATGATTTTGAAGCTAGAACATTGCAACCATACAACACAATCAAGGAGGGGCCACCACTTAGTGGAGCTCACGGTTTTATAACTAGAAGAAAACAATTGTGCTACCACATTTTCTAGATAGTACACGGCCCACATGCGAAAGAGAGAGTTGGATTTTCTAAATGGAGTAACACGTTTACAACAGCTGCCATGGTAGAAAGGGTGACATCTATGCATGATTAAAAACGCACGGAGAAGTGAAGCAAACGGTTCTCCATCCAGCAGCTCTTCACGACCACATGGATAAGAAGCTCCATACTGAATGGACCATTTCCGTTTCTGCTGGAGAAGTTTCTTACTAAGAGCAAGGGGAAACATGGACTGGAAGAAGTGAATGGATTGTCCACCAAAAATAGAAGCAGTTCTCGGTCCTTCAATGCATCCAGCAGCTGGCAACAGAGAAGAACACGGCCTGCAGGAAGCACACACGTTCCAGCTGAGTTGGAGGCGGAAGAACATGTCCAGAAATATCCAGCAAACCACTTTGAGAGAAGAAATTAATTGGCTTGGAGAATGGTACAGAGATGTCTCGGCTTTGCTGGAAGTAGAAGAGAATGAAGAAGGAAGTGATGGTGATAACAGTTGAAAAACTGTTATTTTCATACTTAAATTTGATACTAAAAGCAACCTTTAGACTTAAAAACTAGCTTGAAATCATGTAGTTTATCTATATTTTCATAAATAAGAGAGCTGGACAGGTTTACACTTGATTTGAGTGTTTTTGTGCAGCTTTTAAGGTGAATTTAGTGAAAAGAGTGAAGAAGGAGAGAAGTGACATTAGAAAAGACAAGAAAGAGTGCAAAAATAGAAGACGAAGGCACCGCTCAGCGGCAAACTACCGCTGAGCGGCACTCAGGAGGTTGCGGGAGTCACGCTGAGGGGCAAATGGCCGCTGAGGGGAAGAATTGTGACGCGCAACTACCGCTGAGCGGTAAATACCGCTGAGCGGTAAATACCGCTGAGCGGTACTCTTTGGGCTTGGGCTTTTGTAATCTTTTGTAACTCTAAATTAGTATATAAGGGCTTGCACGTCCTTTAGTTTAGTATCTTTGGCAGAAACGAGGCAAACACTCTCTCTTCTCACCCCTTTGAAGGAGGATCTTGGATGCTCAGGCTACCTCTTCACCTTTATTGGGTTTATTCTTTCATTCTTTCATTGTTATTCATCTAGGTTCACCATGACGATGGTGAACTAAACCTTGTATGTTTGTTGGGGAATCAATGTAATCTCTTGAAGCTCTCATATATGGATTTGTTGAGTACATCTTTGAATTAAGACATATGCTTTCTTTCATCATTAGTTAGGGTTTTTCCTCTTTGCTCAATGCTTGCATTGTTTAACTCATTCTAATGCATGATTATTGGTTTTGTCGATACGGACACGTACGGGGAAGTCTAGATCCGGGGAATTTCTCCCAATATTTTACTGACAACATTATATTGGTTGCCTTTAAGCTCCTGCTGTAATGAACTAATCATTAGGAATGCTAGGAATTGTATGAACTATTTGATTAGGGAGAAGCCATCTAGAATGGTACATTAGAGAGTGGCATTAACAATGATGATTTGAATGTTGAATTCCTAAAATATATGAGAGTGGATGAGATGAAATTGAACCCCAACAACATATTCATTTATATAATTCATTGGAAGTGTTTATCTTTTGTCTTTGCCATTGATCAATTCATGCATACATGTTTATTTTCTGTCTTGCATATTAAACTTTGAATATTTCGTTTCTAAGTCCTAGCTAATCAACATATCACATAACTAAACTAGGCCGTGAGTCCTTTGGGAAGAACGATACTTGGTCTTACCAAGTTTTATTACTTGAACGATTCGGTCATACTTGCCGATTGTGAAACAAGTTTGTGACATCATATTTTGGTGCTTACAAATTTGTCCATCAAGCTTTTGGCGCCGTTGCCGGGGATTTGGGGATTGAACCCGAGTCCTAGCAACGGCTAATAAGTTTGGGTCATCAAGTTTTTGGCGCCGTTGCCGGGGACTCGTGGTTTAACTGGTTAATTTGTGTGATTATTGATTATCTTTGACTTTAATTTTAAATTTCTGTTTTTATTTTCTGTTTTTTATCTTTTTCTGTTTTATCTTTTTAGATTAGATTAGATTAGATTTTATTTTATTTGGTTAGTTTAGATTTTATTTTATTTTATCTTTTAGGATTAGATTTTATTTTATTAGGTTAGATTTTATTTTTAGATTTTATCTTTTTAGATTAGATGTTATTTTTAAATTTTATTTTATCTTTTATCTTTTTATCTTTTGAATCTTTTATCTTCTTATCTTCTGAATCTTTTATCTTTTTATCTTTTGAATATATATCTTCTCTTATATCTTTTTGTGCTAACAAATCTGTTCTAGGGTTTTGTTTCTTGTGCATGCAGGAAGCAATTCGCACTAGAAGTAAGAAAACAACAGAACCACTTCTTGAAGGTCTAGAAGAGAGTAGAAGGAGGAGAAGAATCAGAACGTCTAGAGAACTTTTCCCTTCTCCTGAAACTCTCTTGCAAACATCACCACAAGGTTCTGTTCATAGCACAGGAAGTATGGAGGGCAATAATGTTAGAAGAACTCTTGCAGATTACACTAATCTTGCTGGACCTCAGCACTTCAACAGCATAGCTAGACCTAGAGTCAATGCAGCCAACATGGAGGTCAAACCAGCACTGATTCAACTGGTGAAGAGTAATCAATTTAATGGGTTATCACATGAAAGCCCATATGAGCACCTGACTACCTTTAATGAGATTTGCAATACAGTCAAGATTAATGGGGTGCCAGACGAAGCAATCAAACTTAGCTTGTTTCCTTTCTCATTGGGAGGCAATGCTAAGCTTTGGTTGAACTCTTTTCCAGAAGAAAGTTTCACAGAGTGGGAAGCAGTGGTTACAAAGTTTCTAAACAAATACTTCCCACAATCTAAGGTGACTAAAGGAAAGCAAGAGATATCTTCATTCAAGCAGGACATGGAAGAATCACTGGGGCATGCATGGGACAGATATAAAAGCTTGTTACGAAAAACTCCCATGCATGGCTTTAAAGAACAAGAAGTAGTCCTAACTTTCCTTGGAGGGCTTGGTTCACAAACCAAGATGATGCTAGATGCCTCAGCTGGGGGCAATATCAAATGGAAGACTCCAGAGGAAGCCACTGAGATTATTGAAAATATGGCTACAAGTGGTAATGAGCTTCACAATGAAAGAGGCGCCCCTATGCAACAGAAAGGGGTTCTTCAATTACAAACCCATGATGCTCTGCTAGCCCAAAATAAAATTCTGACTCAACAGCTGGAGACTCTGACCAAAACTCTTGCTTCATTACCAAAAGAGTTAAAATCTGCTGCACAGGTACAAACCCAGTTGTGCGAACTATGTGGAGGAGATCACATCAATGGCCAATGTGCTTTTCCTGTGGAAGCCGTGGAGGATGTTAACTTCATGGCTAATCAGTTTCCATACCGTCAAGGTAATTATAATCAGGGTTGGAAACCACATCCAAGTATTGGCCAAGGACAAACTGGGCAGGTTAATCAATTTAATAAGCAACAGCAGCAGCAACCAACCATGTGGCAACAAATTTCTATGCTCAATGAAAGATCTACAAGGTTGGAAGAAACTCTTCAACAATTTATTCAGAAAACTGAATCCTCCCAAAAGAGCACTGAAGCTGCTATAAAGAACTTGGAGATTCAGATGGGTCAGATCACTAAGCAGTTGGAAGAAAGACCACACAGAAACTTTGGGGCTAATACTGAGGTTAACCCTAGAGAAGAATGCAAAGTGGTCAAGAGTATAAATGAAGAGAGTATTGAGTCAGAAGAAGATGAAACAGAAGAGAGAAGAGAAGAAGAAAGAAAGGATACTTTTCCTTTTCTAACAAATCAGGAGAAACCAATGGATTTCACAGACTTATTCAGAATGGTTGATAATGAAGCTCCTTGGGAACAAATCTTACAGAAAATAGCAGTGTACACAAAATCTGATGAGGGAACCTCTACAAAAAGAAAACGTAGAGATGATGATGATGAAAAGTGTGTAACTGTTAAGAAAGAATCATTCCCACCAAAAGCTGCTGATCCAGGTAGTTTTTCTATCCCTTGCACTATAGGGAAGAAAAAGGTGAAGAAAGCTCTCCTTGACTTAGGCTCAAGTGTTAACTTGATGCCTTACTCTCTATTGGAGCAAATTGGCCATGTGAAAATAAAACCTGCAAAGGTTAATCTGGTAATGGCTGATGGATCTTCAAAGGAGCCATGTGGGATTGCAGAAGACATTGTAGTTTGTGTTGGCAAACTTCAGTTCTTGGCAGACTTTGTGGTGATGAAGAGGGAGACCGAAAAGATACCTTTCATACTGGGAAGACCGTTTATGAAAACGGCCAGGGTTATTATAGATGTTAATGAAGGTATAGTGGTGCTCCAGGACAGAGAGGAGAGAGTGGTGGTGAATGTGTTTAAAGATGAGATACAAGCAAAGGAGGAAGAGGCCAGTTATAAAGCTGCATTTCAAGATGCACCCATAACTAGAGGTAAACATGAAAATTTTAAAGTTTCTGATAACCATTGTTTGTATTTTCAGGTACCCAAGGTAGATGAAAGTGGAAAAGGAAAGGAAGTTCTTAGAGACTGGAAGGAAAGAGGACTCCAACTTGGCACACCTGTAAGATTCAAGAACAAGTTGTGGGTTGTAAAAGGTTTTAAAGAGAAGGAGATGATAGAGATAGAGTCTCCATATTCCAGAGAATCCAAAACAGTCCTAAGGAAGCAGTTGATAAGTTGGTGGAAGGATAACATCAACTTTAAAGAAGATGGAACGTGAGCTTTTTTGGGTCAGGCTCGTGACGTTAAACAAGCGCTACCTGGGAGACAACCCAGTTGATTGATTGTTTTCTGTTTGTTTATTTTAGTTAGGGTTTGCATAAGCATTTTTAACATTGAATTGCAGGGAACCAGTAAGGGGTATGTCTAGGAGGCACGTAGGTCAAGAAAAGAAGGAGAAGAGCAATTCTCGCAAGTGCCGCTGAGCGGCATATACCGCTGAGCGGTACTCTCGCAGATGGGCTTTAGTTTCCCCTTAGCGAGACTCGAGCCCATTAGGGTATTTTTATACCCTAAGCTGCGCATAAGCTTCTATTTTCAGGCTCTTCTCTGCACACACACTCCTACATACCTTTTCCAAGGTTCTCCACATCTTTTCCCTCTTCCCTCTTGAGAAAATCTCCCTTCTACTCACGTTCTCACTAGTTTTCCATCTAAGTTTGGGGTTGGGAGAGAGCATCATTGAAGGGGATTGATTTCTTCATTGTGGTTTACTAATGCTTAACAATGTATCTTTTGGTTTTGTGAATTAAGTTTGATGCAGGGATGGCCTCCTCATCATGCTAAAAGAATCAAGACTATAAGATCCAAGAAGAAGGAGAGGAAGAAGATACAGATGACAGCTCAGACTGATGAGGAGCTGAGATAGCATTTACTGATGAATGCTATCATATGATTATGCTTTTGTGGTTTAAGTTTTCTGAACTTATTTGTTTTTGTTTTTAGATTAGGGTTTAATGTACTCTATTGAACACCTGGTTTCTTATGATGGTTTGCTATTAACTGTGATTGTGTGATAAGTAATGCTTGATGATGCTTATTGATTGATTGATGTTGAGATGATGTGCACAATAAATGCTTATACAGGTGATTCACAAGCTTTGTGAACAAATGCATGATATCATGATTGTGATTGTGAAATTAAGCAGGATGTGTATGTCAAATGTGAATGAGCTTATATGTGAGGTTTTGAGCTCCAGAGTTGTTATTGTTGAATGCTATTATTTTGAAAGCATGAATGATTTTGCCCAGGTTTTCTATGATTGAAGCAATTGCTTGTTTTGCATCATATGATCAAGGCCGTTTGTTGGAACCCTTTTTATTGGCCAAATTCATAAAGTTAGCCTACTAAAAGAGAACACTTTGTGTTCTATCCTTTGAACCCATAACCTTAAACATACACTGAACCCTTGATTGAAAATCTTTACCTTGAGTTAAGTAGAAGATCTTGTGTGGTATTGTTAAATGTTCAAGTTTGGGGTTATTGGGAAAACATGAAAAAGGAAAAGCATTGAGCCAAGAGCTAAAAAGTAAGAATATGCAAAGAAAAAGAAAAGAAAAGAAGTAAAGCTCAATGCAAATGAAAAGGCAAACAAAAGTTGGGAATGAATAAGAATAATTGTATTATTATGAATCTCTTAACTCAAGGATTTTGTGATCCAGAAAAACCAATTTTCTTGTTAGCCTAGCCACATTATAAGCCATTGAAAAGTCCTTGTGATGATGCATACTTGTGAATGTTTTTGATTGTGGTTAAATGAAAGGCAAAGTTGATTCATGTGACATTGTGATAGTAGAGTGAATGAGTGAGACACTTTACCTCTTATACACTTGTGTGTTGAGTGAAACACTTTACCTAGTGAGGAAATATTCCATAAGCACATGAACATCCTTGCTTAATTGATTGATCATTCATGAGAAATAGCATTTGTTGGAACTTAAATGACTTTGTGAACACTAAAGCATGTGCACATCTTGATTGAACTCTTGGTCATAAGTTTGAGTGAAGTTATTACTTATCTTGAAAAAAAAAAGGATTTTTGAATGAGTGAACTATATCATATGAATTGGTTGGAGATGGAGTTACATTTTGTTTGCTTGAGGACAAGCAAAGTTCTAAGTTTGGGGTTGTGATAACAGTTGAAAAACTGTTATTTTCATACTTAAATTTGATACTAAAAGCAACCTTTAGACTTAAAAACTAGCTTGAAATCATGTAGTTTATCTATATTTTCATAAATAAGAGAGCTGGACAGGTTTACACTTGATTTGAGTGTTTTTGTGCAGCTTTTAAGGTGAATTTAGTGAAAAGAGTGAAGAAGGAGAGAAGTGACATTAGAAAAGACAAGAAAGAGTGCAAAAATAGAAGACGAAGGCACCGCTCAACGGCAAACTACCGCTGAGCGGCACTCAGGAGGTTGCGGGAGTCACGCTGAGGGGCAAATGGCCGCTGAGGGGAAGAATTGTGACGCGCAACTACCGCTGAGCGGTAAATACCGCTGAGCGGTACTCTTTGGGCTTGGGCTTTTGTAATCTTTTGTAACTCTAAATTAGTATATAAGGGCTTGCACGTCCTTTAGTTTAGTATCTTTGGCAGAAACGAGGCAAACACTCTCTCTTCCACCCCTTTGAAGGAGGATCTTGGATGCTCAGGCTACCTCTTCACCTTTATTGGGTTTATTCTTTCATTCTTTCATTGTTATTCATCTAGGTTCACCATGACGATGGTGAACTAAACCTTGTATGTTTGTTGGGGAATCAATGTAATCTCTTGAAGCTCTCATATATGGATTTGTTGAGTACATCTTTGAATTAAGACATATGCTTTCTTTCATCATTAGTTAGGGTTTTTCCTCTTTGCTCAATGCTTGCATTGTTTAACTCATTCTAATGCATGATTATTGGTTTTGTCGATACGGACACGTACGGGGAAGTCTAGATCCGGGGAATTTCTCCCAATATTTTACTGACAACATTATATTGGTTGCCTTTAAGCTCCTGCTGTAATGAACTAATCATTAGGAATGCTAGGAATTGTATGAACTATTTGATTAGGGAGAAGCCATCTAGAATGGTACATTAGAGAGTGGCATTAACAATGATGATTTGAATGTTGAATTCCTAAAATATATGAGAGTGGATGAGATGAAATTGAACCCCAACAACATATTCATTTATATAATTCATTGGAAGTGTTTATCTTTTGTCTTTGCCATTGATCAATTCATGCATACATGTTTATTTTCTGTCTTGCATATTAAACTTTGAATATTTCGTTTCTAAGTCCTAGCTAATCAACAAATCACATAACTAAACTAGGCCGTGAGTCCTTTGGGAAGAACGATACTTGGTCTTACCAAGTTTTATTACTTGAACGATTCGGTCATACTTGCCGATTGTGAAACAAGTTTGTGACATCATATTTTGGTGCTTACAAATTTGTCCATCAAGCTTTTGGCGCCGTTGCCGGGGATTTGGGGATTGAACCCGAGTCCTAGCAACGGCTAATAAGTTTGGGTCATCAGATGGCTGGACGTGGAAACGGGAGGCACTCTTGATCCAGCAGCTGGTCCACCAACAAGTAGCATGAGCAATAAAGGGCAGCCTCCAAGCTGGTCTAGAAGCAGCAGCACGGAGCAGCTACCAAGCTGAAGCTCACTGAACAGCTGCCACCATAGTTGGAGCTCTCGGGATTCCATTATGTGGTATGCACGAGAATGAGTTGGAGATGGGTGATTTATTTCAGCAGAATGTTGAGCAGCAAGGGAAGGAGCCGTGAAGGGGCTGGAACAGCCACGGTCTAGCACGCTCATCTTCCAGGAGAAATCACGGTAAGCACATCCAGCTGAGTTTGAAGAAGAAGCACGTCTAGAGGAACACGTTGAAGGCAAGAAGAGAAGCAAGCAGGAAATGGCATCAAGGAGGTGCTGTCACGATTGGAGAGGAATTGACGTGGGCAGAAGAGGAGCTGCCACGGTCCAGCTGGGAGGCATCACAACCATGGCCTCCACACAACGTCCACAGTCACGGGAGAAGAAGCCATCCAACAGTTGCAGCATCCAAGTCCGGGTTTGATCAAAGTGATGCACATGGAATGAAGAAGCTTGCTGGAAAAGAAGAGAAGAAAAATCCAGAAAAGCAGCTTGGTTCTCACTGTATTTTCACACGGAGGCAACCTCTACACACGTTAATGTTCATCCAGGGAACACAACGTCAAAGAGCACATGAAGAATGAAGTTGGAGAGGAAGAACCCAGCAAGCACAACAGAGAAAGTTGGAATGTGTTGTTGTCCAAGCCACGGGTCCAGTAGAGCAGCTGCATGGTGATGGATGGAAGTATGAGAAGTCTTCACGGGAAGAGAATGGAATAGTGAAAGGAGCCCACATGAAAAGTGATTGAAGAAGAAGAAAAGTTGGCAAAAGGAGAGGCTCACGGGTTCAGAAAATTGGTTATAAAACCAAGAGAGGCAGCAAAGGAAGATTTTAGGTGAGAGTTTAGGAGTAGGAAGCCACGGTTCTGGAGGAGGCTCTTGCCTCTTCCTCTTTCAATTCCCTCTCTGAATTTCCATTTTCAGTGCAAAATGTAGCGCTTTATTTTTGAAGTGTATCAGTGTTTGGAACAGTTTGTTAATTTTATTTTCACGACATTTTATTTCAAGTAGTGTGTCTTTGCTAAATTTGATTTCCAGTTCAGTGATTTTAATTTTACTGTCTCTTTTATTTTACCGTTTATTGTTTTTTTTGCATTGTTAAATTTTACCGTTTCTGCATATTTACTGTTCCGTTTTTACCATCTTTTACCGTTCAGTTTTTACAGTCTTTAAAATTTATTTCAGTGTTTTTAAATTTTGTTGTCTTATTTAAATTCCAGTTCATTTTAATTTATTTGCATTCAAAAACACCAACAAACCACCCCCCAACTTCGTGTGTAAATCTGAGACTGAACCACAATATTGGTCCTTGTGAGACGACCTAGGAGTCACATCCTAGCTATACTGCATATTTTCATGCACAACTTTTGTGAGCGGTGCGACCCGTTCACCACTCTTACTTTGTCAGGATCAACTTCTATCCCTCTTTGACTGACAATAAAGCCCAACAATTTTCCAGACTTTACTCCAAACGTGCATTTGGCAGGATTTAACCTGAGTTTGTACTTTCTCAATCTCTCAAATAATTTCCTTAAATTGAGAATATGCTCCTCTTCTGATTCCGACTTTGCAATCATGTCATCCACATAAACTTCAATTTCCTTATGCATCATATCATGAAAGAGTGTCACCATTGCCCTTTGGTATGTTGCCCCAGCATTCTTGAGTCCGAAAGACATCACCTTATAACAGAATGTTCCCCATAACGTGATAAAGGTCGTTTTTTCCATATCTTCCGGTGCCATCTTAATTTGATTATATCCCGAAAATCCATCCATGAACGAAAATAACGAAAATTTGGCCGTATTATCCACCAGAGTATCGATGTGTGGTAACGGGAAATTATCTTTCGGACTTGCACGATTCAAATCACGATAGTCAACACACATTCGGACTTTCCCATCTTTCTTAGGCACTGGTACAACATTCACTACCCATTGTGGGTATCTTGCCACAGCCAAAAATCCTGCGTCAAATTGCTTTTGGACCTCTTCTTTAATTTTTAGGGACATTTTCGGCTTCATTCTTCTCAGTTTTTGTTTGACTGGAGGGCATTCCGGCTTGAGGGGGAGCGTATGCTGCACAATATCGGTGTCTAGACCCGGCATGTCATTGTAAGACCACGCGAATACATCTTTAAACTCCTTCAACAGGACACGCAATCTTTCCCTCACTTCCGTTTTCATACTAGTACCGATTTTCACTTCCCTTATCTCATCCTTCTCTCCCAAGTTAAGTATTTCAATCTCCTCCTAATGGGGTTTTATCTCCTTAGATTCTTGTTCCACTAATCTCAACAATTCTGGAGAGGGTTCCACATCATCTTCGAAATCATCTTCCGTATTATTGATAGGGTGCTCAAAATTAGGAACATTGATATCGTTATTTTCAAAACAATCATTGTCACATCTGCATCATTTAAATTTATGAAAAAGTATAAATAGATAAAATAAACAAAGAAAAATGCCAAATGATGATGAAATGCAACTTTATTGTCACGCTGAGTGAAAAGTAAAAAGAATCAATCCGCAAAACTTTAGTTCTAAAGCCCCAATCGAGACTATAAGCTTAATTAAAACTATTACATTTTGTTCACATTAAGCATCACAGGTAAATCCAGTGTTTCCCAATTGTTGAGTTGAGTATCAGGGGAGCAAGCCCATACAAAGTTCAAACTTTGAGGCCTTTCTTCATCCTCCACAGCTGCTATCTGGTCAGTGTTGATCCATCCAGCACTGCAGAAGCTTTCTTTGATGTCAACAATGTGAATTTTGCTCTCTCTGGGCCCTCGTCTTTCTGCACGGGCCAGACTGCGATCTTTTCTTTCTTCAATCATCCTTTTCCGGTCTTCCTTGGTAGGTTTGTACCCCAAGCCATATCTATTCTTGTTTTCAACGATTTCCAGAGGGAATGCTCGCCCCTGCCGATATTTGCCCAAACCTTCCCCATATACATAGCCCTCTTTCAGCATAATCTTAGCCATCATAATAGAAGCACATGATAGATGAGGATTTATTGGAAACGGTTCCACACAAGTATTTCCCACGATTTCCAATGATTGGAAGGCTGTCTCGAGAGCTTCTTCAGCCGCCTCGATGTAGCGTGTGGATGAGGGCCCACTCACAAGAAGATCTTCTTCTCCTGATACTATCACCAGCTTATCTCCCATCACATACTTCAACTTCTGGTGTAGTGTAGAAGGTACAACTCCAGCCGAATGGATCCATGGGTGCCCCAGCAGACAACTATAAGCTGGCAGAATATCCATAACTTGGAATGTTATTTGAAAGACACTCGGACCAACTTGTATTGGTAATTCCACCTCTCCCATCACTTCTCGTTTACTACCATCAAACGCCCTCACAATCATTGAACTAGGCCTCATATGCATTCCTTCGCAAGGTAGCTTTTCCAGAGTTGCTTTCGGCATGACGTTCAAAGAGGACCCATTGTCCACTAAAACACGCGCTATAACATGATCCAGGCATTTCACCGAGACGTGAAGAGCCTTGTTATGCCCTCTTCCTTCAGCAGGTATCTCATCATCCGTAAAAGTGAGATAATTATTAGCAACAATATTGCCAACAATACCTTCGAATTTATTCAACGAAATACCTTGCTCCACGTGAGCCTCACTGAGTATCTTCATTAGCAACTTTCTGTGTGATGCCGAATGCATGAGCAAGTCTAACAAGGATATACGAGCAGGCATACGGTTTAACTGTTCCACCACCTTATACTCACTTTGTTGTATGAATTTTAAAAATTCACAAGCCTCCTCTTCAGAAACTTCTCTCCTCTCTTCCTTGTCGGGGATCTCCTATGTCTGTGCACCCTTCCCCTTTAAGAATTCTTTTGCTTTCACGGCCATAGTTGTTTCCTTATCATTAACTCTTTCTCGTGCCAATTCTGGTGATGTGAAAATTCGACCACTCCTAGTCATTCCACCTATCCCTGATATGTTTTTGACGGCAGGGTCAACACTTTGTTCTTCGCTGGACGCATGCGTCCCATATCTCCATGGAACGGCTTTTTCATTTTTGTAAGGAAAAGGAGCTGGTACACGGATAACAACAGGCGATCTTCCTTGAGTTGGAGGGATAGAAGTAGTCTTAGTGAAACGAATCACCAATGGTTCTGGTAAAATCATACCGGATTCATCACCCGTCTGTGCAAATACCTCTCCCTCCTCATTCTTGTAACATACCTGCATCAGACCACGATCTAGCAGGTCTTGCAAAATTTCTTCAAACTCAACACACTCCTCAATAGAGTGCTCCGCATCTAGGTGGAACGCGCATGCCATACTCTCATCATAATCACCCTTCAAGATACTCACTTTCAGCAATGCCTCCAAAATAAACCTCCTAGAGCTCCTGACTTCTTTCACATTTCTCACCAGCTCATGTTCTTTCACTTCGACAGCATTCGTCGAAGCACTTCCATGCCCAGATAAAGGATTGGCCTCGATACTAGGCTTATCCTCTTGGAACTTTAACCACCCAGAATCAATTAGAGTCTGCACTTTATGCTTGAAAGCAAGACACCTCTCAGTGGAATGACCAGCGGCCCCTCCATGATAACTACACTTTGCCTCTGCATCATAGCCTCTTGGGTACGGAGGCTGCAAAGGTCTCAGAGGACAAACGACAACCAGACCTTGTTTGATAAGATGAGGCAATAATTCTGTATAAGTTGTAGGAATTGGGGTAAAGTTAACATAATTTCTTTCTTAGTTCCTTCTTGGATAAGTATTTGGACCCACATTCACATTGGAACCTACATTTGCCCCTCCCCTCCAATTATTCGTCGGGATGTGTGGTGGTTGATAGTACCCTGGTTGTTGTTGAGGCCTAATTTGATGACCAAATGACACGTTAGCTGCATGTGGATGTTGACCCCAGTATGGTCGATAGTTATGAGCGGGAGTCTGACCTCTCCACACGGGAGTTGCAGATGTTGCATGCACATCTCCTTCTTTTCTTTTTCCTGAGTTGAAATTGGGTTTTTTGGAATTTGCAACCGTCGACGAGCCATATGCAATCTTCCCATTTTTCAACCCGATCTCTATCTGCTCGCCTATCACAATGATATCGGCAAAATTTGAAGATACATTTCCCACCATATGTTCATAAAATGGTGGTTGGAGCGTATTTACAAACATTGCCACCATTTCTCTATCATACAAAGGTGGCTCAACTTGTGCAGCCAATTCCCTCCACCGCTGAGCATACTCCTTAAAACTTTCGTTGTCTTTCTTCGACATGTTTTGCAGCTGTAAACGATCTGGCGCAACATGTGTATTGTATATATACTGCTTCACAAAAGCATCAGCCAAGTCCGCCCAACAACGAATTCGAGTAGGCTCCAAATGGGTATACCAGTTTAATGCCACTCCAGCCAAACTATCTTGAAAAACATGGATGAGCAGCTGCTCATCATAAGCATATGCAGCCATCTTTCTGCAAAACATGGTCAGATGGCTCTTTGGGCATGTATTTCCCTTATACTTCTCAAAGTCTGGCGCCTTGAACTTATGTGGAATTTTGACGCCAGGAACCAAGCTCAATCTAGAAACATCCCCGAATCCATAATTTTCGTATCCCTCCACAGCCCTCAATCTTGCCTCTAGGCTCTCCAGTTTATCTTTTGCCCCATCGACATTACTAGTTACCCCCTGAAATGAAGTATGTGGCGCAGCCCTGGTAGAAAAGCCCTCTCCGGTAATCACAGGTGGCACCGGGGTTACTCGTATTCCATCAGACATGTTTGCGTGCATTCCCTCATTTACCATAGGTGCGGACATTACGACAGGTCCCTGAGCACTGATTGGCGGTACGTTAGCAGTGGTAGGGAAAGAGAATGAAGTCTGCTCCCCTTCTGTGTATTCTCCCACAGGTGGGGTGTAACCTGGAGGCAATCCATACATTGGGAATGAAACAGATTGGCTCCCAGCATTAAACATCGGAGGGTAATATTGAGCACTTCCCTCACCTTGCGCAGGCGTTACCCCTCCCGTAGTCTTCAGAGCTTCGAGAGCCGCCAAAATCTGGGCCATTTGATCTTTCAACTGGCTGACATCGGCCTTAATAGATTCGTGTGACTGCTCCCAATTCTCCATGACCTTCGAATTAGCTCTGGTCCTGTACGGATGTCTTGGAAAACTTGCCGTTGTTCTCTCACTTGTACTGCTGATTATTTTTTATTAAATTAAATTATATAAGGATGAAAAATGCAAAAAGAAAACATGATGCATGCTAGTGATAAGTGGAAATCACAGGATAACTATGACAATACTGATGGACAATTAACACAAGCCGATACCAAACAAACATCCCCTATCTTTCATTTCAAGAAAAATTTGATCCATTACATCGTCTAAGTAACAAATCACATAATTCCGATGTACATCAATCCCGCGCCCGGGCAATGAAAGATTTCATCTCTCCCACCAACCATTTACAATGATTAATAAACAATTCTATTTCCGCTGGTGAGTTACAAAAATGAGTACTAGCTTCAGCATTCGACACCATCCTGGGGATGTCTTCAATTGCCCCATTTGCCAAAGCAGCCAACTGAGCGAAGCTTTCCTTCCAGTGCTTTACAGCCATCTCTTGCTCTGCGATGTGCTCTTCCATTCGCTTTATCAAGGCCTGATGCCTTTCTTCAAATTCTATCGACCTCCATCGCTCTTCCTGCTCTTCGATATATTCCTCCATTTGTCTTATCAGAGTTCGATGCTCTTTTTCTGCTTCTATTAGCTTCCAACGCTCCCGATTCATATCCGCCTCAAACGACATGGCCATCTCTTTCGTTTCATGCCCCGCTTTTTCTATCTGAACCTGCGCTTCTCTCAATCTCTTCAGGGCTTCTTGCTTATCTCTTTTGGCTTCTTCGTAGAGGTGCTTCCACTCCTTTCCCTCTTCTACAACCACCTTCTTCTCATTTACCCTCATGGATAATTCCTTACTTGCAGCCGCTAGATTTTGTTTCACTTGAAATGTGTAATCCCTCTCAGCCTTCTGGCTTTTGACAAGGTTTTCATAAGCCCGCGACTTTTCTTCATTATCATTCTTCATATCCACAAGATCATTACGCGCCCTTTGTAATTCGTTTTCCAACCTAGCATTTCTCACCTTCAATTTCTCCATCTCAGCTTTTAATTGTAGCACCTCTTCACTTTTTGGAGCTTGGGATGGTCCTTCACTAGCTGATTGATCCTTGATTGGCTTGAAAGGCAGCTTGACTACTTTCACTCTCTCCCGAATCCAGGTGTGATAACTAACCCTGCTATCCACTACTCCATCCCTTAAGTCCTTCTCTGCTCGAACAACATTTTCCCAGGCGCTTTTAACCTTTCTTAGCAGTTCGATGAAATGCCCGTCTTCGTAATAAATGAATAGAGTAGCAAGGTAATCTGATGAA
The DNA here is from genome assembly GCA_034642375.1 of Vigna nakashimae. NCBI lineage: Eukaryota > Viridiplantae > Streptophyta > Magnoliopsida > Fabales > Fabaceae > Vigna > Vigna nakashimae. The sequence goes on from CM067765.1 coordinate 36,578,752, forward strand.
GGTGCCCCTTTCATGGGATCCCCAAATTGTCTTTGCACCAAAAGAGGATTGTAATTTATACAGTACCGGGCACCTACGAGAGGCACATTAGGAAAACTACCACAATGCTGGATAGCCAGTTTATTTCCGAGCCAAGGAAGGCGCCATTTTATACTTCTTTCGCTCAAGCCAGCAAGGAATCGGGCCCAATCGTTTCCTCCTTTACCTTTAAGCCCTTGGTGTGACAAAATCTCCGATAGACTCTTAACGTCGACCATCTCCTTAAACACACGCGCTGTCATCCATGTATACAACGCCGGTAAACAACAAAGAATCTTCTTTCCCTTTCTCTCATGGCAAAAACTCAAGGTCCCATAAACATCCGCAAGAACTGCTGGTACAGGATTCTCTGATCTGGTTTTACTCGCCACGAAGACGTCTATCGCGGTGTAATCCACGAATTCTTCTATTTTGGGAAACAAGACAATGCCATATATGGTGAGGGCTAATACATCCATGAAAGTTTCCCAATCCTCTTTATCAGCCAGGTGATGTAAATACTGCTCTAGATATCCTTGTGATAACCCATGCACTTGATTCCTCATCATCATCCTGTCTTCAAGCTCCTTGGGATGTAATTTCATGATGGTAGCAATGGTGGGTATAGAGGCATGATGCTCTAAATGTTGATAGGGAGTGGTGCCCTCCAGTGGCAAACCCAGGATATGCTCGAACTCCTCTATGGTTGGCGCCAACTGAAAGTCTTGAAATGTGAAACATCGAAGCGGAGAATCATAATATTGTGCCAAGGCTGTGATGGCGGGTATTTGTACTTCAACCTCCATTAAATTCAACAAATTTCCATACCTTCTCTGAAAGGTTTCTCTTTTTATAGTCTTAAGCCTTTTGCCCAAGTTTATCAGCACGGTCAAGTTTCCAACATGGGTCCTTAGACTATACTTCTTTCTTAAATCGGAAGAGTCGGTGTGCTGTGTAGCATCGGATCTTGTGTTAACATCCATCTCGTATGAAGTCAAGTAGGTACCTGTGATTTCCTTTTAACATGTTACTAAATGATGTATGAATATGATGCATGATAATAAAACAACATGACGAAACAAAGCACATGCATGGTATGAAATGTAATATCATAAAAAAAATGAACAGCGTGAGGGTTACAGAAGTACATATTCCTCCCATCGTGCCCTACCAAAGGTTCACTGCTTGGAGTTCAAGGTCAAGTATATGCAATCTCACAAGGATGATTCCCTGAACCTAAAGGTCAAAGGTCACTAGAGCTATGGCCCCCTTCATAGCATCTCCACAACAGTCGAGTAATCAACTAGGTGTGAAAACACATATGAAGAGAACAGACTCTAGCTGGAGTTCTCACGATAGCCAAACAGGAAGTACATCCCAGAGTGACACCGCTACACAACTCCTCTAATTCTAAGCTACGCTCAGACCCGGGTATAGGGCCCCACTCATGATATGCTGAAAGTGTGTGTGTGAAGGGAGAAAATTATGCCCACCCAAACCCTCACCTGCAAAACAACCAGAAAACTTCCCAGGCAGGTATAAACATATTGTCTACCCTAGGGTTCAATAGCCAACAGTTATTGCAGTTATTCCAAATATCAAGCACAAATAGAGAAAAGGGAAAGCAAAACACATAAGCAAAACCACATCGAATTCGCGCATTTAATTAAATGGCTTGACTCTCTAAAAAAAAAAAAAAAAAAAAGTCCCCAGCGGAGTCGCCATCTGTCGCAACCGGAATCGCGACGGGACGACGATCCAAAAAGAAACGGGTTTCGAAAAGAGATTTTTGGAGTCGCCACCATAGTTTATTTTGGAAAACTACGGAAAAACCATAAAATGATAAGACACAGTCCGCGAAAACCAGATTCTGGGTTCGGGAGTCGGTTACGTGTAGGGAAGATATTAGCACCCTACAACGCCTGCCCTAAGGCAGTACCTTTAACTAAATACGCGAATTTGATGTGGTTTTCAAAATGTTTAATTATCCCTAAAATGAAATTAAAAATAAACAAAATATATTTTTTAGTTTTTTGGGCCCAACAAGGATTGACCTTGCTCCTACGTATTCTCATTCAGAATGAGAAATCAGGGTTACGTTGTTCTAGCTAAAAGATTGTTTGTTGTTTGGAAAAGCATATGTTTTTAATTTTTGGAGATTTTTATGTTTTTAATATTTTCGAGAAAAAGAAGGTAATGAGTACTAGGCCGACGCGAACGGTCGCACGAGTACTCATACCTTTAAAATGATATTTAAATATTTTTAATTATTTTTAAAAAAGAGAGATAACGATATTAAGCACTAGGACGATGCGAACGATCACACGAGCACTCATACCGTTATCTACTTATTTAGGAAGACTTGAGGGTATTGAGTGCTAGGCTGATGCGGACGATCGCACGAGCACTCATACCCTCGTTTAATATTACATAAATAAGAGGGAAAAGTATTGAACACTAGGACGATGCGAGCGATCACACGAGTGTTCAACCTTTAAAACATATTTTTGTAAATTTTATTTAAGAAGAAGAAAAGGTTTTTAGCACAAGGACGACGTGAGTGGTCACACGTGTGCTTAACCTTCAAAACGTATACTTTTTGTATATTTATTTAAGGAAGAAGAAGAGGTTTTTAGCACAAGGACGATGCGAGCGGTCACACGTGCGCTTAAACCCTTAAAAATATTTTTGTAATATTATTTAAAGAAGAAGAAAAGGTTTTTAGCACAAGGACGACGCGAGCGGTCACACGTGCGCTTAAACCTTTAAATATTTTTGTAATTTATTTAAGGAGAAGAAAAGGTTTTCAGCACAAGGACGACGCGAGCGGTCACACGTGTGCTTGACCTTCAAAACGTATACTTTTTGTATATTTATTTAAGGAAGAAGAAGAGGTTTTTAGCACAAGGACGACGCGAGCGGTCACACGTGCGCTTAAACCCTTAAAAATATTTTTGTAATATTATTTAAAGAAGAAGAAAAGGTTTTTAGCACAAGGACGACGCGAGCGGTCACACGTGCGCTTAAACCTTTAAATATATTTTTGTAATATTATTTAAAGAAGAAGAAAAGGTTTTTAGCACAAGGACGACGCGAGCGGTCACACGTGCGCTTAAACCTTTAAATATTTTTGTAATATTTTTTATTTAAACTATAAATATTGTATTATTAAATATATATTTTAAAATAAGTAGATATTTAAAATAAATAAATAGAATAAAATAAGACAATAAAATAAAATAAACAAAAAAAGAAATGGGAGAGGTTGAACGAACGCTGGGAAGAGATTTAGAATAACGAGCGTTCGTTAGGTAAAGAACGAACGTTCGTTGGGGGAGAGGACGAACGTCCATTGGGGAACATAACGGACGGACGTTTAGAAATGTGAGCTGAATGACGAGCGTTCGTCGAGAGATATGACGAACGGACGTTGAGAAATTGAGGCTGAGTAACGAGCTTTCATTGGTTCGGTAACGAACGCTCGTTCGTTTGGATAACGAGCGCTCTTCAGGGAGAAGATTTGATCGAACGGTCAAGAAGGCTTAAGGTAACGAGCGTTCGCTCGTTTGGATAACGAGCACTCGTTGGTGAGAATGTTTGAACGAATGGTCAAAAAGCTTAAGGATAACGAGCGTTCGCTCGTTTGGTGAGAATGTTGAACGAACGGTCAAAAAGGCTCAAGGATAACGAGCGTTCGCTCGTTTGGATAACGAGCGCTCGTTGGTGAGAGTGCTAAACGAACGGTCATAAAGGCTTAAGGATAACGAGCGTTCGCTCGTTTGGATAACGAGCGCTCGTTCGTTTGGAATGTTGAACGAACGGTCAAAAAGGCTTAAGGTTAACGAGCGCTCGCTCGTTTAGATAACGAGCGCTCGTTGGTGAGAAACGAACGCTCAAAAAGGCTTAAGGTTAACGAGCGTTCGCTCGTTTAGATAACGAGCGCTCATTGGTGAGAAACGAACGCTCAAAAACGGCTTAAGGATAACGATCGTTCGCTCGTTTGGATAACGAGCGCTCGTTCATTTGGAATGTTGAACGAACGGTCAAAAAAAGGCTGAATGTTCCCGGACGTACGCCCATTTCTGGGCTTGGCCCAGACGAAAGCTCTCTAACCTAGAATTTTCTAGGGGTTCAGGAGGTTCACCCTCATTCCCAGTCCCCAGCTCACGTCTTCTCTGACCCAAGGTCCCTAGCTCTGCACCACGAACTCACCACCACCTCTGCCATATCCGGCCACCGTCGCCTCAACCAGAACAAGCCTTGGCCTCGCCGGCGACAACTCGCGCCACCAGAACCACCACCAGTCACGACGCCACTGTCTCCGCCTTTCTCTTTTCGAAAACGGCGATTCTCAGGGAGGGTCTTCTTCCACGTTCATCTCCGATCCCTTCGCGTCATCAACATCCATCATCATCAACTTCACCATTACTAAAACCTCCACGACCACTGCCGCGATAAGGCTCCCCGTGCCTACCTTCGTCTACCTCCTCGGCCACCTCCACGGCCACCCACACGGTCACCATCACCTACCAGGACGACTGATACGACTGTCGCGGTCATACAAATTTGATGTGCAGAAATTAATGCAGTATAACTAGGATTTGACTCCTAGGTCGTCTCTCAAGGACCAATTTTGTGGCGGTTCAATCTCAGATTTAACACGAAGAGGGGGGGGTTTGTGAATGTTTTTGTTTTTATGCGAAAAAATTAAAATGAACTGGAATTTAAATAACACCAAATTAAATACGGTGAAGTAAAATGCAGTACAGTAAAAACCCAATGGTAAAAGACATCAAAATAAAATAAACGCGGGAACATTAAACGTATAGAAAACGTTAAACATTAAACACAAAAATAAAAGCATATTTAAAAACAATACGTAAAATTTAAAACTAAAATGGTAAAAACGAAATTAAAACAGTAAAACAAATTTAAAACAGTAAAAAATGATTTTGCTACAGTAAAAACGAAAATACAGTAAGGTAAAATAGTAAAAAATAAATCTGGAACAGAAAACTAAAATACAGAAAACGAAAATACAGAAAAACGAAAATACAGTACATAGTAAATACAGAATACAGTAGAAAGAGTAAAATAGTAAATTTTAGAAACAGTAAAAACGAAAATACAGTAACATGAAACAGTGAAAATAAATCTAAAACAGTAAAAACGAAAATACAAAAAAAAAACATAAAATACAGAAAATGGAAAATACAGAAAATAATAAAAACAGTAAAACATCAAAAACAAAAATATGAAATTACAGCAGTAAACAATAACAGTAAAAACAGTGAATACAGAATTTCAAAATCAGTAAAGCAGTAAAAGTAAAATACAGAAAATAAAAATACAGAAAACAGGAAATACAGAAAAACAGTAAATTTCAAAAACAGTAAAAACAAATTCAAAATTACTGCAGTAAAATACAGAGAACAGAATTAATCAACATGCAAAAGATAAACAGCAGCAGAAATTAAATTGCATAAAAAATGTAATACAGAAATTAAAATACAGCAGAAATTAAATTACAGCAGTAAAATAGAAACAGTAAAACAGAATTGAAAATTCAGAAACAGTAAATGAAATCAAACTTTGAATTGAATTTAACTTGTTCACAAATTTATTACAGCAAAGAAAATAAAATTTGATACTAACGTACACTGCTCAACCATATCCTTCCATCTTTGTAGTGTGCTATTCTTCACTGTTCCAGCCCCTTTGCTCTTTTCTGGACTGAAAATTCCAGCTTTATTGTGCTGGAATTATTCCTCTGCTGGAACGTATCCAGCCCCCAATTTCCAGCCCCCTGCTATCTGCTGTAACGTCCTCTACGGTCTCCCCCTACTCTACACTACTCCTCAAACTCCCCTCCACACGTCTTCCCCCTCCCTTTTATACACAAAAACTCTCTTTTTATTTTCCTTAGAAGCATGCCAAAAGAAAAACAAGAGGGGCCCTCATCATTTGTCTCCACACGTTTTCTCTTCTACTCTGGACCGTCAGCCTCCCATGTCACCATACACCAAATTTTGTTAAAAGAAAGAATGGTGTGGCTACTCACAATAGTTCATGAAGTTTTTGTCTTTTAGCATTAATATTTCTTTTTAACTTTCTTATCACCACATTTTTGTGCAAGCAAGGGACCCTCCATTTTGATATTGCTCTTGAAAATAACTCTTCATGAATGCCCATCCGTAGCCGCTGCACCCCGTGACTTCACCTTCTCCCATTTAATCTACTTCTCCATTTCCCAAACAAAAGAAATCTCCAAAAGCTTATCTACTTTTCTTCCACTAGCCGTGACACCTATGCATCATTCTCCAAGCCAATTGAATTGATTTCTTCTCTCAAAGTGGCTGCCCCAAGTGTTGCTTCCTTTTGAATGTTGCTGCATTTTACGTTAAAGCCATGTGCTCTTAAAACTCAAGAAATGAAAGACTTGTTTCCTTTTTCCCGTGAATGTTTGTGCAATCTTGGATGTTGCCAAATTAATTTCTACATGAAATACACTTCCTTGCAACCAATGAAAAGGCCTAAACCCCCATTTAATTTTGTGGCCGTGTACTTCAATGAAAGATAAATCCTTCCTTAAGAGTGTTTGGAGGTCTTAGCACCATCCAATGATCAATTCCAGCCACCACAAGTACCAAACAACAAGCAAACAATGCAAACAGATTGGAAGTCACTCAAACAGTAATCACTGGACTGACATAGGGGAGTAAAACAAATACTGGGAACAGTACAGAACGAATTTGAACAAAATAAAAACTATACGTGAAAATAGACATCCAGACGAAACTATGAAAAAAAATTGCATGGAAAACGGATAAGAATTGATCTCGAACGAAAACACACAAGTTGACACAACATTCACGCAGCAACCAGCGCGAAAATTCAAATGGTTGAAATGAATTTGGCTCAATTTTCATTTCATTTAGCCTTCAAATGTCCCAAAAAGTTATCCAAAATTTTCCCGTAATTAATAATGCAAAATAATAAGCTCAGATAATTCAAATTAATTAAAATAAGAATTTCTGATCGATTTAAGCACAATTAAGAAAAATAGGAAAATACTGGACATTTAAGCACAATTCCCCGATTAATTCTAGTACAATAAACTAAGTGAAGTGTAGAAAATATGGACTCATCAAAATAGACCACACTTAGTCTTTTGCACTCCTGGGCAAAATCAAGACGCAAATCAGGGAATACGACATCAAAGGACTTTTAGGAAGGTTACACAAATTCAGCAGACAGAAAAACAAAGACTCACGAGAAAATTAAACAGAATTTACAAAGTTCTCAAGAAGTCTGGACAGAGAAAAGAAGTAGATAATATCCAACACAAAATCAAGAATAGCATATACTTACAGAAATCATCCAAGCAATTCAATACATAGCAAAATGATTAATCAGTTCAAGAGGTGATTCAAGAATAACTAAACCTCACAGATGCACTCACAGTGTTTCTCTCAAGTGTCTACGGTAAATAATAATATCAGCTCGATGTACTCAAGAAAACAAACACAAGTAGACTTGGCAAGCTTCTAATTATCAATACTTAAAACATATGCATGTTCAGATCAAAAGGTCTTTACTGGGTTGTAATGGGGCCAAGGACAGGGGAGGATAAAATTGGATAAGTAGCTATAGCTCAGAAGAAATAGAGGTGCATTAGGAAAAAAATGTAAACACAGTGAAATCTCACCCAAACCTCTAATTCAATCCTCTTCTCAACTCCATTATTCACAGGATTATTTTTCAATTTTCTCTTTTTCTCATCAAATTTTTTTTCCATCCTGTCTCTTTTTTTTTTTTTTTTTTTTTTTTTCACAACAGGATATAAATTATCATTTCAAAACATGATGAGGAACCAACTAGCCAATTCATCAGAATTCCCAAGGAGACCACACTTATTCTCAAAATACTTCTATAGCTCCAGACTTTCCTAAGGTTAAGGTAATCATTTGTTTTTCACTTAGGATCAGTGTATGAGCTTCAACACAAAGAAATATATATAGTATAGGCTCAAAGGGGTTACCAAAGGATAATAACAAGGTAGGCTTATTTGGCTAGAGAGGTTCAAGAATAAAATTGCCTTTATCACTTCTAAACATGCATATAAATCAAGTATATCATAAAGAATCAAGCCAAGGCATATGTGCAAGAAATCAAGAGTCATATCACACAAGAAAGAACATTAAGTGGCTCAAATCTCACACAGGGTATCTGTGTTATAATCAATTCAACCTCTTGAACACATAATCATCTTTCCAAGCAGAGAAAAGCAAGGATTACAAACTATAAGTATTAAGTGAAGGAAAAATCTACAACTTAGACCTCATCCAGAAATCAAGAGAAAAATGTAAAATTTATTGCACTCAAGACACACTAAAAACCACTTAAAACAGAAAAAATTTAACACTCAAAAACAAAAAATTTAACACACAAAATACAAACTTAACAGAAACTAACAGAAAATCAAAATTTCTCCCCAGTAGACCATACTTAAATCACACAATGTCCTCAGTGTGTTACAATCATCAGATTGTCATTTTCAGAGCAGTCAAATAATATAGACAAGTGCAATAAAAAGTTAGGAAAAATGGGAAGAAATTTTTCAGTAACATCCATCAGTAGATGTTATCAGGGACATCCATCAGCAGATGTCTAAAACACCTAGCATCCATCAGTAGATGCTAATAATTTTTATTATTAGTATTATTATTATTATTATTTTTTTTTTTTTTTTTTTTTTTGAATAAGGAGACCGGTACTGTGACAATAGTTTCGGTACGAATGACCGACACTGTTGCTACAGTGGCAGAAATTTAGGCTATAAATGGCCCGCTCCTCCGCGTCCAGCGCCATTTCCTGACTTCCACTCTCTCTGCTCTTCTCTTCTCTTTCTACCCTCTGCTCTCTCTCGACTCTCTCTGCTCTCACAACTCTCTCGAGCGTCTGGATTTCTGCAGGGAGCCTCTCCTCTGAGCATCTGGAGCTGTGCGGAACCTCTGCCACCGTGCCATCTGAAGAGTCTGAGATCCGCGAGGAGCTTCTCTGCCAGTTCTACTACTCCAGGTAAGTCCTCTGCTCCTGGATCTGCCTTTCTTTCTGCTAGCTTTACTTTCTTTCCGTCCTTTACTGCTTTTCCTGCTTTCCTGTTTTTTTATGCATTCCTCTTGCCTGCTCTCCCTCTTTATTTCCTGCTTTCCAGATCTTTCATTTTGCTTTTTCCTGCCTTCCTTTAAGCTCTCTGCTCCTTTTATTTTTCTTTCTTAACTACAACAAAAACAAGAACACACTGTCTTAAACTAAGGGGTATATAGGCTGGAAACCAGACGTTAATCTCCCTTCGATTGAAGGTATTGCAGAGACAATCGGGTAGAACAACGCCACGTACCCCACTTAAAAATAAAACACAGAAACTGAATATACATGAACAATATGGACAAGGACAACTGGACGTAGATCCGTTTAGGACCCTTTGCAAGGACCGTGAAACAGATCTGAGACCAGACACAAAAACAATCAAAGACAGACAGGAATAAATAAATCTAAAAGGAAACAAGAACAAACAATTAAAGAAAATACTGAACTAATCTAAAAATTTTTTATGCTTCTCTTTTTTTAGTTCTTTTTATTATTTTTTTATGTTTATTTTTTTCTTTTTTTATGTTTTTGTTCTTTTTATTTTTATATTTATTTTTTTATTTATGTATTTGTATATTACGAGAGGAAGGATGAGTGAAACGGAATCAGAGAGATATACCAGTCAACGGTGGCGTCCTACCGACGATCAAATCCAGATGATGACCAAAATATTCAACTATGGGGTCACACACCCAAGCCGAGCGCAAGTCGTCGAGATCGCGTCTCGACTAAGGGCTTTCGGCGAAGCCACTGAATACAACGTACACTGCTGGTTCAATAACCACGGCAATCGGGTCAAGCACTGGCAAGCGGAGATAGACCCCACTGGCACTCTCTTTTCACAACTGCCGCTGTACATGTACGGTAAGACCTCTGATCACACCTCCATTTTTATTGAAAATTTTCACTTCCTCTTCTATAATTAACACAAGTTATTTATTTTTTTTTATTATTTTTTTATTATTTTTTTTTTATTATTTTTTTTTTTTTATTTTTTTATTTTTTTTTGTTTGAAAGAAAAAAACTGGGTGATAATGAGGGCACCGAGGCTGCTGAATTTGTTTCCAGTTCCGATCATCATCGATGACGACAGAAATGAACGAGAAATTCCTCCACCAAAGCCTCCGCTCGCATTCCGAACCAGAGCTCCCTCAACGGAGCTCTCTCTTAGACCACCACAACCAGCTCGAGAGTTCTTTCAGTTTTGATGTTTTATGTTTTTTTTTTTTTTTTTTTTTTTATGTTTTTATTGGCCGAGTGTGGCCAGAATATGGGCTGTAATATGAACACTTATATTTTTGTTGTTTTTATTTTTATGATGTTTTTTTTTTTGTTTTTTTTTTGGTTTGTAATATTAACGATCAGAAATGATCGAACAACGAACATCTTTATTATGTTTTTGTTTTTATTTTTATTATTATCAGTGTAAGACAGACTGTTTTCGGTGTATTTGGTATTTTCAATAAAAGTACTCAGATAGTTTTAGCTCAAATTACACCTCTCTGCCCTTACATGTTAATTATGCACTATGTTGATTTTTTATTATTATTTTTTTTCAAAAACTAAATAAATAAAAACAGAACACATATTAACGAAACAAAAGACCTAATACCGAACACAAAATATCAAAGCAGAAAGAACACAAATGTCAAAAACAGCAGACAAAACATATATTTACAAAACATACATTAACAAAATAACATACTTGAAACACAACACAAATTTTTATTTTTATTTTTATTTTTTCTTTTTAGTACAAACACTAAAAATCACGAAGCAAATAAAACACAGAACACTTTTTTTTTTTAAATTGTTTTTTTTTTTTTTTTTTTTTTAAATAATAATAATAATTCGAAAACTAAAAAGAAAAGGAAAAACAAACTTAAAACAAAAATCAGAATCTCCCCCAAGACCACACTTAAACTACACTGTCCTAAACGTGCTCTAAGCATAAGATCATCAGTTAAAACACTGAATAGATAAAGGACAAATGCAATAAAAGTAGGAAAACGGGGAAGAAAGAAAAAGAAAACTCCCCTGGTCAGGGTGGCAGTTGCCAATTTTGGACTTGTAGGGAGAGGTTTTCCACTTCATGATCCAGCACAGAAGTTTTGAGGAGGAACTGCTTCATCCTCCAGATTTGATCAAGCAGTGAAATGTCTTCCACGGCTGGATCCAAACAATTATTGTTGATGACTAGATTCAATAGGTGCCTGTTGATGTTGAAATCGTTCTGGGTGCTTGCACCTCTGTCCTCAATTGTGGGTGTCTGCTCATCAAATTTATACGTACCTCCTGCAGTATGGTTAGTGCAAATTGGTTCCACAGAAATGTCATGCAGAGGTATAACACCCAATCCCAATTCATCATACTGAGCCTTAGATACAACCTCATAACATGAATCAGTTTGAAATGTATAAACAATATCTATAACAGGTTCAGATTCATGTTCAGTGCATGGAGAACAAATATTTGAATGTGATAGTAAAAAGCGGTCCTCATCATGCACAGAGGAAAAATTAAAATCAGACTCAGCAAGAATATAGTCATTAGCATACCTCTCAACAACATAGTCATCAATATAATCAAATTGAGGTATGCTTACCTCCTCTTCCTTGAAGATTTCAAGAGTGTGGGAAGGTGAAGGTGGTCTACCTGGTTCAGGATTACTGCTTACTTCTGCCGGGTCCCCAAAATTTTCATCAGTCTCCTCAGGTGCAAGAGTGGCCATCTGCCTAATCTGATCACTCAGATTCTGTATGGCAGCTTGAGTTTCCTGCTGGAACTCCATGCTCTCTTGCTTGAACTGCATGTTCCCTTTCTGAAACTGAATGTTCTGCATTGTCATCTGCTCTAGTAACTCCTTTAATGTAGGTTCAGAAGTAGAAGGCTGAGGAGTTATTTGAATAGGAGCATCATACTGCTGACTCTGATATTGCTGAACTGGTGGAACCGGCTCCCAAAGGGAGCTCTCAGAAGTTTGAGGATGAGACATATTGTTCTCATCATAGAAATCAGCAGAATTAAAATCACAGTAATATCCAGAATGATAGTCATAGCTAGAGGCATCGACAGAATAAGCAGAATTCACGTAATCAAAATTGGTAGACATGGACAAATAAAAAGTAAAAACTAAAAACTAAAAATTACGAATCAGATAAAACAAAACACATTTATACATGCTACAAGCACACACAAGACAGAACATCAATAGTAAAAATTTTTAATTAAATTTTTTTTTTTTTAATTTTAAATTTTTTTTTTTAATAACAACTAAATACAGAACATAGCACAATTAAACACATATATACACAATATATATTAACACAGTAAAAATCTAAAACAAAAACCTGGATCTGAAGTGACAACGCCGCCAAAATTTGTTGAAGGTGTCGTTGTCTCCTACAAAAATACAACAGACAGAACACACAAAACAAACATATTAACAGAACAAAACTTTACACAACAAAAATCTAAAACCAAACCTCCATTGATTGGTCCCCGGCAGCGGCGCCATTTTTTGATACGACTGTCGCGGTCATACAAATTTGATGTGCAGAAATTAATGCAGTATAACTAGGATTTGACTCCTAGGTCGTCTCTCAAGGACCAATTTTGTGGCGGTTCAATCTCAGATTTAACACGAAGAGGGGGGGGTTTGTGAATGTTTTTGTTTTTATGCGAAAAAATTAAAATGAACTGGAATTTAAATAACACCAAATTAAATACGGTGAAGTAAAATGCAGTACAGTAAAAACCCAATGGTAAAAGACATCAAAATAAAATAAACGCGGGAACATTAAACGTATAGAAAACGTTAAACATTAAACACAAAAATAAAAGCATATTTAAAAACAATACGTAAAATTTAAAACTAAAATGGTAAAAACGAAATTAAAACAGTAAAACAAATTTAAAACAGTAAAAAATGATTTTGCTACAGTAAAAACGAAAATACAGTAAGGTAAAATAGTAAAAAATAAATCTGGAACAGAAAACTAAAATACAGAAAACGAAAATACAGAAAAACGAAAATACAGTACATAGTAAATACAGAATACAGTAGAAAGAGTAAAATAGTAAATTTTAGAAACAGTAAAAACGAAAATACAGTAACATGAAACAGTGAAAATAAATCTAAAACAGTAAAAACGAAAATACAAAAAAAAAACATAAAATACAGAAAATGGAAAATACAGAAAATAATAAAAACAGTAAAACATCAAAAACAAAAATATGAAATTACAGCAGTAAACAATAACAGTAAAAACAGTGAATACAGAATTTCAAAATCAGTAAAGCAGTAAAAGTAAAATACAGAAAATAAAAATACAGAAAACAGGAAATACAGAAAAACAGTAAATTTCAAAAACAGTAAAAACAAATTCAAAATTACTGCAGTAAAATACAGAGAACAGAATTAATCAACATGCAAAAGATAAACAGCAGCAGAAATTAAATTGCATAAAAAATGTAATACAGAAATTAAAATACAGCAGAAATTAAATTACAGCAGTAAAATAGAAACAGTAAAACAGAATTGAAAATTCAGAAACAGTAAATGAAATCAAACTTTGAATTGAATTTAACTTGTTCACAAATTTATTACAGCAAAGAAAATAAAATTTGATACTAACGTACACTGCTCAACCATATCCTTCCATCTTTGTAGTGTGCTATTCTTCACTGTTCCAGCCCCTTTGCTCTTTTCTGGACTGAAAATTCCAGCTTTATTGTGCTGGAATTATTCCTCTGCTGGAACGTATCCAGCCCCCAATTTCCAGCCCCCTGCTATCTGCTGTAACGTCCTCTACGGTCTCCCCCTACTCTACACTACTCCTCAAACTCCCCTCCACACGTCTTCCCCCTCCCTTTTATACACAAAAACTCTCTTTTTATTTTCCTTAGAAGCATGCCAAAAGAAAAACAAGAGGGGCCCTCATCATTTGTCTCCACACGTTTTCTCTTCTACTCTGGACCGTCAGCCTCCCATGTCACCATACACCAAATTTTGTTAAAAGAAAGAATGGTGTGGCTACTCACAATAGTTCATGAAGTTTTTGTCTTTTAGCATTAATATTTCTTTTTAACTTTCTTATCACCACATTTTTGTGCAAGCAAGGGACCCTCCATTTTGATATTGCTCTTGAAAATAACTCTTCATGAATGCCCATCCGTAGCCGCTGCACCCCGTGACTTCACCTTCTCCCATTTAATCTACTTCTCCATTTCCCAAACAAAAGAAATCTCCAAAAGCTTATCTACTTTTCTTCCACTAGCCGTGACACCTATGCATCATTCTCCAAGCCAATTGAATTGATTTCTTCTCTCAAAGTGGCTGCCCCAAGTGTTGCTTCCTTTTGAATGTTGCTGCATTTTACGTTAAAGCCATGTGCTCTTAAAACTCAAGAAATGAAAGACTTGTTTCCTTTTTCCCGTGAATGTTTGTGCAATCTTGGATGTTGCCAAATTAATTTCTACATGAAATACACTTCCTTGCAACCAATGAAAAGGCCTAAACCCCCATTTAATTTTGTGGCCGTGTACTTCAATGAAAGATAAATCCTTCCTTAAGAGTGTTTGGAGGTCTTAGCACCATCCAATGATCAATTCCAGCCACCACAAGTACCAAACAACAAGCAAACAATGCAAACAGATTGGAAGTCACTCAAACAGTAATCACTGGACTGACATAGGGGAGTAAAACAAATACTGGGAACAGTACAGAACGAATTTGAACAAAATAAAAACTATACGTGAAAATAGACATCCAGACGAAACTATGAAAAAAAATTGCATGGAAAACGGATAAGAATTGATCTCGAACGAAAACACACAAGTTGACACAACATTCACGCAGCAACCAGCGCGAAAATTCAAATGGTTGAAATGAATTTGGCTCAATTTTCATTTCATTTAGCCTTCAAATGTCCCAAAAAGTTATCCAAAATTTTCCCGTAATTAATAATGCAAAATAATAAGCTCAGATAATTCAAATTAATTAAAATAAGAATTTCTGATCGATTTAAGCACAATTAAGAAAAATAGGAAAATACTGGACATTTAAGCACAATTCCCCGATTAATTCTAGTACAATAAACTAAGTGAAGTGTAGAAAATATGGACTCATCAACGACCTTAGCGACGCCACTGCCACCACCACACAACAGACTACTACTTCCAAACCACCAACCACGAAACAATCAGCTACTCTCTTCCTCCCATTCGAGGATTTTCTCGAAGGCCGAATGCCCTCCTGCAACACCATTTTTCCCTCTCTGCCTCCCCTAATTTTTTTAATGTTTACTGATGGGTTTAATGTTGGTTGAACCTCGTTAATTTGGTATTGGAAGAGATGAGTGTGTTGTGTGCATATGAGTGTGAAGGGGACAGATGATTCTGATAATGGTGCATGGGCTGACGAGATAAGGGTGAATGGAGCTTATGCAGTAAGCATATGTG
Organism: Vigna nakashimae; assembly: GCA_034642375.1. NCBI lineage: Eukaryota > Viridiplantae > Streptophyta > Magnoliopsida > Fabales > Fabaceae > Vigna > Vigna nakashimae. The sequence goes on from CM067765.1 coordinate 36,594,385, forward strand.
ATGAATCTGAATGTACAGATTAACAAAAACCTACCTGCGGTTATGGCTGCTGCTACTGCTAGCTGTGTAGCCGGTGATCTCTTCTTGCCGGTGCCGGTGCCAATGCTGACTCTGGATGATGATTCCAGATGATGGTTCCCTGCGTGCTCTTTCTCCCTTTTTTCTCTCTCTGATGCAACCAAATCCTCTGCCCCCCAAAATCTTGGAAAAATATTCTTTTCTAACAACCTGCCCCCCTCCTTCAGACACGCATCCCATACCATTTCCCACGTTTTCTCCCTTTTTCTATTTTTTACTTTTTCCAATTTTATTTTATTTATTTTTTTTACTTTATTTTTAATTTTAATTTTATTTTTCAATTTTTTAATTATTTTGATTAATTAACACTATTAAAACAAATTGAAAATAAGAAATAAAATAGAAAAAATTAAAAGCAAAAAATCTAAATACATAAAAAATAGAATAAAAATAAAATAAAAGCCAATAAAAACACATTTTTTCAACCCGGACAAAATTGGGTGTTGACAATGAGGTTGACGAAGTGGAGGAAGTAGACGAAGAGGAGAGGAAGTGGAGGAAGTGGAGGAAGTGGACGAAGAGCACAAAGTGGACAAAGTTGAAGAAGTGGAGGAAGTGGACGACGTTGAAAAAGTGTACAAAGTGGAGGAAGTGGACGAAGTTGAAGAAGTGGAGGAAGTGGAGGAAGATGACAAAGTTGAAGAAGTGGAAGAAGGGGACGAAGTGGAGGCGAAGTGGAAGCAGTGGAGGAAGTGGGCGAGGTTGAAGAAGTGGACAAAGATAACGAAGTGGACGTAGTGGAGGAAGTGGACGAAGTGGACGAAGTGGACGAAGTGGAGGAAGTGTAGGAAGTGGACGAAGTTGACGAAGTGGAGGAAGTGGACGAAGTCGAGGAAGTGGAGGAAGTGGACAAAGTTGAAGAAGTGGACGAAGTGTAAGGAGTGGAGGAAGTGGAGGAAGTGGAGGAAATAGAGGCAGTGGAGGAAGTGGAGGAAGATGACGAAGTTGAAGAAGTGGAAGAAGTGGACGAAGTGGAGGTGAGGGGGAAGAAGTGGACGAAGTGGTCGAAGTGGAAGAAGTGGACGAAGTAGATGATGAACGGGTCGCACCGCTCACAAAAGTTGATTGCAGATATGAATGCAGTATAGTTTACTAGGAAGTGACTCCTAGGTCGTCTCTCAAGGACCAATTTTGTGGCTCAGTCTCAGATTTACACACGAAGGTGGGGGGTTTTGTGATTGTGTTTGTTGTGGTAAAATTAAAGTTGACTAGAAATTAAATAACACAAAATTAAAAACACTGAAGTAAATTTTAACGGTGGTAAAAACAAGCGGTAAAAGATGGTAAAAACTGAACGGTAAAATTAAACGCATAAATAAAAACATCAGTGAAAATACGTTGATAGAAAATAAACCGTAAAAATGACGTTGAAAATAAACTGAACGGTAAAAAGCAATGACTGAATTTAACAGTACAGAAAATACTGAACGATAAATTTAACAGATAAAAACATTTAACTGAAAATGGAATTCATCACAAATTGAACACTTAAATTAAAATTCTGGACAGTAAAAAGGAAACGAGCAAAGGTGACACATTCAGAAATGAAAACTATATTTTGGCACTGTTGAAAATAAATTACAGAGAGCTTTGAAAGAAGAAGAGGCAAGAGCCTCTTCCAGGGACCGTGAGGGGTTCCTAAACTACTATAAATTCTACTTTTTTTTTCTTTCTCTGCCTGCTTGCAATTTATAACCATTTCTCTGGACCAACTCTTGTGCAATTTTCCTTCATTTCAGCCTTGGTTGTTTTGTCTTATCTCCAATTGGCAGCCCGTGAATTCCTTCCAGCTTTCCACTTCCTCTACTGCCACGTCCGTGAATCAACACTCCATTTACCAATTTAAACTCCAAAACTTCTCTATTCATGTGGGCCATGATGTTTGCCAACCTTTCTACAATTCTAGAGAAACCGTGAACTCCTCTCCTTAGTTCCTCATCTCCCAAGCTTTTCCACTCCATAGAAGCTTTTGCTTCACCGTGCATCTCTCCCTTTTCTTCTCTCAAGTGGCTGCTGGTTGCTCATGCTTCTTTGGTGGCTGGACCGTGTGCTCTCCAAGGGTGCTGGATTGCAAACCAAGAGAGGTCTTCTTGCTGGAACAAGTTTGCTGCCTCCAAACTGCTGGAATACCATGTTGCTGCTGGATGAAGATCTTCCTCTCGGTGGCAGCTGGATGTGCTTCTTCCCTTGCTTCTCTGAACCAGCTGTTGCACTCTCTTTTCATGGACGTGACAAAACTGCATGCGGGGAGTGGTGGCTGGTGTGCTTAAGGTCGTGTGGTGTATGAGTTCCAAGAAGACCTCTTCAACGTGCCATGTGTTTGTCCAAGAAAAATATATTGAATATTCCACTTTCTTTCTAGTAAATGAGTGACTCTTTTCCTTATCTTTTCGGTAGCTACTCTGCTGACTCCTCTTTCTTCAAATAATTGCTAGATGTGCCAAAAGCCATGAGGGCCCTCTTTTGTTGCAAAAGTTTATTCCTCTTTAATAGTACCGGTTGTGTATTGCTTTTAAACCATTTCCACGTGAAATGGGTCATCAAATAGGCCACAAAACCATTTTAAATATGTTTCTCCCAAAATAAGTGGTCGTGGCATGCTAAGTGAATTACCATAAAACTTCTCCAAAATGTAACGTGGTCCCCTCCATTGTTGGATGAAAACCTTGGAATGTGACTTAACAAAATGAAAGGACCGTAAGCATATTTCAACGTGGCCCCTCTTTTCTTTTATTCCATCATGTGATGCCAAAACCAATGGGTCGTATGTTTCTTGCAAAATTCTTCAATTAATTTAGCCAAAAGTAAGACAATGTGTATTGGTTCCAAGCTTACGTTCTTGCACCACCTCATGCCACATGCCATCTTCTCCTTTCCATGTAGACTTTGTAGCTTTCACGTAGAGTGCAGCACCATTCATTTCAATTCAAATGTGCCGTGAGTGCTTCATTCTTTTAAGAATTCAAATTCCATTTTTTTTTTCATTTTGTGGCTGGTTGCAATGGCCTTGTGGTGTAATGATCCCAAGCCAATTTTTCTTCTTAAAATTTAAGAAATGAAGGACTTGCTTAAGAGTGTTGGGAGGTCTTAGCATCGTCCAATGATTAATTCCAACAACCACAAGTACCAAACAGCAAGCAAACAATGCAAACAGATTAGAAATCACTCAAACAGTAATCACTAGACTGACATAGTGGAGTAAAAACAATACTGGGAACAACACAGAATGAATTTGAACAAAGTAAAAACTATACATTAAAATAGACATCCAGACGAAACTATGAAAAAAAATTGCATGGAAAACGGATAAGAATTGATCTCGAACGAAGACACACAAGTTGACACAACATTCACGCAGCAACCAGCGCGAAAAATGAATTTGGCTCAATTTTCATTTCATTTAGCCTTCAAATGTCCCAAAACGTTATCCAAAATTTTCCCGTAATTAATAATGCAAAATAATAAGCTCAGATAATTCAAATTAGTTAAAATAAGAATTTCCGATCAAATTAAGCACATTTAGCAAAAACAGAAAAATACCGGACGTTTAAGCATAGTTCCCCGACTAATTCTAGCACATTAAACTAAATGAAGTGAGGAAAATATTGGTTCATCAAAATAGACCACACTTAGTCTTTTGCACTCCTGGGCAAAATCAAGACGCAAATCAGGGAATGGTTCAAAGGACTTTTTGGGAGGTGACACAAACTCAGCACGCAGAAAACAAAGACTCAAAAATTTACATAGTTCTCAAGAATTCTGGATAGAGAAAAGAAATAGACAATATCCAACACAAAATCAAGAAAAGCAGATACTTATAGAAATCATCCAAGCAATTCAAAGTATGGCAAAATAATTAATAAGCTTAAGAGGTGAATTAAAAATAACAAAATCTCACAGATGCACTCACTGTGTTTCTCTCAAGTGTCTAGGGTAAATAATTTCAACTCAATGCACTCAAGAAAGCAAACACAAGTAGACTTGGCAAGCTTCTAATATCAACACTTAAAACATATGCATGCTCAGATCAAAAGGTCTTTACTGGGTTGTAATGGGGCCAAGGACAAGGGAGGATAAAATATAGATAAGTAGCTACAGCTCAAAAGAAATAGAGGAGCACTGGGGAAAAAGTGTAAACACAGTGAAATCTCACCCAAACCTCTAATTCAATCCTCTTCTCGACTCCATTATTCACAGAATTATTTTTCAATTCTCTCTTTTTCTCATCAAATTTTTTTCATTATTTTTTTTTTCTTTCATCCTGTCTCTTTTATTTTCTCTCTTTATCACACAACAGGATAGAATTCATATTTTCAGAACAAGATGAGGAACCAACTAGCCAATTTATCAGAATCCCCAAGGAGACCACACTTTTTCACAAAACACTTCTATAGCTCCAGACTTTCCTAAGGTTTAGGTAATCATTATTTTTCACTTAGGGTCAGTGTATGAGCTTCAACACAAACAAATGGGGAAAGTATAGGCTCAAAGGGGTTATCAAAGGATAATAACAGGGTAGGCTTATTTGGCTAAAGAGGCTCAAGAAATAAAATGCCTTTATCATTTCCAATCATGCATATCAATCAAGTATTATCAAAAAGAATCAAGCCAAGGCATATGTGCAAGCAATCAAGAGACATGTCACACAAGAAAGAAAATAAAGTGGCTCAAATCTCACACAGGGTATTCGTCACAATCAAATCAACCTCTTAAACATTTATCATCATCTTCCAAGCAGAGAAAAGCAAGGATTTCAAACTATAAGCATTAATCAAGTGAAGGAAAATTCTACAATTTAGACAGACTCCAGAAATCAAGAGAAAAATGTAAAATTGCACATAAAACTCGATAAAAATATCTTAAAACAGAAAAAAAATTTAACACTCAAAAGCAAAAAATTTAACACACAAAACAAAGAACACAAAACAAAGAAAAACCAGAGTCTCTCCCAATAGACCACACTTAAACTACACATTGTCCTCAATGTGTTCTAAGCATACATCAGCAATCAAAACAGTAGACATATCATGGACAAGTGCAATAAAGGTAGGAAAAAGGGAGAGAAAGAAAATGCAAACTCCCGTAGGTTATGGTGGAAGCTGCCAATTTTGGATCATCAGGGAGAGGTCTTCTACTTCAGGATCCAGCCAGGAGGTATTGAGGACGAACTGCTTCATCCTCCAGATCTGATCTAGCAGTGAAATGTTTTCCACGGCTGGATCTAAGCAGTAATTGTTGATGAGCAGGTTTAGCAGGTGCCTATTGTTGTTGAAACCTTGGTGAGCGGTGGCACCTTTGTCTTTCACTGTGGGTGCATATTGGTCAAATTCAATTGTACCTCCTGCAATAGGGTTAGTGCAAAATGGTTCCACCGAAATTTCATGCAGAGGTAAAACACCCAAATCCAGTGTAACAAGCTGAACCTCAGATACATCCTCAGAACATGAATCAATTTTAAAATTACATGCATTATCAACCACAGACTCATATTCATGTTCAGTGCATGGAGAATAAACATTTGAATGTGATAGTAAAAAGCAATTCTCATCATGCACAGAGGAAAAAATAAAATCAGACTCAGCAACAATATAATCATTAGCATACCGATCATCATCACAATCAACAGAATAATCAAATTGTGGTATGCTTACCTCCACTTCCTTGAAGATTTGTAAAGTAGTGGAGGATGAAGGTGGTCTACCTGGCTCAAAAGTATTGCTTATTCCTGCCTGGGCCTCAAAATCTTCATCAGTCTCCTTAGGTGCAATAGTGGCCATCTGCCCGATCTGATCAGTCAGATTCTGAATTGCCGCTTGAGTTTCCTGCTGAAACTCTATGCTATTTTTCTTGAACTGCATGTTCCCTTTCTGTAACTGAACGTTCTGCATGGTCATCTGCTCCAGTAACTCCTTTATTGTAGGCTCAGAAATCGAAGGCTGAGGAGTAAATTGAGCAGTAGCATCATAGAACTGCATCTGCTGTTCTTGCTGGACTAGTGGAGGCATCAAAGTATTCTGGAATGGTGGTTCTTGATATCGATACTGTGGAGCACTGTACCATCCCAAGGTAGGGTCATTCCCTCCAGGACCGTTGCTGTATCCATCTTGTGCAGGGAAAAATTCGATCAGAAAATTTTGCTCAAGATCTTCCCATCTGGTAATGAGTCCTCGAGGAAGACAATTCAACCAATCCTTAGCTGCTCCTTGTAATGAATGCTGAAACGCCGTCAAGAAAATGTAATCATCTGGGACATTTGGAGGTTTCATTGCAGAACAAATTCTATAGAAATTTGCCAAATGTTCATGTGGGCATTCTCCTGCAAATCCATGAAACTTAGGGAGCAGATATATCAGTCCAGTGCTTAGAACGCATTGAATATCATCCTTTGTAGGTGGGACCGGCTCACTAGGAGCGCTCTTAGGAATTTGAGGATGATCCATATATTTCTCATCATAGAATTCAGCAGAATTACAATCAGGGTAACAAGCAGAAGGAGATTCATAATTACAGGCACTCGCAGAATAAGCACTATTCACAAAATCAAAATAGGTAGACATGGAAAATAAAAAGTAAAAACTAAAAACTAAAAATTATAAAACAGATAAAACACAACACATTTATACATGCAATACGTACACAAGACAGAACAATTTTTTTTTTTTAATTAACAGACAAAATACATATGACACGCATACAAAACAAATAGAACATCACAACACAACACAAGATAAAGCATAACACAATTAATCATGCTACAGGCACAAACAAGACAGAACATCAACAGTAAAATATTTTTTTTTTAAATATAGCAACTAAATACAGAACACATCACAATAAAATATAAAAGACAAAACATACATTAACACAACATAATCGAAAAAACACAGCAAAAATCTAAAACAAAAAACCTGGAACTGAAGTGACAACGCCGCCAAAATTTGCTGAAGGTGTCGTTGTCGCCTGCAAAAATATACAAGACAAAACACACAAAACAAACATATTAACAGAACAAAACTTTATACAACAAAAATCTAAAACCAAACCTCCATTGGTCCCCGGCAACGGCGCCATTTTGATCAACGGGTCGCACCGCTCACAAAAGTTGATTGCAGATATGAATGCAGTATAGTTTACTAGGAAGTGACTCCTAGGTCGTCTCTCAAGGACCAATTTTGTGGCTCAGTCTCAGATTTACACACGAAGGTGGGGGGTTTTGTGATTGTGTTTGTTGTGGTAAAATTAAAGTTGACTAGAAATTAAATAACACAAAATTAAAAACACTGAAGTAAATTTTAACGGTGGTAAAAACAAGCGGTAAAAGATGGTAAAAACTGAACGGTAAAATTAAACGCATAAATAAAAACATCAGTGAAAATACGTTGATAGAAAATAAACCGTAAAAATGACGTTGAAAATAAACTGAACGGTAAAAAGCAATGACTGAATTTAACAGTACAGAAAATACTGAACGATAAATTTAACAGATAAAAACATTTAACTGAAAATGGAATTCATCACAAATTGAACACTTAAATTAAAATTCTGGACAGTAAAAAGGAAACGAGCAAAGGTGACACATTCAGAAATGAAAACTATATTTTGGCACTGTTGAAAATAAATTACAGAGAGCTTTGAAAGAAGAAGAGGCAAGAGCCTCTTCCAGGGACCGTGAGGGGTTCCTAAACTACTATAAATTCTACTTTTTTTTTCTTTCTCTGCCTGCTTGCAATTTATAACCAACTCTTGTGCAATTTTCCTTCATTTCAGCCTTGGTTGTTTTGTCTTATCTCCAATTGGCAGCCCGTGAATTCCTTCCAGCTTTCCACTTCCTCTACTGCCACGTCCGTGAATCAACACTCCATTTACCAATTTAAACTCCAAAACTTCTCTATTCATGTGGGCCATGATGTTTGCCAACCTTTCTACAATTCTAGAGAAACCGTGAACTCCTCTCCTTAGTTCCTCATCTCCCAAGCTTTTCCACTCCATAGAAGCTTTTGCTTCACCGTGCATCTCTCCCTTTTCTTCTCTCAAGTGGCTGCTGGTTGCTCATGCTTCTTTGGTGGCTGGACCGTGTGCTCTCCAAGGGTGCTGGATTGCAAACCAAGAGAGGTCTTCTTGCTGGAACAAGTTTGCTGCCTCCAAACTGCTGGAATACCATGTTGCTGCTGGATGAAGATCTTCCTCTCGGTGGCAGCTGGATGTGCTTCTTCCCTTGCTTCTCTGAACCAGCTGTTGCACTCTCTTTTCATGGACGTGACAAAACTGCATGCGGGGAGTGGTGGCTGGTGTGCTTAAGGTCGTGTGGTGTATGAGTTCCAAGAAGACCTCTTCAACGTGCCATGTGTTTGTCCAAGAAAAATATATTGAATATTCCACTTTCTTTCTAGTAAATGAGTGACTCTTTTCCTTATCTTTTCGGTAGCTACTCTGCTGACTCCTCTTTCTTCAAATAATTGCTAGATGTGCCAAAAGCCATGAGGGCCCTCTTTTGTTGCAAAAGTTTATTCCTCTTTAATAGTACCGGTTGTGTATTGCTTTTAAACCATTTCCACGTGAAATGGGTCATCAAATAGGCCACAAAACCATTTTAAATATGTTTCTCCCAAAATAAGTGGTCGTGGCATGCTAAGTGAATTACCATAAAACTTCTCCAAAATGTAACGTGGTCCCCTCCATTGTTGGATGAAAACCTTGGAATGTGACTTAACAAAATGAAAGGACCGTAAGCATATTTCAACGTGGCCCCTCTTTTCTTTTATTCCATCATGTGATGCCAAAACCAATGGGTCGTATGTTTCTTGCAAAATTCTTCAATTAATTTAGCCAAAAGTAAGACAATGTGTATTGGTTCCAAGCTTACGTTCTTGCACCACCTCATGCCACATGCCATCTTCTCCTTTCCATGTAGACTTTGTAGCTTTCACGTAGAGTGCAGCACCATTCATTTCAATTCAAATGTGCCGTGAGTGCTTCATTCTTTTAAGAATTCAAATTCCATTTTTTTTTTCATTTTGTGGCTGGTTGCAATGGCCTTGTGGTGTAATGATCCTAAGCCAATTTTTCTTCTTAAAATTTAAGAAATGAAGGACTTGCTTAAGAGTGTTGGGAGGTCTTAGCATCGTCCAATGATTAATTCCAGCAACCACAAGTACCAAACAGCAAGCAAACAATGCAAACAGATTAGAAATCACTCAAACAGTAATCACTAGACTGACATAGTGGAGTAAAAACAATACTGGGAACAACACAGAATGAATTTGAACAAAGTAAAAACTATACATTAAAATAGACATCCAGACGAAACTATGAAAAAAAATTGCATGGAAAACGGATAAGAATTGATCTCGAACGAAGACACACAAGTTGACACAACATTCACGCAGCAACCAGCGCGAAAAATGAATTTGGCTCAATTTTCATTTCATTTAGCCTTCAAATGTCCCAAAACGTTATCCAAAATTTTCCCGTAATTAATAATGCAAAATAATAAGCTCAGATAATTCAAATTAGTTAAAATAAGAATTTCCGATCAAATTAAGCACATTTAGCAAAAACAGAAAAATACCGGACGTTTAAGCATAGTTCCCCGACTAATTCTAGCACATTAAACTAAATGAAGTGAGGAAAATATTGGTTCATCAGTGATGTGCAATTAAGAATGCAGTACAGTGCTAGGAAGTGACTCCTAGGTCGTCTCTCAAGGACCAATTTGTGTCGGTTTAGTCTCAGATTTTATACACGAAGTGGGGGGGTTTTGTAGATGTTTTGTGCGGTAAAATAAATTAAAATTAAAAACAACAGTGCAGAAAACGTAAATGACAGGAATGAAAAAAATACAGAAAAACGGTAAATTTGGGAAAACGGTAAAAATGGAATTTAACTTTATAAATTGGAAATGAAATTTTGACAGAAATGCAAAGCTAAAATTCAACAGAAAATGAAAGTAATTGTATCCAAAATCTAAAATTAAAAACAGAATTGTAAATGAACTGTAATACGTAGATGAAAATAGAATTCAACAACATCAATTGAGAAATCAATTGAGAAATGCAGAATGAAAATTATGATTAACATTCAACTTGAAACTGGAAATTAAAGAAACACAAAACCTCCCCAAAGGGGAGGAGAAAACCAAATCCAGAATGTAAATTGCTTCCTAATTCCTACTCCTAAAATCTCCTCCTGAAACTGCTGCTGCTCTACTCATTTTATAGCCACTCCTCTGACACCCCGTGACTTCTTCCTTTCCCGTGACCGCTCCTTGTTTCCAGCCGTATTCCAATCCGCTTCTCTGTTTCATTCTCTCCGTGACACTTTGTTTTTCTTCAATATGTGCCAAAAAGTAAGCAAAAGGTGGCCCTTCATTTCTTGCCCGTGAGCTGCTTCTTCTTTCATGGAAAATCTTTTCAACCGTGGCTCCCACTCCAAGCTTCTAGATGCAGCAATCTCCTAGGCTGTGCCGAAACTGGAAAGGAGCTGCTGGTTTGCGGAAGCCATGCCTGCTACTTCCTTTCCCTTCTTTTATGTGAGCTGCAGCTAGAAAATGAAGAAACCTGTGAGCTTCCCTTCAACCATGACACCATCTTTCTCTTCTCCCCTCAACATTGCAGCTGCTGGATGTTGCTCCTAGATGTGGCTGGACCAAACTGCTGGATGGGCTGCATGAATTTTCCAGCTGCTGCACTTTCTTTTCAACAAAGTATTTCAGCCTTCCATTCTTCTCTTTTCACCTGATTAATTCCTTCCAGCCAGGCTACTTTCTCAATGACTAAGGCCGTGTGTTTTTTTTATGAATGGAAGAATCAAAACCAAAGCCACCGTGACACCACTTCAAGCCAATCTGAATTCATTTCTTTTGTGTAGGGCCGTGGTTGTAGCTACTGGATGTGCAGCCTCCTCTTCTTTGCTTCCAACTCCAGCAGGCAGTGTGTTCTTCCTCTTTATAGAATTCTTTCCTCACTTGAGGTGCTGCAACACATGAGAAAACCGTGAGCTTGGTGGATGTGAAAGCAAACCGTGAAATGTGAGCTGCATCTCCATTATGTGTTGCTTTTTTTATGTGTGCAGCTGTCCAATATAATGGATGCTTTCTCCCAATTGGAAAACCACGTAAGATGTGGTGGCTCCCCTTTGTTGTCCAAAACAAGTGCTGCATGTAGCCTTTGAGTTGGCCGTGTGCTTTTGCTTCCACATGTATCTCTTGCAATTTTTTTCAATTTGATAAAAGCAAAAACTAGCTAGCTTTTCAATGAATTGATACGTACCAAAAAGCCATGGGGACCATTTCAACAAAATTCATGGAGTTCCTACGTGATATGAATCACTAAATAAAGTTTTGGGAATAAAAGTGTGAGTGGTGGGCCATATGTTGTCTCTTTTGTAAAATGACAAATAAACAAAACCAATGCAAGGTGCACTCTTTTTTTATATGGCCGTGAGCTTCCAAGCAAAGTGGTCTCTCCTATTATTCCAAGTGATGTTCGCTGAATTTTCTAATAAGTGGTATGGCCTTGACTTTTTCAACAAAAGTGGTCCCCATTTTGATTCCAATTGGTCTTATTCCTTTTTGTAAAATTCTTCATTTGAAGGAATGAATTGCAGTGGAATGTACATTGCCGTGACCCTTCCATCATTTCATTTCACTTGCCAACGTGAAATGTCCACATAGGCCATGCTATTGTCTTTCAAAACCGTGGCTGCACTTCCCTTTGCTAAAATTAATTTTCCAAACGTGAATGCTTTCTATTTTTTAGAAATCAAATTCCCTTTTTGTGGATGGTTGCAATAGCCGTGTGGAGTAATGATGTCAAGCCCATTTTGCTTCTACAGATTCAACAAAAAATATTTCATCACAGATAAACACACAGATTAAATTTCTGCAGTGCAGCTTCTTCCCAAAAATAGTGTGTGAATGTTCTTCAAAATGTCCTAGAATATTTTCAGAGTTTTCCCTACAATTTATAATGCAAATAATTAGTCTCAGATAATTCAAATTAATTAAAATAAGAATTTCTGATCGAATTAAGCTCAATTCAGTAAAATGGGAAAATACTCGACTTTTAAGCGCAATTCCCTGATTAAATCTAGTACAATAAGCTAAGTGAAGTGAAGAAAATAATGATTCATCAATCAGTAGACAAGTGGACGAAGTGGATAAATGGACGACGTGGACGAAGCGGTAGGAGTGGAGGAAGTTGAGGATGTTGAAGAAGTGGACAAAGATGATGAAGTGGACGTAGTGGAGGAAGTGCACGAATTGGAGGAAGTGTAGGAAGTGGACGAAGTGCACGAAGTTGAGGAAGTGGAGGAAGTTGAGGAAGTGGAGGAAGTGGAAGAAGTGGACGACGTTGAAGATGTGGACAAAGTGGAGGAAGTGAAGGAAATGAACGAAGTTGAAGAAGTGGACGAAGTGGATTAAAAGGAGGAAGTTGTCGAAGTTGACGAAGTGGAGGAAGTGGACGGAGTTGTCGAAGTGGACAAAGTGGTAGAAGTGGAGGAAGCGAACGAAGTGGAGGAAGTGGTCGAAGTGGACGAAGTAGAGGAAGTAGAGGAAGTTGAAGAAGTGGAGGAAGTTGAGGAAGTGGACGAAGTGGAGGAAGTGGACGAAGTTGAGGAAGAGTAGGAAGTGGAGGAAGTGGAGTAAGTGGAGGAAGTGGACGACGTGGAGGAAGTGGACGAAGAGTAGGAAGTGTAGGAAGTGGACGAAGTAGAGGAAGTGGAGGAAGTGGACGAAGTGTAGGAAGTGGACGAAGTTGACGAAATGGACGAAGTGGATGAAGGGGACGAAATAAAGGAAGTGGAGGAGGTGGAGTAAGTGGAAGAAGTGGAAGAAGTGGAAGAAGTGGACGACGTGGAGGAAGTGGCCGAAGGGGAGGAAATGGAGGAAGTGGAGGGAGATGACGAAGTTGAAGAACTGGAAGAAGTGGACGAAGTGGAGGAAATGTAGGAAGTTGACACAGTGAACGAAGTGGAGGAAGTGGACGAGGTGGAGGAAGTTGACGAAGAGGACCAAGTTCACGAAGTTGAGGAAGTGGAAGAAGTGGAGGAAGTGGAGGAAGTGGAGGAAGTGGAGGAGGTGCAGGAAGTGGAAGGAGTGGAGGAAGTGGAGGAAGTAGAGGAAGTTGAAGAAGTGGACGAAGATGACGAAGTGGACGTAGTAGAGGAAGTGAAGGAAGTGTAGGAAGTCGACGAAGTTGATGAAGTGGAGCAAGTGGAGGAAGTGGACGAAGAGGAGGAAGTGGACGAAGTTGAGGAAGTGGGGGAAGTGGACGAAGTTGACGAAGTGGAAGAAGTGGAGGAAGTGGAGGAAGTTGACGAAGTGGACGAAGTAGACCATGTGGAGGAAGCAGAGGAAGTGGACGATGTGGACGAAGTCGACGAAGTGGAGGAAGTCGACGAAGTGGAGGAAGTGGGGGATGTGGAGGAAGTTGACGAAGTGGATGAAGTAGGCGAAAAGGACGCAGTGGAGCGAAGTGGAGCGAAGTGGACGAAGGGCACGAAGTGGAACAAGTGGAGGAAGTTTAAGTATTGAACGAAGTGGACGAAGTGGAGGAAGTGGAGGATGTGCAGGAAGTGGAAGAAGTTGACGAAGTCGAGGAAGTGGAGGAAGTCGAGGAAGTGGACGAAGTTGACCAAGTGGACGAAGTAGTCGAAGTGGAGGAAGTGGACGAAGTTGACGAAGTGGAGGAAGTGGATGACGTGGACGAAGTCGACAAAGTGGAGGAAGTGGAGGAAGTTGACGAAGTGGAGGAAGTGGAGGAAGAGGAGGAAGTTAACGAAGTGGACGAAGTGCAGGACGTGGACGAAGTCGACAAAGTGGAGGAAGTGGAGGAAGTTGACGAAGTGGAGGAAGTGGAGGAAGTCGAGGAAGTTCACGAAGTGGACGAAGTTGACGAAGAGGACGAAGTCGACGAAATGGATGAAGTGGACGAAGTGGAGGAAGTGGACGAATAGGACGAAGTTGACGAAGTCGATAATGGACGAAGTGGACGAAGTGGAGGAAGTGGACGAATTGGACGAAGTTGAGCATGTGGACGAAGTGGAGGAAGCTTACGAAGTGGATGAAGTGGACGATGTTGACATAGTGGATGAAGTGGAGGAAGTGGAGGAAGTGGAGGAAGTAGAGGAAGTGGACGAAGAGGTCGTAGTGGACGAAGTGGAAGAAGTGGAGGAATTGGATGAAGTTGAGAATGTGGACGAAGTGGAGGAAGCTTACGAGGTGGACGAAGTTGACAAAGTGGATGAAGTGGACGAAGTGGAGGAAGCGGACGAAGTAGAGGAAGTGGAGCAAGTGGAGGAAGTGGACGAAGTGGAGGACGAGCAGGAAGTGGACGAAGTTGATAAAGTCGAGGAGGTGGAGGAAGTGTAGGAAGTGGACGATCTTGACGAAGTGGAGGAAGTGGAGAAAGTGGACGAAGAGGTCGAAGTGGACGAAGTTCACGAAGTGGCCGAAGTGGAGGAAGTGGATGAAATGGAAGAAGTTGAAGAAGTGGACGAAATCGTCAAAGTGGAGGAAGTGGAGGAAATGGACGAAGAGGTCGAAGTGGACAAAGTGGATGAAGTTGACGAAGTGGCTGAAGTTTAGGAAGTTGACCAAGTGGACGAAGTAGAGGAAGTGGAGGAAGTGAACGAAGTGGAGGAAGTGGACACGGTGGACGAAGAGGTCGAAGTGGATGAAGTTGACGAAGTGGAGGAAATGGAGGAAGTTGAAGAAGTGGACGAATTCGACGAAGTTGACGAAGTAGAGGAAATGGACGAAGAGGTCGAAGTGGACGAAGTGTATGAAGTGGCCGAAGAGGTTGAAGTGGACGAAGTTGACGAAGTGGACGAAGTGGAGGAAGTGGACAAAGAGGTCGAAGTGGACGAAGTGGACGAAGTGGAGGAAGTTGACGAAGTGGACAAAGTAGACGAAGTGGATGAAGTTGAGGAAGTTGATGAAGTGGACGAAGTAGAGGAAGTGGAGGAAGTGAACGAAGTGGAGGAAGTGGTGGAAGTGGTCGAAGTGGAGAAAGTGGACGAAGTAGACGAAGTGGAGGAAGTGGAGGAAGTTGAAGAAGTAGAGTAAGTTGAGGAAGTGGGCGAAGTGGACGAAGTTCAGGAAGTGTAGGAAGTGGACGAAGTGGGAGAAGTGGACGAAGTCGAGGAAGTGGAAGAACCTGAAGAAGTGGAGGAAGTTGACGAAGTCGACGAAGTCGACGAAGTGGACGAGGTGGAGGAAGTGGACGAAGTTGATGAAGTTGACGAAGTGGACGAAGTGGAGAAGTGGAGGAAGTGGAGGAAGTGGAGAAAGTTGAAGAAGTGGATGAAGTTGACAAAGTGGAAGAATAGGAGGAAGTGGAGGAAGTGGACGAAATGGACGAAGTGGATGAAGTGGATGGAATGTAGGAAGTGGAGGAAGTGGCAGAAGTGGAGGAAGTCGAAGTGCACGAAGATGACGAAGTGGGCAAAATGGACAAAGTGGTCGAAGTAGACGAAGTGGGAGAAGTGGACAAAGTGGACGAAGTGGGAGAAGTGGACAAAGTGGGAGAAGTGGACGAAGTCGAGGAAGTGGAGGAACTTGAAGAAGTGGAGGAAGTTGACGAAGTGGAGGAAGTGGAGGAAGTGGATGAGGTGGAGGAAATGGACGAAGTTGATGAAGTTGATAAAGTGGACGAAGTGGAAGAAGTGGAGGAAGTGGAGGAAGTTGAAGAAGTGGACGAAGTGGAACAAGTGGAGGAAGTGGACGAAGTGGACGAAGTGGACGAAATGGACGAAGTGGATGAAGTGGATTGAGTGTAGGAAGTGGAGGAAGTGGAGGAAGTCGAAGAAGTGGACGAAGATGACGAAGTGGACATAGTGGAGGAAGTGTACGAAGTTGACGAAGTAGAGGAAGTGGAGGAAGTGGAGGAAGTGGAGGAAGTGGACGAAGTTGAGGAAGTTGATGAAGTGGACGAAGTGGAAGAAGTGGAGGAAGTGGAGGAAGTTGAAGAAGCGGACGAAGTGGAACAAGTGGAGGAAGTGGAGGAAGTGGACGAAATGGACGAAGTGGATGAAGTGGATTGAGTGTAGGAAGTGGAGGAAGTGGAGGAAGTGGAGGAAGTCGAAGAAGTGGACGAAGATGACGAAGTGGACATAGTGGAGGAAGTGTACGAAGTTGACGAAGTAGAGGAAGTGGAGGAAGTGGACGAATTTAACGAAGTGGATGAAGTGTGGAGGAAATGGACGAAGTGGAGGAAGTGGATGAAGTGGAGGAAGTTGACGAAAAGGAAGAAGTTGACGAAGTGGAGGAAGTGGAGGAAGTTGAAGAAGTGGACGAAGTGGACAAAGGGGACGAAGTAGACGAAGTGGAGGAATTGGATGAAGTTTACGAAGTTGATGTAGTGGAAGAAGTGGAGGGAGGAAGTGGAGGAAGTGGAAGAATTTTAGGAAGTGGACGAAGTTCACGAAGTTAAGGAAGTTGAAGAAGTGAAGGAAGTGGAGGAAGTGGACGAAGTTGAAGAAGTGGAGGAAGTGGACAAAGTTATCGAAGTGCACGAAGTTGACGAAGTGGACGAAGTGGACGAAGTGGACGAAGTGGAGGAAGTGGACGAAGTAAACAAAGTGGAGGAAGTGGATGAAGTTGACGAAGTGGCCGAAGTGGAGGTAGTGGACGAAGTGGAGGAAGTGGACGACGTGGAAGAAGTGGAGGATGTGGAGGATGTCAAGGAAGTGGAGGAAGTGGAGTAAGTTGACGAAGTGGACGAAGTGGACGAAGTGGAGGAAGTGGAGGAGGTGGAAGAGGTAGAGGAAGTGGACGAAGTCTACGAAGTCGATGAAGTGGAGGAAGTGGAGGAAATGGACGAATTGGACAAAGTGGATGAAGTGGAAGAAGTGGAAGAAGTGGACGAAGTTGAGGAAGCATACGAAGTGGACGAAGTAGACGAAAAGGACAAAGCTGACGAAGTGGAGGAACTAGACGAAGTGGTCGACGTGGACAACGTGGACGAAGTGGACGAAGTGGAGGAAGTGGAGGAAGTGGACAAAGTGGACGAAGTGGAAGAAGTGGAAGAAGTGGACGAAGTTGAGGAAGCATACAAAGTGGACGAAGTAGACGAAAAGGACAAAGCTGACGAAGTGGAGGAACTAGACGAAATGGTCGACGTGGACGACGTGGACGAAGTGGAGGAAGCGGAGGAAGTGGAGGAAGTGAAGAAAGTCGAGGAAGTGGACGAAGTAGACGAAGTGGAGCAAGTGGAGGAAGTTCATGAAGTGGACGAAGTTGGCAAAGTGGAGGAGGTGCTGGAAGTGGACGAAGTTGACGAAGTGGACGAAGTCGACAAAATGGATGAGGTGGAGGAAGTGGAGGAAGTGGACAAATTGGACGAAGTTGACGAAGTGGAAGAAGTGGAGGAACTGGAGGAAGTTGACGAAGTGGACGAAGTAGACCATGTGGAGGAGGCGGAGGAAGTGGACGATGTGGACGAAGTCGACGAAGTGGAGGAAGTCGGCGAAGTGGAGGAAGTGGGGGATGTGGAGGAAGTTGACGAAGTGGATGAAGTAGACGAAAAGGATGAAGTGGAGCGAAGTGGATCGAAGTGGACGAAGGGGACGAAGTGGAAGACTTGGAGGAAGTTGAAGTAGTGTACGAAGTGGACGAAGTAGAGGAAGTGGAGGAGGTACAGGAAGTGGAAGAAGTTGATGAAGTGGAGGAAGTCGAGGAAGTCGAGGAAGTGGACGAAGTTGACCAAGTGGACGAAGTAGTCGAAGTGGAGGAAGTGGACGAAGTTGACGAAGTGGAGGACGTGGACGAAGTCGACAAAGTGGAGGAAGTGGAGGAAGTTGACGAAGTGGAGGAAGTGGAGGAAGAGGAGGAAGTTAACGAAGTGGACGAAGTGCAGGACTTGGACGAAGTCGAAAAAGTGGAGGAAGTGGAGGAAGTTGACGAAGTGGAGGAGGTGGAAGAGGTAGAGGAAGTGGACGAAGTCTACGAAGTCGATGAAGTGGAGGGAGTGGAGGAAGTGGAGGAAGTGGACGAATTGGACAAAGTGGATGAAGTCGAGGAAGTTGGCGAAGTGGACGAGGTGGAGGAATTGGAGGAAGTGGACAAAGTGGACGAAGTGGAAGAAGTGGAAGAAGTGGACGAAGGATACGAAGTAGACGAAAAGGACAAAGCTGACGAAGTGGAGGAACTAGACGAAGTGGACGACGTGGACGACATGGACGAAGTGGACGAAGTGGAGGAAGCGGAGAAAGTGGAGGAAGTGAAGAAAGTGGAGGAAGTAGACGAAGATGACGAAGTTGACGAAGTGGAAGAAGTAGACAAAGGCGAGGAACTGGACGAAGTGGAGGAAGTGTAGGAATTGGACGAAGTGGAGGAAGTGGACGAAGTGGGCGAAGTGGACAAAGTGGAGGAAGTGGACGAAGTGGAGGAAGTGGAGGAAATGGACGAAGTGGAATAAGAGGAGGAAGTGGTGGAAATGGAGGAAGTTGACGAAGTGGGGGAAGTAGAGGAAGTGGAGGAAGTGGTGGAAGTGGTGGAAGTGGAGGAAGTGGACAAAGTGGACGAAGTGGAGGAAGTTGACGAAGTGGACGAAGTGCACGAAGTGGAAGAAGTTGAAGAAGTGGAGGAAGTTCAGGAAGTGGACGAAGTGGAGGAAATGGACGAAGTGGAGGAAGTTGACGAAGTGGAGAAAGTGCTCGAAGTGGAGGAAATGGAGGAAGTGGACGAAGTTGGCGAAGTGGACGAAGTGGACAATGTGGATGAAGTGGACGAAGTGGACGAAATGGACAAAGTGGTCGAAGTGGACGAAGTGAACGAAGTGGAAGAAATGGAGGAAGTCGAAGAAGTGGTGGAAGCTTAAAAAGTGGACGAAGTTGACGAAGTGGAGGAAGTGGAGGAAGTTGAGGAAGTGGGATAATTTGACGAAGTAGAGGAAGTGGAGGAAGTGGACGAAGTGGAGGAAGTGAAGGAAGTGGAAGAAGTGGACGAAGTTGAAGAAGTGGAGGAAGTGGAGGAAGTGGAGGAAATGGATAAAGTGGACGAAGTGGACGAAGTGGAAGAAATGGAGGAAGTGATGGAAGTGGAGGAAGGTGAAGAACTAAAGGAAGTGGACGAAGTAGAGGAAGTGGAGGAAATGGGCGAAGTGGAGGAAGTGGGCGAATTGGAAGAAGGGGACGAAGTGGACGAAGTAGATGAAGTGGACGAAGTTGAGGAAGTGGAGGAAGTGGGCAAAGTGGACGACGTGGATGAAGTGGACAAAATGGACGAAGTGGTCGAAGTGGACGAAGTGGAAGAAGTGGAGGAAGTCGAGGAACTGGAGGAAGTTGAAGAAGTGGACGAAGTGGACGGAGTGGTGGAACTGGAGGAAGCGGAGGAAGGTGACGAAGTTGACGAAGTGGACGAAGTGGAGGAAGTTGAAGAACTCGATGAAGTTGAAAAAGTGGAGGAAGTGGAGGAAATGGACAAAGTGGAAGGAGTGGAGGAAGTGGTGGAAGTAGAGGGAGTTGAAGAAGTGGACGAAGTGGACTTAGTGTAGGAAGTGGACGTAGTTGACAAAGTTGACGAAGTGGAGGAAGTTGACGAAGTGGAGGAATTGGACCATTGTGAATAAGTGGAGGAAGTGGACGAAGTCGACGAAGGGGACGAAGTGGAGGAAGTGGACGAAGTAGAAGAAGGGGATGAAGTGGAGGAAGTGGATGAAGTGGAGGAAGTGGAGGAAGTTGACGAAGTATTTAAGGAAGTTGAGGACGCTGAGGAAGAGGAGGAGGTTGAGGGAGCGGAGGAAGTTGACGAAGTAGTTGAGGTGGACGAAGTGGACGATGTTGACGGAGTGGACGAAGTGGACGAAGTGGACGAAGTGGAGGAAGTGGACGAAGTGGAAGAAGTGGAGGAAGTGGAGGAAGTTGAAGAAGTGCAGGAAGTGGAGGAAGTGGAGGAAGTGGAGGAAGTGGAAGATGTCGACTAAGTGGACGAATTGGACGAAGTGGACGATGTGGAGGAAGTGGAGGAAGTGGACGAAGCAGACGAAGTGGTCGAAGTGGACGAAGTAGAAGAAGTGGAATGAAGTGGAGGAAGTTAAGGAAATGGATGAAGCGGACGAAATGGAGGAACTGGATGAAGTTGACGAAGTGGAGGAAGTGGAGGAGGAGGAGGAAGTGCAGGAAGTGGACGAAGTGGTCGAAGTGGAAGTGGACGAAGTTGACGAAGTGGAGGAAGTGGACGAAGAGGAGGAAGTGGAGGAAGTGGAGGAATTTGAGGAAGTGGAGGAAGTGGAGGAAATGGAGGAAGTAGAGGAAGTGGAGGAAGTGGATGAAGTGGACGATGTGGACGAAGTGGACAAAGTGAACGAAATGGAGGAATTGGAGGAAGTGAAGGAAGGCGACGAAGTTGACGAAGTGGAGGAAGTGGAGGAAGTGGAGGAAGTTGAAGAACTGGACAAAGTTGAAGAAGTGGAGGAGGTGGAGGAAATGGACAAAGTGGAAGGAGTGGAGGAAGTGGTGGAAGTAGAGGGTGTTGAAGAAGTGGAGGAAGTGGACGTATTTGACGAAGTGGAGGAAGTGGACGAAGTTGATGAATTGGAGGAAGTGGAGGAAGTGGATGATTGTGAATAAGTGGAGAAAGTGGACGAAGTCGACGAAGGGGACGAAGTGGAGGAAGTGGACAAAGCTGACGAAGTAGAAGAAGGGGATGAAGTGGAGGAAGTGGATGAAGTGGAGGAAGTGGAGGAAGTTGACGAAGTAGAGGAAGAGGTCGAAGTGGAGGAAGTTGAGGATGTGGATGAAGAGGAGGAGGTTGAGGGAGCGGAGGAAGTTGACGAAGTGGACGAAGTGGTCGAAGTGGACGAAGTTTTCGAAGTGGACGATGTTGACGAAGTGGAGGAAGTGGAGGAAGTGGAGGAAGTGGAGGAAGTTGAAGAAGTGAAGGAAGTGGAGGAAGTGGAGGAAGTGGAAGATGAGGACTAAGTTGGTCAAATTGGACGAAGTGGATGATGGACAAATTTGTAAGCACCAAAATATGATGTCACAAACTTGTTTCACAATCGGCAAGTATGACCGAATCGTTCAAGTAATAAACTTGGTAAGACCAAGTATCGTTCTCCCAAAGGATTCACGGCCTAGTTTAGTTATATGATTTGTTGATTAGCTAGGACTTACAAACGAAATATTCAAAGTTTAATATGCAAGACAGAAAATAAACATGTATGCATGAAGTTTGATCAATGGCAAAGACAAAAGATAAATACTTTCAATGAATTAATGAATGAATATGTTGTTGGGGGTCAATTTCATCTCATCCACTCCCATATATTTTAGGAATTCAACATTCAAATCATCATTGTTAAATGCCACTCTCTAATGTACCATTCTAGATGGCTTCTCCCTAATCAAATAGTTCATACAATTCCTAGCATTCCTAATGATTAGTTCATGAGTGCAGGAGCTTAAAGGCAACCAATATAATATTGTCAGTATAATATTGGGAGAAATTCCCCAGATCTAGACTTCCCCGTACGTGTCCGTATCGACAAAACCAATAATCATGCATGGAATGAGTTAAACTATGCAAGCATTGAGCAAAGAGGAAAAACCCTAACTAATGATGAAAGAAAGCATATGTCTTACTTAAAAGATGTACTAAACAAATCCATATATGAGAGCTTCAAGAGATTACATTGATTCCCCAACAAACATACAAGGTTTAGTTCACCATATTCATGGTGAACCTAGATGAATAACAATGAAAGAATGAAAGAATAAACCCAATAAAGGTGAAGAGGTAGCCTGAGCATCCAAGATCCTCCTTCAAAGGGGTGGAAGAGAGAGTGTTTACTTCGTTTCTGCCAAAGATACGTAATTCTAGGACGTGCAAGCCCTTATATACTAATCTAGAGTTACAAAAGATTACAAAATCCCAAGCCCAAAAAGTGCCGCTCAGCGGTATTTACCGCTCAGCGGTATTTACCCCTCAGTGGTGATTGTGCGTCTTCTTTCTTCCCCTCAGCGGCCATTTTGCCCCTCAGCGGTTCCAACGTCACCTCTTGAGTGCCGCTCAGCGGTAGTTTGCCGCTGAGCGGTGCCTTCGTCTTCTCTTTTTGTACTCTTTCTTGTCTTTTCTAATGTCACTTCTCTCCTTCTTCACTCTTTTCACTAAATTCACCTTAAAACCTGCACAAAAATACTTAAATCAAGCATAAACCTGTCTAGCTCTCTTATTTATGAAAATATGGATAAAAGGCATGATTTCAAGCTAGTTTCTAAGTCTAAAGGTTGCTTTTAGTATCACTTTTAAGCATGAAAATAACAGTTTTTCAACTGTTATCAGTGGACCATGTGGACGAAGTGTAGGAAGTGGACGAAGCAGACGAAGTGGTCAAAGTGGACGAAGTAGAGGAAGTGGAGGAAATTGAAGAAGTGGAGGAAGTTGAGGAAATTGACGAAGTGGACGAAGTGGACGAAATGGAGGAAGTGGACGAAGTTGACGAAGTGGAGGAGGAGGAGGAAGTGCAGGAAATGGACGAAGTGGTGGAAGTGGAAGTGGACGAAGTTGACGATGTGGACGAAGTGGATGAAGTGGACGAAGTTAAGGAAGTGAAGGAAGTGGAGGAAGGGGAGGAAGTGGACGAATTGGTCGAAGTGAACGAAGTAGACAGAGTGGACGAAGTGGAAGAAGGGGACGAAGTGGAGGAAGTAGACGAAGTGGACGAAGTGGAGAAAGTGGAGAAAGTGGAGAAAGTGGACGGAGTTGACGAAGTGGAGGAAGTGGATGAAGTTGAGGAAGTGAAGGAAGTGGAGGAAGGGGAGGAAGTGGACGAATTGGTCGAAGTGAACGAAGTAGACAGAGTGGACGAAGTGGAAGAAGGGGACGAAGTGGAGGAAGTAGACGAAGTGGACGAAGTGGAGAAAGTGGAGAAAGTGGAGAAAGTGGAAGATGTGGACTAAGTGCACGAATTGGACGAAGTGGACCATGTGGACGAAGTGAGGAAGTGGAGGAAGTGGAAGGAAATGGAGGAAGTTGAAGAAGTGGAGGAAGTTGAGGAAGTGGACGAAGTGGAAGAAGTTGAGGAAGTGGACGAAGTTGACGAAGTGGAGGAAGTGGAGGAGGAGGAGGAAGTGGAGGAAGTAGAGGAACTGGACGAAGTGGTCGAAGTGGACGAAATTGACGAACTGGACAAAGTGGACGAAATGGACGAAGTGGACGAAGTTGAGGAAATGGGGGAAGTGGAGGAAGTGGACGACGTGGGCGAAGTGGAGCAGGTTGGGGAAGTGGAGGAAGTGGACGAAGTGGAGGAAGTGGTCGAAGTGGACCAAGTGGAAGAAGTGAAGCAAGTGGAGGAAGTGGAGGAAGTTGAGGAAGTGAAGGAAGTTGAGAAAGTGGAGGAAGTGGAAGAAGTGGAGGAAGTGGAAGATGTGGACTAAGTGGACGAATTGGACGAAGTGGACCATGTGGACGAAGTGGAGGAAGTGGAGGAAGTGGAGGAAGTGGTCGAAGTGGATGAAGTTAAGGAAGTGGACGAAGCTGATGAAGTGGAGGAAGTGGATGAAGTTGAAGAGGTGGAGGAAGTGGACAAAGTGGATGAAGTGGATGAAGTTAAGGAAGTGGACGAAGCTGATGAAGTGGAGGAAGTGGAGGAAGTGGAGGAGGAGGAGGAAGTGGAGGAAATGGAGAAAGTGGAGGAAGTGGACGAAGTGGTGGAAGTGGACGAAGTGGACGAAGTGGAAGAAGTGGAGGAAGTGGAGGAAGTGGAGGAAATATAGGAAGTGGTGGAGGTGGAGGAGGTGGAGGAAATGGGGGAAGTGGACGAAGTTGGCGAAGTGGACGAAGTGGATGAAGGGAAAGAAGTGGACAGAGTAGACGAAGTGGACGAAGTGGAGAAAGTGGGGGAAGTGGAGGAAGTGGACGAAGTGGAGGAAGTGGAGGAAGTGGGTGATGTGGAGGAGGTTGAGGAAGTGGACGAACTGGACGAAGTGGTCGAAGTGGACGAAGTGGATGATGTTGACGAAGTGGACAAAGTGTAGGATGTGGAGGAAGTGGATGAACTGGAGGAAGTGGAGGAACCGGACGAAGTGGATGAAGTGGAGGAAGTTGAGGAAGTGAAGGAAGTTGAGGAAGCGGAGGAAGTGGAGGAAATGGAGGAGGAGGAGGAACTGGAGGAAGTGGACAAAGTGGTCGAAGTGGATGAAGTGGAGGATGTGGAATAAGTGGATCATGTGGACGAAGTGGACGAAGATGATGAAGTGGACGAAGTGGACGAAGCTGACGAAGTGGACGAAGTGGACAAAATGGAGGAAGTGGACGAAGTGAAGGAAGTAGAGGAAGGGGAGGAAGTGAAGGAAGTGGAGGAAGTGGTCGAAGTGTACAAAGTGGACGAAGTGGACGAAATGGACGAAGTAGACGAAGGAGAGGAAGTGGAGGAAGTAGAGAAATTGGAAGAAGGGGACGAAGTGGAGGAAGTAGATGAGGTGGACGAAGTTGAGGAAGTGGGCAAAGTTTACGACGTGGATGAAGTGGATGAAATGGACAAAGTGGTCGAAGTGGTCGAAGCGCACGAAGTGGAAGAAGTGGAGGAAGTCGAGGAACTGGAGGAAGTTGAAGAAGTAGACGAAGTTCACGAAGTGGACGGAGTGGTGGAACTGGAGGAAGGGGATGAAGTGGAGGAAGGTGACGAAGTTGACGAAGTGGACGAAGTGGAGGAAGTGGAGGAAGTTGAAGAACTGGACAAAGTTGAAGAAGTGGAGGAAATGGACGAAGTGGACAAAGTGGAAGGAGAGGAGGAAGTGGTGGAAGTGGACAAAGTTGAAGAAGTGGAGGAAATGGACGAAGTGGACAAAGTAGATGGAGTTGAAGAAGTGGAGGAAGTGGACAAAGTGGACGTAGTGGAGGAAGTGGACGTAATTGACGAAGTGGAGGAAGTGGAGGAAGTTGACGAAGTGGACGAAGTTGACGAAGTGGACGAAGTTGACGAAGTGGACGAAGTTGACGAAGTGGAGGAAGTGAAGGAAGTGGACGATTGTGAATAAGTGGAGGAAGTGTACGAAGGGGACGAAGTGGAGGAAGTGGATGAAGTGGAAGAAGGGGATGAAGTGAAGGAAGTGGACGAAATGGAGGAAGTGGAGGAAGTTGACGAATTGGAGGAAGAGGTCGACGTGGAGGAAATGGATGATCTGGAGAAAGTTGAGGAAGTGGAGGAAGAGGAGGAGGTTCAGGGAGCGGACGAAGTTGAGGAAGTGGACGAAGTTGACGAAGTGGAGGAAGTGGAGGAAGTTGAGGAGGAGGAGGAAGTGGAGGAAGTGGACAAAGTGGTCGAAGTGGACGAAGTTGACGAAGTGGACTGATAACAGTTGAAAAACTGTTATTTTCATACTTAAAATTGATACTAAAAGCAACCTTTAGACTTAAAAACTAGCTTGAAATCATGCTTTTATCTATATTTTCATAAATAAGAGAGCTGGACAGGTTTATGCTTGATTTAAGTGTTTTTGTGCAGGTTTTAAGGTGAATTTGGTGAAAGAAGTGAAGAAGGAGAGAGATGACATTAGAAAAGACAAGAAAAAGAGCAAAAAGGAGAAGCCGAAGGCACCGCTCAGCGGCAATTTACCGCTGAGCGGCACTCAGGAGGTTGCGGGAGTCACGCTGAGGGGCAAAATGGCCGCTGAGGGGAAGAAACGTGACGCGCAGTCACCGCTGAGCGGTATTTTACCGCTGAGCGGCACTTTAATGGGCTTGGGCTTTTGATCTTTTGTAATTCTAGAATAGTATATAAGGACTTGCACATCCTAGAATTAGTATCTTTGGCAGAAACAAGGCAAACACTCTCTCTTCTCACCCCTTTGAAGGAGGATTTTGGATGCTCAGGCTACCTCTTCACCTTTATTGGGTTTATTCTTTCATTCTTTCATTGTTCATCTAGGTTCACCATGAATATGGTGAACTAAACCTTGTATGTTTGTTGGGGAATCAATGTAATCTCTTGAAGCTCTCATATATGGAATCTTTGCTTGCATCTTTTAATTAAGACTTATGCTTTCTTTCATCATTAGTTAGGGTTTTTCCTCTTTGCTCAATGCTTGCATAGTTTAACTCATTCCATGCATGATTATTGGTTTTGTCGATACGGGCACGTACGGGGAAGTCTAGATCCGGGGAATTTCTCCCAATATTATACTGACAATATTATATTGGTTGTCGTTAAGCTCCTGCACTTATGAACTAATCATTAGGAATGCTAGGAATTGTATGAACTCGTGATTAGGGAGAAGCCATCTAGAATGGTACTTTAGAGAGTGGCATTAACAATGATGATTTGAATGTTGAATTCCTAAAATATATGAGAGTGGATGAGATGAAATTGACCCCCAACAACATATTCATCCATATATTTCATTGAAAGTGTTTATCTTTAGCTTTTGCCATTGATCAAAACTCATGCATACATGTTTATTTTCGTCTTTGCATATTAAACTTTAAATATTTTGTTCTTAAGTCTTAGCTAATCAACAAACCATACAACTAAACTAGGCCGTGAGTCCTTTGGGAAGAACGATACTTGGTCTTACCAAGTTTATTACTTGAACGATTCGGTCATACTTGCCGATTGTGAAACAAGTTTGTGACATCATATTTTGGTGATCATAAATTTGTCCATCATGGACGAAGTGGACGAAGTGGACGAAGTGGACGAAGTGGACGAAGTGGAGGAAGTGGAGGAAGGGGAGGAAGGGGAGGAAGATGAGGAAGTGGAGGAAGTGGAGGAAATAGAGGAAGTGGAGAAAGTGGACGAAGTGGAAGAAGTGGACGATGTGGACGAAGTGGACGAAGTGGACAAAATGGAGGAAGTGGAGGAAGTGAGGGAAGTGGAGAAAGGGGAGGAAGTGGAGGAAGTGGTCGAAGTGAACGAAGTAGATAAAGTTGACGAAGTGGAAGAAGGGGACGAAGTGGAGGAAGTAGACGAAGTGGACGAAGTGGAGAAAGTGGAGAAAGTGGACAAAGTGGACGAAGTTGACGAAGTGGAGGAAGTGGTCGAAGTGGAGGAAATGAAGGAAGTGGAGGAAGAGGAGGACGTGGAGGGAAGTGGAGGAAGTGGGCGATGTGGAGGAGGTTAAGGAAGTGGAGGAAGAGGACGAAGTGGACGATGTTGACGAATTGGACGAAGTGGAGGAAGTGGAGGAAGTGGAGGAAATGGAGGAAGTGGAAGAGGTGAAGGAAGTGGAAGAAGTGGAGGAAGTGGAGGAAGTTGAGGAAGTGAAGGAAGTTGAAGAAGTGGTGGAAGTAGAGTAAGTGGACGAGGTGGAAGATGTGGACTAAGTGGATGAATTGGACGAAGTGGACCAAGTGGACGAAGTGGAGGAAGTGGAGGAGGAGGAGGAAGTGGAGGAAGTAGAGGAAGTGGTCGAAGTGGACGAAATTGACGAAGTGGACGAAATGGACGAAGTGGACAAAGTTGAGGAAGTGGAGGAAGTGGTCGAAGTGGACGAAGTGGACAAAGTTGACGAGGTGGACGAAGTGGAGGAAGTGCACGAAGTTGACGAAGTGGACGTAGTGGACGAAGTGGAAGAAGTGGAGGAAGTGGAGGAAGTTGAGCAAGTGGAGGAAGCGGAGGAAGTGGACAAAGTGGTCGAAGTGGACAAAGTGGACGAAGTGGGCGAAGTGGAGGAAGTGGAGGAAGTGGAGGAAGTTGAGGAAGTGGAGGAAGTAGAGGAAGTGGAGGAAGTGGATGAAGTGGACGAAGTGGACGATGTGGACGAAGTAGACGAAGTGGACAAAGTGGACGAAATGGAGGAAGTGGAGGAAGTGAAGGAAGTGGAAGAAGGGGAGGAAGTGGTCGAAGTGGAAAAAGAGGACGAATTGCACGAAGTGGACGAAGTGGAAGAAGTGGACAAAGTGCAGGAAGTAGACGAGGTGGAGAAAGTGGACGAAGTGGACAAAGTGGAGGAAGTGGTCGAAGTGGAGGAAATGGAGGAAGTGGAGGAAGTGGGCGAAGTGGAGGAGGATGAGGAAGTGGAGGAAGTGGACGAACTAGACGAATTGGTCGAAGCGGACGAACTGGACGATGTTGACGAAGTAGACGAAGTGGATGAAATGGAGGATGTGGAGGAAGTCGAAGAAGTGGAGGAAGTGGAGGAAGTGGAGGAAGTTGAGGAAGTGGAGGAAGTGGAGGAAGCGGTTGAAGTGGACCAAGTCTATGACGTGTACGAAGTTGACGAGGTGGACGAAGTGGAAGAGGTGGAGGAAGTGGAGGAAGTGCAGAAAGTGGACGAAGTGGACGATGTGGACGAAATGGAGGAAGGGGAGGAAGTGGAGGAAGTGGTGGAAGTTGAGGAAGTGAAGGAAGTTGAGGAAGTGGTGGAAGTGGAGGAAGTGGACAAAGTGGAAAATGTGGACTAAGTCAACGAATTGGACGAAGTGGACCATGTGGACGAAGACAGGAAGTGGAGGAAGTGGAAAGAAGTGGAGGAAGTTGAAGAAGTGGAGGAAGTTGAGGAAGTGGATGAAGTTGAGGAAGTGGACGAGGTTGACGATGTGGATGAAGTGGAGGAGGAGGAGGAAGTGGAGGAAGTAGAGGAAGTGGAGGAAGTGGAGGAAGTGGTCGAAGTGGACGAAATTGACGAAGTGGACGAAGTGGACGAAATGGACGAAGTAGACGAAGTGGACGAAGTTGAGGAAGTGGAGGAAGTGGAGGAAATGGAGGAAGTGGAGGAAGTGGTCGAAGTGGACGAAGTGGATGAAGTGGACGAAGTGGACAAAGAGGACGAAGAGGAGGAAGTGGAGGAAGTGGATGAATTTGAGGTAGTGGAGGAATTTGAGGTAGTGGAGGAAGTGGAGGAAATGGAGGAAGTGGAGGAAGTGGAGGAAGTGGATGAAGTGGACGATGTGGACGAAGTGGACAAAGTGAACGAAATGGAGGAAGTGGAGGAAGTGAAGGAAGTGGAGGAAGGGGAGGAAGTGCTTGAAGTGGTAAAAGTGGACGAAGTAGACGAAGTGGACGAACTGCAGGAAGTGGACGAAGTGGAAGAAGGGGACAAAGTGGAGGAAGTACACGAAGTGGAGAAAGTGGAGGAAGTGGACGAAGTGGACAAAGTGGAGGAAGTGGTTGAAGTGGAGGAAATGGAGGAAGTGGAGGAAGTGGGCGAAGTTGAGGAGGTTGAGGAAGTGGAGGAAGTGGACGAACTGGACGATGTTGGCGAAGTGGACGAAGTGGAGGAAGTGGAGGAAGTGGAGGAAATCGAGGAAGTGGAAGAAGTGGACGAAGTGGTAGAAGTGGAGGAACTGGAGGAAGTGGAGGAAGCTGAGGAAGTGAAGGACGTCGAGGAAGTGGTGGGAGTGGAGGAAGTGGACGAAGTGGAAGATGTGGACTAAGTGCACGAATTGGACGAAGTGGACCATGTGGACGAAGTGAGATAGTGCAGAAAGTGGAAGGAAGTGGAGGAAGTTGAAGAAGTGGCGGAAGTTGAGGAAGTGGACGAAGTGGATGAAGTTGAGGAAGTGGACGAAGTTGACGAAGTGGATGAAGTGGACGAAATGGAGGAAGTGGAAGAAGTGGATGAAGTGAAGGAAGTGGAGGAAATGGAGGAAGTGGAGGAAGTGGAGGAAGAGGTCGAAGTGGAGGAAATGGATGATCTGGAGGAAGTTGAGGAAGTGGAGGAAGAGGAGGAGGTTGAGGGAGCGGACGAAGATGAGGAAGTGGACGAAGTTGACGAAGTGGAGGAAGTGGAGGAAGAAGAGGAGGAGGAGGAAGTGGACAAAGTGGTCGAAGTGTACGAAGTTGACGAAGTGGACGAAGTGGACGAAGTGGACGAAGTTGACGAAGTGGACGAAGTGGAGGAAGTGGAGGAAGCTGAGGAAGTGGAGGAAGTGGAAGAAATAGAGGAAGTGGAGAAAGTGGACGAAGTGGTTGAAGTGGACGATGTGGACGAGGTGGAAAAAATAAAGGAATTAAGGGAAGTGGAGGAAGGGGAGGAAGTGGAGGAAGTGGTCGAAGTGAACGAAGTAGACAAAGTGGACGAAGTGGAAGAAGGGGACGAAGTGGGGGAAGTAGACGAAGTGGACGAAGTGGACGAAGTGGAGAAAGTGGAGAAAGTGGAGAAAGTTGACGAAGTTGACAAAGTTGAGGAAGTGGTCGAGGTGGAGGAAATGAAAGAAGTGGAGGAAGAGGAGGAAGTGGAGGAAGTGGGCGATGTGGAGGAGGTTGAGGAAGTGGAGGAAGAGGACGAAGTGGACGATGTTGACGAATTGGACGAAGTGGAGGAAGTAGAGGAAGTGGAGGAAATGGAGGAAGTGGACAAAGTGGAAGAAGTGGAGGAAGTGGAGGAAGTGGAGGAAGTTGAGGAAGTGAAGGAAGTTGAAGAAGTGGTGGAAGTAGAGTAAGTGGACGAAGTGGAAGATGTGGACTAAGTGGATGAATTGGACGAAGTGTAGGAAGTGGAGGAGGAGGAGGAAGTGGAGGAAGTAGAGGAAGCGGAAGAAGTAGAGGAAGTGGTCGAAGTGGACCAAATTGACGAAGTGGACAGAATGGACGAAGTGGACAAAGTTGAGGAAGTGGAGGAAGTAGAGGTAATGGAGTAAGTGGAGGAAGTGGAGGAAGTGGACGATGTGGACGAAGTGGACGAAATGGAGGAAGTGGAGGAAGTGAAAGAAGTGGAAGAAGGGGAGGAAGTGGAGGAAGTGGTCGAAGTGGAAAAAGTGGACGAAGTGGACGAAGTGCACAAAGTGGACGAAGTGGAAGAAGGGGACAAAGTGGACAAAGTGGAGGAAGTGGTCGAAGTGGAGGAAATGGAGGAAGTGGAGGAAGTGAAGGAAGTGGGCGAAGTGGAGGAGGTTGAGGAAGTGGAGGAAGTGGACGAACTGGACGAATTGGTCGAAGCGGACGACGTTGACGAAGTAGATGAAGTGGACGAAATGGAGGATGTGGAGGTAGTGGACAAAGCGGAGGAAGTGGAGGAAGTGGAGGAAGTGGAAGAAGTGGAGGAAGTGGAGGAAGTGGAGGAAGTTGAGGAAGTGGAGGAAGTTGAGGAAGTGGAGGAAGTGGAGGAAGTGGTTGAAGTGGACAAAGTCTACGAAGTGGACGAAGTGGACGAAGTTGACGAGGTGGAGGAAGTGGAAGAGGTGGAGGAAGTGGAGGAAGTGCAGAAAGTGGACGAAGTGGACGATGTGGACGAAATGGAAGAAAAGAAGGAAGGGGAGGAAGTGGAGGAAGTGGTGGAAGTTGAGGAAGTGAAGGAAGTTGAGGAAGTGGTGGAAGTGGAGGAAGTGGACGAAGTGGAAAATGTGGACTAAGTGCACGAATTGGACGAAGTGGACCATGTGGACGAAGTGGAGGAAGTGGAAGGAAGTGGAGGAAGTTGAAGAAGTGGAGGAAGTTGAGGAAGTGGACGAAGTGGATGAAGTTGAGGAAGTGGACGAAGTTGACGAAGTGGATGAAGTGGAGGAGGAGGAGGAAGTGGAGGAAGTAGAGGAAGTGGAGGAAGTAGAGGAAGTGGACGAAGTGGACGAAGTGGTCGAAGTGGACGAAATTGACGAAGTGGACGAAGTGGACGAACTGGACGAAGTGGACGAAATGGACGAAGTTGAGGAAGTGGAGGAAGTGGAGGAAATGGAGGAAGTGGAGGAAGTGGTCGAAGTGGACGAAGGGGATGAAGTGGACGAAGAGGAGGAAGTGAAGGAAGTGGAGGAATTTGAGGAAGTGGACGAAGTGGAGGAAGTGGAGGAAGTGGATGAAGTGGACGATGTGGACGAAGTGGACAAAGTGAACGAAATGCAGGAAGTGAAGGAAGTGGAGGAAGGGGAGGAAGTGGATGAAGTGCTCGAAGTGGAAAAAGTGGACGAAGTAGACGAAGTGGACGAACTGCTGGAAGTGGACGAAGTGGAAGAAGGGGACAAAGTGGAGGAAGTACACGAAGTGGAGAAAGTGGAGGAAGTGGAGGAAGTGGCGAAAGTGGAGGAAGTGGTTGAAGTGGAGGAAATGGAGGAAGTGGAGGAAGTGGACAAAGTGGGCGAACTGGAGGAGGTTGAGGAAGTGGAGGAAGTGGACGAACTGGACGAATTGGTCGAAGTGGACGAAGTAGACGATGTTGACGAAGTTGACGAAGTGGAGGATGTGGAGGAAGTGGACAAAGTGGACGAAGTGGAGGAAGTGGTCGAAGTGGACGAAGTCTACGAAGTGGACGATGTTGACGAAGTGGACGAAGTGGAAGAGGTGGAGGAAGTGGAGGAAGTGGAGGAAATGGAGGAAGTGGAGGAAGTGGAGGAAGTGGAGGGAGTGGAGAAAGTGGACAAAGTGGACGATGTGCACGAAGTGGACGAAATGGAGCAAGCGGAGGAAGTGAAGGAAGTGGAGGAAGGGGAGGAAATGGAAAAAGTGGTCGAAGTGGACGAAGTAGACGAAGTGGACGAACTGCACGAAGTGGTCGAAGTGGAAGAAGGGGACGAAGTGGACGAAGTGGAGGAAGTGGTCGAAGTGGAGGAAATGGAGGAAGTGGAGGAAGTGGGCGAAGTGGAGGAGGTTGAGGAAGTGGAGGAAGTGGGCGAACTGGACGAATTGGTCGAAGCGAACGACGTTGACGAAGTAGATGAAGTGGACGAAGTGGAGGATGTGGAGGTAGTGGACAAAGTGGAGGAAGTGGATGAAGTGGAGGAAGTGGAAGAAGTGGAGGAAGTGGAGGAAGTGGAGGAAGTTGAGGAAGTGGAGGAAGTTGAGGACGTGGAGGAAGTGGTTGAAGTGGACAAAGTCTACGAAGTGGACGAAGTTGACGAGGTGGAGGAAGTGGAAGAGGTGGAGGAAGTGGAGGAAGTGGAGGAAGTGCAGAAAGTGGACGAAGTGGACGATGTGGACGAAGTGGACGAAATGGAAGAAATGAAGGAAGGGGAGGAAGTGGAGGAAGTGGTGGAAGTTGAGGAAGTGAAGGAAGTTGAGGAAGTGGTGGAAGTGGACGAAGTGGAAAATGTGGACTAAGTGCACGAATTGGACGAAGTGGACCATGTGGACGAAATGGAGGAAGTGGAAGGAAGTGGAGGAAGTTGAAGAAGTGGAGGAAGTTGAGGAAGTGGACGAAGTGGATGAAGTTGAGGAAGTGGACGAAGTTGACGAAGTGGATGAAGTGGAGGAGGAGGAGGAAGTGGAGGAAGTACAGGAAGTGGAGGAAGTAGAGGAAGTGGACGAAGTGGTCGAAGTGGACGAAATTGACGAAGTGGACGAAGTGGACGAACTGGACGAAGTGGACGAAATGGACGAAGTTGAGGAAGTGGAGGAAGTAGAGGAAATGGAGGAAGTGGAGGAAGTTGAAGAAGTGGAGGAAGTTGAGGAAGTGGACGAAGTGGATGAAGTTGAGGAAGTGGACGAAGTTGACGAAGTGGATGAAGTGGAGGAGGAGGAGGAAGTGGAGGAAGTACAGGAAGTGGAGGAAGTAGAGGAAGTGGACGAAGTGGTCGAAGTGGACGAAATTGACGAAGTGGACGAACTGGACGAAGTGGACGAAATGGACGAAGTTGAGGAAGTGGAGGAAGTAGAGGAAATGGAGGAAGTGGAGGAAGTGGTCGAAGTGGACGAAGGGGATGAAGTGGACGAAGAGGAGGAAGTGAAGGAAGTGGAGGAATTTGAGGAAGTGGAGGAAGTGGAGGAAATGGAGGAAGTGGAGGAAGTGGACGAAGTGGACAAACTGAACGAAGTAGAGGAAGTGAAGGAAGTGGAGGAAGGGGAGGAAGTGGAGGAAGTGCTCGAAGTGGAAAAAGTGGACGAAGTAGACGAAGTGGACGAACTGCAGGAAGTGGACGAAGTGGAAGAAGGGGACAAAGTGGAGGAAGTACACGAAGTGGAGAAAGTGGAGGAAGTGGAGGAAGTGGCGAAAGTGGAGGAAGTGGTTGAAGTGGAGGAAATGGAGGAAGTGGAGGAAGTGGACAAAGTGGGGGAAGTGGAGGAGGTTGAGGAAGTGGAGGAAGTGGACGAACTGGACGAATTGGTCGAAGTGGACGATGTTGACGAAGTGGAGGATGTGGAGGAAGTGGACAAAGTGGACGAAGTGGAGGAAGTGGTCGAAGTGGACGAAGTCTACGAAGTGGACGATGTTGACGAAGTGGACGAAGTGGAAGAGGTGGAGGAAGTGGAGGAAATGGAGGAAGTGGAGGAAGTGGAGGAAGTGGAGAAAGTGGACAAAGTGGACGATGTGCACGAAGTGGACGAAATGGAGCAAGCGGAGGAAGTGAAGGAAGTGGAGGAAGGGGAGGAAATGGAAAAAGTGGTCGAAGTGTGATAACAGTTGAAAAACTGTTATTTTCATGCTTAAAAGTGATACTAAAAGCAACCTTTAGACTTAAAAACTAGCTTGAAATCATGCTTTTGTCTATATTTTCATAAATATGAGAGCTGGACAGGTTTATGCTTGATTTAAGTGTTTTTGTGCAGGTTTTAAGGTGAATTTGGTGAAAGAAGTGAAGAAGGAGAGAGATGACATTAGAAAAGAGATCAAAGAGTGCAAAAAGAGAAGTCGAAGGCACCGCTCAGCGGCATTTTACCGCTGAGCGGCACTCAAGAGGTGACGTTGGAACCGCTGAGGGGCAAACTGGCCGCTGAGGGGAAGAAAAGGACGCGCAATCACCGCTGAGCGGTATTTATCGCTGAGCGGCATTTTTTGGGCTTGGGCTTTTGTAATCTTTTGTAACTCTAAATTAGTATATAAGGGCTTGCACGTCCTAGAATTAGTATCTTTGGCAGAAACGAGGCAAACACTCTCTCTTCCACCCCTTTGAAGGAGGATCTTGGATGCTCAGGCTACCTCTTCACCTTTTTAGGGTTTATTCTTTCACTCTTTCATTGTTATTCATCTAGGTTCACCATGAATATGGTGAACTAAACCTTGTATGTTTGTTGGGGAATCAATGTAATCTCTTGAAGCTCTCATATATGGAATCTGTTGAGTACATCTTTTAATTAAGACATATGCTTTCTTTCATCATTAGTTAGGGTTTTTCCTCTTTGCTCAATGCTTGCATAGTTTAACTCATTCCATGCATGATTATTGGTTTTGTCGATACGGGCACGTACGGGGAAGTCTAGATCCGGGGAATTTCTCCCAATATTTTACTGACAATATTATATTGGTTGTCGTTAAGCTCCTGCACTCATGAACTAATCATTAGGAATGCTAGGAATTGTATGAAATCGTGATTAGGGAGAAGCCATCTAGAATGGTACATTAGAGAGTGGCATTAAAATGATGATTTGAATGTTGAATTCCCAAAATATATGAGAGTGGATGAGATGAAATTGACCCCCAACAACATATTCATCCATATATTTCATTGAAAGTGTTTATCTTTTGTCTTTGCATTTGATCAAATTTCATGCATACATGTTTATTTTCTGTCTTGCATATTAAACTTCAACAATTTCGTTTGTAAGTCCTAGCTAATCAACAAATCACATAACTAAACTAGGCCGTGAGTCCTTTGGGAAGAACGATACTTGGTCTTACCAAGTTTATTACTTGAACGATTCGGTCATACTTGCCGATTGTGAAACAAGTTTGTGACATCATATTTTGGTGATCATAAATTTGTCCATCAAGTTTTTGGCGCCGTTGCCGGGGACTCGTGGTTTAACTGGTTAATTTGTGTGATTATTGATTATCTTTGACTTTAATTTTGAATTTCTGTTTTTATTTTTTCTGTTTTTTATTTTATTTTATATTTTTATCTTTTTAGATTAGGTTAGATTTTAATTTTTTATCTTTTTAGATTAGATTAGATTAGATTTTATTTTATTTTGTTAGGTTAGATTTTATTAGATTTTATTTTATCTTTATCTTTTAGATTAGGTTAGATTTTATTTTATCTTTTTAGAATAGATTTTATTTTATTTTATTTTCTATCTTCTAAATCTTTTATCTTCTTATCTTCTG
This sequence comes from Vigna nakashimae, assembly GCA_034642375.1. Lineage (NCBI taxonomy): Eukaryota > Viridiplantae > Streptophyta > Magnoliopsida > Fabales > Fabaceae > Vigna > Vigna nakashimae. The sequence goes on from CM067765.1 coordinate 36,630,310, forward strand.
AATCTTTTATCTTTTTATCTTTTGAATATATCTTCTCTTATATCTTTTTGTGCTAACAAATCTTTTCTAGGGTTTTGTTTTCTTGTGCATGCAGGAAGCAATTCGAACTAGGAGTAAGAAAACAACAGAACCACTTCTTGAAGGTCTAGAAGAGAGTAGAAGGAGGAGAAGAATCAGAATGTCTAGAGAACTTTTCCCTTCTCCAGAAACTCTCTTGCAATCATCACCACAAGGTTCTAATCATAGCACAGGAAGTATGGAGGGCAATAATGTTAGAAGAACTCTTGCAGATTACACTAATCTTGCTGGACCTCAGCACTTCAATAGCATAGCTAGACCTAGAGTCAATGCAGCCAACATGGAGGTCAAACCAGCACTGATTCAACTGGTAAAGAGTAATCAATTTAATGGGTTATCTCACGAAAGCCCATATGAGCACCTGACTACCTTTAATGAGATTTGCAATACAGTCAAGATTAATGGGGTGCCAGACGAAGCAATCAAACTTAGCTTGTTTCCTTTCTCATTGGGAGGCAATGCTAAGCTTTGGTTGAACTCTTTTCCAGAAGAAAGTTTCACAGAGTGGGAAGCAGTGGTTACAAAATTCTTAAATAAATACTTCCCACAATCTAAGGTGACTAAAGGAAAGCAAGAGATTTCTTCATTCAAGCAGGGCATGGAAGAATCACTGGGACATGCATGGGACAGGTATAAAAGCTTGTTACGTAAAACTCCCACGCATGGCTTTGAAGATCAAGAAGTAGTCCTAACTTTCCTTGGAGGGCTTGGTTCACAAACCAAGATGATGTTGGATGCCTCAGCTGGAGGCAATATCAAATGGAAAACTCCAGAGGAAGCAACTGAAATCATTGAAAATATGGCTACAAGTGATAATGAGCTGCACAGTGAAAGAGGAGCTCCTTTGCAACAAAAAGGGGTTCTTCAATTACAAACCCATGATGCCTTGCTAGCACAGAATAAAATTCTAACTCAACAGCTGGAAACTCTGACAAAAACTCTTGCTTCATTACCTAAAGAGTTAAAATTTGCTGCACAGGTACAAACCCAGTTGTGCAAATTATGTGGGGGAGATCACATCAATGGCCAATGTGCTTTTCCTGTGGAAGCCGTGGAGGATGTTAACTTCATGGCTAATCAATTTCCATACCGTCAAGGGAATTATAATCAGGGTTGGAAACCACATCCAAGTATTGGCCAAGGACAAACTGGGCAAGCTAATCAGTATAACAAGCAGCAGCAGCAACCAACCTTGTGGCAACAATTATCTATGCTTAATGACAGATCAACAAGGTTGGAAGAAACTCTTCAGCAATTCATACAGAAAACTGAATCTTCTCAAAAGAGCACTGAAGCTGCTATAAAGAATTTGGAGATTCAGATGGGTCAGATTACCAAGCAATTGGAAGAAAGGCCAAACAGAAACTTTGGCGATAATACTGAGGTTAACCCCAGAGAAGAGTGCAAAGTGGTCAAGAGTGTGAATGAAGAGATCATTGAGTTAGAAGAAGGAGAAACAGAATAGAGAAGAGAAGAAGAAAGAAAGGACATGTTTCCTTTTCCAACAAATCAGGAGAAACCAATGGATTTCACAGATTTATTCAGAATGGTTGACAATGAAGCACCTTGGGAACAAATTCTACAGAAAATAGCAGTTTACACAAAATCAGATGAAGGAACCTCTACAAAAAGAAGACGTAGAGATGATGAGGAAGAAAAGTGTATAACTGTTAAGAAAGAGTCATTCCCACCAAAGGCAGCAGATCCAGGTAGTTTTTCTATCCCTTGTTCTATAGGGAAGAAAAAGGTAAAGAAAGCTCTCCTTGATTTAGGCTCAAGTGTTAACTTGATGCCTTATTCTCTATTGGAGCAAATTGGCCATGTTAAAATAAAACCTGTAAAGGTTAATCTGGTAATGGCTGATGGATCTTCAAAGGAGCCATGTGGGATTGCAGAAGACATTGTAGTTTGTGTTGGCAAACTTCAGTTTTTGGCAGACTTTGTGGTGATGAAGATGGAGACCGAAAAGATACCTTTCATACTGGGAAGACCGTTTATGAAAACGGCCAGGGCTATCATAGATGTTAATGAAGGTATAGTGGTGCTCCAGGACAGAGAGGAGAGAGTGGTGGTGGATGTCTTCAAAGATGAGATACAAGCAAAGGAGGAAGAGTCTAGTTATAAAGCTGCATTTCGAGATGCACCCATGACTAGAAGTAAAGATGAAAATCTTGAAGTTTCAGGTAACCATTGTTTGTATTTTCAGGTACCCAAGGTAGAAGAGATTGGAAAAGGAGAAGAAGTTCCTAGAGACTGGAAGAAAAGAAGACTCCAACTTGGCACACCTGTAAGACTCAAGAACAAGTTGTGGGTTATAAAAGGCTTTAAAGAGAAGAAGATGATAGAGATAGAGTCTCCATATTCTAGAGAATCCAAAACAGTCCAAAGGAAGCAGTTGAAAAGTTGGTGTACTGACAACATCAACTATAAAGAAGATGGAACTTGAGCTTTATTGGGTCAAGCTAATGACGTTAAAGAAGCGCTTGCTGGGAGGCAACCCAGTGGATTTAAAAACTTTTGATTTGTTTTGGTTTTGTAACTTTTAATCTGTGAACATTATTCTGGACATTATTTTGTTGGATCAAGCATCTACTGAAGGATGCTAGGTGGTTAAGTATCTACTGAAGGATACTAGGTTTGTAACACCTACTGATGGGTGTTGGTGAGAAGATTTTGCACCTACTGATGGGTGCTGATAAGTGAAACACCTACTGATGGGTGTTGGTGGATTTTGGGTCAGGCTCGTGACGTTAAACAAGCGCTACCTGGGAGCACTACTGCAAAAAGGACTTAAGACGTCTGTTATTTTGGGCTTTTAACGTCTGATCTCTGTCTGACGTCTATATGGGTGACGTTAATAAGACGTCGGACCCTTTTGGTCAGACGTCTCTATAGACGTCTGACCTATATAGGTCCGACGTCTCGATAGACGTCCGACCTATATAGGTTTGACGTCTATATAGACGTCCGATTCATACAGGTTAGACGTCTCTGAGGTTGCTCCTGATTCATGGTGATTCGAGTTTACAACTTTATATTTTAGTTGAAGAGAATGTATTGTACATTTTTTTTATTGGATGGTTTTAGAAACGTAGTAGAGGGAATTGGAGGAGTACAAAACGCAAGAAATCGCAGCCATAGAACGCCGTCTAAAGACATGAGAATAACTGCACCAAAACCCAACGAAAATGCATTTTAATCAGTTCAAATGAAAGATAATGCATCAAAGAGTGATGAAATCGGAGTAAAATTAATTTAAAATGGTGCAAAAGTGAGAAAATGAACCTGAAAAGGGTAACCCGTAGAGAGAAAACGCGACGAAGATGATGAATAATGAGTGCGAGTAACGGCTGTCTCGGGTTCACGGTGTTTTAATGCCAAAATTTAGACGTCGGGTACCCCTATTAACAGACGTCTAAAGTGCTTCAGAAGTCGGAGTGGCGGGATCAGACGTCTAAATGGAGTCAAAAGGTGACTTTTTAAATTTTTGGATTTAGGGTTTAGACGTCGGGTACCCCTATTAACAGACGTCTAAAGTGCTTCAGAAGTCGGTTCCCTCCATAACAGACGTCTAAATAGTTGTTTTATTTACGAAAAATGCCATCGGTCATTTTTTACGTTGGATATTCGAGGGTCAGACGTCTAAAGGGTGACGTTAAAGGTCTTTTTTGTACTAGTGGAGGCAACCCAGTTGATTGATTGTTTTTGTTTGTTTTATTTTAATTAGGGTTTGCATAAGCATTTTTAACATTGAATTTCAGGGAACCTATGAGGGGTATGCTAGGAAGGCACGTAGGTCAAGAAAAGAAGGAGAGGAGCACTTCACGAAAGTGCCGCTGAGCGGCATTTACCGCTGAGCGGTACTATCGCAGAATGGGCTCTAGTTCCCCTTAGCGGGACCCGAGCCCATTAGGGTATTTTTATACCCCAAGCTGCGTTTTAGGGTTTATTTCCAGACTTCTCTCTGCAAAAACACTTCCACACCTCTTCTCCTAGGTTTTCCACATCTTTTCACTCTTCCCTCTTAAGAAAATTTCTCTTCCACTCACTTTTACACTAGTGTGCCATCAAAGTTTGGGGTTGGAAGAGAGCATTCTAGTTTGGAAGCATTCTCATATCATCTAGCATCTCCACCCAAGTAAGTAAAATGCATTTTGTTCATTCTAGGGTTCTTGAATTTGAATGTGATTGTCAAAGCATGAATATTTAGGGGTTTTGATTTCTATGCATGATTTGATGATATATTTGATGTTTGAACCGATTAAACTGCTTGATTATGAACTGGAAAACTGAAAATTGCATTTGGGTGGAGTTAGGACAGTTTTAAAACGAGATTTGCAAAAATCTGCAGATCACCGCTGAGCGGCATTTACCACTGAGCGGCACTCTGCCAGATTTGCTTTTTCTGGTTTTTGCGTGTTGGAATGTGGCACTGGTGGCGCTGAGGGGAAATTCTGGCCCTCAGCGGTGGTTTAGCTTCGAAAGGAGTTATGTTCTGTGTTTACTAATGATTAACATCATGTTCTGTGGTTTTTGTTATTGTGTTTGAATGCAGGAATGGCATCCTCTTCAGGAAAGAGATTGAAAACCATGGCAACCAAGAGGAAGGAAAAGGAACCAGAGCAACCCCATAATAGCAGGTTCCTCTCCAGGAAACATGAGAAACACTTTAGGGTGGTTCAGGACAGAAGACTTCTGATGGAGAGAAAAGTTGGAATGATACCTAACTTTGCTCCTCAATTTGGAGAGCAAGTGTTAGGTAATGATTGGGGGAAGCTAGCCACTTATCCTGCACCTGCCAACATAGCTGTAGTCAAGGAATTCTACACCAATGCAAAGAAGATTGGTGATTATCCAGCTGAGAATTATTTGGGCTATGTCAGAGGCCATGCTATCAGGTATGATCCTGATTCCATCAACAACTTCTTGGATACTGTGTGGGCTGGTGAGCAATGCCAGTTTGCTCTTTGCATGGAGGAAGGTGCTGATTTTGAGGATGTGGAGAGAGTGTTGTGCATACTTGGAGGACACTTCCAAAGGAATAGATCTGGCTCAGTGGTTAACATTAGGAGGACAGATTTGACTCCTCTTGCAAAGTATTGGATGGCATTTTCACATGCCAACATTCAGCCATGTTCACATGTGTCAGATATCACTCTCAGCAGGGCACTATTCATCTACTGTGCTATCAGAAACTTGAATGTTAATATTGGGCAGGTGATAGCTGATGAGATTAGTGTGTGTGCTAACACCTCAAATAACAAAGCACCACTAGGACATCCTTCTTTGATCACTCACCTTTGCAAGCTAGCTGGGGTGGACACTTCTGTTCCACCATTTGAGAGGCCAAGAAAAGCTATTGATGAGGCCTATTATAGACAGTACTGTGGAGGTGAGGAGGCAGCTCAGCCAGTTCCACCACGCCAGGCTCGTAGAGAGAGAGGGCCAGCACAGAGCAGGACATCTGCTGATACTCATGAAGCAGAACCATTCCAGATGAGGGACATGTATATGTCTCTTATAGGTGCTCAGTTGCAGTCCATTCACAGAGGGCAGGTGGCCACGGCTGAGATGATAGTGGGGATGTATGACACACCTCCAGCCCACAGGTGGACTATGGATGAATTCCATAACGTGGTAGCTTGGCCAGAAGAACCATTGCATGGAGGAGCTGAAGCAGCTGAAGCTTCAGCTCGAGACATGGAAGAAGATGAAGCTGAGGAGGAGGATGCTTTTGATGATGATGATGAGGAGGAGGAAGAGGAAGATACAGAGGACAGCTCAGACTGATGGGGAGCTGAGATAGCATTTACTGATGAATGCTATCATATGATTATGCTTTTGTGGTTTAAGTTTTCTGAACTTATTTGTTTTTGTTTTTAGATTAGGGTTTGATGTACTCTATTGGACACCTGGTTTGTTATGATGGTTTGCTATTAACTGTGATTGTTTGATAAGTAATGCTTGATGATGCTTATGATTAATTGATGTTGAGATGATGTGCACATTAAAATGCTTATACAGGTGATTCACAAGCTTTGTGAACAAATGCATGATATCATGATTGTGATTGTGAAATTAAGCAGGATGTGTATGTCAAATGTGAATGAGCTTATATGTGAGGTTTTGAGCTCCAGAGTTGTTATTGTTAAATACAATTACTTTGAAAGCATGAATGATTTTGCCCAGGTTTTCTATGATTGAATCAATTGCTTGTTTTGCATCATGTGATCAAGGCCATTTGTTGGAACCCTTTTTACTGGCCAAATTCATAAAGTTAGCCTACTAAAAGAGAACACTTTGTGTGTTCTATCCTTTGAACCCTTAGCCTTGAATATACACTGAAACCCTTGATTGAAAATCTTTACCTTGAGTTAAGTAGAAGATCTTGTGTGGTATTGACAAATGTTCAAGTTTGGGGTTGTTGGGAAAACATGAAAAGCATTGAGCTAAGAGCTAAAAAGTAAGAATATGCAAAGAAAAGAAAAGAAAAAAAAAAGTAAAGCTCAATGCAAATGCAAATGCAAAGGCAAAAGAAAGTTGGGAATGAATAAGATAATTGTGTTGTTATGACTCTCTTAACTCAAGGATTTTGTGATCCAGAAAAACCAATTTTCTTGTTAGCCCAGCCACATTATAAGCCATTGAAAAGTCCTTGTGATGATGCATGCTTGTGAATGTTTTTGATTGTGGTAAAATGAAAGGCAAAGTTGATTCATGTGACATTGTGATAGTGGAGTGAATGAGTGAAACACTTTACCTCTTATACACTTGTGTGTTGAGTGAAACACTTTACCTAGTGAGGAAATATTCCATAAGCACATGAACATCCATGCTTAATTGATTGATCATTCATGAAAAATAGCATTTGTTGGAATTTAAATGACTTTTTGAACACTAAAGCATGTGCACATCTTGAATGAACTCTTGGTCATAAGTTTGAGTGAAGTTGTTACTTATCTTGAAAAAGAGAATTTTTGAATGAGTGAACCATCATATGAATTGGTTGGAGATGGAGTTACATTTTGTTTGCTTGAGGACAAGCAAAGTTCTAAGTTTGGGGTTGTGATAACAGTTGAAAAACTGTTATTTTCATGCTTAAAAGTGATACTAAAAGCAACCTTTAAACTTAAAAACTAGCTTGAAATCATGCTTTTATCTATATTTTCATAAATATGAGAGCTAGACAGGTTTATGCTTGATTTAAGTGTTTTTGTGCAGGTTTTAAGGTGAATTTGGTGAAAGAAGTGAAGAAGGAGAGAGATGATATTAGAAAAGAGATCAAAGAGTGCAAAAAGAGAAGTCGAAGGCACCGCTCAGCGGCATTTTACCGCTGAGCGGCACTCAAGAGGTGACGTTGGAACCGCTGAGGGGCAAACTGGCCGCTGAGGGGAAGAAAAGGACGCGCAATCACTGCTGAGCGGCATTTTTTGGGCTTGGGCTTTTGTAATCTTTTGTAACTCTAAATTAGTATATAAGGGCTTGCACGTCCTAGAATTAGTATCTTTGGCAGAAACGAGGCAAACACTCTCTCTTCCACCCCTTTGAAGGAGGATCTTGGATGCTCAGGCTACCTCTTCACCTTTTTAGGGTTTATTCTTTCATTCTTTCATTGTTATTCATCTAGGTTCACCATGAATATGGTGAACTAAACCTTGTATGTTTGTTGGGGAATCAATGTAATCTCTTGAAGCTCTCATATATGGAATCTGTTGAGTACATCTTTTAATTAAGACATATGTTTTCTTTCATCATTAGTTAGGGTTTTTCCTCTTTGCTCAATGCTTGCATAGTTTAACTCATTCCATGCATGATTATTGGTTTTGTCGATACGGGCACGTACGGGGAAGTCTAGATCCGGGGAATTTCTCCCAATATTTTACTGACAATATTATATTGGTTGTCGTTAAGCTCCTGCACTCATGAACTAATCATTAGGAATGCTAGGAATTGTATGAACTCGTGATTAGGGAGAAGCCATCTAGAATGGTACATTAGAGAGTGGCATTAACAATGATGATTTGAATGTTGAATTCCTAAAATATATGAGAGTGGATGAGATGAAATTGACCCCCAACAACATATTCATCCATATATTTCATTGAAAGTGTTTATCTTTTGTCTTTGCCATTGATCAAATTTCATGCATACATGTTTATTTTCTGTCTTGCATATTAAACTTCAACAATTTCGTTTGTAAGTCCTAGCTAATCAACAAATCACATAACTAAACTAGGCCGTGAGTCCTTTGGGAAGAACGATACTTGGTCTTACCAAGTTTATTACTTGAACGATTCGGTCATACTTGCCGATTGTGAAACAAGTTTGTGACATCATATTTTGGTGATCATAAATTTGTCCATCAAAGTGGACGAAGTAGACGAAGTGGACGAACTGCACGAAGTGGTCGAAGTGGAAGAAGGGGACGAAGTGGACGAAGTGGAGAAGGTGGAGAAAGTGGAGGAAGTTGTCCAAGTGGAGGAAATGGGGGAAGTGGTGGAAGTGGACGAAGTGGGCGAAGTGCAGCAGGTTGGGGAAGTGGAGGAAGTGGAGGAAGTGGTCGAAGTGGACCAAGTGGAAGAAGTGGAGGAAGTGGAGGAAGTTGAGGAAGTGAAGGAAGTGGAGGAAGTGGAGGAAGTGGAAGAAGTGGACCAAGTGGACGAATTGGACGAAGTGGACCATGTGGACGAAGTGGAGGAAGTGTGGGAAGTGGAGGAAGTGGTCGAAGTGGACGAAGTAGAGGAAGTGGAATGAAGTGGAGGAAGTTCAAGAGGTGGAGGAAGTGGATGAAGTGGATGAAGTTAAGGAAGTGGACGAAGCTGACGAAGTGGTGGAAGTGGAGGAGGAGGAGGAAGTGGAGGAAATGGAGGAAGTGGAGGAAGTCGATGAAGTGGTAGAAGTGGACGAAGTGGAAGAAGTGGAGGAAATAGAGGAAGTGGAGGAAGTGGACGAACTGCCCGATGTGGACGAAGTGGATGAAGGGAAAGAAGTGGACACAGTAGACGAAGTGGACGAAGTGGAGAAAGTGGGGGAAGTGGAGGAAGTGGACGAAGTGGACGAAATGGGTGAAGTGGAGGAGGTTGAGACAGTGGAGGAAGTGGACGAAGTGGTCGAAGTGGACGAAGTGGGCGAAGTGGAGGGAGTGGACGAAGTGGACGAAGTTGACGAAGTGGACGAAGTGCTGGAAGTGGAGGAAGATGAGGAAGTGGAGGAAGTGGAGGAAATAAAGGAAGTGGAGAAAGTGGACGAAGTGGATGAAGTGGACGATGTGGACAAAGTGGACGAAGTGGACAAAATGGAGGAAGTGGAGGAAGTGAGGGAAGTGGAGGAAGGGGAGAAAGTGGAGGAAGTGGTCGAAAGTAGACAAAGTGGACGAAGTGGAAGAAGGGGACGAAGTGGAGGAAGTAGACGAAGTGGAGAAAGTGGAGAAAGTTGACGAAGTGGAGGAAGTGGTTGGAGTGGAGGAAATGAAGGAAGTGGAGGAAGAGGAGGAAGTGGAGGAAGTCGAGGAAGTGGGCGAAGTGGAGGAGGTTGAGGAAGTGGAGGAAGAGGACGAAGTGGACGATGTTGATGAACTGGACAAAGTGGAGGAAGTGGAGGAAATGGAGGAAATGGAGGAAGTGGAAGAAGTGGAGGAAGTGGAAGAAGTGGAGGAAGTGGAGGAAGTTGAGGAAGTGAAGGAAGTTGAAGAAGTAGAGTAAGTTGAGGAAGTGGACGAAGTGGACGAAGTGGACGAAGTTCAGGAAGTTCAGGAAGTGTAGGAAGTGGACGAAGTGGGAGAAGTGGACAAAGTCGAGGAAATGGAGGAACTTGAAGAAGTGGAGGAAGTTGACGAAGTGGACGAAGGCGACGAAGTTGACGAAGTGGACGAAGTGGACGAAGTGGACGAAGTTGATGAAGTTGACGAAGTTGACGAAATGGACGAAGTGGAAGAACTGGAGGAAGTTGAAGAAGTTGACGAAGTTGACAAAGTGGAAGAGTAGGAGGAAGTGGAGGAAGTGGACGAAGTGGACGAAATGGACGAAGTGGATGATGTGGATGGAATGTAGGAAGTGGAGGAAGTGGAGGAAGTTGAAGTGCATGAACATGACGAAGTGGGCGAAATGGACAAAGTGGTCGAAGTGGACGAAGTGGGAGAAGTGGACAAAGTGGACGAAGTGGGAGAAGTGGACGATGTGGATGAAGTGGAAGAAGTGGACGAACTCGAGGAAGTCGAGGAACTTCAAGTGGAGGAAGTTGACGAAGTGGAGGAAGTGGACAAGGTGGAGGAAATGGATGAAGTTGATCAAGTTGACGAAGTGGAGGAAGTGGAAGAAGTGGAGGAAGTGGAGGAAGTTGAAGAAGTGGACGAAGTTGACGAAGTGGAAGAAGTGGAGGAAGTGGACGAAATGGACGAAGTGGATGGAGTGTAGGAAGTGGAGGAAGTGCAGGAAGTCGAAGAAGTGGACGAAGATGACGAAGTGGACATAGTGGAGGAAGTGTACGAAGTTGACGAAGTAGAGGAAGTGGAGGAAGTGGAGGAAGTGGACGAAGTGGATGAAGTGGAGGAAATGGACGAAGTGGAGGAAGTGGATGAAGTGGAGGAAGTTGACGAAAAGGAAGAAGTTGACGAAATGGAGGAAGTGGAGGAAGTTGACGAAGTGGACGAAGGGGACGAAGTAGACGAAGTGGAGGAAGTGGATGAAGTTTACGAAGTTGAAGAAGTGGAAGAAGTGGAAGAAGTGGAGGGAGGAAGTGGAGGAAGTGGAAGAATTTTAGGAAGTGGATGAAGTGGACGAAAGTTGACGAAGTATAGGAAGTGGACGAAGTAGACGAAGTGGAGGAAGTGGATGAAGTTGACGAAGTGGCCGAAGTGGAGATAGTGGACGAAGTGGAGGAAGTGAACGAAGTGGACGATGTGGAAGAATTGGAGGATGTGAACAAAGTGGAGGAAGTGGATGAAGTGGACGAAGTTGAGGAAGTTGAAGAAGTGAAGGAAGTGGAGGAAGTGGACGAAGATGACGAAGTTGAAGAAGTGGAGGAAGTGGACAAAGTTGTCGAAGTGAACGAAGTTGACGAAGTGGACGAAGTGGAGGAAGTGGACGAAGTAATCAAAGTGGAGGAAGTGGATGAAGTTGACGAAGTGGGCGAAGTGGACGATGTGGAGGTAGGGGACGAAGTGGAGGAAGTGGACGACGTGGAAGAAGTGGAGGATGTCGAGGAAGTGGAGGAAGTGAAGGAAGTGGAGGAAGTGGAGGAAGTTAACGAAGTGGACGTAGTAGACGAAGTGGAGGAAGTGGAGGAGGTGGAAGAGGTAGAGGAAGTGGACGAAGTCTACGAAGCCGATGAAGTGGAGGAAGTGGAGGAAGTGGACAAATTGGACGAATTGGATGAAGTGGATGAAGTCGAGGAAGTTGGCGAAGTGAACGAGGTGGAGGAATTGGGGGAAGTGGAGGAAGTGGACAAAGTGGATGAAGTGGAAGAAGTGGAAGAAGTGGACGAAGTGGAGGAAGCATACGAAGTGGACGAAGTGGACAAAGTAGACGAAAAGGACAAAGGTGACGAAGTGGAGGAACTACACGAAGTGGACGACGTGGACGAAGTGGAGGAAGCGGAGGAAGTGGAGGAAGTGAAGAAAGTGGAGGAAGTGGACGAAGTAGACGAAGTGGAGGAAGTGGAGGAAGTTCACGAAGGGGACGAAGTTGACAAAGTGGAGGAGGTGCTGGAAGTGGACGAAGTTGACGAAGTGGACGAAGTCGACGAAATGGATGAAGTGGACGAAGTGGAGGAAGTGGACGAATTGGACGAAGTGGAAGAAGTGGAGGAAGTGGAGGAAGTTGACGAAGTGGACGAAGTAGACCATGTGGAGGAAACGGAGGAAGTGGATGATGTGGACGAAGTCGACGAAGTGGAGGAAGTGGGGGATATGGAGGAAGTTGACGAAATGGATGAAGTAGACGAAAAGGACGAAGTGGAGCGAAGTGGAGCAAAGTGGAGCGAAGTGGACGGAGGGGACGAAGTGGAAGAAGTGGAGGAAGTTGCAGTAGTGAACGAAGTGGAGGAAGTGGAGGAAGTGGAGGAGGTGCAGGAAGTGGAAGAAGTTGACGAAGTGGAGGAAGTGGAGGAAGTCGAGGAAGTGGACGAAGTTGACCAAGTGGACGAAGTAGTCGAAGTGGAGGAAGTGGACGAAGTTGACGAAGTGGAGGAAGTGGAGGAAGTGGAGGATGTGGAGGAAGAGGTGGAAGTTAACAAAGTGGACAAAGTGCAGGACGTGGACGAAGTCGACATAGTGGAGGAAGTGGAGGAAGTGGAGGAAGTTGACGAAGTAGACGAAGTGGAGGAAGTGGAGGAAGTGGAGGATGTGGTGGAAGTTCATGAAGTGGACGAAGTTGACAAAGTGGAGGAGGTGCTGGAAGTGGACGAAGTTGACGAAATGGACGAAGTCGACGAAATGGATGAAGTGGAAGAAGTGGAGGAAGTGGACGAATTGGACGAAGTTAACGAAGTCGACGAAGTCGACGAAATGGACGAAGTGGACGAAGTGGAGGAAGCGGAGGAAGTGGACGAATTGGACGAAGTTGAGCATGTGGACGAAGTGGAGGAAGCTTACGAAGTGGATGAAGTGGACGATGTTGACATAGTGGATGAAGTGGAGGTGGAGGAAGTGAAGGAAGTAGAGGAAGTGGAGCAAGTGGAGGAAGTGGACGAAGTGGACGAAGAGGTCGTAGTGGACGAAGTGGAAGAAGTGGAGGAATTGGACGAAGTTGAGAATGTGGACGAAGTGGAGTAAGCTTACGAGGTGGACGAAGTTGAGGAAGTGAAGGAAGTGGAGGAAGTGGACAAGGTGGACGAAGAGGTCGCAGTGGATGAAGTTGACGAAGTGGACGAAGTGGAGGAAATGGAGGAAGTTGAAGAAGTGGACGAAGTCGACGAAGTAGAGGAAGTGGACGAAGAGGTCGAAGTGGTCGAAGTGTATGAAGTGGACGAAGTGGACGAAGTGGCCGAAGAGGTTGAATTGGACGAAGTTGACGAAGTGGACGAAGTGGAGGAAGTGGAGAAAGTTGAAGAAGTGGACGAAGTCGACGAAGTGTAGGAAGTGGAGGAAGTGGACGAAGAGGTCGAAGTGGACGAAGTGGATAAAGAGTAGGAAGTTGACGAAGTGGACGAAGTAGAGGAACTGGAGGAAGTGAACGAAGTGGAAGAAGTGGTGGAAGTGGTGGAAGTGGAGAAAGTGGACGAAGTAGAGGAAGTGGAGGAAGTGGAGGAAGTGGAGGAAGTTGAAGAAGTAGAGTAAGTTGAGGAAGTGGTCGAAGTGGTCGAAGTGGACGAAGTTCAGGAAGTGTAGGAAGTGGACGAAGTGGGAGAAGTGGACGAAGTCGAGGAAGTGGAGGAACTTGAAGAAGTGGAGGAAGTTGACGAAGTGGACGAAGTTGACGAGCTGGACGAGGTGGAGGAAGTGGACGAAGTTGATGAAGTTGACGAAGTGGACGAAGTGGAAGAACTGGAGGAAGTTGAAGAAGTGGACGAAGTTGACAAAGTGGAAGAATAGGAGGAAGTGGAGGAAGTGGACGAAATGGACGAAGTGGATGAAGTGGTTGGAATGTAGGAAGTGGAGGAAGTGGAGGAAGTCGAAGTGCACGAAGATGGCGAAGTGGGCGAAATGGACAAAGTGGTCGAGGTAGACGAAGTGGGAGAAGTGGACGAAGTGGACGAAGTGGGAGAAGTGGACGAAGTTGAGGAAGTGGAGGAACTTGAAGAAGTGGAGGAAGTTGACGAAGTGGAGGAAGTGGAGGAAGTGGACGAGGTGGAGGAAATGGACGAAGTTTATGAAGTTGACGAAGTGGATGAAGTGGAAGAAGTGGAGGAAGTGGACGAAGTTGAAGAAGTGGACGAAGTTGACGAAGTGGAAGAAGTGGGGGAAGTGGAGGAAGTGGACGAAATGGACGAAGTGGATGAAGTGGATGGAGTGTAGGAAGTGGAGGAAGTGGAGGAAGTCGAAGAAGTGGACGAAGATGACGAAGTGGACATAGTGGAGGAAGTGTACGAAGTTGACGAAGTAGAGGAAGTGGAGGAAGTGGAGGAAGTGGACGAAGTTGACGAAGTGGATGAAGTGGAGGAAATGGACGAAGTGGAGGAAGTGGAGGAAGTGGATGAAGTTGAGGAAGCTGATGAAAACGAAGATGTTGACGAAGTGGAGGAACTGGAGGAAGTTGACGAAGTGGACGAAGGGGACGAAGGGGACGAAGTAGACGAAGTGGAGGAAGTAGAGGAAGTTTACAATGTTGAAGAAGTGGAAGAAGTGGAGGGAGGAAGTGGAGGAAGTGGAAGAATTTTAGGAAGTGGATGAAGTGGACGAAAGTTGACGAAGTATAAGAAGTGGACGAAGTAGACAAAGTGGAGGAAGTGGATGAAGTTGACGAAGTGGCCGAAGTGGAGATAGTGGACGAAGTGGAGGAAGTGAACGAAGTGGACGAGTTGGAAGAAATGGAGGATGTGGACAAAGTGGAGGAAGTGGACGAAGTTCACGAAGTTGAGGAAGTTGAAGAAGTGAAGGAAGTGGAGGAAGTGGACGAAGATGACGAAGTTGAAGAAGTGGAGGAAGTGGACAAAGTTGTTGAAGTGCACGAAGTCGACGAAGTGGAGGAAGTGGAGGAAGTGGAGGATGTAAACAAAGTGGAGGAAGTGGATGAAGTTGAGGAAGTGGCCGAAGTGGACGAAGTGGAGGTAGTGGACGAAGTGGAAGAAGTGGACGACGTGGAAGAAGTGGAGGATGTCGAGGAAGTGGAGGAAGTAAAGGAAGTGGAGGAAGTTGACGAAGTGGACGAAGTAGACGAAGTGGAGGAAGTGGAGGAAGTGGAGGAGGTGGAAGAGGTAGAGGAAGTGGACGAAGTCTACGAAGTCGATGAAGTGGAGGAAGTGGAGGAAGTGGACGAATTGGACAAATTGGATGAAGTGGATGAAGTCGAGGATGTTGTCGAAGTGGACGAGGTGGAGGAATTGGAGGAAGTGGAGGAAGTGGACAAAGTGGACGAAGTGGAAGAAGTGGACGAAGTTGAGGAAGCATACGAAGTGGACGAAGTGGACGAAGTAGACGAAAAGGACAAAGCTGACGAAGTGGAGGAACTACACGAAGTGGACCACGTGGACGAAGTGGAGGAAGCGGAGGAAGTGGAGGAAGTGAAGAAAGTTGAGGAAGTGGACAAAGTAGACGAAGTGGAGGAGGTGGAGGAAGTGGAGGAAGTGGACGAATTGGACGAAGTGGAAGAAGTGGAGGAAGTGGAGGAAGTTGACGAAGTGGACGAAGTAGACCATGTGGAGGAAGCGGGGGAAGTGGACGATGTGGACGAAGTCGACGAAGTGGAGGAAGTGGGGGATGTGGAGGAAGTTGACGAAGTGGAGCGAAGTGGAGCGAAGTGGACGAAGGGGACGAAGTGGAAGAAGTGGAGGAAGTTGCAGTAGTGAACGAAGTGGAGGAATTGGAGGAAGTGGAGGAGGTGCAGGAAGTGGAAAAAGTTGACGAAATGGAGGACGTGGACGAAGTGGAGGAAGTGGAGGAAGTGGAGGAAGTGGAGGAAGAGGAGGACGTTAACGAAGTGGACGAAGTCGACAAAGTGGCGGAAGTGGAGGAAGTGGAGGAAGTTGAAGAAGTAGACGAAGTGGAGGAAGTGGAATAAGTGGAGGAAGTTCACGAAGTGGACGAACTTGACAAAGTAGAGGAGGTGCTGGAAGTGGACGAAGTAGACGAAGTGGACGAAGTCGAGGAAATGGATGACGTGGACGAAGTGGAGGAAGTGGACGAATTGGACGAAGTTGACGAAGTCGACGAAATGGACGAAGTTGAGGAAGTGGAAGAATTGGACGAAGTTGAGCATGTGGACGAAGTGGAGGAAGCTTACGAAGTGGATGAAGTGGACGATGTTGACGTAGTGGATGAAGTGGAGGAAATAGAGGAACTGGAGCAAGTGGAGGAAGTGGACGAAGAGGTCGTAGAGGACGAAGTGGAAGAAGTGGAGGAATTGGACCAAGTTGAGAATGTGGACGAAGTGGAGGAAGCTTACGAGGTGGACGAAGTTGACAAAGTGGATGAAGTGGACGAAGTGGAGGAAGTGGAGGAAGTAGAGGAAGTGGAGCAAGTGGAGCAAGTGGAGGAAGTGGACAAAGAGGTCGACGTGGACGAAGTAGAGGACGAGCAGGAAGTGGATGAAGTTGATGACGTCGACGAAGTCGAGGAGGTGGAGGAAGTGTAGGAAGTGGATGATGTTGACGAAATGGAGGAAGTGGAGAAAGTGCATGAAGAGGTCGAAGTGGACAAAGTTCACGAAGTGGCCGAGGTGGAGGAAGTGGAGGAAGTGGAGGAAGTGGATGAAATGGAAGAAGTTGAAGAAGTGGACGAAGTCGACAAAGTGGAGGAAGTGGAGAAAATGGATGAAGAGGTCGAAGTGGACAAAGTGGATGAAGTGGACGAAGTGGATGAAGTTTAGGAAGTTGACCAAGTGGACGAAGTAGAGGAAGTGGAGGAAGTGAACGAAGTGGACGAAGTGGAGGAAGTGGACAAGGTGGACGAAGGGGTCGAAGTGGATGAAGTTGACGAAGTGGACGAGGTGGAGGAAATGGAGGAAGTTGAAGAAGTGGACGAAGTCGACGAAGTAGAGGAAGTGGACGAAGAGGTCGAAGTGGACGAAGTGTACGTAGTGGATGAAGTGGACGAAGTGGCCGAAGAGGTTGAAGTGGACGAAGTTGACTAAGTGGACGAAGTGGAGGAAGTGGAGAAAGTTGAAGAAGTGGACGAAGTCGACGAAGTGTAGGAAGTGGACGAAGAGGTCGAAGTGGACGAAGTGGAGGAAGTTGACGAAGTGGACGAAGTGGATGAAGTTGAGGAAGTTGACGAAGTGGACGAAGTAGAGGAAGTGGAGGAAGTGAAGGAAGTGGTGGAAGTGGTGGAAGTGGAGAAAGTGGACGAAGTAAAGGAAGTGGAGGAAGTGGAGGAAGTTGAAGAAGTTGAAGAAGTAGAGTAAGTTGAGGAAGTAGGCGAAGTGGAAGAAGTTCATGAAGTGTAGGAAGTGGACGAAGTGGGAGAAGTGGACGAAGTCGAGGAAGTCGAGGAAGTGGAGGAACTTGAAGAAGTGGAGGAAGTTGACGAAGTGGACGAAGTGGACGAAGTCGACGAAGTCGACGAAGTCGACGAAGTGGACGAGGTGGAGGAAGTGGACGAAGTTGATGAAGTTGACGAAGTGGACGAAGTGGAAGAAGTGGAGGAAGTAGAGGAAGTTGAAGAAGTGGACGAAGTTGACAAAGTGGAAGAATAGGAGGAAGTGGAGGAAATGGATGAAATGGACGAAGTGGATGAAGTGGATGGAATGTAGGAAGTGGAGGAAGTGGAGGAAGTCGAAGTGCACGAAGATGACAAAGTGGGTGAAATTGTCAAAGTGGTCGAAGTGGACGAAGTTGGAGAAGTGGACAAAGTGGACGAAGTGGGAGAAGTGGACGAAGTGGACGAAGTGGGAGAAGTGGACGAAGTCGAGGAAGTGGAGGAACTTGAAGAAGTGGAGGAAGTTGACGAAGTGGAGGAAGTGGACGAGGTGGAGGAAATGGACGAAGTTGATGAAGTTGACGAAGTGGACGAAGTGGAAGAAGTGGAGGAAGTGGAGGAAGTTGAAGAAGGGGATGACGTTGACGAAGTGGAAGAACTGGAGGAAGTGGAGGAAGTGGAGGAAGTGGACGAAATAGACGAAGTGGATGAAGTGGATGGAGTGTAGGAAGTGGAGGAAGTGGAGGAAGTCGAAGAAGTGGACGAAGATGACGAAGTGGACATAGTGGAGGAAGTGTACGAAGTTGACGAAGTAGAGGAAGTGGAGAAAGTGGAGGAAGTGAAGGAAGTTGACGAAGTGGATGAAGTGGAGGAAATGGACGAAGTGGAGGAAGTGGAGGAAGTGGATGAAGTGGGGGAAGTTGACGAAAAGGAAGAAGTTGACGAAGTGGAGGAAATGGAGGAAGTTGACGAAGTGGACGAAGTGGACGAAGGGGACGAAGTGGAGGAAGTGGATGAAGTTTACGAAGTTGAAGAAGTGGAAGAAGTGGAGGGAGGAAGTGGAGGAAGTGGAAGAATTTTAGGAAGTGGATGAAGTGGACGAAGTTGACGAAGTATAGGAAGTGTGATGAACGGGTCGCACCGCTCACAAAAGTTTGTGCATAAAAGAATGCAGTATAGACTAGGAGGTGACTCCTAGGTCGTCTCTCAAGGACCAATTTTAGTGGTTCAGTCTCAGATTTTTACACGAAGTGGGGGGGTTTGTAATTTTTGGTTGAATGCGGTAAATTTAAAATTGGAAAACACGACTAAAATTAAAAATGTTGAAATAAATTTTAAAGGTGGTAAAAACTGAACGGTAAAAGATGGTAAAAATGCAACAGTAAATATGCAGAAACGGTAAAATTTAACGATGCATAAAACAATAAACAATAAAATAAAAGAGACAGTAAAAATAAAAGCACTTGACTGAAAATGAAATTTATCAAAGATTCAACATTAAAATAAAATGACAATAAAAATCAAACCGATCAAACTGCTCCAATTGGCGTGACAGATTACACGCTTTCAGGAATAAAACACTACATTATTTTACTGTTAAAATGGAAAACAAAGAGGAAGAGGCGAGAGCCTCCTCCTAGACCGTCTGCTATCCTAAATTTGATACTAAAATCTACTCCATTCTACTCCCTCTGGAGCTCCATTTTATAGCCCAATTCTGAATTCTGAACGTGAATTGCTGGCCTCCCAAACCAAACCCGTGAGTTTCCAGTTGCTGCTCTCCTTTGGTGGAAACTGGGCCATCTGAATTCTTTTTCTAAATTATTGAATGCAGAAAACGAAATCAACTTTTATCACCCTCCATCTGTGGGTTCCACCCTCTGCTGGATCCATGATGTTCTTGATTGTGGCTGATGCGTGCGTGAAGTCTGGACGCGTGAAGGTAGCTGGGAGGACGAAGCCCGCTGCTGCTGCTGGTGGTGAAAGACGCCAATGTGCTGGACGCATTGAAGCTTGCTGGAACAAAATGAACGTATGCCTTCCTCCTTTGCTGCATGTTGCTTGCTTAAGCTCCATCACCGTGAAGCTCTAAACTACTGGACTGGGAAATCCGAGAGTTGTTGGACACTGGTGGACGTGGAGTGTGCAGCTGCTGCCAGTGAGCTTGCTTCCTCTCAAAGTGGCTGCTAGGAGTTTCTTCTCCTCTTCTCTGCGTGAATCCACAAAAGCCTGCTGGATATAGAAGGTTGTTGAACGCTTTAAGGACCAAGGTCTCCCACCATGGTGGCGGCTGCACCGGCTCTGGACCGAGACTTCTTCTCCTCCAAGTGTTGTTGGATGCTTCCGCTTTGGGCCGTGGAGTGTGTTGTTGTAGACAAATTTGTTTCAAGACTTTCTTCAATTAAGGGGCCCTCCATTTTGCTTCAGTCGTGAGTGTTTTTTTCAAGATCACTCCACCTATTTCTTCTTTCTTTAATAACCATGCACACCACCCATTCTATACCATAACTTTTCTCCATGTCCTAAAAAGTAACTAAGGGGCCCTCCTCTTGTGTAACCGTGAGTGATCCACTTTCTTGTTAAAAGAATAAAAACAAAAACCTTGTATACTCTGGACATTTCTTATGTGGACGTTTCCAAATGAATGACATGCTTTTAGCCAATCAAAAAGCCTACAACCAATTGTGGCCGTGAGATGCTAGAAGACAATTAATGCTTAAGGACGTGTATCCCCTTTCACGTGAAGGAATTTTGGAGCACTATTTGCTTTTAAATTGTGGGATGCCGCATTAGCTCAGTTTTCTCCAAAATAAAATTCACATTTTGTTATCTCCCGAGAGCTATAAACCGTAATAGTGTGCACTTCCTTACATTTTTAAAAAAAATAAAACCAAGAGCTTTGTATTGCTGCATCTGCTTCCACGTTACTTCACATCCATGATACCATTTTCCTTTCCAAATTACAAATACAGCTGTGAGCATCTATGAACCGTGCACAACTTCAAATTTCCATTTTCAATTAATCTTCAAATGCCCCTAATTATATTTCCAAAATTGTTCCTGCAATTACTAATGCAAATAATGAACTCAAATAATTCAAATTAATTATAATAAGAATTTCTGGTCCAATTAAGTACAATTAGCAAAAACGGGAAAATACCGGACATTTTAGCACAATTTCCTGATTAATTCTAGCACAATAAACTAAGTGAAATGAATAAAATATCGACTCATCAAAATAGACCACACTTAGTCTTTTGCACTCCTGGGCAAAATCAAGACGCAAATCAGGGAACAGATCAAAGGACATTCAAGGGTACAACACAAACATAGCACACAGAAAATAAAGACTCGAAAGAAAATAAACAGATTTTACACAGTTCTCAAGAAGTCTGGACAGAGAAAAGATGTAGACAATATCCAACACTAAATCATGGAAAAGCACATACTTACAGAAATCATCCAAGCAATTCAATACGTAGCAAAATGATTAATCAGTTCAAGAGGTGATTCAAAAATAACGAAACCTCACAGATGCACTACAGTGTTTCTCTCAAGTGTTTAAGGTAAATCAATGTCACTCAATGCACTCAAGAAAGCAAACACATGTAGACTTGGCAAGCTTCTAATATCAACACTCAAAACATATGCACGTTTAGATCAAAAGGTCTTTACTGGGTTGTAATGGGGCCAAGGACAGGGGAGGATAAATTTGGATAAGTAGCTATAGCTCAGAAGAAATAAAGGTGCACTAGGAAAAAATGTAAACACAGTGAAATCTCACCCAAACCTCTAATTCAATCCTTTTCTCGACTCCATTATTCATAAAATTATTTTTCAATTTTTTTTTTCTTTTTTTTTTTTCTCATCATTTTTTTTTTATCCTGTATTTTTTTTTTTTTTTTATCACACAACAGGATATAAATTATCATTTCAAAACATGATGAGGAACCAACTAGCCAATTCATCAGAATTCCCAAGGAGACCACACTTATTCACAAAATACTTCTATAGCTCCAGACTTTCCTAAGGTTAAGGTAATCATTTATTTTTCACTTAGGATCAGTGTATGAGCTTTAACACAAAGAAATATATACAGTATAGGCTCAAAGGGGTTATCAAAGGATAATAACAAGGTAGGCTTATTTGGCTAAAGAGGCTCAAGAACAAAAATTGCCTTTATCACTTCTAAACATGCATATAAATCAAGTATATCAATAAGAATCAAGCCAAGGCATATGTGCAAGAAATCAAGATACATATCACACAAGAAAGAAAATTAAGTGGCTCAAATTCTCACACAGGGCATTCGTTACAATCAAATCAACCTCTTAAACATTATAATCATCTTCCAAGCAGAGAAAAACAAGGATTTTAAACCATAAGTATTAATGAAGTGAAGGAAAAATCTACAACTTAAACATCATCCAGAAATCAAAAGAAAAATGTAAAATTTATTGCACACAAAACACACTAAAAACCACTTAAAACAGAAAAAATTTAACACTCAAAAACAAAAAATTTAACACACAAAATACAAACTTAACAGAAACAAACAGAAAATCAAAATTTCTCCCCAGTAGACCACACTTAAATCACACAATGTCCTCAGTGTGTTACAATCATCAGATTATCAATTTCAGAGCAGTCAAATAATATAGACAAGTGCAATAAAAATAGAAAAATGGGAAGAAATTTTCAGTAACATCCATCAGCAGATGTTATCAGGGACATCCATCAGCAGATGTCTAAAACACCTACCATCCATCAGTAGATGCTAATAAATTTTTTTTTTTATTATTTATTTTTTATTTTTTATTTTTTTTTTATTTTTTATTTTTTTTTTTTTGAAAAAGGAGATGACCGGCACTGTGACAACAGTTTCAGTGGCAAATACCGGAACTGTTGCTACAGTGGCAGAGCTTTGGCTACAAATAGGCCGCTCCTCCGCGTCCAGCGCCATTTCTGAACGCTCATTCTCTCTCTACTCCTCTGCTCTCTCAACTCTCTCTTCTCTCTGCTCTCTGCTCTCTGCTCTCTTCTCTCTGCTCTCTTCCTACTCCTCTTCTCTCTCCCACTCTCTCCTCTGAGCATCTGGAGCCTGCGCGGAGCCTCTGCCACCGCGCCTTCTGAAGAGTCTGAGATCAGCCAGGAGCTCCTCTGCCAGCCTACTACTCCAGGTAAGTCATCTGCACCTAGATCTACCTTTCTTTCAGCTTTCATTTCCTTTCTCTGCTTTCCAATCTTTCCCTTTCAGTATTTCCTTTATTTTTCATCTCTGCCCTGCTCTCTTTACTGCTTTCCATCTTCTTTCTGTTATGATCTCTTGCCTGCTCTCCCTCTTCCATTTCCTTTTTTCTAGATCTTTCATTTTTTTTTTTCTTTTTCTGCTTTCTTTTCCTGCTTTCATTTAAGCCTTCAGTTCCTTCTTTATTTTCAGCTCTTATTCGCTTTCTTCTTCACCTGCTAAACACTTAAAACACATAAAACACAATTGTCTTAAAACTTAAGGGGTATATCGGCTGGAAACCAGACGTTAATCTCCCTTCGATTGAAGGTATTGCAGAGACAATCGGGTAGAACAACGCCACGTACCCCACTTAAAACTAAATAAACACATAAACATAATATACAAGAACAATATGGACAAGAACAACCGGACAACTGGACGTAGATCCGTTTAGGACCCTTTGCGAGGACCGTGAAACAGATCTGAGACCAAAAACTGAAACATTAAAGCATGACTGGACAAAATAAATCTAAAAGGAAACAAGAACAAATAAAGAAAACAGAGAACTAATCTAATTTTTTATGCTTCTCTTTTTTTTTTTTAGTTCTTTTTATTTTTTTTATGTTTATTTTTTTATGTTTTTGTTCTTTTTTTATTTTTTATTTAAGTATTTGTATATTACGAGAGGAAGGATGAGTGATATGGAATCAGAGAGATATACCAGTCAACGATGGCGTCCTACAGATGATCAGATCACGATGATGACCAAAATCTACAACTATGGGGTCACACACCCAAGCCGAGCGCAAGTCGTCGAGATCGCGTCTCGACTAAGGACCTTCGGCGAAGCCACTGAATACAACGTGCACTGCTGGTTTAACAACCATGGCAATCGGGTCAGGCGCTGGCAAGCGGAGATAGACCCCACAGGCACTCTCTTTTCACAACTGCCGCTATACATGTACGGTAAGACCTCTGATCACACCTCCATTGAATTTCATTCCTCTTCTATTATTAACACAAGTTTTTTTTATTTTTTTATTTTTTTATATTTTTTGTTTGAAAGAAAACAACTGGGTGATAATGAGGGCACCGAGGCTGTTGAATTTGTTTCCAGTTCCGATCATTATCGATGACGACAGAAATGAACGAGAAATTCCTCCACCAAAGCCTCCGCTCGCATTCCGAACCAGAGCTCCCTCAACGGAGCTCTCCCTTAGACCACCACAACCAGCTCGAGAATTCTTCCAGTTTTAATGTTTTTTTTTTTTTTTTTTTTATGTTTTTGTTGGCCGAGTGTGGCCAGAATATTAATGAGGACTGTAATATGAACACTTATGTTTTTTATGTTTTTAATTTTTTTTTTTTTTTTATGTTGTTTTTGTTTTTTATTTGGTTTGTAATATTAACGAACAGAAATGATCGACCCCCGAACATCTTTTATTTATATATATCTACTGCAATTTTATTTTCAGATCTGTTAAATTTCCTTTTCTCAATTACTGTAATTTTTTTTTTTTTTTTTTGCAATGATGAATGAAATCTTTCTTAGTCAAATTTTTCAATCAATAATCTGTATGCACACAACTAAGAAATTATATTTACAGTGAAGGAAAATAAGGAAAAATAAGATCTGAAGTGAAAATTTTTATTGGTATAAAATAATAAGATACTGAGGATCGAAATAAAATCAAGGAATACGCAAAACAATTTTTGATTTTTTGATTTTTTTTTTGATTTTTTATTTTTATTTTAAGTAAAAACACTAAAAATCACGAAGCAAAATAAAACACAAAACACATTTTTTTTTAAAAAAAATATGAAAAATAAATATATGTATATCTTATAACAATAAAATTTTAATTGAAAACAAAGATTTTGCACACTTTAAACAAAAAATTTTATCAAAAAAAAAAATTTTTTTTTTTTTGTTTTTTTTTATTTTTTATTTTTAAAGATAACAATTACAAAAACTAAGAAGAAAAGGAAAAACAAACTTAAAAGAAAAAATTGCAGAATCTTCCCCAGACCACACCTAAACTACAATGTCCCAAATCAGTTAAAGGCATAAGATCATCAATTGAAACTTAAACAGATAAAGGACAAATGTAATAAAAGTCAGAAAACGGGGAAGAAAGAAAAAGAAAACTCCCCTGGATTATGGTGGCAGTTGCCAAAATTGGACAATCAGGGAGATGTCTTCTTCAGGATCCAAGACGGAAATTTTGAGGAAAAATTGCTTCATCCTCCAAATCTGATCAAGCAGAGAAATATCCTCCACCGCCGGATCTAAGCAGCAAATATTGTCACTGAGCAGATTCAGTAGGTGCCTTTTGATCTTCGAACTGCTGTATGTACTGGCACCTTTGTCTTCCAGCGTGGGTGCATGCTGATCAAATTTATATGTACCTCCTGCAATATGGTTAGTGCAAAATGGTTCCACAGAAATATCATGCAGAGGTATAACACCCAATCCCAATTCATCATACCGAGCCTTAGATACAACCTCATAACATGAATCCGTTTCAAATGTAGAAACAATATCTATAACAGGTTCAGATTCATGTTCAGTGCATGGAGAACAAATATTTGAATGTGATAGTAAAAAGCGGTCCTCATCATGCACAGAGGAAAAATTAAAATCATGCTCAGCAACAATATAGTCATCAGCATACCTCTCATCATCACAATCAACATAATAATCAAATTGTGGTATGCTTACCTCCTCTTCCTTGAAGATTTCTAGAGTGTGGGAAGGTGAAGGTGGTCTACCTGGTTCAGGATTACTGCTTACTTCTGCCGGGTCCCCAAAATTTTCATCAGTCTCCTCAGGTGCAAGAGTGGCCATCTGCCTGATCTGATCACTCAGATTCTGCATGGCAGCTTGAGTTTCCATGCTCTCTTGCTTGAACTGCATGTTCCCTTTCTGAAACTGAATGTTCTGCATTGTCATCTGCTCTAGTAACTCCTTTAATGTAGGTTCAGAAATAGAAGGCTGAGGAGTTATTTGAATAGGAGAATCATACTGCTGACTCTCATATTGTGGAACTGGCTCCCAAAGAGAGCTCTCAGAAATTGGATGATGGAACATATTGTTCTCATCATAAAAATCAGCAGATTTAAAATCAAAGTAATATGCAGAATAAGAATCATAATCACAGACATTGGCAGAATAAGCATTATTCACAACATTAAAATAGGTAGACATGGAAAAATAAAAAGTAAAAACTAAAAACTAAAAATTACGAATCAGATAAAACAAAACACATTTATACATGCTACAAGCACACACAAGACAGAACATCAATAGTAAAAATTTTTAATTAATTTTTTTTTTTTAATTTAAAATTTTTTTTTTTAATAACAACTAAATACAGAACATAGCACAATTAAACACATATATACACAATATATATTAACACAGTAAAAATCTAAAACAAAAACCTGAACTGAAGTGACAACGCCGCCAAAATTTGCTGAAGGTGTCGTTGTCGCCTACAAGAATACAAAACACAAAACACACATATTAACAGAACAAAAATTTACATAACAAGAATCTAAAACCAAACCGTTATTGGTCCCCGGCAACGGCGCCATTTTTTGATGAACGGGTCGCACCGCTCACAAAAGTTTGTGCATAAAAGAATGCAGTATAGACTAGGAGGTGACTCCTAGGTCGTCTCTCAAGGACCAATTTTAGTGGTTCAGTCTCAGATTTTTACACGAAGTGGGGGGGTTTGTAATTTTTGGTTGAATGCGGTAAATTTAAAATTGGAAAACACGACTAAAATTAAAAATGTTGAAATAAATTTTAAAGGTGGTAAAAACTGAACGGTAAAAGATGGTAAAAATGCAACAGTAAATATGCAGAAACGGTAAAATTTAACGATGCATAAAACAATAAACAATAAAATAAAAGAGACAGTAAAAATAAAAGCACTTGACTGAAAATGAAATTTATCAAAGATTCAACATTAAAATAAAATGACAATAAAAATCAAACCGATCAAACTGCTCCAATTGGCGTGACAGATTACACGCTTTCAGGAATAAAACACTACATTATTTTACTGTTAAAATGGAAAACAAAGAGGAAGAGGCGAGAGCCTCCTCCTAGACCGTCTGCTATCCTAAATCTGATACTAAAATCTACTCCATTCTACTCCCTCTGGAGCTCCATTTTATAGCCCAATTCTGAATTCTGAACGTGAATTGCTGGCCTCCCAAACCAAACCCGTGAGTTTCCAGTTGCTGCTCTCCTTTGGTGGAAACTGGGCCATCTGAATTCTTTTTCTAAATTATTGAATGCAGAAAACGAAATCAACTTTTATCACCCTCCATCTGTGGGTTCCACCCTCTGCTGGATCCATGATGTTCTTGATTGTGGCTGATGCGTGCGTGAAGTCTGGACGCGTGAAGGTAGCTGGGAGGACGAAGCCCGCTGCTGCTGCTGGTGGTGAAAGACGCCAATGTGCTGGACGCATTGAAGCTTGCTGGAACAAAATGAACGTATGCCTTCCTCCTTTGTTGCATGTTGCTTGCTTAAGCTCCATCACCGTGAAGCTCTAAACTACTGGACTGGGAAATCCGAGAGTTGTTGGACACTGGTGGACGTGGAGTGTGCAGCTGCTGCCAGTGAGCTTGCTTCCTCTCAAAGTGGCTGCTAGGAGTTTCTTCTCCTCTTCTCTGCGTGAATCCACAAAAGCCTGCTGGATATAGAAGGTTGTTGAACGCTTTAAGGACCAAGGTCTCCCACCATGGTGGCGGCTGCACCGGCTCTGGACCGAGACTTCTTCTCCTCCAAGTGTTGTTGGATGCTTCCGCTTTGGGCCGTGGAGTGTGTTGTTGTAGACAAATTTGTTTCAAGACTTTCTTCAATTAAGGGGCCCTCCATTTTGCTTCAGTCGTGAGTGTTTTTTTCAAGATCACTCCACCTATTTCTTCTTTCTTTAATAACCATGCACACCACCCATTCTATACCATAACTTTTCTCCATGTCCTAAAAAGTAACTAAGGGGCCCTCCTCTTGTGTAACCGTGAGTGATCCACTTTCTTGTTAAAAGAATAAAAACAAAAACCTTGTATACTCTGGACATTTCTTATGTGGACGTTTCCAAATGAATGACATGCTTTTAGCCAATCAAAAAGCCTACAACCAATTGTGGCCGTGAGATGCTAGAAGACAATTAATGCTTAAGGACGTGTATCCCCTTTCACGTGAAGGAATTTTGGAGCACTATTTTCTTTTAAATTGTGGGATGCCGCATTAGCTCAGTTTTCTCCAAAATAAAATTCACATTTTGTTATCTCCCGAGAGCTATAAACCGTAATAGTGTGCACTTCCTTACATTTTTAAAAAAAATAAAACCAAGAGCTTTGTATTGCTGCATCTGCTTCCACGTTACTTCACATCCATGATACCATTTTCCTTTCCAAATTACAAATACAGCTGTGAGCATCTATGAACCGTGCACAACTTCAAATTTCCATTTTCAATTAATCTTCAAATGCCCCTAATTATATTTCCAAAATTGTTCCTGCAATTACTAATGCAAATAATGAACTCAAATAATTCAAATTAATTATAATAAGAATTTCTGGTCCAATTAAGTACAATTAGCAAAAACGGGAAAATACCGGACATTTTAGCACAATTTCCTGATTAATTCTAGCACAATAAACTAAGTGAAATGAATAAAATATCGACTCATCAAAGTGGACGAAGTAGACGAAGTGGAGGAAATGGATGAAGTTGACGAAGTGGTCGAAGTGGAGATAGTGGACGAAGTGGAGGAAGTGAACGAAGTGGACGACGTGGAAGAAATGGAGGATGTGGACAAAGTGCAGGAAGTGGACGAAGTTCACGAAGTTGAGGAAGTTGAAGAAGTGAAGGAAGTGGAGGAAGTGGACGAAGATGACGAAGTTGAAGAAGTGGAGGAAGTGGACAAAGTTGTCGAAGTGCACGAAGTTGACGAAGTGGACGAAGTGGAGGAAGTGGACGAAGTAAACAAAGTGGAGGAAGTGGATGATGTTAGAATTGCTGCAGCGGAATTATTAGCGTGATAACAAACCAAGAGGGGGGGTGAATTGGTTATATTCTTTTATTATGCCTTTTTATATTTTTCTCTTAATTCTTTCTTACTAAGCAGATGATTAAAAATAAATAACAGAGTAAGGGAAAGAGAAAAATTGCACAGGTGTTTTTATCCTGGTTCAGATCACTAGGATCCTACGTCCAGTCGCTTATTTCAAACAAGATAAACCTTTTTCACTATCACAAAACAGTTACAAATATTAGTCACACAGAAAAATAATTTGTAACAGTTTAGAAATTACCACCTCTCTTGAAACCACAAGAGATGAACTTACACCTCCTTTGAATCTTCACAAAGGATGACCACCTCCTTCGAATGCTTCACGAAGGATGATTCTCTTCCAAACACTTCCTCAGACACACCAAGGATGAACCAGCTATTCCTCTGTCACCACAATACCACTTCAGGACTTTGCAGACAAGACTTTCCTTAGCTTCAGCAAATTCACAGAGTTCTCAAAAGAGTTCAGAGTACTAGAGCACAAGGGAAGAGTTGTTTTTACAGAGAACGAGTGAGCCAATTTATAGACTCAGCCTAATACCCTTTCATTCTTCGAAAACGGGCCATCTAACGCATTTAATCGATTAACACAAGTATTAATCGATTAAAATGAGGACAACGGCTAGCTTTTCAAATCTGAAATCCCCAACGACTAGTGTTAATCGATTATTCTCAGGATTAATCGATTAACTAATCGATTATTATAAGCTTTAATCGATTATTACAGTGGAGCTTGGGTTTTCAGAGCCAGCCTCGGTTTTAATCGATTACAACTGGGTTTAATCGATTAAAACTGGGTTTAATCGATTAAAACAGATTTTGGACGATTCTCAACAGCATTTAAATGTAAATTACATGAATCAGTCCTAATACATCTGTGAGCACTACTTCATCACTTAGATTATTACAAAAGCTTTATAACAATACATAAATCTTCAATTTGTCTTGACTTTTGCAACTGTGTTCATCATCAAAACTTCATAGTTGATTTTTGCCAACATTCTCCCCCTTTTTGATGATGATCAAAAATTCTCCTGAGTTTAAAGCTTTTTAATAATCTGAAACAAGCACAACTCATAAAAAGAGAGATTAATAGAAAATAAGAATTTTAAACTATCTTCTCCCCCTTTTTTTATCAGAAGAAAAAAAATGCGTGCTCCCCCTAAATAAAAAGAGATAAGGCATATAGAAAAAGGAAATAAACAACACTTTTTATTAAGGATAATCATAAAAACAAATCAAACAAGACAAACACATAAGATCTAAAATTCATCACTTTCATCACTCAGAAGATGTTGCTCTAAACCTGAAACCTTAGTGTCTAAATAGATGAGTACAAATTTCTTCATGGCGGATGTTTTGCATGTTCATCATCTCAGTTTGAAGGCGAGTCATCTCAGTCATTTGTCTAGAGAGACTTTCTAGACTGTATTCCTCATGGACTTGAGATGGGCCAGCAACATTTGTGGGATCAGGCATTGGGATATCTGCATCTTCATCTTCATTGCCTCCAATGGCATCCTCAGGGTGTATGTAAGAAAGTCCCTGTTTGATAAAACCCATTTGTCTTAGGGAATTATCTCCAACCTTATGACCAGGGAGGACAGTCTCATGGTTTTCATTGGTGATTGATACGCGGGTCGCACCGCGTACAAATTCGATTGCAGATAAGAATGCAGTATAGCTAGGATGTAACTCCTAGGTCGTCTCTCAAGGACCAAATGTGGTTCAGTTTTGGATCAACACGTAGTGGGGGGGGTTTTGTGATTGTTTTTGGTTGCGGAAAAATGTAAATGTTGAAAGCAGTAAATTAACAAACCGTAAAAATAAAACAGAAAATAGTAAAAAAAATGAAATTTAAAAACAGTAAAACGAAATTAAAACAGTAAAAATGAAATTACAGCAACATAAAACAGTAAAAATAAATCTGGGACAGTAAAAACGAAAATACAGAAAAACAGAAAATACAGAAAATACAGAAAACAGTAAATACAGAAAACAGTGAAAACAGAAAACAGAAAATTTTAGAAAACAGTAAAAACGAAAATACAGTAACATGAAACAATAAAAATTAAATCTGGAACAGTAAAAACGAAAATACAGTAAAACATAAAATACAGAAAACTGTAAAAATAGTAAAACAGTAAAAACAAAAAAAGATGAAATTACAGCAGTAAATAATAACAGTAAAAACAGTAAGTACAGAATTTTCAAAATCTGTAAAACAGTAACAGCAAAATACAGAAAACAAAAATACAGAAAACAGTAAATATAGAAAATGGTAAATTTGGAAAACAGTAAAAACAGACTCAAAATTACTGCAGTAAAATACAGAAAATAAAATTACAGTAAATGATCAACATGCAAAAATAAAGAAGAGGAGAAATTAAATTGCAGAAAACAACAACTGAAATTGAATTACAACAGAAATTAAATTACAGCAGTAAAAAGAGACAGTAAAATCTGAAATTTAAAAAAATAGAAATTGAAATGCTTCTAAAACTTACCTCATGTGCCGTGACAAATTTGATTGGTTTCATTGAAATGATAATTGTAAATGGACATCCAAAACCGTAAGCATCCAACATCTATATCAATTTAATTTGCAAAGAAAACATACCTCTTTTTAGCACTTCTTGTCATCTTTTGAATTGAATACCAATTTGAATTTTATTCTCCACATGCACACTAAGCCAACCACAGTTCCAAGTTTTCCTTTCCTTCTTAATTAAAACAAAATCAAAGATGAATTAAAAGAGAAGGAGCTTTGACAATTTCCATAAGTTACCAATTGCTTTGTTTTTATTTTTTTTACTTCTTACAACTTTAAAATAAAATCATGAATCAATACTTCATTACTTACCTCAAAACAGCCATGAACATTCAACCTTAAACCATAAAAGGATTCAAACAAAAACTTACCAAAAACAAGCAAATGAAAGAATAACACTTACACATCCATTGGTTTTTTATTTTTTCAGCACAAGTGAATAGAATGAAACACTTCCAAATTGAAATTACAATGCTTATAAAATTACAACAACAACTTACAAACTCAAAATACAAATTAATACCAAGATGAAAACAGTAGATGAATGAAAGCTTAAATGGAAAAGTGTACAAAACCAAAGGTGAAGGCACCAAGAACTTCAAGCTACATCATCCTTCATTCTTTCTAGGAATCATGGTTTTTCTCATCCAACTCCAAAACTCTTCTTTCTTTCTTTGGTTTCCATACGGCTCTCTCTCCCCAACTCAGCAAAAAAATTAAAATTGTTTCTTTCTTCTCCACTCAAAATGATGATGCATTCCTTAGTGGATGGAGCCCTCAAAGTCATGGAGTACTTCCACTAGCTCCACTTTCCTGCTGAACCAAGATATGTTGCAGCTGGAAAGTGAAGTTTTTGCTGCTGGAAAGTGAAGCTCTCTTGCTTGTGTTAAATCCATTGGCTTCCATGGGTGTGATGGCTGCTGAGAGTTATGATTCCTTTGGTGCTCCACTTCACCTTTCCATGAGCATGTGCTAATAAAATAAAGGAAGCAAGACTCCATTCAATGTTGGCTGCCCATTTCCACGTGAATGTGTGCTCTTTCATGGGTCTTTTGCTTTCTTTGCTTTGGGTCCACTTGTCCCATGCTCTCCTTGGTTGGATGCTTCATGTGACACACCAAAGATGTTCCAAAATAATTCTCTATGTGCTTCATGCATGAATTGGAAGAGTGTGACAAATTCAGAAAATTTGTGGCAGCACCTTCATGCTTCATTCCATCATCCATGTACATTGTTTGTGCAACAATATTCACATAAAACTTTGTGTGCTTATGTGCTTGGTTTCCAATTCATTTCAACTGTGAGATGCATCTCTAAACCAATACTTTGATATTCCAGCCACCACAAATACTAACCAGCAAGCAAACAATGCAAACATATTAGAACACTCAAAATGTAAGCACTGGACTGACACAGGGGAGTAATCAAATTACTGGGAACAACATAGAACGAATTTAAACAAAAGAAAAACTATACGTAAAAATAGACATTCATACGAAACCATGAAAAAAAACGGCATGCAAAACGGATAAGAATTGAACTCAAACGAAGACACACAAGTTGACACAACATTCACGCTGCACTGGACTGACACAGTGGCGTAATCAAATTACTGGGAACAACACAGAATTAATTTGAACAAAATAAAAACTTTACGTGAAAATAGACATCCATACAAAACTATGAAAAAAAATTGCATGCAAAACGGATAAGAAATGAACTCGAACAAAGACAGACAAGTTGACACAAAATTCAGGCAGCACTGTGCGAAAATTGAAATGGTTAAGATGAAATTGGCTCAATTGTAATTTTTTCATTTAGCCTTCAAATGTCCCAAAAAGTTATCCAAAATTTTCCCGTAATTAATAATGCAAATTAATAAGCTCAGATAATTCAAATTAGTTAAAATAAGAATTTCCGATCAAATTAAGCACAATTAGGAAAAACAGGAAAATACCGGACGTTTAAGCACAATTCCCCGACTAATTCTAGCACAATAAGATAAATATAGTGAATAAAATATCGACTCATCAAAATAGACCACACTTAGTCTTTTGCACTCTTGGGCAAAATTAAGACGCAAATCAGGGAATAGTTCAAGGGACATCAAGGAAGTGACACAAACTCAACACACAAAAAAAAACAAAAACTCACAAAGAAACAAATCGATTTACATATTTCTCAAGAAATCTGGACAAATAAAAGTAGTAGACAATATCTATCACATGATCAAAGAAAACAAATACTCATGAAATTATCCAAGCAATTCAAAACATGGTAAAACGATTAATCAGCTTAAGAGGTGAATCAAAAATAACAAAACCTCACAGATGCACTAACAGTGTTTCTCTCGAGTGTCTAGGGTAAATAATAATATCAGCTCGATGTACTCAAGAGAACAAACACAAGTAGACTTGGCAAGCCTCTAAAATCAACACTTAAAACATATGCATGCTCGGATCAAAAGGTCTTTACTGGGTTATAATGGGGCCAAGGACAAGGGAGGATAAATATGGATAAGTAGCTACAAACCAAAAGAAATAGAGGAGCAATGGGAAACAAGTGTAAACACAGTCAAATAACACTCAAACCTCTAATTCAATCCTCTTCTTGACTCCGTTATTCACAAAATTATTTTTTCGTTTTTTTTTTTTTCTTTTTTTTTTTCAAAGCACCCATCAGTAGATGCTAAAATATTTTTTTTTTCAAGTGACATCCATCAGTAGATGTTGATATAATTTTTTTTTTATCACTCAATAGGATCATATTTCCAAAAATAACAAGATGAGGAACCAACTAGCCAATTTATAAGAATCCCCACGGAGACCACACTTATTCCCAAAATACTTCCAAAGCTCCAAAACTTCCTAAGGTTAAGGTAATCATGATTTTTCACTTAAGTCGAGTGTATGGGCTTTAAAACAAATAAATGGATACAGTATAGGCTCAAAAGGGTTATCAAATGATAATAACAGGGTAGGCTTATTTGGCTAACGAGGCTCAAGAAATAAAATGCCTTTATCATTTCTAAACATGCATATCCATCAAGAATCATCAACAAGAGTCAAGCCAAGGCACATGTGCAAGCAATCAAGAGACATGTCACACGCAAGAAAGAAATAAAGTGGCTCAAATTCTCACACAGGGTATTTGTCACAATCAAATCAACCTCTTAAACATCATAATCATTTTCCAAGCAGAGAAAAGCAAAGATTTCATGCCATGAGTATCAATCAAGTGAAATGAAAGACGAGTCTACAACTTTAACAGAGTCCAGAATTGAAGAGAAAAATGTAAAATTGCACACAAAACACACTAAAAACAATTCAAAACAGAAAAAATTTAACACTCAAAAACAAAAATTTAACACACAAAACAAAGAACAATCCGAATCTCTCCCAATAGACCACACTTAAACTACACATTGTCCTCAATGTGTTCTAAGCATACATCAACAATCAAAACCGGAAACATATTATGGACAAGTGCAATAAAAGTGAGGAGGGAAAGAGAAAAGAAACTCCCTAGTCAATTGGGAGGGTAGGTGGGCCGGTCCAGAGACGTCTCCTCCACCACTACGTCCAACAAAGCAGGATTGCTGAGGAAAGGCTTCAGTCTATGCCCGTTCACCTTGAAGCTTATAGCTGATGATGGACCTTGGATTTCTACTGCACCATAAGGATAAACATTAGTCACAACAAAAGGTCCAGTCCACTTAGATCTCAACTTACCACCCATGAGGCCGAGTCTAGAGTTATACAACAAAACCTGTTGGCCAACCTCGAAATCCTTTCTAACAATAGAACTATCGTGGAACTTCTTTGTCCTTTCCTTGTAGAACTTCGAGTTCTCATAGGCCTCCAATCGGATCTCATCCAGTTCATTCAGTTGCAACTTTCTTTCCTCTCCAGCTTGTTCCATAGACAAGTTGCAAGTTTTTACAGCCCAGTATGCCCGATGCTCAATCTCAACTGGTAGATGACACGCCTTTCCAAAAACAACCCGGTAGGGAGACATCCCTATTGGTGCTTTGTACGCGGTCCTGTGGGCCCAAAGAGCATCGTCCAATCTGTTACTCCAATCTTTCCTGTTGGGCTGGACAATCTTTTCCAAAATCCTCTTAATCTCCCTGTTGGAGATCTCAGCCTGCCCATTCGTTTGGGGGTGGTAAGGTGTAGAAACTCTGTGCGTCACACCATATTTCTTGAGCAAAGCTTGCATCGATCTATTGCAAAAATGGGTTCCCTGATCACTAACAATTGCTCTAGGCACTCCAAACCTGCAAAAGAGGTGAGATCTAACAAAATCTACAACAATCCGAGCATCATTAGTCCGGGTGGCTTTAGCTTCCACCCATTTTGAAACATAATCCACAGCAAGGAGAATATAAGAGAAACCGAAAGAAACAGGAAAAGGACCCATGAAATCTATACCCCAGACATCAAATACCTCACAGAACAACATAGGTTGTTGAGGCATCTCTTGTCTTTGTGAAATCGATCCTCCTGCTTTCTGACAAGGCTCACAGGTGCTGCAGATCCTCTCCGCATCCTTGAAGATGGAAGGCCAATAGAAACCACAGTCAAGCACCCTGCGAGCTGTTCTCTGTATCCCCAGATGACCACCAGGTGATGAGGCATGACAAAACTGCAGGACCGAGTCAATCTCATGGTCCGGAATGCATCTCCTAGTAACTTGGTCACTGCACAACTTCCACAGATATGGGTCATCCCAAACATAATATTTAGCATCACTCTTAATTTTAGCAATTTGAGTACGAGATGCTAATGGAGGGAAAACATGAGCAACCAAATAATTCACAATATTTGCAAACCAAGGAGTAGGGTGGGAAAGTGAAACCGTCAACAAACTTTCATCAGGAAAGTTATCTTGAATAGGAAAAACATATGTTTCATCCTCAGCTCCCTCAATCCTGCTGAGGTGATCTGCAACCAAATTTTGTGCTCCACTTCGGTCTTGGATTTTCAAGTCAAATTCTTGGAGTAGCAGCACCCATCTTATCAATCTTGGCTTTGACTCAGCCTTTTTCAGAAGAAACTTCAGAGCTGCATGGTCAGTGAATACAATAACAGGTGAACCAAGCAAATATGATCTAAACTTATCAAGAGCAAACACAATGGCTAAGAGCTCTTTCTCAGTGGTGGTGTAGTTTGCTTGAGCAGCATCCAAAGTGCGTGAAGCATAGTATATCACTCGAGGCAACTTATCAATCTTTTGCATCAAGACGGCCCCCAATGCATAATTGGATGCATCACACATAAGAACAAAAGGGGCTGTCCAATCTGGTGCCTGGATGATCGGAGCGGTGGTCAAAGCTTCCTTCAAGCAATTAAACGCCTGCTTGCATCTGCCATCAAAATCGAAGTCAATATCCTTCTGCAGCAGTCTGGACAAGGGAAGTGCCTTCTTACTGAAATCTTTGATGAAGCGCCTGTAGAAGCCTGCATGCCCAAGAAAAGATCGGACCTCTCGCACACAAGAGGGGTAAGGTAATTTTGAAATCACAGATAATTTTGCAGGATCTACCTCTATTCCCTTGCCAGAAATGATATGCCCTAGAACTAAACCTTGTTCTACCATAAAATGACATTTCTCAAAATTGAGAACAAGGTTTGTTTCTATGCATCTTTTTAGAACTTTTTCCAGACTCTCTAAACATGTATCAAATGAGGATCCATAAACAGTAAAATCATCCATGAATACTTCTATGCAACTTTCAAGATAATCGCTGAAGATGCTAAGCATGCATCGTTGGAAAGTACCAGGAGCGTTGCATAGACCAAATGGCATCCTCCTATAGGCAAAAGTGCCAAAGGGGCAGGTGAACGTGGTTTTCTCTTGGTCCTCAGGAGCGATATTGATTTGAAAATAGCCAGAAAACCCATCAAGAAAGCAATAATGAGACTTACCTGCCAGGCGCTCCAGCATCTGATCAATGAATGGCAGGGGAAAATGATCCTTCCTAGTTGCTTGGTTAAGCCTCCGATAGTCAATGCAGACTCTCCAACTGTTCTGCACTCTTGTGGGAATCAACTCGTCCTTCTCATTCTTTATCACTGTGAGGCCAGTCTTCTTGGGAACAACATGAATCGGGCTAACCCATTGACTATCTGAAATGGGGTAGATGATCCCAGCTTGCAGAAGCTTGGTCACCTCCTTCTTGATGACATCCATAATTACGGGGTTCTGCCTTCGTTGTGGTTGCCTAACTGGCTTTGCTCCTTCTTCCAAAAAAATACGGTGCATACAAGTGGATGGACTGATGCCAGGTATGTCAGCTAATGTCCAACCAATTACCTTCTTGTGCTTTTTCAGTAGATTCAGCAATTTCTCCTCTTGAACAGCAT
Source organism: Vigna nakashimae (assembly GCA_034642375.1). Lineage (NCBI taxonomy): Eukaryota > Viridiplantae > Streptophyta > Magnoliopsida > Fabales > Fabaceae > Vigna > Vigna nakashimae. Next base: position 36,667,640 of record CM067765.1, read on the forward strand.
CAAGGGAAGTGGAAATGATCACAGGGTTTTTCTCATCATCCTCCAAGTAAGCATACTTGAGGTTATCTGGAAGTTGTTTCAACTCAAGAGTGGGTGTTTGCAAGTCAGATTCATTTGTACTCTCAGCAAAGTAGTTAGTGCATTCTGACTCTAAAGAATTTACATGTGAGGGCAAAACATCCATCTCATTAGACTCTAAATCAATATCTATGACAGGTCCATTCTCAACATCATCAATATCAAAATCCTCATCACAATCAATATCATTTTCAGCTTCAGATTCAATGCATGTATCAAGAGGAGATAGGAAAGAATGTCCTTTCTTATGCAAAGAATCAAATTCATCAACAGCATATTTATCAATAATGTCATCCATCATGTCAATCTTGAATACAGAATGGTCCTCAGCTGGAAACTTCATTGCATCAAGAATATTAAAGTGAACCACAATATCAGCAATTTCCATAGATAAGGTTCCAGCATGCACATCAATCTTGGTTCGAGCAGTTTTCAAAAATGGTCTGCCTAAGATGATGGGGGCGGATCCATGAGAGAATCCCTCCTCCATTTCCAGAACATAAAAGTCGGCAGGAAAAATTAGTTCACCAACCCTAACCAAGACATCCTCTATGTAACCTGTTGGGTGGGTAAAACTCCTGTTGGCCAACTGAATGACCACACCCGTAGATTTCAAAGGACCCAAAGACAAAGATTTATAAATGGACAAAGGCATGACATTAATAGAAGCACCCAAATCGAGCATGGCATTTTCAAATTTATTGTTTCCAATCACACAAGGAATGCAAAACGTACCTGGATCCTTGCACTTTTCAGGAATGTGTGGGACCGACTTACCAATAAGCGCAGATACATTCCTTCCCATGCTGATCCTCTCGTTGCCTTTCATCTTCCTTTTGTGTGTGCACAAATCCTTCAAGAATTTGGCATACTTCGGTATCTGCTTGATGGCATCGAGTAGAGGTATGTTCACCTCTACCTTCTTGAAGGTTTCCAGAATTTCCTTATCCAGATCTTCCATATTTTTGCTAGGAAGTGCTCGTGAAGGGAATGGAAGAGGGATAGGTCGGTCAATCAATGGAGAAGGTGAGGCAACAGTGGTGGTGGAAAAAGAAGAAGATCCACCTGAAGAAGAACCACTGACTGGAGAAGAAGATCCACCCACCTCAAATGCCCTGCGTGGACCATCGTGGTCGTCCTCTCTAGGACAAGTGGCAGGCACGGGTGTAGGTGTAGAAGTGGCCTCTGAAGGTACAACAGTCTGCTTCCCTGATCTGAGGGTTATGGCGCTAACATTCCTAGGATTCTGCACAGTCTGGGATGGTAACTTATCAGAATTCTGAGACTGCGCCTGGCTTATCTGAGTCGCGATCTGTCCCATCTGGTTATTGAGACTCTGTATGGAAGCTCCCATCTGGTTTATCTGAGTTGCCATCTGTATGTTTTGAATACTCATTTGTCTCACTAACTCTTCCAATGAAGTTTCAGATGAAGTGGAAGGTTGGGCAACTGGTTGGGCAGGTGCATCTTGCTGTTGTTGCCTTTGATATCTCTGAACAGGTGGGGGCACATATGGTCTAGGACCTGCAACATTATTGAAGGGCGGTGTTTGCTGTTGTTGTTGCTGCTGATATGGAGCATTGTTCCATCTAAGATTAGGGTGATCTCTCCATCCTGGGTTATACCTGTTGGTAGACAAGTCATAATTTTGCTGTTGTTGCTGTCTATTATTGTAAATGTTGGTGGCATAAGCTTGAGGTGTATCATGAGCACTAGGTTGCTGCAGAGAAGGACAAGCATCAGTGTAATGGTCACTAGAACAAATAGCACACACCCGTGCAACAGAAGCAGAAGGAGGTGCTAATCTCTGACTGGATGCCAACTGTGTCACCAAACTCACAAGAGCATTAAGCTTGTTTTCAACATTTTTATCAGTAGATGAAGAATGGGTAGCAACATCATGAACTCCCCTAACCACAATAGCATCATTTCTCACACTGAACTGTTGGGAGTTAGAAGCCATTTTCTCAATCAATTGCCTAGCTTCAATAGGCGTCATGTCTCCAAGCGCTCCACCACTGGCAGCATCGATCATACTCCTCTCCATGTTATTCAGTCCTTCATAGAAATACTGGAGAAGCAGTTGCTCGCTTATCTGATGGTGAGGGCAGCTTGCACAAAGTTTCTTGAATCTTTCCCAGTACTCATATAAGCTTTCCTCCCCAAACTGTCTAATCCCAGATATATCTTTCCTGATCGCAGTGGTTCGGGATGCTGGAAAAAATTTCTCCAAGAATAACCTCTTCAGATCGCCCCAGCTGGTGATGGATCTAGGCGCCAAACAGTATAACCAATCCTTCGCTACACCTTCTAGCGAATGCGGGAATGCCTTCAGAAAGATACTGTCTTCAGGAACATCATGAGGTTTCATTGATGAACACACAATATGGAATTCCTTCAGATGTTTATGCGGGCTTTCTCCTGCAAGGCCATGAAACTTTGGTAACAAATGGATTAGTCCAGTTTTTAGAACATATGGAACATCTTCATCTGGATACTGGATGCACAAACTTTCGTAGGTGAAATCAGGTGCAGCCATCTCTCTAAGAGTCCTTCCGCGAGGTGGAGGTTGTGCCATATCGTTCTCAGTGTGAAAAATAACAGAATCAGAATCAGAATCAGTAGTGGGATGTTCCGTATCTACTGCAACTGGCTCAATAATTGACTCTAAAGATAAATTCCGAGAATTACTGGTTAACCTACGAAACGTTCTATCAATCTCAGGATCAAAGGGTTGTATGGTTCCAGGATTGCTCCTAGTCATGAACTAAGTTACAACACCCTATAGTCAAGAAACGATAGCAGAAAATTCAAACAGACAAAATATCCACAGATTCAAACATAGATGACAAACCACATATTTACACAAAAGACCTCAAACCGAACCATTGGTCCCCGGCAACGGCGCCAAAATTTGATACGCGGGTCGCACCGCGTACAAATTCGATTGCAGATAAGAATGCAGTATAGCTAGGATGTGACTCCTAGGTCGTCTCTCAAGGACCAAATGTGGTTCAGTTTTGGATCAACACGTAGTGGGGGGGGTTTTGTGATTGTTTTTGGTTGCGGAAAAATGTAAATGTTGAAAGCAGTAAATTAACAAACCGTAAAAATAAAACAGAAAATAGTAAAAAAAATGAAATTTAAAAACAGTAAAACGAAATTAAAACAGTAAAAATGAAATTACAGCAACATAAAACAGTAAAAATAAATCTGGGACAGTAAAAACGAAAATACAGAAAAACAGAAAATACAGAAAATACAGAAAACAGTAAATACAGAAAACAGTGAAAACAGAAAACAGAAAATTTTAGAAAACAGTAAAAACGAAAATACAGTAACATGAAACAATAAAAATTAAATCTGGAACAGTAAAAACGAAAATACAGTAAAACATAAAATACAGAAAACTGTAAAAATAGTAAAACAGTAAAAACAAAAAAAGATGAAATTACAGCAGTAAATAATAACAGTAAAAACAGTAAGTACAGAATTTTCAAAATCTGTAAAACAGTAACAGCAAAATACAGAAAACAAAAATACAGAAAACAGTAAATATAGAAAATGGTAAATTTGGAAAACAGTAAAAACAGACTCAAAATTACTGCAGTAAAATACAGAAAATAAAATTACAGTAAATGATCAACATGCAAAAATAAAGAAGAGGAGAAATTAAATTGCAGAAAACAACAACTGAAATTGAATTACAACAGAAATTAAATTACAGCAGTAAAAAGAGACAGTAAAATCTGAAATTTAAAAAAATAGAAATTGAAATGCTTCTAAAACTTACCTCATGTGCCGTGACAAATTTGATTGGTTTCATTGAAATGATAATTGTAAATGGACATCCAAAACCGTAAGCATCCAACATCTATATCAATTTAATTTGCAAAGAAAACATACCTCTTTTTAGCACTTCTTGTCATCTTTTGAATTGAACACCAATTTGAATTTTATTCTCCACATGCACACTAAGCCAACCACAGTTCCAAGTTTTCCTTTCCTTCTTAATTAAAACAAAATCAAAGATGAATTAAAAGAGAAGGAGCTTTGACAATTTCCATAAGTTACCAATTGCTTTGTTTTTATTTTTTTTACTTCTTACAACTTTAAAATAAAATCATGAATCAATACTTCATTACTTACCTCAAAACAGCCATGAACATTCAACCTTAAACCATAAAAGGATTCAAACAAAAACTTACCAAAAACAAGCAAATGAAAGAATAACACTTACACATCCATTGGTTTTTTATTTTTTCAGCACAAGTGAATAGAATGAAACACTTCCAAATTGAAATTACAATGCTTATAAAATTACAACAACAACTTACAAACTCAAAATACAAATTAATACCAAGATGAAAACAGTAGATGAATGAAAGCTTAAATGGAAAAGTGTACAAAACCAAAGGTGAAGGCACCAAGAACTTCAAGCTACATCATCCTTCATTCTTTCTAGGAATCATGGTTTTTCTCATCCAACTCCAAAACTCTTCTTTCTTTCTTTGGTTTCCATACGGCTCTCTCTCCCCAACTCAGCAAAAAAATTAAAATTGTTTCTTTCTTCTCCACTCAAAATGATGATGCATTCCTTAGTGGATGGAGCCCTCAAAGTCATGGAGTACTTCCACTAGCTCCACTTTCCTGCTGAACCAAGATATGTTGCAGCTGGAAAGTGAAGTTTTTGCTGCTGGAAAGTGAAGCTCTCTTGCTTGTGTTAAATCCATTGGCTTCCATGGGTGTGATGGCTGCTGAGAGTTATGATTCCTTTGGTGCTCCACTTCACCTTTCCATGAGCATGTGCTAATAAAATAAAGGAAGCAAGACTCCATTCAATGTTGGCTGCCCATTTCCACGTGAATGTGTGCTCTTTCATGGGTCTTTTGCTTTCTTTGCTTTGGGTCCACTTGTCCCATGCTCTCCTTGGTTGGATGCTTCATGTGACACACCAAAGATGTTCCAAAATAATTCTCTATGTGCTTCATGCATGAATTGGAAGAGTGTGACAAATTCAGAAAATTTGTGGCAGCACCTTCATGCTTCATTCCATCATCCATGTACATTGTTTGTGCAACAATATTCACATAAAACTTTGTGTGCTTATGTGCTTGGTTTCCAATTCATTTCAACTGTGAGATGCATCTCTAAACCAATACTTTGATATTCCAGCCACCACAAATACTAACCAGCAAGCAAACAATGCAAACATATTAGAACACTCAAAATGTAAGCACTGGACTGACACAGGGGAGTAATCAAATTACTGGGAACAACATAGAACGAATTTAAACAAAAGAAAAACTATACGTAAAAATAGACATTCATACGAAACCATGAAAAAAAACGGCATGCAAAACGGATAAGAATTGAACTCAAACGAAGACACACAAGTTGACACAACATTCACGCTGCACTGGACTGACACAGTGGCGTAATCAAATTACTGGGAACAACACAGAATTAATTTGAACAAAATAAAAACTTTACGTGAAAATAGACATCCATACAAAACTATGAAAAAAAATTGCATGCAAAACGGATAAGAAATGAACTCGAACAAAGACAGACAAGTTGACACAAAATTCAGGCAGCACTGTGCGAAAATTGAAATGGTTAAGATGAAATTGGCTCAATTGTAATTTTTTCATTTAGCCTTCAAATGTCCCAAAAAGTTATCCAAAATTTTCCCGTAATTAATAATGCAAATTAATAAGCTCAGATAATTCAAATTAGTTAAAATAAGAATTTCCGATCAAATTAAGCACAATTAGGAAAAACAGGAAAATACCGGACGTTTAAGCACAATTCCCCGACTAATTCTAGCACAATAAGATAAATATAGTGAATAAAATATCGACTCATCAGTGATATCCACTCCTTTGAACACACAGATTTGGGAAACTAGGAGAGGATATGGAAGAGGGGCTACATCTAACCTTTTGGCCTTGTACATAATTGTCTTAATCAGATGATGCCAATTGAGAGGAATGCTCTGAAGTATACCGTACATGATGATGAGATCAGTCTCAGAGCATTGGGCATGATTGGATCCTCTAGGGCACAAAATCCAGACAATTAGATAGTGCAAGAGGCGTTCTTCCATCTTGAGTCCATCAGCAAGGAAGAGACGCGCATTGTGCTGACGAGGATTGCGGAGAAAGGACTGGTAGACTGCTATCTTGTTGAATTGTGAAAAGTCATCTGGGATAGTTTGAGAATGCTCTAAGATAGGGACTTTTGCTACATTAGTCCAGATGTCATTGTCCAAGACAATGTCCACACCCTTTACTCTTGTTTGAAAAACTCCATCCCGGATCTTTAAATTGTAATAGAAGGTGCGAACGAGATCCGGATAATACCTTCCACGGAGTTCCATTAGGTGTTGAACTCCTTGTTCAATGATGAGATTTGGGAAGGAAAAGTTGTAAGATATATACCAGGATAGATCAATGAATTTTTGCTTGATCAGCTTCCTTTCCTTCCAGAATCGTGAGAAGGATAGTTGATCTTCTTCATCGGAGAGCCACCCTTCTACGGTAGCATCTCTTGTTGGAACAGGATTTTCCGAAACACCACTGGTTCTTCTTCTCCTCCTTCTTGAAGATTCAGCCATTGAAATAAGGGAAAGGCAAGGATTTGGGTGAAAGAAGAGAGAAAGTAGGAGAAAGAGTCTTAATGTTTGTTCAAGTAATGAAAATGGGGACCAAAGGGTGCATAAATAGGCTTAAAAACGTGTCCCAACGGTTAGATTTGGAGAATATGGCCGTTGGCAACGGCTAGATTTCGAAAACAAATTTTTAAAAAATTTTCTGGAGCGTATTTAATCGATTATGTAATCGATTAATACTTGGATTAATCGATTAATCCAGTCGCAAATCTATACGTAGCGTTTTTAATCGATTTGCAAGTAGATTAAATGCGTTAAACAGCGAAAAATGCAAGATTAATTCCAAATATGCCTATTTTACTATTTCTAATATTCCAAGATCTCTCCTAAGCTCAAAAAATCTATCCTTGGGCAAAGCTTTGGTGAAAATATCCGCTAATTGATGCTTAGAATCTATAAACTCCATTTCACAATCACCTTTTTGGACATGGTCTCTAATAAAATGATGCCTAATCTCTATATGCTTGGTTCTAGAATGCATGATGGGATTTTTGGTGAGTTTTATGGCACTGGTGTTATCACACTTAAGCGGAATATGATCCAAATGAATACCGTAGTCTTCTAATTGCTGTTTCATCCATAAGATCTGTGCACAACAACTACCCGCAGCAATATATTCAGCTTCAGTGGTTGACAAGGCTACACAGGCTTGTTTCTTAGAGTGCCAAGAGACTAAGGAGCTACCGAAAAAGTGACAGGTTCCACTGGTGCTTTTCCTATCTATTTTACAGCCTCCATAATCAGCATCAGAAAATCCTACAAGACTAGGTTCAATGCCTGAAGGATACCATAACCCAAAGGATGTTGTCCCCTTAAGATATTTAAAAATACGTTTTACAGCAGTGAGATGAGACTCCCTAGGGCTTGACTGAACCCTAGCACACACACATACACTTTGCATGATGTCAGGTCTACTAGCAGTGAGATATAATAAAGAGCCAATCATACCTCTGTATTTGGTCTGGATTACTTCTTTACCTGTCTCATCTTTGTCTAAGTAGCAGGATGTCCCCATGGGGGTTGATGCTTCTTTGGCATTGTCCATCTCAAACTTTTTAAGAATTTCCCTACAATACTTGGTTTGAGAGATAAAGGTTCCTTCCTCCATTTGTTTGATTTGAAGTCCGAGGAAGAAAGTAAGTTCTCCCATCATTGACATCTCAAATTCTCCCTGCATTGACTTAGCAAAATTCTCGCAGAGAGTTGCGTTAGATGAACCAAAAATAATGTCATCTACATATACTTGAACAAGTAGAAAATGTTTTCCATTCTGTTTAATAAATAAAGTTGAGTCAATTTTTCCTCTGTTGAAATCATATTCTACCAGAAAATTGCTCAGTCGTTCATACCAAGATCTAGGTGCCTGTTTTAAGCCATATAGTGCTTTCTTTAATTTGTAGATGTGATTTGGGTTTTTAAAATCTTCAAAACCAGGTGGTTGTTCAACAAATACATCTTCTATGATATAACCGTTTAGAAAAGCACTTTTAACATCCATTTGAAATAATTTAAATTTCATCATAGATGCATAAGCAAGAAGTAGGCGTATTGCCTCTAACCTGGCAACTGGAGCGTATGTCTCATCATAATCTATACCTTCTTCTTGACTATATCCTTTTGCGACAAGCCTAGCTTTATTCTTGGTTATGTTTCCTTCTTCATCCAGTTTGTTTCTGAACACCCATTTAGTTCCAATTACTTGATGAGTGTCTTTTCTGGGAATTAATTCCCATACTTGATTTCTTTCAAACTGGTTGAGTTCTTCTTGCATTGCGATACACCATTTTTCATCTTGAAGGGCTTCTTTAATGTTCTTTGGTTCAATCTGTGACACAAAAGCAACATTCATACAATAATTTGCAGTATTACTTCTTGTGTTTACCCCTTGTGTGATATCGCTAATTATGTTGTCCAAAGATAATCCTCTAGGTGGTTGCCATATTTTATTTAAATCTTCATCTTGAGGATCGTCATTCTTCTTTTCTTCATTTGTCTCCTTTGATGAATTTTCACTTGTTCCTACATCAGATTCTTCTGACTCAAGAGGTTTTGCCTCAAGGTCCACAATTTCATCAAAAGTAACATGTATGGATTCTTCTATTGTGAGCAGATTTCTATTAAAGACTCTATATGCTTTGCTTGTTAAAGAATATCCAAGAAAAATTCCTTCATCAGCTTTTGAATCAAATATTCCCAAATTCTGTTTTCCATTGTTTAAAACATAGCATTTGCATCCAAAAATTTTTAAATGGGAAACATTTGGTTTTCTATTTTTGAAAAGTTCATAAGGAGTACGTTTTAAAATAGGGCGAATTAACATTCTGTTTAAAACATAGCAAGCAGTACTTACAGCATCAGCCCAAAATTGCTTAGGAACATTATTTTCATTTAACATAGTACGAGCAAGTTCCTCTAAAGATCTATTCTTTCTTTCTACTACACCATTCTGTTGGGGAGTTCTAGGTGAAGAAAAGTTATGAGAAACACCATGTTCTTCACAAAAATTTTCAAATAATTCATTTTGAAATTCACCACCATGGTCACTTCTAATAGCTTTTATTCTTAAATCCTTTTCATTTTGAATTAAGATAGCAAACTTTTTAAATTCTTTAAAAGCTTCACTCTTAAGAGTGAGAAACAGTGTCCAGGTATATCTTGAAAAATCATCAACAATAACTAAAGCATAATAGTTTCCACCAAAACTTTTTATCCTTGAAGGACCAAATAAATCCAAGTGTAACAGTTCCAAAGGTTTTAAAGTAGAAACAATATTTTTTGAATGAAAGGAATTTTTAACTTGTTTCCCCTTTTGACATGCATCACATAATTTATCTTTTACAAACTTTAATTTTGGTAAACCAATTACTAGTTCTCTAGATACTAGTTTGTTAAGTTGTTGCATATGTATATGAGCAGCACGCCTGTGCCATAACCATGGGTTTTCCTCTTTAACAACTAAACATGAAATATTTTTATTTAATACATTTTCTAAATCAATTAAATAAATATTGTTATGTCTAACTCCTTTTAAAGCAATTTCAGAAGAATCACTCTTAAAAATAGTGCAAGAATTCTTCTCAAAGGTTAACTTGAATCCTTTGTCGCATAGTTGACTTATGCTAATTAAGTTATGCCTTAGTCCTTCTACATATAGCACGTCTTTGATCATCAAGGTGTCTTTGCTTCCTATATCCCATTTTCCAAGAATTCTTCCTTTGTTGTTGTCACCATAGGTAACAAAGCCTTGTTCCTTTTCTTTAAAGTTTGTAAATTTCGTTATGTCTCCTGTCATGTGTTTTGAGCAACCACTATCGAGACACCACATGACTTTTCTTGATTTTTGTAATACCTGCAAAAGAAAGGAACAAACAAGCTATTTTAGGTACCCAACTTCTTTGTATGGGTCCTTTTGGGTTAGATTCAAATTATTTAGCAACCCAAACATATCTACCACTTAGAACACCATAATGCTTAATTTTACATTTATTTGAAGTATGACCCTTTTTCATACAATAAAAGCATGATACAACGTTTGTGTTCCCATGAGTTGTTCCTTTTTCTACCCATATTCTACGGGTTCTATTATTCTGTTTGTTTTTAATTTTAGGAACATACTCATTTTTAACAACCTTATTTTCATTATTTTTGCTACATTCTCCTAAGGTTGTTTGTTCAGAAAAATATTTGAATTATATGCAAGACTCACATTCATTATTAGCAACATATTTTTCTTTTTCATAATATAACACTTTACTTTTCAAATTCCTGATTTCTTCTGCTTGATATAAAAATTTATTTTTCAAACTTCTGTTTTCTTCAGATGAATTTGAAAATTCAGTTTTCAAGGCATCATTTAATTTAGTGAGATTTTCAGAAGTAAACTTCAAATTTTTATTTTCTTCAAGAAGGTTGTCAAATTCAGATTTTAAATTTTTAAAATCCTTTTTCAGCTTTTTATGAGAAATATTTAATTTTTCAGATTCAATTAACAATGCAGCATATGTTTCATGCAATTCATCTTCATCAACTTGACTATTGTTATCAGAATAATGTGAGCTACTTACCTGGCTGACATTATCATCATCTGCCATTAGACAGATGTTTGCTTCTTCATCTGACTCGCTTGAATCTGAGATGGACTCATTATCGTCTTCCCATGCAATGTATGCTTTCTTTTTCTTGAAGAATCTTTTCTCCTTTTTGTCTTCACCTTTCTTTTGATTTGGGCAGTCTGCCTTTAGATGCCCTTTTTCCCCACAGCCATAGCATCGGTAATTTGAGGAAGATGCTTGATTATCTTTCTTTTCGTATCTAAACCTTCCTCTACCTTTAGACTTCATGAATTTGTTTAATCTTTTGATCACTAGGCTTAGGTTTTCCTCTTCGTCTGAATCTTCATCTTCCGATTTAGCTTTGCTTCTTTCAACTTCTGATTTTAAAGCCAAACTCTTCTTGTTGGTTTTGGCTTTTGCTTCTTCTTCATCAAGTCTTCCAAGATCTAATTCATGTTCCCTCAACTTTCCAAATAATGTCGCCATAGTCATGGTGTTGAGGTTTTGTGACTCCGAGATTGCAGTCACCTTAGGTTGCCACGACCTGTCTAAAGACTTCAAGATTTTAATGTTTAGTTCATCAGTATCAAATGACTTACCTAGTCCAATGAGATGATTGACAATGTTGGTGAAGCGTTTTTGAACGTCAGAAATTGTTTCTCCTTGCTTCATCCAGAACATTTCATACTCTTGAATTAGGGAGTTCTTTCTTGCCCTCTTTACGTCATCTGTTCCTCCATGTGTTACTCTGAGCACGTCCCACATTTCTTGAGCAGTTTTGCAGACAGAAACCCTGTAGAACTCATCAACGGTCAATGCTGATGCAATAATATTCCGAGCTTTTACGTCATTTTGAAATCTTTTCTTTTCTTCAATGGTCCATTGACCACGGGGCTTTGGTTCCTGTATATTGTTAGTAGGAACAGAAGAACCAGATGCAATAACATCCCAAATTTCACAATCAATAGATTCAATAAATATTTGCATCCTTACCTTCCAGAATGCATAGTTCTCACCTGTGAATAGTGGGGGTCTATTGATTGATGCACCCTCTGCAAAGGTTTGATGTGATCCTGCCATTTGAATGACTATCAAAGCAAGCTCTGATGCCAATTGTTAGAATTGCTGCAGCGGAATTATTAGCGTGATAACAAACCAAGAGGGGGGGGTTGAATTGGTTATATTCTTTTATTATGCCTTTTTATATTTTTCTCTTAATTCTTTCTTACTAAGCAGATGATTAAAAATAAATAACAGAGTAAGGGAAAGAGAAAAATTGCACAGGTGATTTTATCCTGGTTCAGATCACTAGGATCCTACGTCCAGTCGCTTATCTCAAACAAGATAAACCTTTTTCACTATCACAAAACAGTTACAAATATTAGTCACACAGAAAAATAATTTGTAACAGTTTAGAAATTACCACCTCTCTTGAAACCACAAGAGATGAACTTACACCTCCTTTGAATCTTCACAAAGGATGACCACCTCCTTCGAATGCTTCACGAAGGATGATTCTCTTCCAAACACTTCCTCATACACACCAAGGATGAACCAACTATTCCTCTGTCACCGCAATACCACTTCAAGACTTTCCAGACAAGAGTTTCCTTAGCTTCAGCAAATTCACAGAGTTCTCAAAAGAGTTCAGAGTACTAGAGCACAAGGGAAGAGTTGTTTTTACAGAGAACAAGTGAGCCAATTTATAGACTCAGCCTAATACCCTTCCATTCTTCGAAAACGGGCCATCTAACGCATTTAATCGATTAACACAAGTATTAATCGATTAAAATGAGTACAACGGCTAGTTTTTCAAATCTGAAATCCCCAACGGCTAGTGTTAATCGATTATTCTCAGGATTAATCGATTAACTAATCGATTATTATAAGCTTTAATCGATTACTACAGTGGAGCTTGGGTTTTCAGAGCCAGCCTCAGTTTTAATCGATTAAAACTGGGTTTAATCGATTAAAACAGAATTTGGACGATTCTCAACAACATTTAAATGTAAATTACATGAATCAGTCCTAATACATCTGTGAGCACTACTTCATCACTTAGATTATTACAAAAGCTTTATAACAATACATAAATCTTAAATTTGTCTTGACTTTTGCAACTCTGTTCATCATCAAAACTCCATAGTTGATTTTTGCCAACAGATGAAGTTGAGGAAGTGGCCGAAGTGGACGAAGTGAAGGTAGTGGACGACGTGGAAGAAGTGGAGGATGTCGAGGAAGTGGAGGAAGTGAAGAAAGTGGAGGAAGTGGAGGAAGTTGACGAAGTGGACGAAGTAGACGAAGTGGAGGAAGTGGAGGAGGTGGAAGAGGTAGAGGAAGTGGACGAAGTCTACGAAGTCGATGAAGTGGAGGAAGTGGAGGAAGTGGACGAATTGGACAAAGTGGATGAAGTGGATGAAGTCGAGGAAGTTGGCGAAGTGGACGAGGTGGAGGAATTGGAGGAAGTGGACAAAGTGGACGAAGTGGAAGAAGTGGACGAAGTGGAGGAAGCATACGAAGTGGACGAAGTGGACGAAGTAGACGAAAAGGACAAAGCTGACGAAGTGGAGGAACTAGACGAAGTGGACGAAGAGGAGAAGTGGAGGAAGTGAAGAAAGTGGAGGAAGTGGAGGAAATGGACGAAGTGGAGGAAGTGTAGGAAGTGGATGAAGTAGGCGAAGTTGACGAAAAGCAAGAAGTTGACGAAGTGGAGGAAATGGAGGAAGTTGATGAAGTGGACGAAGGGGACGAAGTAGACGAAGTGGAGGAAGTGGATGAAGTTTACGAAGTTGAAGAAGTGGAAGAAGTGGAGGGAGGAAGTGGAGGAAGTTGACGAAGTGGCCGAAGTGGAGGAAGTGGATGAAGTGGACGAAGTTGACGAAGTGGAGGAAGTGGATGAAGTTGACGAAGTGGCCGAAGTGGAGATAGTGGACGAAGTCGAGGAAGTGAACGAAGTGGACGACGTGGAAGAAATAGCGGATGTGGACAAAGTGGAGGAAGTGGACGAAGTGGACGAAGTGGACGAAGTTCACGAAGTTGAGGAAGTTGAAGAAGTGAAGGAAGTGGAGGAAGTGGACGAAGATGACGAAGTTGAAGAAGTGGAGGAAGTGGACAAAGTTGTCGAAGTGCACGAAGTTGACGAAGTGGACGAAGTGGAGGAAGTGGACGAAGTAAACAAAGTGGAGGAAGTGGATGAAGTTGACGAAGTGGCCGAAGTGGACGAAGTGGAGGTAGTGGACGAAGTGGACGACGTGGAAGAAGTGGAGGATGTCGAGGAAGTGGAGGAAGTGAAGGAAGTGGAGGAAGTTGACGAAGTGGACGGAGTAGACGAACTGGAGGAAGTGGAGGAAATGGAGGAGGTGGAAGAGGTAGAGGAAGTGGACGAAGTCTACGAAGTCGATGAAGTGGAGGAAGTGGAGGAAGTGGGGGAAGTTGACGAATTGGACAAAGTGGATGAAGTGGATGAAGTCGAAGAAGTTGGCGAAGTGGACGAGGTGGAGGAATTGGAGGAAGTGGAGGAAGTGGAAGAAGTGGAGGAAGTGGAGGAAGCATACGAAGTGGACGAAGTAGACGAAAAGGACAAAGCTGATGAAGTGGACGACAAGGACGACGTGGACGAAGTGGAGGAAGCGGAGGAAGTGGAGGAAGTGAAGAAAGTGGAGGAAGTGGACGAACATGACGAAGTTGAAGAAGTGGAAGAAGTAGACGAAGTCGAGGAACTGGACGAAGTGGAGGAAGTGTAGGAATTGGACGAAGTGGAGGAAGTGGGCGAAGTGGACGAAGTTGACGAAGTGGAGGAAGTGGAGGGAGTGGACGAAGTGGAATAAGAGGAAGAAGTGGTGGAAGTGGAGGAAGTTGACGAAGTGGGCGAAGTGGAGGAAATGGTGGAAGTGGTGGAAGTGGAGGAAGTGGAGGTGATGAGTCAATATTTTCTCAATTTCACTTAGCTTATTGTACCGAATTTAATTAGGGAATTGTGCTTAAATGTCCAGTATTTTCCCATTTTTCCTAATTGTGCTTAATTTGATCAGAAATTCTTATTTTAATTAATTTGAATTATTTGAGCTAATTATTTGCATTATTAATTGTAGGGAAATTGTTGGATAAATTTTGGAACATTTGGAGGTCAAAAGAAAGATGCCACATCAAATATATTTTAAAATAAAAAGAAAGAGAGGTGTGGGTTTCAATTTTTGATGCACATGGGAGTGGTGTATGCATTGGAGAAAGGGTGTGACACGCAGCAAGCATCCAGCACATCACGGTTCCATTTTGGAAGTGCATACAGCAAAGCAAAGGGCTGTTGGTGGGCTTCACGTAGCATAGTGATGAACCAATATTTTCCTCACTTCACTTAGTTTAATGTGCTAGAATTAGTCGGGGAATTATGCTTAAACGTCCGGTATTTTCCTGTTTTTCCTAATTGTGCTTAATTTGATCGGAAATTCTTATTTTAACTAATTTGAATTATCTGAGCTTATTATTTTGCATTATTAATTACGGGAAAATTTTGGATAACTTTTTGGGACATTAGAAAGCTAAATGAGAAATGGAAATTGAGCCAATGCATCTTAGCCATTTTTATTTTCGCTGGCTGCCGCATGAATGTTGTGTCAACTTGTGTGTCTTCGTTTGAGTTCAATTCTTATCCGTTTTCCATGCAATTTTTTTTCACAGTTTCGTCTGGATGTCTATTTTAACATATAGTTTTTACTTTGTTCAAATTCATTCTGTGCTGTTCCCAGTATTTATTTTACTCTCATATGTCAGTCCAGTGATTACTGCTGTTTTAGTGATTTCTAATCTGTTGCATTGTTTGCTTGCTGTTTAGTAATTGTGGTGGCTGGAATTGATCATTGGATGATGCTAAGACCTCCCAACACTCTTAAGCAAGTCCTTCAATTCTTGAATTTTAAGAAGCAAAATGGAGGGGACCACGTTGAAATGAAGCTCACGGTTTTATAGCTGGAAGATAACAAGTGTGCGACATTTTCTAAGTAAATGTCACGGTCATTGCTTGGATTAAGTAAATCAATTGGAATGATGGAGGGGGCCACCATTTGTAAACACCTCACGGTGAAATTCATTTTGGCAAGAAGCATATGTAACAAAAAGAGGGGGGCCACCACTTGAAAAAGCTCACGGGCACTTTGGCTTGAAAAGAGATGTGCAGATTTGGTGATGTGCTCTTCTACTCCACACAAGCTTTTGGTTTTGGACATTCATTTAGAGGAGAAGCTTTTGGATTCTGATCTCCATTTGGAGAAACTCACGGCCATGCAGAGGAGGTGCTCACGGTGCAACACCTTGAAGAAGAAGAAGTCCAGCAATTTGGAGCTGCCACCATTCACGTTTTCTTTGAGAAACATCCAGCTGCACACGGCCCATTCATTCTGCATTCACATGTCCAAGAAGAATCCAGCAGCTGGTCAAAGAAAAGAAGAAGGAGAAGCTAACGTTGAAAGAAGGAAGAGGGGTGGTGTGCACGGTCTTATTTCAGCTGGAAAAAGAGCAGCCGCCACCCTTGAAAGCATCATCATCTTCACTTAGAAAAAGAGGCACTGGAAAAATGAAGGGTTACGGTTGAGCTGGAGGTTCTGCACACTACTCTTTTGGTTGGAAGGCAAGGAGTGGAGAAGAAGTTCAGCTGCCACCGAGGAGAGTTCTTGGTTGAGTTTAGTGAGCAAGGTGGCCAGCAGAGAATGGAGTTTAGCTTCAATAGGTTTTGTTTGTCTTACTCTTAATGCTTGAACCAAGAGTGAATTTATTGTTCTAAATATGTGGAAGTAAACGTACCCTTCCCTCTTTGTTGTTAACGTGTTTATGTAGTGCCATTTCCACTAGAATTTGCAATTGAATGCTTAGTTTACTTGTTGCATTTTCATTTTATTCCATGAACTCTGTCACTTCTACACGGCTGCACTTAATAATGGTTGTAGTGAAAAGAATATGATAAATGATTAATTGCTTTTAGAGAGGAATAAGTCTTGGAAATGATGAGTGTAGTAAGGTGACAGGGAGTGGTAATGAAAATCACATCATTGAATTAAAATTTAGAAAAAGGGATCATCTAGAAGTAGGACACATGTCACGGTGAATAAAAAAATGAAAGTGATTAAATGTGGTAGGTGTACGGTGATAGGTATAAGCAAAGGTCTTTTCAATTGCTTTTTGGTATTAGGTGGAGCATGTGGTGATTAAAATAACATAGATGTGGTAGTGCACCATTCACGTAAGGAAGAGCATTACCATTGTTTTAATATTGTGTTGGATGCAACTCATAGAATTGCCACGGCCAAGGAGTAACCAAAGGAAGCATTTGACCTGTTTTAATTTTCTTTGAAATGAGCACATGAAAGTGCACGGTCAAGGAGTTTTTTTTTTTTTTTTTTTTTAGAAGCATTTGCAAATTTTAAATTCTCTGGATAGATGTTTGGGCCACGGTTAATGCTAGAGAAGTTTATTTTCTTTTTTTTTTTTCGCCTTCAATTTTTTTTATATTATGTGTTGAAATGATTTTCTTCTTTTTGGTGGTGAATGTGTAGGATAGCTTACAACATTGTGCATTTAATGTTCTAGTTTAGATGTTTCATTTGAATATCTTTAATCGTATTCCGTTTTGTTTACTTTTAAGTTTTAATTCAGTTTAGTAAAAAAAAAATCGCAAACACTTTCAAACCCCCCACTACGTGTTGATCTAAGAGTGAACCCAAATTGATCCTTGAGAGACGACCTAGGAGTCACTTCCTAGTCTATACTGCATTCTTTTATGCACAACTTTTGTTGGGAGGTGCGACCCTCTCATCAAAATGGCGTCGTTGCCGGGGATCGAACGGTTCAGTCTTAGGTCTTTTGTTGTGTTAGTGTCTTTTGTTGTGTTAGTGTTGTGTTGTGTGATGTGTTTTAGGATGTTTAGTTAGTCTTGTTTAGGTTTACTTCTTTTATCGATTTTTGTGTTTTTAGATTTTTATCATTTTTTTGTATTTTGTGCATTTAGTTGTTGTTTCTGGAAGTTTCAAATTATGTAAATAATGGTTTTCCCCCATGTTATGTTTCTATATGTTTGGTTTAATCTTTGTTTGAAGTGGAAGTCCAGGTCTGAGACAGGTTTTGCACTACAATAGAGGAGATGCAGATTCTCAAGACTGGATATATGATCTGATCCAGAGTCTTCCCAAATTCCATGGGTTGGCACATGAAGATCCATACAGGCACCTCAAGGAGTTTTGTTTGGTGTGTTTGTCGATGAGGCCTCCTGGTGTTTCAAAGGAGACAGTGTTGATGAAAGTGTTTCCAATGTCCCTTCAAGGTGTAGCAAGAGACTGGTTCCTATACCAGTATCCTTTTGATAGTTGGCAGGAAACACAACAGAGATTCCTCAACAAGTTCTTTCCAGCAGCAAAGGTAATCAGCATTAGGAGGGAGATCACTACCATTGAGCAATTTCAAGAAGAAAGCCTGGCAGATTATTGGGAGAGGTTTAACAGGCTCTGCACAGCCTGTCCAAACCACCAAATTTCAGAGCATTTGCTCTTGATTTACTTTTATGAAGGGCTCCTGGACAATGAAAGGATATTAGTGGATGTAGCTGCTGGTGGATCTTTGATGGACAGAACTCCAACAGAGGCAAAGAAGTTGCTCTGCAAGCAGGCGGGTCAAAATCCAAGTGAGGTAGCAAAGGAAAAACCTGAGCATGTTTACTGTAAACTTGAAATCCCTACTCATGTATCTGAGGTTCAAGTAAATTTTAATGCTTTTGAATTGGTAAAACTTGAACCATTTAAGCCTGTTCTGGATTCTGATATTGATACACATGTGCACACTCATGTTGTGGATTCATTATTCCCTGTAGAGCACATTGACATACCTGATGTTCACTATCCTTGCACTGATCTTGATTTAAATGATAGCCTTGAGGATGCAGCTGATGAGTTGGAGATTGGTAAGAAAATTTTCAATGAGCAGAAACAGGTTTATTCTGAACTTGAGATTCCAAACACTTTACCTGATTTGCTTATGCATTCAAATGCCTGTGATTTGATGCACACTGATTCTATAGGATTCATGACTGATACTGATACATATTTGATTGACCATTCTAAAATTTTTGATTCGGTATCAGCCATTGAACCCATTGGTCTAAAGGTTGTTTTGAATGGACATGATTGCCGTGATGAAATTTTGAATGATAATAGCCTTGAACTGACCTTTGATTCTGTTGATGATGCATATATCAATATTGATTTTGAGGTAGAAACTGTGCAATCTGATAACTCTATAGAGTTAGGACTGAACTTTGATCTGACACAGTTCTCTGAGAACTTTGAATGTGATTGTGAATCTGGTTCTTGCCCGATTTGTATTGAAATTGATTATGTGTTACAGACAGATTCTAAGCGTAAAACAGATGCTATTAATTGTGAGTTTGATGACCATGCTGCAGGATTAAATGAGAATACAGGTGTTGACATTAAGGAAATCATGATTAATGAAGGAGAGTGTACTGCTACTTCTTTGACTGAGCCAGAGATCTCCATTCCGGTGTCACACACTGAACAACTGCCAGTGGAAGGAAAGCTACTGATGGAACAGTTTGCTGGGAGAAGAAAGAAGAAACATCTCGTTTTGGATGATATGGCAGTACTGATGAAGTTGTTCCTCCTCAAAACTTGTTTGCTGAACCCTAAGACGGAAGACATCTCCCTACAAGTCCAAAATTGGCAACTGCCACCATGATCAGGGGAGTTTTCCTTTTCTCTTCTCCTCCTTTCCCTACTTTTATTGCACTTGTCCATGATCTGTTGACTATTATGATTTCTGATCTTATGCTTATGACACATTGAGGACACTGTGTAGTTTAAGTGTGGTCTATTGGGGGAGATTTTTATTTTTTTTCTTCGTTAGTTTTTGTTTTCTTGGTTAAATTTTTTCTTTTCTAGGTTATTTTTGTCGTGTCTTGTGTACAGTTTTACATGTTTCTCTTCATTTCTGGACTGTGTTAAAGTTGTAGACTCGTCTTTCACTTCACTTGATTGATACTTATTGGTTTGAAATCCTTTGCTTTTCTTTGCTTGGGAAGATGATTATGATGTTTGAGAGGTTGAATTGATTGTGACACAAATGCCCTGTGTGAGAATTTGAGCCACTTTATGTTCTTTCTTGTGTGTGATATGTCTCTTGATTGCTTGCACATATGCCTTGGCTTGACTCTTGTTGATAATTCTTGATTGATATGCATGTTTGGAAGTGATGAAGGCAATTTTGTTCTTGAGCCTCTTTAGCCAAATAAGCTCACCTTGTTCTAATCCTTTGATAAACACTTTTGAGCCTATACTTTCCCCATTTCTTTGTTTTGAAGCTCATACACTAGTAGCCCTAAGTGAAACAAACCATGATTACCTTAACCTTAGGGAATTTTGGAGCTTTGGAAGTGTTTTGGGAACAAGTGTGGTCTCCTGGGGGTTTGTGATGAATTGGCTGGTTGGTTCCTTTTTTTTGTTTTGTGTTTGTAAATATGTTGTGTATCTTGTCTCTTCCAATTGTGTCCTAAAGAGTGAGAAAAGAAAAAAAAAAGAGACAGGATGAAAAAAAAAATGATTAGAAAAATGAGAAAAAAAAATAATAAATTTGTGAATAATGGAGTCAAGAAGAGGATTGAATTAGAGGTTTTGGGTGTGATTTGACTGTGTTTACACTTGTTCCCCATTGCTCCTCTATTTCTTTTGGTTTGTAGCTTCTCATCCATATTTATCCTCCCTTGTCCTTGGCCCCATTTCACCCATAAAAGACCTTTTGATTTGAACATGCATATGTTTTGAGTGTTGATATTAGAGGTTTGCCAAGTCTGTTGTTGTTCGCTTTCTTGAGTGCATTGAGTTGAAATTCTTTACCTTATACACTTGAGAGAAACACTGATAGTGCATCTGTGAGTTTTTGTTGCTTTTGATTCACCTCTTGAGTTGATTGATCATTTTTCCATGTCTTGAATTGCTTGGATGATTTCACGAGTATCTGCTTTCCCTGATTGATTCTGTGTTGGATATTGTCTACTTCCTTTCTTTGTCCAGATTTCTTGAGGAATGTGTAATTCTGTTTGTTTCCTTGTGAGTCTTTATTTTTTGTGTGTCGACGTTGTGTCACCTTCTTAAAAGTCCTTTGAACTATTCCCTGATTTGCGTCTTGATTTTGCCCAGGAGTGCAAAAGACTAAGTGTGGTCTATTTTGATGAACCAATATTTTCCTCACTTCACTTAGTTTAATGTGCTAGAATTAGTCGGGGAATTATGCTTAAACGTCCGGTATTTTCCTGTTTTTCCTAATTGTGCTTAATTTGATCGGAAATTCTTATTTTAACTAATTTGAATTATCTGAGCTTATTATTTTGCATTATTAATTACGGGAAAATTTTGGATAACTTTTTGGGACATTAGAAAGCTAAATGAGAAATGGAAATTGAGCCAATGCATCTTAGCCATTTTTATTTTCGCTGGCTGCCGCGTGAATGTTGTGTCAACTTGTGTGTCTTCGTTTGAGTTCAATTCTTATCCGTTTTCCATGCAATTTTTTTTCATAGTTTCGTCTGGATGTCTATTTTAACATATAGTTTTTACTTTGTTCAAATTCATTCTGTGCTGTTCCCAGTATTTATTTTACTCTCATATGTCAGTCCAGTGATTACTGCTGTTTGAGTGATTTCTAATCTGTTGCATTGTTTGCTTGCTGTTTAGTAATTGTGGTGGCTGGAATTGATCATTGGATGATGCTAAGACCTTCCAACACTCTTAAGCAAGTTCTTCAATTCTTGAATTTTAAGAAGCAAAATGGAGGGGACCACATTGAAATGAAGCTCACGGTTTTATAACTGGAAGATAACAATTTTCTAAGTAAATGTCACGGTCATTGCTTGGATTCTTTTAAGAAGTAAATCAATTGGAATGATGGAGGGGCCACCATTTGTAAACACCTCACGGTGAAATTCATTTTGGCAAGAAGCATATGTAACAAAAAGAGGGGGGCCACCACTTGAAAAGCTCACGGGCACTTTGGCTTGAAAAGAGATGTGCAGATTTGGTGATGTGCTCTTCTACTCCACACAAGCTTTTGGTTTTGGACATTCATTTAGAGGAGAAGCTTTTGGATTCTGATCTCCATTTGGAGAAACTCACGGCCATGCAGAGGAGGTGCTCACGGTGCAACACCTTGAAGAAGAAGAAGTCCAGCAATTTGGAGCTGCCACCATTCACGTTTTCTTTGAGAAACATCCAGCTGCACACGGCCCATTCATTCTGCATTCACATGTCCAAGAAGAATCCAGCAGCTGGTCAAAGAAAAGAAGAAGGAGAAGCTAACGTTGAAAGAAGGAAGAGGGGTGGTGTGCACGGTCTTATTTCAGCTGGAAAAAGAGCAGCCGCCACCCTTGAAAGCATCATCACTTCACTTAGAAAAAGAGGCACTGGAAAAATGAAGGGTTACGGTTGAGCTGGAGGTTCTGCACACTACTCTTTTGGTTGGAAGGCAAGGAGTGGAGAAGAAGTTCAGCTGCCACCGAGGAGAGTTCTTGGTTGAGTTTAGTGAGCAAGGTGGCCAGCAGAGAATGGAGTTTAGCTTCAATAGGTTTTGTTTGTCTTACTCTTAATGCTTGAACCAAGAGTGAATTTATTGTTCTAAATATGTGGAAGTAAACGTACCCTTCCCTCTTTGTTGTTAACGTGTTTATGTAGTGCCATTTCCACTAGAATTTGCAATTGAATGCTTAGTTTACTTGTTGCATTTTCATTTTATTCCATGAACTCTGTCACTTACACGGCTGCACTTAATAATGGTTGTAGTGAAAAGAATATGATAAATGATTAATTGCTTTTAGAGAGGAATAAGTCTTGGAAATGATGAGTGTAGTAAGGTGACAGGGAGTGGTAATGAAAATCACATCATTGAATTAAAATTTAGAAAAAGGGATCATCTAGAAGTAGGACACATGTCACGGTGAATAAAAAAATGAAAGTGATTAAATGTGGTAGGTGTACGGTGATAGGTATAAGCAAAGGTCTTTTCAATTGCTTTTTGGTATTAGGTGGAGCATGTGGTGATTAAAATAACATAGATGTGGTAGTGCACCATTAAGGAAGAGCATTACCATTGTTTTAATATTGTGTTGGATGCAACTCATAGAATTGCCACGGCCAAGGAGTAACCAAAGGAAGCATTTGACCTGTTTTAATTTTCTTTGAAATGAACACATGAAAGTGCACGGTCAAGAAGTTTTTTTTTTTTTTTTAGAAGCATTTGCAAATTTTAAATTCTCTGGATAGATGTTTGGGCCACGGTTAATGCTAGAGAAGTTTATTTTCTTTTTTTTTTTTTCGCCTTAATTTTTTTTATATTATGTGTTGAAATGATTTTCTTTTTTTTGGTGGTGAATGTGTAGGATAGCTTACAACATTGTGCATTTAATGTTCTAGTTTAGATGTTTCATTTGAATATCTTTAATTGTATTCCGTTTTGTTTACTTTTAAGTTTTAATTCAGTTTAGTAAAAAAAAAATCGCAAACACTTTCAAACCCCCCACTACGTGTTGATCTAAGAGTGAACCCAAATTGGTCCTTGAGAGACGACCTAGGAGTCACTTCCTAGTCTATACTGCATTCTTTTATGCACAACTTTTGTTGGGAGGTGCGACCCTCTCACCACATTTCTAGAAATGTGATGGCAGAGAGATCTTGGTCCAGCACAGCAGTAGCAGCTTGGAGGTGCACGAAGAAGCTAAAAGCCCACACCTGGAAGCACACACGGAAGACGTCCAGCTTGGATGAAAGCCACGTCCCAGCAGCGTTGTGTCCAGAGGAGAGAAGCACCAGGAACAACAACTTTTGTTCTTCAATCATCACGGTTTGCACCCATTTATTCCTTCACCACGCTCCAGCATCACCACGGCCCAACAATATAGAAGCGTCCAGGAGCTTCCTCTCGGTCCAGTAGCAGCATGCGGTGGAGGAAGGGTCCAGCAAAGCAACGTTGTGCGTTGTGTCGAGCAATTGGAGAAGCAAGCCCACATCTGGAAGCACACACGGACATCATTCCAGCCAGCAAACACGGGTTACATCCACATGGCTCAGAGAATTCCACAATCACGCACACAGCTTCAACACACTCCACGGCCCTTGAGAGCTGATTCTATCCAGCAAGCGGTGCAGGGAAAAATGGGCTGCACGGAGATGAGGGAAGTCCACGCTCACGGTCCAGTACAAACAGCTTCATGCAGAGATTGGGAAGAAGCAGGAGGTGCAGCCCATGAGCACACTTGCAGCTGGTCCAGCAAGCTTGGGAAGTCCAGCAGCTTTCATGGGAAGCAGGGGGTGTGCATAGCAACTTGGAGAGCTGCACACGTCCCATTCAACACACCCAGTAAATTCAAAAGGGAGAAGGAGGTGTGAGCATCCATTAGGCTTTCACTCCAGCACAGTTATGGCCCAAAGCAGAAGTGAAGAGAGATGTTGAGGTGGCAAAAGAAAAGAATCCAACAGCTTGGAGAAGAGGGCACACGGTCCAGCAAGCACACGCCAATTTTTCACGCTCTCAGCCTTCACACATCAACGCACGCGGGCAGCATTTTCCAGAGTTTGGAGGTGCACGAAGAAGCAGCCCAGTAGCACACATCCAAGGGTTTCACGGGAAAGTTGGTCCAGAGGAAGAGGAGAGAAGAGGGCATGCGTTTATTGGCTTTTAAAAAACACTGTTACGGAAAGGAGTTCCAGGGGGTAGTAGTATAAGGCAGTGAGTGAGGAAGCTCCAGCCGCCACTGGTTACTGTTTTATTTTCTCTTGGCCTTAGAACACTGTTTTTGAAAAGGGAGCAACGGCAGCTCGTGGAGGCACTGAGGACGCTGCTGAGCTGTGAGCACGGGGATTGAGCAGCTGTTACGACTGGAAGAAAATGGCACTTTCATTCTCGGTTTTCATTTTATTTAGAGAATAGGATGCGGTGATGGAGATTTTCTTTCTTTTAGAAAATAGTGTGGTTGACTTTTACTTTCTTTCTTGAAAAAAAAAAAGGGAAACATTGATTTATTTTGCTTTGGATGCTTTCTATTTTGATTATTCCAGCTTGGGGTAGCTTACTGGCTCAGTTATTTGCTTGCTTAGTCTATTTTATTTGCAGCCAAGTTTCATTCCGTCCAACAATTTGGTGATTCATTTGTTTTGGAGGATGCATGTGCTATTGAAAAGAGTGCTCGTTCATGGTTGAGAAGACAACACTGTCACGTCAAAGACTTTCTTTTCCTTTTAGAAACCAAATGGAGATACCCTTTTTTTTATATTTTTTCTAAAAAGCATTATTTAATCCAGCATGTGGGACCCTTTCTTGCTTGATTTTGTAGTGGTTTTGAGTAGAAGGGAGGACTTTCTCGGATGATAATAGCATGGTGTGAATTCTTTAATTAAAGAATGTAGTGTGGTCACGTGAATTGTAGCATTTGAAGATCACTTTGAATTTTTTTTATTTAGTGCTTGGAGAATAAATGGGTGCATGGATTTTACGGTTGCTGGAAGTGTTAGGAAGCATTTCACTTATTTTAATTTTCTTTGAATGGAACACATGGAAGTGTCACGGTCAAGAGGACTTTTAGAAGCATTTGCAATTTCAATTTTTTTTTGGTAGATGAATGGGTCACGGTAGAAAAGTTTTATTTTCTTTTATTTCTTTTGCATTAAAATATTTTATATTATATGATGAAATGATTTTCTTCTTTTTGGTGGTGAATGTGTAGGATAGATGACGATATTGTGCATTTAATGTTTTAGCTCAAGTGTTGCATTTTTACATCTTAAATTGTGTTTGGATATTTATCTGTTGTAGTTCCATTTTAATGCTTTCATTTATGTTCGATTGTGTTAAGTTTTCATTTAATTTAGTTTAATTGCATTCACAAAACACTTCCAAAAATCCCCCCCACTACGTGTTGATCTGAGACTGAACCCAATTTGGTCCTTGAGAGACGACATAGGAGTCACTTCCTAGTACTGTACTGCATTAATATCTGCAATCAACTTTTGTTGGGAGGTGCGACCCTCTCATCAAAATGGCGCCGTTGCCGGGGACCAATGGTTCGGTCTTAGGTTTTTGTTGTGTTTGTGTGTGTTGTGTTTTGTCTTGTGTTGTGATGTGATGTGATGTGATGTTCTGTTTTGTGTGTGCGTGTTGCATGTATAAATGTGTTGTGTTTTATTTGTTTCGTGATTTTTAGTATTCTTCTTTTTCCATGTCTACCTATTTTGATTTCGTGAATACTGCTTGTTTTGCTAGTGCCTCTGATTATGATTCTCCTTCTGCATGTTACTCTGATTGTAATTCATATTCTGTTGATGTCTATGTTGAGAACAATATGACTCATCCTCTAATTTCTGAGAGTGCTCTTTGTGAGCAGGTTTCACTTAAGGAGGATGATCTTCATTGCGATCTCACCCCTGGACTGATACATTTGCTGCCTAAGTTTCATGGTTTTGCAGGAGAATGCCCACACAGACATTTGGAGGAGCTCCACATCATGTGCTCTTCAATGAAGCCTCCAGATGTCCCTCTTGATTACATTTTCTTGAGCACATTTCCGCATTCATTACAAGGAGCAGCTAAGGATTGGAAAGACTCTCTTCCTCTGAGATCCGTTACCGATTGGGGATATCTTGAGCATCAGTTTCTGAGCAAATTTTCCCCTGTGCAATATGCTTACAGCAACGGTCTTGGATGGAATGACCCTACCTTGGGATGGTATGATGCTCCACAGCATCAATATCAAGAACCACCATTCCAGAGTACTTTTATGCCTCCACCAGTCCAACAATACGAGAGTCAGCAGTATAGTGCTCCTGCCGAAATAGCTCCTCAGCCTTCTACTTCTGAGCCTACATTGAAGGAGTTGTTGGAGCAGATGACCATGCAGAACCTTCAGTTTCAGCAAGAAATAGGAGCTGCCATTCAGAGTATGACTGATCAGATAGGGCAGATGGCCACTCAACTCACTGAGGAACAGTCTCAAAATTCAGAGTTACCATTTCAGACTGTTCAGATTCCAGATGATGATGATAGTGGCATCAACATAGAAGATGGGGAGAAGAGTCATGAGCTTACTACTGTGCCACCTACTTTCCCATCATCCTATGTCCCTACCCTTGCACCTGAGGATAGTGATGAGTATTTTGAGGAGCAGGCAGAAATAAGCAGTAATCCTGAACCAGGTAGACCACCTTCATCTTCCCACACTTTAGCAATCTTCAAGGAAGAGGAGGTAAGCATACCTCAATTTGATTATGTTGATGATTACGTTGTTGAGAGGTATGCTGATGATTGTATTGTTGATGAGTCTGTTTTTAATTCTTCCTCTCTGCATGATGAGAATCAATTTTTGATATCAAATTCGTATGTTTATTCTCCATGCACTGAACATGAATCTGAGTCTGTGGTTGATATTGTTTCTGAATTTGAAATTGATTCATGTTTCTGAGAGTTTATCTGTTGTTCAGCCTGTTACACTGGGATTAGGTGTTATACCCCTGTGTGTCAATTCTTTGGAGCCACAATGTACTAACCATGCTGCAGGAGGTACATATGAATTTGACCAACATGCACCCCCAGTGGAAGACAAGGGTGCTTACATACACAATAGTTTGAAGATCAATGGGCACCTGCTGAACCTGCTCATCAACAATCTTTGCTTCTTAGATCCAGCTGTGGATGATATCTCCCTGCTAGATCAAATCTGGAGGATGAAGCAATTCTTTCTCAAAACTTCCTTGCTGGATACTGTGGTGGAAGACATCTCCCTGAAAGTCCAAAATTGGCAAAGTTGAACAACTGGACAAAGTTGAAGAAGTGGAGGAAGTTGAAGAACTGGACAAAGTTGAAGAAGTGGAGGAAGTGGAGGAAATGGACAAAGTGGAAGGAGTGGAGGAAGTGGTGGAAGTAGAGGGAGTTGAAGAAGTGGAGGAAGTGGACGTAGTGGAGGTAGTGGGCGTAGTTGACAAAGTGGAGGAAGTGGAGGAAGTTGACGAAGTGGAGGAAGTGGACAAAGTTGTCGAAGTGCACGAAGTTGACGAAGTGGACGAAGTGGAGGAAGTGGACGAAGTAAACAAAGTAGAGGAAGTGGAGGAAGTTGACGAAGTGGCCGAAGTGGACGAAGTGGAGGTAGTGGACGAAGTGGAGGAAGTGGACGACGTGGAAGAAGTGGAGGATGTCGAGGAAGTGGAGGAAGTGAAGGAAGTGGAGGAAGTTGACGAAGTGGAGGAAGTGGATGATTGTGAATAAGTGGAGGAAGTGGACGAAGTCGACGAAGGGGACGAAGGGGAAGAAGGGGACGAAGTGGAGGAAGTAGACGAAGTGGACGAAGTGGAGAAAGTGGAAAAAGTGGACGAAGTTGACGAAGTGGAGGAAGTGGTCGAAGTGGAGGAAATGGAGGAAATGGAGGAAGAGGAGGAAGTGGAGGAAGTGGACAAAGTGGGCGAAGTGGAGGAGTTTGAGGAAGTGGACAAAGTGGACGATATTGACGAAGCTGAGGAAGTGGAGGAAGTGGAGGAAGTGGAGGAAATGCAGGAAGTGGAGGAAGTGGACGAAGTGGTAGAGGTGGAGGAAGTGGAGGAAGTTGAGGAAGTGAAGGAAGTTGAGGAAGTGGTGGAAGTGCAGGAAGTGGACGAACTGGACGATGTTGACGAAGTGAAGGAAGTGGAGGAAGTGGAGGAAATGGAGGAAGTGGAGGAAGTGGTAGAAGTGGAGGAACTGGAGGAAGTGGAGGAACTTGAGGAAGTGAAGGAAGTTGAGGAAGTGGTGGAAGTGGACGAAGTGGACGAAGTGGAAGATGCTAAGTGCACGAATTGGATGAAGTGGACCATGTGGGCGAAGTGAGGAAGTGGAGGAAGTGGAAGGAAGTGGAGGAAGTTGAGGAAGTGGACAAACTAGATGAAGTTGAGGAAGTGGACGAAGTTGACGAAGTGGAGGAAGTGGAGGAGGAGGAGGAAGTGGAGGAAGTAGAGGAAGTGGAGGAAGTAGAGAAAGTGGAGGAAGTGGACGAAGTGGACGAAATTGACGAACTGGACGAAGTGGACGAAATGGACGAAGTGGACGAAGTTGAGGAAGTGGAGGAAGTGGAGGAAATGGAGGAGGTGGAGGAAGTGGTGGAAGTGGATGAAGTGGACGAAGTGGACGAAGCGGAGGAAGTGGAGGAATTTGAGGAAGTGGAGGAATTGGAGGAAATGAACGAAGTGGAGGATGTGGAGGAAGTGGATGAAGTGGACGATGTGGACAAAGTGAACGAAATGGAGGAAGTGGAGGAAGTGAAGGAAGTGGAGGAAGGGGAGGAAGTGGAGGAAGTGCTCGAAGTGGACGAAGTGGAAGAAGGGGACAAAGTGGAAGAAGTACACGAAGGGGAGAAAGTGGAGGAAGTGGATGAAGTGGAGGAAATGGTTGAAGTGGAGGAAATGGAGGAAGTGGAGGAAGTGGGCGAAGTGGAGGAGGTTGAGGAAGTGGAGGAAGTGGACGAACTGGACGAATTAGTCGAAGTGGACGATGCTGGCAAAGTGGACGATGTGGAGGAAGTGGACAAAGTGGACGAAGTGGAGGAAGTGGACGAAGTGGAAGAAGTGGAGGAAGTGGACGAAGTTGAGGAAGTGGATGAAGTGGAGAAAGTGGAGGAAGTGGAGGAAGTGGTCGATGTGGACGAAGTCTACGAAGTGAACGATGTTGACGAAGTGGACGAAGTGGAAGAGGTTGAGGAAGTGGAGGAAGTGGACGAAGTGGAGGAAGTGGAGGAAGTTGAGGAAGTGGTGGAAGTGGAGGAAGTGGTCAAAGTGGAAGATATGGACTAAGTGCACGAATTGGACGAAGTGGACCATGTGGACGAAGTGAGGAAGTGGAAGGAAGTGGAGGAAGTTGAAGAAGTGGAGGAAGTTGAGGAAGTGGACGAAGTGGATGAAGTTGAGGAAGTGGACGAAGTTGACGAAGTGGAGGAAGTGGAGGAGGAGGAGGAAGTGGAGGAAGTAGAGGAAGTAGAGGAAGTAGAGGAAGTGGAGGAAGTGGACGAAGTGGTCGAAGTGGACGAAATTGACGAACTGGATAAAGTGGACGAAATGGACGAAGTGGACGAAGTC
This sequence comes from Vigna nakashimae, assembly GCA_034642375.1. Classification (NCBI taxonomy): domain Eukaryota; kingdom Viridiplantae; phylum Streptophyta; class Magnoliopsida; order Fabales; family Fabaceae; genus Vigna; species Vigna nakashimae. The sequence continues at coordinate 36,697,573 of CM067765.1, forward strand.
TACGAAGTGGACGAAGTGGACGAAGTGGACGAAGTGGACGAAGTTGACGAAGTGGACGAAGTGGACGAAGTGGAGGAAGATGAGGAAGTGGAGGAAGTGGAGGAAATAGAGTAAGTGGAGAAAGTGGACGAAGTGGATGAAGTGGACGATGTGGACGAAGTGGACAAAATGGAGGAAGCGGAGGAAGAGAGGGAAGTGGAGGAAGGGGAGGAAGTGGAGGGAAGCGGTCGAAGTGAACGAAGTAGACAAAGTGGACGAAGTGGACGAAGTGGAGGAAGTGGTGAAAGTGGAGAAAGTGGACGAAGTGGACGAAGTTGACGAAGTGGAGGAAGTGGTCGAGGTGGAGGAAATCAAGGAAGTGGAGGAGGTGGAGGAAGTTGAGGAAGTTGAGGAAGTTGAGGAAGTGAAGGAAGTTGAGGAAGTGGTGGAAGTGGAGGAAGTGGACGAAGTGGAAGATGTGGACTAAGTGCACGAATTGGACGAAGTGGACCGTGTGCACGAAGTGAGGAAGTGGAGGAAGTGGAAGGAAGTGGAGGAAGTTGAAGAAGTAGAGGAAGTTGAGGAAGTGGACGAAGTGGATGAAGTTGAGGAAGTGGACGAAGTTGACGAAGTGGAGGAAGTGGAGTAGGAGAAGGGAGTGGAGGAAGTAGAGGAAGTGGAGGAAGTGGACGCAGTGGTCGAAGTGGACGAAATTGACGAACTGGACGAAGTGGACGAAATGGACGAAGTGGACGAAGTTGAGGAAGTGGAGGAAGTGGAGGAAATGGAGGAAGTGGAGAAAGTGGAGGAAGTGGAGGAAGTGGTCGAAGTGGTTGAAGTGGACAAAGTTGACGAGGTAAACGAAGTGGACGAAGTGCACGAAGTTGACGAAGTGGACGTAGTGGACGAAGTGGAGGAAGTGAAGGAAGTGGAGGAAGTTGAGAAAGTGGAGGAAGTGGAGGAAGTGGACGAAGTGGTCGAAGTGGACAAAGTGGACGAATTGGGCGAAGTGGAGGAAGTGGAGGAAGTGGAGGAAGTTGAGGAAGTGGAGGAAGTACAGGAAATGGAGGAACGATGTGGACGAAGTGGACAAGGTGGACGAAATGGAGGAAGTGGAGGAAGTGAAGGAAGTGGAAGAAGGGGAGGAAGTGGAGAAAGTGGTCGAAGTGGAAAAAGTGGACGAACTGCACGAAGTGGACAAAGTGGAAGAAGGGGACAAAGTGTAGGAAGTAGACGAAGTGGAGAAAGTGGAGGAAGTGGAGGAAGTGGACAAAGTGGAGGAAGTGGTCGAAGTGGAGGAAAAGGAGGAAGTGGAGAAAGTGGAGGAAGTGGGCGACGTGGAGGAGGTTGAGGAAGTGGAGGAAGTGGACGAACTGGACGAATTGGTCGAAGCGGACGATGTTGACGAAGTAGACGAAGTGGACGAAGTGGAGTATGTGGAGGAAGTGGACAAAGTGGAAGAAGTGGAGGAAGTGGAGGAAGTGGAAGAAGTGGAGGAAGTGGAGGAAGTTGAGGAAGTGGAGGAAGTGGAGGAAGTGGTTGAAGTGGACAAAGTCTACGAAGTGGACAAAGTCTACGAAGTGGACAAAGTCTACGAAGTGGACAAAGTCTACGAAGTGGACGAAGTTGATGAGGTGGACGAAGTGGAAGAGGTGGAGGAAGTGGAGGAAGTGGAAGAAATGGAGGAATTGGAGGAAGTGGAGGAAGTGGAGGAGGTGGAGGAAGTGGAGGAAGTGCAGAAAGTGGACGAAGTGGACGATGTGGACGAAGTGGACGAAATGGAAGAAATGGAGGAAGGGGAGGAAGTGGAGGAAGTGGTTGAAGTGGATGAAGTAGACGAAGTTGACGAATTTCACGAAGTGTACGAAGAGGAAGAAGGGGACGAAGTGGAGGAAGTAGACGAAGTGGAGAAAGTGGAGAAAGTGGACGAAGTTGACGAAGTGGAGGAAGTGGTCGAAGTGGAGGAAATGAAGGAAGTGGAGGAAGAGGAGGAAGTGGAGGAAGTGGAGGAAGTGGGCGAAGTGGTAGAAGTGGAGGAACTGGAGGAAGTGGAGGAAGTTGAGGAAGTGAAGGAAGTTGAGGAAGTGGTGGAAGTGGAGGAAGTGGACGAAGTGGAAGATGTGGACTAAGTGCACGAATTGGACGAAGTGGACCATGTGGACGAGGTGAGAAAGTGGAGGAAGTGGAAGGAAGTGGAGGAAGTTGAAGAGGTGGAGGAAGTTGAGGAAGTGGACGAAGTGGATGAAGTGGTCGAAGTGGAGGAAGTGGTCGAAGTAGACGAAGTGGACGAAGTGGAGAAAGTGGCGAAAGTGGACGAAGTGGACGAAGTGGAGGAAGTGGTCGAAGTGGAGGAAATGAAGGAAGTGGAGGAAGAGGTGGAAGTGGAGGAAGTGGAGGAAGTGGGCGAAGTCGTAGAAGTGGAGGAACTGGAGGAAGTTGAGGAAGTGAAGGAAGTTGAGGAAGTGGTGGAAGTGGACGAAGTGGAAGATGTGGACTAAGTGCACGAATTGGACGAAGTGGACCATGTGAACGAAGTAAGGAAGTAGGGGAAGTGGAAGGAAGTGGAGGAAGTTGAAGAAGTGGAGGAAGTTGAGGAAGTGGACGAAGTGGACGAAGTGGACGAAGTTGAGGAAGTGGAGGAAGTGGAGGAAGATGAGGAAGTGGAGGAAGTGGAGGAAATAGAGGAAGTGGAGAAAATGGACGATGTGGGCGAAGTGGACGAAGTGGACAAAATGGAGGAAGTTGAGGAAGTGAAGGAAGTTGAGGAAGTGGTGGAAGTGGAGGAAATGGACGAAGTGGAAGATGTGGACTAAGTGCACGAATTGGACGAAGTGGACCACATGGACGAAGTGATGAAATGGAGGTTGTGGATGGAAGTGGAGGAAGTTGAAGAAGTGGATGAAGTTGAGGAAGTGGACGAAGTGGATGAAGTTGATGAAGTGGACGAAGTTGACGAAGTGGAGGAAGTGGAGGAGGAGGAGCAAGTGGAGGAAGTAGAGGAAGTGGAGGAAGTGGACGAGGTGGTCGAAGTAGACGAAATTGACGAAGTGGACGAAATGGACGAAGTGGACGAAGTTGAGGAAGTGGAGGAAGTGGAGGAAATGGAGGAAGTGGAGGAAGTGGAGGAAGTGGAGGAGGTGGTCGAAGTGGTTGAAGTGGACAAAGTTGACGAGGTAGACGAAGTGGACAAAGTGAACGAAGTGCACGAAGTTGACGAAGTGGACGTAGTGGACGAAGTGTAAGGAGTGGAGGAAGTGGAGAAAGTTGAGCAAGTGGAGGAAGGGGACGAAGTGGTCGAAGTGGACAAAGTGGACGAAGTGGGCGAAGTGGACGAAGTGGAGGAAGTGGAGAAAGTGGAGGAAGTTGAGCAAGTGGAGGAAGTAGAGGAAATGGAGGAAGTGGAGGAAGTGTAGGAAATGGACGAAGTGGACGATGTGGACGAAGTGGACAAAGTGGACGAAATGGAAGAAGTGGAGGAAGTGAAGGAAGTGAAGGAAGTGGAAGAAGGGGAGGAAGTGGAGAAAGTGGTCGAAGAGGAAAAAGTGGACGAAGTGGACGAACTGCACGAAGTGGACGAACTGGAAGAAGGGGACAAAGTGGAGGAAGTAGACGAAGTGGAGAAAGTGGAGGAAGTGGACGAAGTGGACAAAGTGGAGGAAGTGGTCGAAGTGGAGGAAATGGTGGAAGTGGAGGAAGTGGTCGAAGTGGAGGAGGTTGAGGAAGTGCAGGAAGTGGACGAATTGGTCGAAGCGGACGATGTTGACGAAGTGGGCGAAGTGGAGGATGTGGAGGAAGTGGACAAAGTGGAAGAAGTGGAGGAAGTGGAAGAAGTGGAGGAAGTGGAGGAAGTTGACGAACTGGAGGAAGTGGAGGAAGTGGAGGAAGTGGTTGAAGAGGACAAAGTCTACGAAGTGGACGAAGTGGACGAAGTTGACGAGGTGGACGAAGTGGAAGAGGTGGAGGAAATGGAGGAAGTTGAGGAAGTGGAGGAATTGGAGGAAGTGGAGGAAGTGGAGGAGGTGGAGGAAGTGGAGGAAGTCCAGAAAGTGGACGAAGTGGACGAAATGGAAGAAATAGAGGAAGGGGAAGAAGTGGAGGAAGTGGTTGAAGTGGACGAAGTAGACGAAGTGGACGAATTTCACGAAGTGTACGATGTGGAAGAAGGGGACGAAGTGGAGGAAGTAGACGAAGAGGACGAAGTGGAGGAAGTGGAGAAGATGGAGAAAGTGGAGGAAGTGGTCGAAGTGGAGGAAATGGGGGAAGTGGAGGAAGTGGAGGAAGTGGAGGAAGTGGAGGAAGTGGGCAAAGTGGTAGAAGTGTATGAACTGGAGGAAGTGGACGAAGTTGAGGAAGTGAAGGAAGTTGAGGAAGAGGTGGAAGTGGAGGAAGTGAACGAAGTGGAAGATGTGGACTAAGTGCACGAAGTGGACCATGTTGACGAGGTAGACGAAGTGGACGAAGTGCACGAAGTTGACGAAGTGGACACAGTGGACGAAGTATAAGAAGTGGAGGAAGTGGAGGAAGTTGAGAAAGTGGACGAAGTGGACGAAGTGGTTGAAGTGGACAAAGTGGACGAAGTGGGTGAAGTGGACGAAGTGGAGGAAGTGGAGGGAGTGGAGGAAGTTGAGGAAGTGGAGGAAGTAGAGGAAATGGAGGAAGTGGAGGAAGTGTAGGAAATGGACGAAGTGGATGATGTGGACGAAGTGGACAAAGTGGACGAAATGGAGGAAGTGGAGGAAGTGAAGGAAGTGGAAGAAGGGGAGGAAGTGGAGAAAGTTGTCGAAAAGGAAAAAGTGGACGAAGTGGACGAACTGCACGAAGTGGAAGAAGGGGACAAAGTGGAGGAAGTAGACGAAGTGGAGAAAGTGGAGGAAGTAGACAAAGTGGATGAAGTTGAGGAAGTGGACGAAGTTGAGGAAGTGGAGGAAGTGGAGGAGGAGGAGGAAGTGGAGGAAGTGGAGGAAGTAGAGGAAGTGGAGGAAGTAGAGGAAGTGGAGGAAGTGGACGAAGTGGTCGAAGTGGACGAAATTGACGAACTGGACGAAATGGACGAAGTGGACAAATGGAGGAAGTGGTCGAATGGTCGAAGTGTACGAAGTTAACGAGGTAGACGAAGTGGACGAAGTGCACGAAGTTGACGAAGTGGACATAGCGGACGAAGTGTAAGAAGTGAAGGAAGTGGAGGAAGTTGAGCAAGTGGAGGAAGTGGAGGAAGTGGTCGAAGTGGACAAAGTGGACGAAGTGGAGGAAGTGGACGAAGTTGAGGAAGTGGAGGAAGTAGAGGAAATGGAGGAAGTGGAGGAAGTGTAGGAAATGGACGAAGTGGACGATGTGGACGAAGTGGACAAAGTGGAGGAAATGGAGGAAGTGGAGGAAGTGAAGGAAGTGGAAGAAGGGGAGGAAGTGGAGGAAGTGGTCGAAGTGGAAAAAGTGGACGAAGTGGATGAACTACACGAAGTGGACGAAGTGGAAGAAGGGGACAAAGTGGAGGAAGTAGACGAAGTGGAGGAAGTGGAGAAAGTGGAGGAAGTGGAGGAAGTGGACAAAGTGGAGGAAGTGGTCGAAGTGGAGGAAATGGAGGAAGTGGCGGAAGTGGAAGAAGTGGAGGAGGTTGAGGAGGTGGAGGAAGTGGACGAACTGGACGAATTGGTCGAAGCGGACGATGTTGACGAAGTGGACGAAGTTGAGGATGTGGAGGAAGTGGACAAAGTGGAGGAAGTGGAGGAAGTGGAAGAAGTGGAGGAAGTGGAGGAAGTTGAGGAAGTGGAGGAAGTGGAGGAAGTGGTTGAAGTGGACAAAGTCTACGAAGTGGACGAAGTGGACGAAGTTGACGAGGTGGAGGAAGTGGAAGAGGTGGAGGAAGTGGAGGAAGTGGAGGAAATGGAGGAATTGGAGGAAGTGGAGGAAGTGGAGGAGGTGGAGGAAGTGGAGGAAGTGCAGAAAGTGGACGATGTGGACGAAGTGGACGAACTGCACGAATTGTACGAAGTGGACGAAATGGACGAAGTAGACGAAGTGGACGAACTGCACGAAGTGTACGAAGTGGAAGAAGGGGACGACGTGGAGGAAGTAGACGAAGTGGACGAAGTGGACGAAACGGAGAAGGTGGAGAAAGTGGAGGAAGTGGTCGAAGTGGAAGAAATGGGGGAAGTGGAGGAAGTGGATGAAGTGGAGGAGTTTGGGGAAGCGGAGGAAGTGGACGAAGTGGTCGAGGTGGAAGAAGTGCAGGAAGTGGAGGAAGTGAAGGAAGTGAAGGAAGTTGAGGAAGTGGAGGAAGTGGACGAGGTGGACGAAGTGGAAGATGTGGACTAAGTAGAAGAACTGGACGAAGTGGACCATGTGGACAAAGTGGAGGAAGTGGTTGAAGTGGACAAAGTAGAGGAAGTAGAAGGAAGTGGAGGAAGTTGAGGAAGTGGACGAAGTCGAGGAGGTGGAGGAAGTGGAGGAAGAGGAGGAAGTGGAGGAAATGGAGGAAGTGGACGAAGTCGAGGAAGTGAACGAAGTGGTGGAAGTGCACGAAGTGGACGAAGTGGAAGAAGTGGAGGAAGTTGAGGAAGTGGAGTAAGTGGAGGAAATAGAGGAAGTGGAGGACGTGGAGGAAGTGGTCGAACTGCACGAAGTGCACGAAGTGGAAGAAGGGAAAGAAGTGGACAAAGTGGACGAAGTGAGCGAAGTGGAGGAAGTGGAGGAAGTTGAGGAAGTGGAGGAAGTAGAGGAAATGGAGGAAGTGGAGGAAGTGTAGGAAATGGACGAAGTGGACGATGTGGACGAAGTGGAGAAAGTGGACGAAATGGAGGAAGTGGAGGAAGTGAAGGAAGTGGAAGAAGGGGAGGAAGTGGACGAAGTGGTCGAAGTGGACGAAGTGGACAAACTGCACGAAGTGGACGAAGTGGAAGAAGGGGACAAAGTGGAGGAAGTAGACGAAGTCGACGAAGTGGAGAAAGTGGAGGAAGTGGACGAAGTGGACAAAGTGGAGGAAGCGGTCGAAGTGGAGGAAATGGAGGAAGTGGAGGAAGTGGAGGAAGTGGGCGAAGTGGAGGAGGTTGAGGAGGTGGAGGAAGTGGACGAACTGGACGAATTGGTTGAAGCGCACGAAGTGGACGATGTTGACGAAGTAGACGAAGTGAACGATGTTGACGAAGTAGACGAAGTGGACGAAGTGGAGGATGTGGAGGAAGTGGAAAAAGTGGAGGAAGTGGAGGAAGTGGAGGAAGTGGATGAAGTGGAGGAAGTGGAGGAAGTTGAGGAAGTGGAGGAAGTTGAGGAAGTGGAGGAAGTGGAGGAAGTGGAGGAAGTGGTTGAAGTGAACAAAGTCTACGAAGTGGACGAGGTGGACGAAGTGGAAGAGGTGGAGGAAGTGGAGGAAGTGGAGGAAATGGAGGAATTGGAGGAAGTGGAGGAAGTGGAGGAAGTGGAGGAAGTGCAGAAAGTGGACGAAATGGAAGAAATGAAGGAAGGGGAGGAAGTGGTGGAAGTGGTTGAAGTGGACGAAGTAGACGAAGTGGAAGAAGGGGACGAAGTGGAAGTAGGGGACGAAGTGGAGGAAGTGGACGAAGTGGAGAAGATGGAGAAAGTGGTCGAAGTGGAGGAAATGGGGGAAGTGGAGGAAGAGGATGAAGTGGTCGAAGTGGAGGAGTTTGGGGAAGTGGACGAAGTGGTCGAGGTGGAAGAAGTGGACGAAGTGGAGGAAGTGAAGGAAGTGAAGGAAGTTGAGGAAGTGGAGGAAGTGGACGAAGTGGAAGATGTGGACTAAGTGGACGACCTGGACGAAGTGGACCATGTCGACAAAGTGGAGGAAGTGGAGGAAGTGGTTGAAGTGGACGAAGTTGAGGAAGTGGAAGGAGTGGAGGAAGTTGAGGAAGTGGACGAAGTCGAGGAGGTGGAGGAAGTGGAGGAGGAGGAGGAAGTGGAGGAAATGGAGGAACTGGACGAAGTGGAGGAAGTGGACGAAGTGGTGGAAGTGGATGAAGTGGAAGAAGTGGAGGAAGTTTAGGAAGTGGAGTAAGTGGAGGAAATAGAGGAAGTGGAGGACGTGGAGGAAGTGGACGAACTGCACGAAGTGCACGAAGTTGAAGAAGGGAAAGCAGTGGACAAAGTAGACGAAGTGGAGCAAGTGGAGGAAGTGGAGGAAGTGGTCGAAGTGGAGGAAGTGGAGGAAGCGGAGGAAGTGGACGAAGTGGGCGAAGTGGAGGAGGTTGAGGAAGTGGAGGAGGTGGACGAATTGGACGTAGTGATCGAAGCGGACGAAGTGGACGATGTTGACGAAGTGGACGAAGTGGACGATGGTGACGAAGTGGACGAAATTGACGAACTGGACGAAGTGAACGAAATGGACGAAGTGGACGAAGTTGAGGAAGTGGAGGAAGTAGAGGAAATGGAGGAAGTGGAGGAAGTGGAGGAAGTGGAGGAAGTGGTCGAAGTGGACGAAGTAGACGAAGTGGACGAAGTGGACGAAGTGCACAAAGTTGACGAAGTGGACGAAATGTAAGAAGTGAAGGAAGTGGAGGAAGTTGAGCAACTGGAGGAAGTGGTCGAAGTGGACGACGTGAGCGAAGTAGAGGAAGTGGAGGAAGTGGAGGAAGCGGAGGAAGTGGAGGAAGTAGAGGAAATGGAGGAAGTAGAGGAAGTGTAGGAAATGGACGAAGTGGACGATGTGGACGAAGTGGACAAAGTGGACGAAATGGAGGAAGTGGAGGACGTGGAGGAAGTTGACGAACTGCACGAAGTGCACGAAGTGGAAGAAGCGAAAGAAGTGGACAAAGTAGACGAAGTGGAGAAAGTGGAGGAAGTGGTCGAAGTGGAGGAAGTGGAGGACGTGGAGGAAGTGGACGAACTGCACGAAGTGCACGAAGTGGAAGAAGGGAAAGAAGTGGACAAAGTAGACGAAGTGGAGAAAGTTGAGGAAGTTGAGGAGGTGGAGTAAGTGGAGGAAATAGAGGAAGTGGAGGATGTGGAGTGATGAGTCAATATTTTATTCACTTCACTTAGTTTATTGTACCGAATTTAATCGGGGAATTGTGGTTAATTGTCCGGTATTTTCCCGTTTTTGATAATTGTGCTTAATTTGACCAAAAATTCTTATTTTAATTAATTTGAATTATTTGAGCTAATTATTTACATTATTAATTGTAGGGAAATTGTTGGATAATATTTGGGACATTTGGAGGTGAAAAGAAATACCACATCAAATATATTTTGAAATAAAATGAAAGAGAGGTGTGGATTTAAATTATGGTGGTGCTGGAAGAGAAAAAAAGGATGCCACGGTCCAGGGGCTTCACTCAATTTGGCAAGCATCCAGCGGCAGTAGCTGGGAGGTGCAACGAGAAACTAAAAATGCACACAGAGGAATCATGCACGGGAGTGTCCAACACTTTGCTAGCTCCAGGCTGCACACACACACGGCCCACAATGGATAAAGGAGTTCTTTGGAATCATCTTAGGAGGTGCGGGGAGAGAAATGGGAAACCGGTCTACGCACACGGCAGCCCAGTAGCGGATAACACGCTCACGGTCCCATTTGTTTGGCACGGTCCAGAAAATTTTGGAAGAAATCCAGCGCCCAAGCAGCTCACGGTCTTGCATGGGAGAAGAGAGCCCAATGATGATTAGAAGTGAAGGTGTTGAACGTCCATGTGCACAACACAGCAAGTCCATGGTCCAACAGGGGTGTGTCCAGCATTTTCCAGCAGCTTGAGAAAGGTGGTGCGTGAAGAAAGAAGCACCCAGCTGCCACGGAGGAGAAAGAAAAAGGCACACACGGACATCATTATCCAGCAGCTCCAGCACAACAACGGGGTGTAGATAGCAACACTTAGAAGCATTGCACGGAGTGAAGCTTGGATGCACACGGCGCACGCTCATTGCAAGCACACGCGGCCCACAGCCGGCTTCAACAAAGGTCCAGCATCCAGAGGGCACACGGGAGAGAGCGTCACTGAGAATGGAAGCATAAGGGGGTGTCCAAAGAAGAAGCAGCACACGGAGGGCTTGATCCACTCACGCTCCAGCATCACCACGAACACATCCAGCTTAAAAAAGAGGGCACACGTAAGGAACAAGGGGGACACGGCCTGTATGGTTTTGGGGGGTCTCGGCCTGGAGCTGTTCCAGCCGTCACCTAGTGGGAAAATGAAGAAGTGATTTTGGCTTGAAGGAGTGAGAGCACGTAGAGCAGGGGCTGGGTGTGAAGGGAACCACCGAGAGAAAGGAGAGTAAGAGTAGCTGAAATGTAGAAGAGAGCAATGAGCAGCCGCCACTCTCTCGAATTTATTTTTTTTAGCTTTGGCTGGTGAACGTTTCTTATAAAGGGAGAGTGTTTTAAGCTGATTTCATGAGGAATGAAAGAGATTTTCCATTTTATTTTGTGCAAGGGGCTGGAACGTTCCTTTTTAGTTTTTCATTGAATAAAAAAGATTCAACACTTTTGCATTTAATAAGCTTTTACTCTTTTGATTCCAACTACTGTCACTGCCAACATTGTTTGGCATTTAATGTTTTTTTTTTTATTTTATTTCGGCACACATGGAGAGGTGTTGATTCACCTTCTTTGATTGAGAGTACTGATTTACTTTGCTGGAATGAAGCACACGGTGATAGGAAGGAACATGCTAGCATTTAATTGGCTTTAATGGAATGAGTAGTAGATTAGGATAAAGTTTAGATGATGGGACATATGGTAGCAGGAGGTGTAGCAATGTGCTTCTTTTATTTGTTTAAGAATGAAGAGGTAGATTAGATGAAGCAAAGTAGTGCACGGTCATGGGAATTTATTCCCTTGTCACGTCAACTTTAGAAGGTGAAGAATACTTTGAAAATTTATTTTAGAAGCATTTGTAGGAAATTGGCAACACGTAGTGTCACGGGAGTGTGTCACGTTCTGGAGGCAAAGAGGGGAAAATTCCATTTCATTTATTTTGCTAGAAGGAGGCACGGGTTCTAGTGGTAGAATAGGAACACTTTCTTGGAGAATGAAACATATGATGGATTGAGATGGTGACTCACGCGGATGGATTTTGGAAGCACACAGTTTAATTTGAATTATCTCTTCTTGTTATTTTTGTGATGAATTTTTTTTATGTTTATGTTTAGCCTACAACATTGTGCATTTGATGTTTTAGCTTGAATGTTGCATTTCTGTAGTTGAACTGTGTTTGGATATTTATTTGTTGTTGTTTTCAGTTTCATGTTTTATGCATTTGAATACCGTCAATTATATTCGGTTGTGTTCGATTTTCAAGTTTAGATTTAATTTAATTGCATTCACAAAAAATCACAAAACCCCCCTTTTTCAGTGTGTGATCTGAGACTGAACCGCAATATTGGTCCTTGAGAGACGACCTAGGAGTCACTTCCTAGTACTGTACTGCATTAATTATGCACAACTTTTGTTGGGAGGTGCGACCCTCTCATCATGGAGGAAGTGGACGAACTGCACGAAGTGCACGAAGTGGAAGAAGGGAAAGAAGTGGACAAAGTAGACGAAGTGGACAAAGTGGAGGAAGTGGAGGAAGTGGTCGAAGTGGAGGAAGTGGAGGAAATAGAGGAAGTGTAGGAAATGGACGAAGTGGACGATGTGGACGAAGTGGACAGTGGATAAAATGGAGGAAGTGGAGGAAGTGAAGGAAGTGGAAGAAGGGGAGGAATTGGAGGAAGTGGTCAAAGTGGAAAAAGTGGACGAAGTGGATGAACTGCACGAAGTGGACGAAGTGGAAGAAGGGGACAAAGTGGAGGAAGTAGACGAAGTGGACGAAGTGGAGAAAGTGGAGGAAGTGGACGAAGTGGACAAAGTGGAGGAAGTGGTCGAAGTGGAGGAAATGGAGGAAGTGGAGGAAGTGGGCGAAGTGGAGGAGGTTGAGGAGGTGGTGGAAGTGGATGGAGTGGACGAAGTGGAAGAAGTGGAGGAAGTTGAGGAAGTGGAGTAAGTGGAGGAAATAGAGGAAGTCGAGGACGTGGAGGAAGTGGACGAACTGCACGAAGTGGAAGAAGGGAAAGAAGTGGACAAAGTAGACGAAGTGGAGAAAATGGAGGAAGTGGAGGAGGTGGTCGAAGTGGAGGAAGTGGAGGAAGTGGAGGAAATGGAGGAAGTGGAGGAAGTGTAGGAAATGGACGAAGTGGACGAAGTGGACAAAGTGGACGAAACGGAGGAAGTGGAGGAAGTGAAGGAAGTGGAAGAAGGGGAGGAAGTGGTCGAAGTGGAAAAAGTGGACGAAGTGAACGAACTGCACGAAGTGGACGTAGTGGAAGAAGGGGACAAAGTAGAGGAAGTACACGAAGTGGACGAAGTGGAGAAAGTGGAGGAAGTGGACGAAGTGGACAAAGTGGAGGAAGTGGTTGAAGTGGAGGAAATGGAGGAAGTGGAGGAAGTGGAGGAAGTGGGCGAAGTGGAGGAGGTTGAGGAGGTGGAGGAAGTGGACGAACTGGACGAATTGGTCGAATCGGACGAAGTTGACGATGTTGACGAAGTAGACGAAGTGGACGAAGTGGAGGATGTGGAGGAAGTGGAGGAAGTGGAGGAAGTGGAGGAAGTGGAAGAAGTGGAGGAAGTGGAGGAAGTTGAGGAAGTGGAGGAAGTGGTGGAAGTGGTTGAAGTGGACAAAGTCTACGAAGTGGATGAAGTTGACGAGGTGGACGAAGTGGAAGAGGTGGAGGAAGTGGAGGAAATGGAGGAATTGGAGGAAGTGGAGGAAGTGGAGGAGGTGGAGGAAGTGGAGGAAATGCAGAAAGTGGACGAAATGGAAGAAATGGAGGAAGGTGAGGAAGTGGTTGAAGTGGACAAAGTGGACGAAGTAGACGAAGTGGACGAACTGCACGAAGTGTACGAAGTGTAAGAAGGGGACGAAGTGGAGGAAGTAGACGAAGTGGACGAAGTGGACGAAGTGGAGAAGGTGGACAAAGTGGAGGAAGTGGTCGAAGTTGAGGAAATGGGGGAAGTGGAGGAAGTGGATGAAGTGGTCGAAGTGGAGGAGTTTGGGGAAGTGGAGGAAGTGGACGAAGTGGTCGAGGTGGAAGAAGTGGAGGAAGTTCAGGAAGTGAAGGAAGTTGAGGAAGTGGAGGAACTGGAGGAAGTGGACGAAGTGGAAGATGTGGACTAAGTGGACGAACTGGACGAAGTGGACCATGTGGACAAAGTGGAGGAAGTGGAGGAAGTGGTTGAAGTGAACGAAGTAGAGGAAGTGGAAGGAAGTGGAGGAAGTTGAGGAAGTGGACGATGTCGAGGAGGTGGAGGAAGTGGAGGAGGAGGAGGAAGTGAAGGAAATGGAGGAAGTGGACGAAGTAGTGGAAGTGGACCAAGTGGACGAAGTGGAAGAAGTGGAGGAAGTTGAGGAAGTGGAGTAAGCGGAGGAAATAGAGGAAGTGGAGGACGTCGAGGAAGTGGACGAACTGCACGAAGTGCACAAAGTGGAAGAAGGGAAAGAAGTGGACAAAGTAGATGAAGTGGAGAAAGTGGAGGAAGTGGAGGAAGTGGAGGAAGTGGGCGAAGTGGAGGAGGTTGAGGAAGTGGACGAACTGGACGAAGTGGTCGAAGTGGACGAAGTGGACGATGTTGATGAAGTGGACGAAGTGTAGGATGTGGAGGAAGTGGACGAAGTGGATGAAGTGGAGGAAGTGGAGGAAGTGGAGGAAGTGGATGAAGTGGAGGAAGTGGAGGAAGTTGAGGAAGCGGACGAAGTGTAGGTAGTGGAGGAAGTCGACGAAGTGGGCGAAGTGGGCGAAGTGGACGAAGTCCACGAAGTGGACGAAATGGACAAAGTGGTCGAATTGGAAGATGTGGAAGTGGAGGAAGTGGAAGATGTGGACTAAGTGGACGAATTGGACGAAGTGGACCATGTGGACGAAGTGGAGGAAGTGAAGGAAGTTGATGAACTGGACGAAGTTGTCGAAGTGGACGAAGTAGAGGAAGTGGAAGGAAGTGGAGGAAGTTGAAGAATTGGAGGAAGTTGAGGAAGTGGACGAAGTTGAGGAAGTAGAGGCAGTGGAGGAGGAGGAGGAAGTGGAGGAAGTGGAGGAAGTGGTGGAAGTGGAGGAAGTGGTCGAAGTGGACAAAGTTGACGAAATGGATGAAGTGGACGAAGTGGTCGAAGTGGACGAAGTGGAAGAAGTGGAGGAAGTGGAGGAAGTGGAGGAAGTGGAGGAAGTTGAGGAAGTGAAGGAAGTTGAGGAAGTGGAGGAAGTGGAGGAAGTGGATGAAATGGAGGAAGTGGATGGAGTGGACGAAGTGAACGAAATGGACAAAGTGGAGGAAGTTGAGGAAGTGGAGGAGATGAAGGAAGTGGAGGAAGTGGAGAAGTGGAAGATGTGGACGAAGTAGACGAATTGGACGAAGTGGACCATGTGGACGAAGTGGACGAAATGGAAGAAGTGAAGGAAGTGGAGGAAGGGGCGGAAGTGGAGGAAGGGGAGGAAGTGGTCGCAGTGGTCGAAGTGGTCGAAGTGGACGAAGTGGAAGAAGTGTTGGAAGTGAAGGAAGAGGAGGAAGTTGAGGAAGTGGAGGAAGTGGATGAAGAAGTGGAGGAAGTGGACTAATTGGAAGAAGGGGACGAAGTGGAGGAAGTAGACGAAGTGGAGGAAGTGGTCGAAGGGGACAAAGTTGACGAAGTGGATGAAGTGGACGAAGTGGTCGACGTGGACGAAGTGGAAGAAGTGGAGAAAGTAGAGGAAAAGTGGAGGAAGTGGAGGAAGTGGATGAAGTGGAGGAAGTGGATGAAGTGGACGAACTGGACGAAGTGGAAGAAGGGGACGAAGTGGAGGAAGTAGACAAAGTGGAGGAAGTGGAGAAAGTGGAGAAAGTGGTCGAAGTGGTCGAAGTGGTCGAAGTGGACAAAGTTGACGAAGTGGACGAAGTGGTCGAAGTGGACGAAGTGGAAGAAGTGCAGGAAGTGGAGGAAGTGGACGAAGTTGAGGAAGTGGAGGAAGTTGAGGAAGTGGAGGAAGTGGTGGAAGTTGATGAAGTGGAGGAAGTGGATGAAGTGGACGAAGTGGACGAATTGGACGAAGTGGAAGAAGGGGACGAAGTGGAGGAAGTAGACGAAGTGGAGGAAGTCGAGAAAGTGGAGGAAGTAGAGAAAGTGGAGGAAGTTGACGAAGTGGAGCAAGTCGAAGTGGAGGAAATGGAAGAAGTGGAGAAAGTGGAGGAAGTGGGCAAAGTGGACGACGTGGACGAAATGCTCAAAGTGGTCGAAGTGGTCGAAGCGCACGAAGTGCATGAAGAGGAAGAAGTGGAGGAAGTCGAGGAACTGGAGGAAGTTGAAGAAGTGGACGAAGTTGAAGAAGTGGAGGAAGTGGAAGAAGTTGACGAAGTGGAGGAAGTGGAAGATGTAGACTAAGTGGACGAATTGGACCAAGTGGATCATGTGGACGAAATGGAGGAAGTAGACGAAGCGGACGAAGTGGTTGAAGTGGACGAAGTAGAGGAAGTGGAGGAAGTTGAGGAATTGGAGGAAGTTGAGGATATGGACGAAGTTGAGGAAGTGGTCGAAGTGGTCGAAGTGGAGGAAATGGAAGAAGTGGAGGAAGTGGAGGAAGTGGGCGAAGTGGACGACGTGGACGAAATGGACAAAGTTGTCGAAGTGGTCAGAGCGCACGAAGTGGACGAAGAGGAATGAGTGGAGGAAGTCGAGGAACTGGACGAAGTTGAAGAAGTGGAGGAAGTGGAGGAAGTTGACGAACTGGAGGAAGTTGAGGAAGTGGAAGAAGTGGAGGAAGTGGAAGAAGTGGACAAAGTGGACAAAGTAGACGAAGTGGAAGAAGGGGACGAAGTGGAGGAAGTAGACAAAGTGGAGGAAGTGGAGAAAGTGGAGAAAGTGGTCGAAGTGGTCGAAGTGGACAAAGTTGACGAAGTGGATGAAGTGGACGAAGTGGTCGAAGTGGACGAAGTGGAAGAAGTGCAGGAAGTGGAGGAAGTGGACGAAGTTGAGGAAGTGGAGGAAGTTGAGGAAGTGGTGGAAGTTGATGAAGTGGAGGAAGTGGATGAAGTGGACGAAGTGGACGAAGTGGACGAATTGGACGAAGTGGAAGAAGGGGACGAAGTGGAGGAAGTAGACGAAGTGGAGGAAGTCGAGAAAGTGGAGGAAGTAGAGAAAGTGGAGGAAGTTGACGAAGTGGAGCAAGTCGAAGTGGAGGAAATGGAAGAAGTGGAGAAAGTGGAGGAAGTGGGCGAAGTGGACGACGTGGACGAAATGCTCAAAGTGGTCGAAGTGGTCGAAGCGCACGAAGTGCATGAAGAGGAAGAAGTGGAGGAAGTCGAGGAACTGGAGGAAGTTGAAGAAGTGGACGAAGTTGAAGAAGTGGAGGAAGTGGAAGAAGTTGACGAAGTGGAGGAAGTGGAAGATGTAGACTAAGTGGACGAATTGGACCAAGTGGATCATGTGGACGAAATGGAGGAAGTAGACGAAGCGGACGAAGTGGTCGAAGTGGACGAAGTAGAGGAAGTGGAGGAAGTTGAGGAATTGGAGGAAGTTGAGGATATGGACGAAGTTGAGGAAGTGGTCGAAGTGGAGGAAATGGAAGAAGTGGAGGAAGTGGAGGAAGTGGGCGAAGTGGACGACGTGGACGAAGTGGACGAAATGGACAAAGTTGACGAAATGGACAAAGTTGTCGAAGTGGTCAGAGCGCACGAAGTGGACGAAGAGGAATGAGTGGAGGAAGTCGAGGAACTGGAGGAAGTTGAAGAAGTGGAGGAAGTGGAGGAAGTTGACGAACTGGAGGAAGTTGAGGAAGTGGAAGAAGTGGAGGAAGTGGAAGAAGTGGACAAAGTGGACAAAGTAGACGAACTGGAGGAAGTGGAAGAAGATCACGAAGTTGACGAAGTGGAAGAAGTGGAGGAAGTGAGGAAGTGGATGAAGTGGAGGAAGTGGACAAAGTGGACGAAGTGGAAGAACTGGAGGAAGTGAGGAAGTGGAGGGAGTGGAAGAAGTTCATGAAGTTGACGAAGTAGAAGAAGTGGAGGAAGTGAGGAAGTGGAGGAAGTGGACAAAGTGGAGGATCTGGACGAAGTGGATGAAATGGACGAATTGGACGAAGTGGACCATTTGGACGAAGTGGAGGAATTGGAGGAAGCCTACGAAGTGGATGAAGTGGACGAAGCTGACGAACTGGACAAAATGGAGGAAGTGGAGGTAGTGGAGGGAGTGGAGGAAGGGGGGGAAGTGGACGAAGTGGACGAAGTGGTCGAAGTAGTCGAAGCGGACGAAGTTGACGATGTGGACGAAATTGACGAAGTGGACGAACTAGACGAAGTGAACGAAGTGGACGAAGGAGAGGAAGTCGAGAAAGTGGACAAAGTCGACGAACTGGGCGAACTGGAAGAAGTGGAAGAAGGTGACGAAGTGGAGGAAGTGGACGAAGTGGCAGAAGTGAAGAAGGTGGAGGAAGTTGACGAAGTGGTCGAAGTGGAGGTAATGGAGGAAGTGGACGAAGTGGACGAAGTGGGCGAAGTGGACGAAGTGGACGACGTGGACGAAGTCCACAAAGTGGACGAAATGGACAAGGTGGTCGAAGTGGTCGAAGCGCACGAAGTGGAAGAAGTGGAGGAAGTCGAGGAAGTGGAGGAAGTTGAAGAACTGGACGAAGTTGACGAAGTGGAGGAAGTGGACGAAGTGGAAGGAGTGGAGGAAGTAGAGGAAGTTGAAGAAGTGGACGAAGATGACGAAGTTGACGTAGTGGAGGAAGTGGATGAAGTGGACGAAGTTGAGGAAGTGGAGGAAGTTGAGGAAGTGGAGGAGGTGGAGGAAGTGGAGGAAGTTAACGAAGTGGACGAAGTTTAAGAAGTGGAGGAAGTGAAGGAAGTTAAAGCACTGGACGAAGTTGAGGCAGTGGACGATGTGGACGAAGAAGTGGAGGGAGTGGTGGAACTAGAGGAAATAGAGGAAGTTGAAGAAGTGGACGAAATGGAGGAAGTGGACAATGTTGACGAAGTGAAGGAAGTGGAGGAAGTGGAGGAGGTGGATGAAGTGGACGAAGTGGGAGAAGTAGACGAAGTGGAGGAAGTGGAGGAAGTGGACTGATGAGAGGGTCGCACCTCCCACAAAAGTTGTGCATATAAGAATGCAGTATAAGCTAGGAAGTGACTCCTAGGTCGTCTCTCAAGGACCAAATGTGGCTCGAGTCTCAGGTCAAACACGTAGTGGGGGGGGTTTTGAAAGTGTTTTTGTGATTAGAAATAAACTAAATTAAAACTGGAAATCAAATACAACCAAACATAATTGAAAATAAATGTCAAAACAGTAAGGCCAAACGGTAAAGACATCAAAATCAGAGAATGTAGAATTTATCAGTATTTGAAAATAAAATGTTGGAACAATAAACGCGCAGAAAACGTAACAGCAGACTAATTGAAATGCACCAAATAAACTTAAAGATTAAACGCAATATGAGAAGCATCAGTAAAGCAAACCGAGATTGAAACAACATTTGAAAATAAGATGAACAGTAAAACGCAATGACAAAATGCAGCAGTGAAGAAAATAATGAACAATAAAATGCAACAGATAATAAAAATAAAAACAGTAGCTAAAATGAAATGCTATTCATCATGAAATCAACACTTGAAATAAACGCTAGCAAACAAATGAGCATGGTGCTTCTTTAAAGTAGAATATGAATTGAAAAGCTTGAAATTTCTCCAAATTTCTCCTAAGCCGTGACAGCACACCATTCTCCATGCCAATCATGTGCTTTCACGCCAACCACTGTAATACTACCCTATGAATTAACACTTCTTTTCTTTTTCCTAAATTCAACGTAATTGAAATTGTGCTCTCCACATATGCAACGTGCACACCCTTCAACCATGGGATCCGTGCCTCTCCATTCTTCTCCAAGGCAAATAATCTCCATTCTTCTCCAAGGCAAATAATCTCCATTCTTCTCCAAGAAAAATAATGAAAAGACAAAAGAAGTGCAAAGAAAAGGTCCCACCTGCTGGACAAAATCCTAATGATTTAGAAGAAAAGTACCACCGTGTTTGATTTCTAAAAGAAAAAAAAAAGAAAGCCTAATTGGATTTGACAACTCCTACTCCCACCTAATCTACTTCTTCATGTGCTCACCATTCTAGCCGTGACAAAGTGTTCAAATGGAAAAACAATGATAGCTGGAATAAATAAAACTTCAATGCAAAGTGCCAAATCAAAGCTTCATTCAATGATAAACATCCAGAAATAAAACGTTCCAGCCATTCACATATTTCAAAGGAACAGAAAATGTTTTCTTATCATTTCCCCTTCTCTGTGCAGCAGCGTTCAAGGGCTCCAAAGAAAAAAAACCAAAAACTGAGTGTGGGTGGTGGTTGCTTCCTGCGTGATGAATCCTCTAACCGTAACCTTCCATAGCTAAAACAAATGTCCGTTCTTCCTCTCTAGGTCCCCTTTAAAAAAACATTCCCGAAAAAAACTCTTCTTGAGGGTGGCGGCTGACTCTCTTATATATGGTGGCTGCTGCCTTTTTTTCCAACATGTCCCCCTCTGTCCTGTGAAGCCCTCCATTTTTGTAGCCTTGCTGGACCACAAAATCAGCTGCTGCAGCTTGTGGAGTGTCAAGTCCAGCTGCACCTCCAAACTTGCTGCTTTTTAATTTGTTGGGTGCACCCCTCTTTTCCGTGTGTTGCCTGTGGATGCGTATAGGCTGGACCGTGAGCTTCCTAATCTCCGTGTGCACCTCCCTCCAAAGCCAAGCCGTGTTGTGCTTTCATCCCAGATGGTGGACCATACGCTGCCTCTTGCTATTAAAATTAAAAACAAAGTATTATCCAAAAGGTGCAAGACGTGGCAGCTTTATGCTCTTCATTAATCACCGTATGCTTCCAAGTGGTGGTCCCAACTTTGATTCCAAAATATGTGAGGCTTTGGTGTGTGTGTCAACGTGAGTTGTCCATGCACTAGTACACTCAGAGGCAATGGCACCGGTTATTTTAGCCTTTAGGCACCGGTTTTTGACCCGAAGCGTATATGAACGAGGTAAAAAATTTGTATTTTTATGACTCGGTTGTTGTGAACCGAGGCAATATAGAATTAGAAATCGGTTCAATGGGAACCGAGGTAGTATCGTCTTCTTGATTTCCCCGTCAGGACGCCGACGACCACCGTCAGAACCCCGGTTGATGTGCTTTTTCCACAGCTAATTTCCCCGCATTGCTCATCCCATTCTTGAGTTTTCACCTTCTCCATTTTCCAGTCATCAAACGTTTCCCTTAATCCCCAATTGGTGAATCCTTCGTGTGAATCCTGCATCAGAAGCCAGCATCTTAGTTCTTCCATCAACAGACCAAAACAGACCACCCTCTGAAGTCTTATTCTCCAACGACATTCTCCAGATGCAACCTGCAAGAAATAGAAAGGAGGGAACAGAAACAGGCACCAGAAACAGGGAAACAAAAAGGCATCGGACCACCACAGAACCACCACAAAACCAGGACGCCGCCGCGATATTTCCCCCAGTCTCTCTCTCTCTCCTTCGCACCGAACCACTGCGACTCCACCAATCTCTCTCTCTCCTTCGCACCACAGAGCACCGCTGTTGGGGATGGCTATGGCCGCGATATTTCCCCCAGTCTCTCTCTCTCCTTCGCACCGAACCACTGCGACTCCACCAATCTCTCTCTCTCTCCTTCGCACCACAGAGCACCGCCGTTGGGGATGGCTATGGCTTCGGAGACGTTGGGGATGGAGGAGGGGTCTTTACGGGCGGAAGCGGGGCCAGATCTGTAGATCTGAGATATTTCACCGCTACCGCCCATCGCCTACTCTTCAGATCTGTAGATCTGAGATGGTGGTGGCTCCGGCGGCGGCGGGGCAGGCAGCTCAAGGAACGACTGTGGCGTAGAGAAAAATGGGAGAGGTATGCTGTTTTCATGGCTTCCTGACGGGGAAATCAAGGAACGACTGTGGCGTAGAGCATTTGGGGGAGAAGTTTCGATGTCCAAGCCCAAGGCTCATATGCTTCGGTTAAAACGAGGCTGAAGTTGCTTTTGACACCGGGTCCAAGAGGGACTGATGTCGTAGAAGCGTGCTCAATGCGTGAGTTGCAGGTGTGAAGGAGGCTTTATGCCTCGGTTTTGTACGCAACCGAGGTATATCAACTGGTAGGTGGGTTTTAGGCACCGGTTCTTCCTGCAACCGAGGTCGTAGCATTTTTCTGCTTCGGTCCTGTATACACCCGAGGTCTATAAGGTTTTTTAAATTTCATTTTTGCCACCGCATTTTGATTGACAGCGGTTTACTGTGAAACGATGTATATTGGACGAGTTTAAAACTAAATATTGTACTAGTGATGGGGCCATGCTATTATTTTCCAATCAATTTTGAGACAGCCGTGAACACTCCACATGATACCAATTCCATTCTCCATTTTGCAGTTTCAACCGAGAGCTATTCAAGAGTGGTGAAGTGTTGCTCGTGCCAGTGATGGAGCTTGGGTGTTACTTTGGTTGTGTGAAGGCCATGAGCTGCATTGTCCAATGATAAATTCCAGCCACCACAAGTACTAAACAGCAAGCAAACAATGCAAACATATTAGAACACTCAAACAGTAATCACTGGACTGACATAGGGGAGTAAAAAAATTACTGGGAATAGTACAAAACTAATTTGAACAAAGTAAAAACTATACGTGAAAATAGACATCTAGACGAAACTATGATAAAAAAAATTGCATGGAAAACGGATAAGAATTGAACTCAAACGAAGACACACAAGTTGACACAAACAGCAGTAATCACTGGACTGACATATGAGAGTAAAATAAACACTGGGAACAGCACATAATGAATTTGAACAAAGTAAAAACTATATGTTAAAATAGACATCCAGACGAAACTATGAAAAAAAATTGCATGGAAAACGGATAAGAATTGAACTCAAACGAAGACACACAAGTTTACACAACTTTCACGCAGCACTGTGCGAAAATTGAAATGACTGAGATGCATTGGGCTCAATTGCCATTTCTCATTTAACTTTCAAATGTCCCAAAAAGTTATCCAAAATTTTCCCGTAATTAATAATGCAAAATAATAAGCTCAGATAATTCAAATTAGTTAAAATAAGAATTTCCGATCAAATTAAGCACAATTAGGAAAAACAGGAAAATACCGGACGTTTAAGCATGATTCCCCGACTAATTCTAGCACATTAAACTAAGTGAAGTGAGAAAAATATTGACTCATCATGGACAAAGTGGAGGAAGTGGACGAAGTTGACGAAGTTGAAGAAGTTGAAAAGTTGACGAAATGGAGGAAGTGTAGGAGCTGGTCGAAGTGAAGGATGTGTACGAATTTCACGAAGTGGACGAAGTTGACGAAGTGGAGGAAGTGGAGTTAGTGGACGAAGTGGAGGAACTGGGGGAAGTGGACGAATGATGAGTCAATATTTTATTCACTTCACTTAGTTTAGTGTGCTAGAATTAATCAGGGAATTGTACTTAAATGTCTAGTATTTTCCCATTTTTCCTAATTGTGCTCAATTTGATCGGAAATTTTTAATTTAATTAATTTGAATTATCTAGGACTAATTATTTGCATTATTAATTGTAGGGAAATTATTGGATAGTATTTGGGACATTTGAAGGTTAAAAGAGAGGTGTGTGCTTGGAAAGAAGAGAGGGCCCAAGGAACTTTGGAGTAGCACGTGAAGGGGTTATGAAAAGAAAAAATGCTGCACATGGGAATCAAGTTTGATGTCCAACTCATGGTCCGGCAAGTTTGGAGAGTTGGAAAAAGGGTGCTACGTCCAGTAAAATTGGGGGTGTGTCCAGCAGCACTTGGGCTTCATGCGGAGAATGGGAAGTAGCAAGGGTGCACATCCAGCAAGCACTTCACGGGCCACACAAGAGGTCCAACACGCGTCCAGCACTCCACGCAACTTTGTAGGAAGCACACGCACACGCCAGCGGACGGCCTAGACACACGGTCCAGGGGCTTCACTCAACTTGGCAAGCATCCAACACTGGATGAATGAAGGGGTGTCAAAAGCAAGGTCCAGAAGCACGTGGAGAGGGAGATGCATCCAGCAGCTTGACACGGTCCAGGATCTTTTCACTTAGAGCCGTCACTTGAGAGTTGGGCTTGGTAGCTGCCACGGAAGAGAAAGAAAAGAAGCACACGGTCCAGAAAAATGGAGTGCTGCAGGGAGTAAGTAAGGTCACGGGATGGAGAATAGAAAAAGGGTGCTCCAGCCGCCACTTACGTTTGCTACTGGGGGATGGCGTTGAACATTTTGGAATGAGAGAATCACCCTTCTTTTATTGTGCTGATTCTTATGTTGAAAGAGAGGTTACATTTCAGTTTGTATTTGTTTTATTCAAATGGAGGGAGAACCACCGAGAGAAAGGAGGGCACATGGAGATGAGTCATTTTGAGTGGTGTATTGGCCTGCTGGAACGTTTTTATTTTTGAAGAAAAAGATGTGAATGATGTTACGGTGTTAGGAAAAAGTTTACTTTATTTTCATGTCGCAGATTACACATTGTCCTTTTCATTTTTCTGTGTTCAAACATTTTGTTTTTATTGAAGTTTTCAATCTAGTATTTTGGTGTGCACGGTGTCCGAGAATGAATGAAGAAACAAAGTGTTGTCCGTGATGTGGAGCAAGGAAGAGGTGTTCGGTTCTTACTTTTTCATGCTTGAGTCATTTTATTTTCATATCTTATATATTAAAGTGGATTTAGGTTGAAACAGCTAGCTCATTTCATTCTCATCTTCTTCAATTTCACGTTTGAATTCAATAAGTATAAATTATATTCTATATATGCATTCAAGAAGCAGCATGTTTATTTAAATCACTTTATTTCTTACGTATTTTTAATTCATTGAATTTTGTGATGAAATGCATTTAATGTTAAGTTAAAAGTTCATATTCAATTGGTTCATGAATACGTGCATGGATGTCCATTTCTTCAACAATTTATTTCACTGCTCCAATTGCTTTAGCTGGAATGCAGCTGATGAACCAATATTTTCCTCACTTCACTTAGTTTACTGTACTAGAATTAATCGGGGAATTGTGCTTAATTGTCCAGTATTTTCCCATTTTTCTGAAATGTGCTTGATTCGATCAGAAATTCTTATTTTAACTAATTTGAATTATCTGAGCTAATTATTTGCATTAGTAATTGCAGGAAAAATATTGGAAATACAATTTGGGACATTTGGAAAAATATTCATTTTCACACTGTGTTATTTAATTGAAAGAAGCTACACTGCATTGATTTATTTTGGGTAATAAATGAAGCTTGGTTTTGGTTTTCTTGGTTCTTGGCTGGAAACAAAGTGGTGTCACGGCCAATTCAATTTTTTTGCAATCAAGCACATAAGAAAGTGGGGGCCACCAATTTAAGAAGGGAATATTTGAGAAAGGATGCGCATGGGCTGAAGAAAAACACCACACGGCCATTGCAAAATAGGCTTGGTTTCTTTAATAAATTAAGCAAATGGAAAGAAGGGATCACCACCTTCAAGTGTAAGTTTCTCAAAATTATTGAAGACAATATGGAGAATTCACGTGACAAACAAGAAACCATATATGGGAAATGATGAGGGGACCGCTTTCACACCTTTGTCCCATCCAACAATTCAACAAGTGAACCCACATGATGTCCACACACAAGGTTTTTCTTTCACAAAGCTGGGCATAAATATTAAATGAAATGGAAAGTGAAGTGCAACTACAACACCACACGGCCAACTCAATTTGGCAAGCATCTAAGTTGGAATCTAAGAGGGGGCCACCATTTTTGAAGTTTACATAAATGAAGAGGTTTCATTTATTGAATGGATGGAAGAAAAAGCAACTCCACTTTCACGGCCCACATACAAAGAAGCTCTTGGATTTTAAATTGGAAAATTGAGTGTTGTGGAATGGTATAAGCACACGGTCTCCTGGAGCTGCAAGCAAGAAGAGAGTTGGGACGTGCTAGAGCAGCTGCACCATTAAACTCTTCATTTATCAAGGCCCACTAAAAGAAGGGCATCCCTTGGACCATCCAGCAAACAGAAAAAAAAGGGCTTCACGGACATGGCAGCAAGGAGAACAGCAGCTTGGAGGTTCACCGTGAAGCAAGAGAAACCACACTTGAAGGGCAGCAAGGAGCTTGAAGAGAAGTAAAGCATAGTGATTGAGTTGAGAGAAAGCAGCTGTTTGGTCTCTCTTGGTTTTGCATTCCAGCAGCCACACACAAAGAATAATCAAGCACGGTGCAATATTTTCTTTTTGGTTTTGTCTTGGAGAAGAAGACGTGCACAAGGAAATGAAGGGGAGGCTACGGATGTATGAAGAGAAAGGAGAAGAGCAGCAGCCACTGGTTTTGAACGTTTTGCACAAAAAGAGGAGTGCATTCATTGGCTGGAATGTGAACAAGGTGAAAGCACAAAGCAAGCAAGTCCAGCAAGAAAAGAAGTGAAGCTCCACGGTCTTGGTCCAATTGAAGCTGCAACGTGCAAAGAGAGATGAGGAGAAGCTGTTGTAACGTCCAGCAAAGGAAGCAGCATGAATGGTGTGCTACGGCTGATTGGAGAAGAAGACAAGAGTAGGTGCAAAATGAAGGGCCCTCACCCTATTTTCTCACGGCCAAGAAACTATTGCTCAGCAATTTGTGCAAGGAAAAGATGTCAATTGGAGACAAAACAAAATCAACGTGAAAGCATATCTGAAAAGAGAAGTCACGGGAGGAAGTTCAAGTTCAGATTTTGGCTATAAAAGAGCAATGGCAGCAGAGAAGGAAAATTATTAGATTTTAGGAGTAGGAATTAGGAAGTACGTACTGGTTTTCTCCTCCCCTCTTGGGGAGGTTGTGATTTGATTCCTTTTCCATTTCCAATTCCAGTAGCATACTTTCAATTCTATTTTCAAATACTGTATGAATTTTATTTCTGAAGAAGGGTGTAGTTCATTTGATCATTTGGTTTTCATTTTATTTGAAGTTTTGAATTTTAATTTAAATGTTGAATCCTTGATGAATTTGATTTTCAGTCCAAGTGTTTTTTAATTTTACCGTCTCTTTTATTTTATCGTTTATTGTTTTCTACATCGTTTAATTTTACCATTTCTCAATTTACCGCTTTTCATTTTTTACTGTCTTTTACTGTTCAGTTTTTACAGTGTTTAAATTTGTTTCAACGTTTTTAAATTCTATTTAATTTCCAGTCCACTTTAATTTTATCGCATCCAAACATATTCACAAACCCCCCCCACTTCGTGTTTAATCTGAGATTGAACCACAAAAAATTGGTCCTTGAGAGACGACCTAGGAGTCACTTCCTAGTTATACTGCATAAATTTTCGTGCACATAAAATTTGTATGACCACGACAGTCGTATCAAATTTGGCGCCGTTGCCGGGGATCAATGGAGGTTTGGTTTTAGATTTTTGTTGTGTAAATTTTTGTTCTGTTAATATGTGTGTTTTGTGTGTTCTGTCTGTTGTATTTTTGTAGGAGACAACGACACCTTCAACAAATTTTGGCGGCGTTGTCACTTCAGATCCAGGTTTTTGTTTTAGATTTTTACTGTGTTAATATATATTGTGTATATATGTGTTTAATTGTGCTATGTTCTGTATTTAGTTGTTATTAAAAAAAAAATTAATTAAAAATTTTTACTATTGATGTTCTGTCTTGTGTGTGCTTGTAGCATGTATAAATGTGTTTTGTTTTATCTGATTCGTAATTTTTAGTTTTTAGTTTTTACTTTTTATTTTTCCATGTCTACCTATTTTAATAATGCTTATTCTGCCAATGTCTGTGATTATGATTCTTATTCTGCATATTACTTTGATTTTAAATCTGCTGATTTTTATGATGAGAACAATATGTTCCATCATCCAATTTCTGAGAGCTCTCTTTGGGAGCCAGTTCCACAATATGAGAGTCAGCAGTATGATTCTCCTATTCAAATAACTCCTCAGCCTTCTACTTCTGAACCTACATTAAAGGAGTTACTAGAGCAGATGACAATGCAGAACATTCAGTTTCAGAAAGGGAACATGCAGTTCAAGCAAGAGAGCATGGAGTTCCAGCAGGAAACTCAAGCTGCCATACAGAATCTGAGTGATCAGATCAGGCAGATGGCCACTCTTGCACCTGAGGAGACTGATGAAAATTTTGGGGACCCGGCAGAAGTAAGCAGTAATCCTGAACCAGGTAGACCACCTTCATCCTCCACTACTTTACCAATCTTCAAGGAAGTGGAGGTAAGCATACCACAAATTGATTATTCTGTTGATTGTGTTAATAAATATTATGCTGTTGATTGGTATGCTGATGATTATATTGTTGATGAACATGCTTTTAATTTTCCCTCTATGCATGATGAGAAAAATTTTTTGATATCACATCCAAATGATTATTCTCCATGCATTGATCATGAATCTGAGTCTGTGGTTGATATAATTTCTAAATTTGAAATTGATTCATGTTCCGAGGATATATCTGAGGTTCAGCCTCTTACATTGGAATTGGGTGTTATACCTCTGCATGACATTTATGTGGAACCACAATATTGCACTAACCATGCTGCAGGAGGTACGAATAAATTTGATCAACAGACACCCACGTTGGAAGATAAAGGTGCCAACAATGACAAAAGCTTCGAGATTAATAGGCACCTGCTGAACTTGCTCATCAACAATCACTGCTTAGATCCAGCTGTGGAAAACATTTCACTGCTAGATCAGATTTGGAGGATGAAGCAGTTCGTCCTCAAAACTTCATGGCTGGATCGTGAAGAGGAAAACATCTCCCTACAAGTCCAAAATTGGCAGCTTCCACCTTAACCTACGGGAGTTTGCATTTTCTTTCTCTCCCTTTTTCCTACTTTTATTGCATTTGTCCATAATATGTTTACTGTTTTGATTGCTGATGATATGCTTAGAACACATTGAGGACAATGTGTAGTTTAAGTGTGGTCTATTGGGAGAGACTCTGATATTTCTTTGATTTGTGTGTTAAATTTTTTGTTTTTGAGTGTTAAATTTTTTCTGTTTTAAGAGGTTTTTAGTGTGTTTTGTGTGCAATAAATTTTACATTTTTCTCTTGATTTCTGGAGTTTGTCTAAGTTGTAGAATTTTCCTTCACTTGATTAATGATACTTAGTTTGAAATCCTTGCTTTTCTCTGCTTGGAAGATGATTATGTGTTTAAGAGGTTGATTTAATCGTGACAAAAACACCCTGTGTGAGATATTTGAGCCACTTAATTTTCTTTCTTGTGTGATATGTATCTTGATTGCTTGCACATATGCCTTGGCTTGATTCTTTTTGATAATTCTTGATGGATATGCATGTTTAGAAATGATAAAGGCATTTCTTTTCTTGAGCCTCTTTAGCCAAATAAGTCTACCTTGTTATTATCCTTTGATAACCCATGTTGAGCCTATACTTTCCCTATTTCTTTGTTTTGAAGCTCATACACTGATCCTAAGTGAAAAAACCATGATTACCTTAACCTTAGGAAAGTCTGGAGCTATAGAAGTGTTTTGTGAAAAAGTGTGGTCTCCTTGGGGATTCTGATAAATTGGCTAGTTGGTTCCTCATCTTGTTTTGGAAATGCTATTTCTATCCTGTTGTGTGATAAAGAGAGAAATAAGAGAGACAGGATGAAAAAAAAAATGAATGATGAGAAAAAGAGAAAAATTAAAAATAATTTTGTGAAGAATGGAGTCGAAAGGAGGATTGAATTAGAGGTTTGGGTGAGATTTTATTGTATTTCCACTTATTCCCTATTGCTCCTCTATTTCTTCTGAGCTGTAGCTACTTATCTATATTTTATCCTCCCGTGTCCCTGGCCCCATTACAACCTATAAAAGACCTTTTGATTTAAACATGCATATATTTCTAAGTGTTGATATTAGAGGCTTGCCAAGTCTGCTTGTGTTTGTTTTCTTGAGTACATTGAGTTGAAATTCTTTACCCTAGACACTTGAGAGAAACACTGTAGTGCATCTGTGAGGTTATGTTATTTTTAAATCACCTCTTGAACTGATTAATTATTTTTCCGTGTATTGAATTGCTTGGATGATTGCTGTGAGTATCTGCTTTCTTTGATTTTGTGTTGGATAATTTCTACTTATTTTCTCTGTCCAGATTTCTTGAGAATTCTGTAAATTCTTTTTATTTTCTCGTGAGTTTTTATTTTATTTATTTTTCTGTCTGCTGAGTTTTTGTGTCATACACCTAAAAATCCTTTGAACCATTCCCTGATTTGCGTCTTGATTTTGCCCAGGAGTGCAAAAGACTAAGTGTGGTCTATTTTGATGAGTCGATATTTTTTACACTTCACTTAGTTTATTGTACTAGAATTAATCAGGGAATTGTGCTTAAATGTCCAGTGTTTTCCCATTTTGCTTGATTGTGCTTAATTCGATCAGAAATTCTTATTTTAATTAATTTGAATTATCTGAGCTAATTATTTTACAAGGAAAATTTGGAAATACAATTTGGGACATTTGAAGGTTAAATAAGAAATGGAAATAGAGCCCAATGTATTTCAGCCATTTCAGTTTTCGCTGGTTGCTGCGTGAATTTTGTGTCAACTTGTTTGTCCTCGTTCGAGTTCAATTCATATCCGTTTTCAATGCAATTTTTTTTCATAGTTTCGTCTAGATGTCTAGTTTCAAGTATAGTTTTTATTTTGTTCAAATTCATTTTGTGTTGTTCCCAGTATTTGTTTTACTCTCCTATGTCAGTCCAGTGATTACTGTTTGAGTGTTCTAATATGTTTGCATTGTTTGCTTGCTGTTTAGTACTTGTGGTGGCTGGAATTTATCATTGGAAGGTGTTAAGATCTTCCAACACTCAGCAAAATTGGCTTGGCAACTCATTTCTCCTGGAAGCATGATGAATTGGAAGACATTCCACGGCCATTCAGTTTGGCAAGCCAAAATATAAATTGGAACAAAAATATACACATCACACGGCCTCCCATATTTTTGCACGTCCAAAATGATGCTAAAAGATTCAACAATTTGCTTTGGAATAGAAGTGGGAGCTGCACCCTTTCTTTGGCTAACGCACATTTCCAATTGGCTTGGCAATTAATTGAAGAGAAACACACGGCAAATTGGCTTGGAATCTAATAAGAAAAGTAAATGATAAAGGGGACCACTTTGAAATGATGAAGCTAACGGTTTTGTTTTATATAAGTAACATATGTGATTTTTCTATTATGCAAAGGAGCTGCCACAATTCCTCACGGAGTCATCTTCCAATTATAATGGGCCCATGAATAATTCATTCTACAAGTAAAGTTTTAGATGGAATAAAATAGGGGCCACATGTTGAAAGCTCATGTCCAAGGGACAACACCACTCGGCAATTTGCATGAAGTAGGAATCTTCTTCCTTTAAGACACCAATGAAAGGGGACCACACTTGCAGGAGTGGAAGCTCACGGCTCTTGTATATTTGGAGGATACAACTCATATTTTTTGTTGCTGCAACTCACGTTGAAGGTTGGAGGATGCATACGCTGGAATGGTGCTCACGGTGCAGCACCTTGAAGCAGTTTGGTCCAGGAAAAAGAGTAGCAGCCGTGAGCAAGGCGTTAACATGGTGGAGCAGCTGAGTTTGAAGAAGAAAGGTTGCTGCATGGGGAAGACCTTCACGGTCCAGCTGAGCTGGAAGAAGAAGCAAACCATGAAGGAGTAGCTACCGAGAAGAAGAAGAATTATGTCCAGCAGTTTGGTCACGACCTTGGTCTTGGAGAAAGAGCACCCAACAGCTTGAAGAGAAGATGCACACATTGAGGAGAGTGGTGTCTCGGCCTGGATGGAGCTGGAGCAATTACCACCAAGAAGATTTCTTCACTTTCTTTTTGGTGAGTACAAGGAAAATCCAGCAGCTGGTACAAGCAAAGAAGAAGGAGGCGGACCAGCAGAAAATGAAAGTGCAGCACCTTGATCTAGCAGTTTGGAGGTACACGGAGATGACCCATGAGTAGCGTTCAAAGAGGAATGTGTGAAAAGTTGAGAAGCATCCAGTAGCCGTGAGCAAGGGGGCCGAACAATAGAAGGCTTGGAATGAAGAAGGGAGCCATGGATGGAAGAAACTTCACGTGAGAGTAGGAAACGGACGTGTGAAGGGAATAGGAAAAATGTGAGGCAACAAGAAGAAGACAAGTAAGGACCCCACTCTCTTGACTTTGGCACATCTAAGGAGCTGTATATTAGATACAAACGTGAAAGCTGGAAGGTCACGGGTTCATATTTTTGGCTATAAATCCAGCAGCAGGAAGAGAAGATCAGAATCAGAGATTGGAGATTAGAATTAAAGTAGGAGTAGTTTAGGAACTCACGTCTCGGAGGAGGCTCTTGCCTCTTCCTCTTCCAAACTCTCTGTAATTTAATTTCAACAGTGCCAAAAGCCAAGTTTTCATTTCTGAATGTGTCACTCTTGATCGTTTCATTTTTAATTGTACTGTCCAGAATTTTAATTTAATGTTTAATCTTTGATGAATTTTATTTTCATGTTAAATGTTTTAAATTTTACTTTCTTTTCTATTTTTACCGTTTACTATTTTCTAAAACGTTAAAATTCTGTCAATGTATTTTTATGTTCGTTTTAATTTCAAACGTCATTTTACCATTTATTGTTTTCTGCATCGTTTAATTTTACCGTTTTTGCATATTTACTGTTATGTTTCTACCATCTTTTACCGTTCAGTTTTTATTGTCTTTAAAGTTTATTTCAGTATTTTTAAATTCTGTCTCGTTTAAATTCCAGTCCACTTTAATTTTACTGCACAAAATCATATCACAAAACCCCCCCCCCACTACGTGTTTAATCTAAGACCGAACCACACAAATTGGTCCTTGAGAGACGACCTAGGAGTCAACTCCTAGTAAACTATACTGCATTTCTTTTATGCACAAACTTTTGTGAGCGGTGCGACCCGTTCATCAGTCGCCACCACCGGCGAAATCCCATTCCAGTTTTTCTATCATCTCTTCCCACCCCAGGTGCGTTTATTCTCTGGCGGGCACCTTGCTAAAGGGTCGTTGGCAATTTTTTGTTTTGTTTTGTTTTTGTGATTGTCGTTCTTGGTTTTTGCAGATTTTGAAGAAGAAAATGGTGAAGAAGAGAAAGCGCAGTGAGAGTGGTCAAGTTGTTGCACATCCTAAACAGGAAGATGCTGCTCCAGAGAGACCGATGAGGACCCTTTTGGGTTTGAAGGATAAGAGTCAAGTCACTGATGAAGTAGAAGACAATAACGTTGCTTCACCAATATTTAGGAACAAAGAGAAGGTTTTGGTCACTTGCTCTAGGCGTATCAGTTACAGGTACAACCTAATACACACCCCATAACTTTTAGTTACAGTTTTTGTTGCTTTTTCGAGTTTGGATTACTCTAATTTTGTGTCTTGATTTGCAAAGTTTAAGGACAGAGAAACCTTGGATAGTGAGTTAGGTTTTGTATATTGTTATGGTATTCATGGGTGGAGTGATTGTTTTCCATTATTCTTTCCCACCCTCCCACTATTCTTTGCCAGCTTAGAATTCCATCATGATCCATATTTAATAGCATGAACATTCCCCTTAGTAGTAACACACTGCTTCTCATCGAGAACCTTCAACTAATTCTAACTCCTTTTACCATTTAGTTAAATTGATCATTTATATTCCTGTACTTAATTAGCAAATACCAAGAACAACTTAACATTTTTAAATGTCTAACTTAACATTTTAAATGTCTTTCGAAAAAGAAATTTCAGAATTGATCTACCGTTTTGGCTCTGTTCAAGCGACCAACAATACAATCAGCAGAAAGACAGTGGACAAGAACGACAAAATAGCACACATCCAAAGCCAAAAAGTAATAATACACCATAAATTAAACTACCAAACAAGGCTACAAAAGAATGTTGAAGAAAACCAGTGAAGAAAACCAACCTGGATGAAGAAAAAAACAAACCAAACAAATGAGTGAGAAAAGGAAAAAGAAAGGAAAGGAAGAAGAAACGAGATGAAATGAAACGAAAAGGGAGAAGAGAGGAATCCGTGTGAGAGATGGGTGGGGGCGCGCGGAGAAAATAATGAGGAAAAATAGGGTTTTCAAATTAATTAAAAAAATCCTAAATGATAAAAGTAAAAAAAGTTTTAACCTAAGGGCAAGCGGAGGAAACATGGTGTAGTGGTGGATGCAGCAACACCCTAAAAGTCGTATATTTGGGCTTTCCGTAAGGCCCATCGGGAATAAAGGCCCAATTTAAGCGTAGTCCCTTTGCTAAGTAGAAAAACCTTTTGCCCCCATTGCTGCAACTCATTCGTTTATTCATTTGTCGCCACCACCGGTGAAATCCCATTCCAGTTTTTCTATCATCTCTTCCCACCCCAGGTGCGTTTATTCTCTGGCGGGCACCTTGCTAAAGGGTCGTTGGCAATTTTTTGTTTTGTTTTGTTTTTGTGATTGTCGTTCTTGGTTTTTGCAGATTTTGAAGAAGAAAATGGTGAAGAAGAGAAAGCGCAGTGAGAGTGGTCAAGTTGTTGCACATCCTAAACAGGAAGATGCTGCTCCAGAGAGACCGATGAGGACCCTTTTGGGTTTGAAGGATAAGAGTCAAGTCACTGATGAAGTAGAAGACAATAACGTTGCTTCACCAATATTTAGGAACAAAGAGAAGGTTTTGGTCACTTGCTCTAGGCGTATCAGTTACAGGTACAACCTAATACACACCCCATAACTTTTAGTTACAGTTTTTGTTGCTTTTTCGAGTTTGGATTACTCTAATTTTGTGTCTTGATTTGCAAAGTTTAAGGACAGAGAAACCTTGGATAGTGAGTTAGGTTTTGTATATTGTTATGGTATTCATGGGTGGAGTGATTGTTTTCCATTAATTTGTAGGTACCGACATTTGATATTGAACTTGGTGTCACTTTTGCCGCACTGCAAGAAGGATAACAAGGTTGAATCAAAAGAAACTAAAGGCGCCACCCTTAATGAGCTTGTTGAGCTCAAAAGTTGTTCTTCGTGTTTATTTTTTGAGGTATTTTATTTATATGCCACAAGGTTTTTTCAGTGTCGTGTTACTTCAATTTAGGATTGATATGTTGTGTTGTTCTCTAGACTAGTATTTGCAATTTTTTTTTGCGCTATTTGGAAAACCTGAAGCATGCTAATGGGTAGGGGAATTCTTTGTTGGTCACAACTGTTGATGCTATTTCAATGAGATCCTGTAGTCGTGAGTTTGAGTCTGGTCAACTTGTTATATTCTATTAGTGTCTTCTCTCATTTTTTATGTATCAATTTCAGTGCAGGAAAGCAAAAGATCTTTATCTCTGGATGGCCAAATGCCCCAGTGGCCCATCTGTAAAATTTTTAGTCAGTGCAGGTATATTCCGATTCAATCATTGTAATGTTAATATAACACTAGTTTGCTTGCTCTGATTATTTAGAGTTCTGATGTCTGTATACTCTAGGCATCACTGGTCATTCTTCCCAGTGAACTATGTCTTTTGTGTTTCTCTCTCTATCTCGACCATTTTTTATATACACTTTTAGTGATTTTCCTTTTTCCTCCTGTTTTTTCAGTTCATACAATGGAGGAGTTGAAGCTAACGGGAAATCACCTAAAAGGTTCTCGTCCACTTTTGACGTTTTCTGCAAATTTTGAAAAAGATGCACATTGGAAACTGTTAAAGGAGATGTTGTTACAGGTGTGTTGTTGGTTTCTTTCGTTGCAAGTTTTTTCGTTTTTGTCCATCTAGTTCCATCCGAGGAAAGATGGATTTTTGTAAACTTATGTTGATAACTCTCATATGTGCACTTTCATATATAAGGTAAAGGTTAGCTTGATGATTTCATCTTATTTTTATGATTCGTGATGTTGTACACCATGAATTTCCGGCCAAATTAAGAATTGCTTCATGTGCTTTCTACCAATTTAATTGGAATCTTACATTTTTGTCGTCATATATCTTCCTACGATTTTTTTCTCAATTTATTATGTCTGATCGATGAAAATTCAATTGATGTTATTGTTATGCCCATCTATTTTACATAGTTTATGTCATATATATGTTTAATGTATATTTTCTGTGTGCAGTTCTCTCTATTTCTGATATTGTTGTTTGTTTACTGTATTTGATAATTTCTAATATACTATTTCTTTCCTTTTGTTTAGATATTTGAAGTACCAAAGGACCATAGAAAGGCTAAGCCCTTCCATGATCATGTTTTTGTTTTCTCAATAGCTTATGACCATATATGGTTCCGGAATTACCAGGTTTGTGTTTGTATTCCGGAATTACCATAGGCTATTTTTGCATTAAGACAAAGGTTAAAAAATCCTGGAGATTATTGTTAGGAGCATCTTTTCTGCCTATTTCTATACAAATTAAGTGTATGCATTGTTATTATAAACATGTTTATTGCTCTTTTTAGCCACATGTTAATGATTGAAGTGAAGTTTGGGTCGAGCATTTTTAACCTTTACTCCTTTACTTTCTTATAAACATTACTCAATTATCAACTTATCT
Source organism: Vigna nakashimae (assembly GCA_034642375.1). Classification (NCBI taxonomy): domain Eukaryota; kingdom Viridiplantae; phylum Streptophyta; class Magnoliopsida; order Fabales; family Fabaceae; genus Vigna; species Vigna nakashimae. The sequence goes on from CM067765.1 coordinate 36,733,009, forward strand.
ATACATTTCAATTTGAAGTTTAGTTTTTGATAAGACTTAGATAATATATAAAGAATGGTTAACCACAGGAATTTTGAAGATGGAGGATATTTGACCATTATAATGAGTTTAAATTTTATCTACTACCGATGTAAAACATTTTATTTGTAAATACATTAATATGTTCCGCTATGGTATTGTTCTGTAAGCTCAAAGGTTAAACTATGATGCATGTAATGTTTTATTTTATTGATCATCTTTATTCATTTAATTATGGTCAGTCTTACCAGATCAGTGAAGATCGAATCAAGTGGGGATTTTGGTTTGACCTGTGCGTGCCTGCGATAGATGTTATACTCCGTTTTTGTTGGACAATATACCGTTAGATTGAGTCATTTGTGTTATACTCATGACATGGTCATTAGAGGACAATTGTTACTATTAGTTGTTCGCAATACTCCTATTTAATTCGAACATTATATGGTCTCATTTTCTCCAACTATATAATATTGATTTTTCCATGAGACAATATTGTAGTATTTTCTACCTGTTGCTAATGCCTACTGAGGAATGTTACATCTTTATTCCCTTGCAGATTTCTACTCATCATAATGAATCAGACAAATTACCAAGGGGAGGCCTTGATAAAATGACATTGATTGAGGTCTGAAAATTGGTTCTTCATGTATCTTTTGATATTTCAATTTCTAACATTCATTTAACCTATGAGCAAACTATTTGTTTAGGTCGGTCCACGGTTCTGCTTGAATCCAATTAAAATATTTGGTGGCAGTTTTGGAGGCCCGACATTATATGAGAATCCATTTTATGTATCTCCAAATCAGGTACCAATCAATATATTTTTAATGTATGCTTTGAATTTCTCTAGCTTTCTACTAATAATTATATCTGTCATTGGTTGGTTGTGATAGGTTCGGGCTTTGGAGAAAAAGAAGAAGTCTGGAAAGTTTGCTAAGAAGGTCAAAGCAAAGACAAGGAGGAAAATGCATGAGATGTCCAATCCTCTGGAGCCTGATGAGTTTGCAGATATGTGGAAAGATTGAACATTTGGTTGTCAGCAACAGCTTTTGATGTGAATTGCTTTATATCTTCAGTTGGAGATATAGGCTGTACTTCTTTTTCTTCAATGTTATTTTCTGTTATGGTTGCAGAGGCTGGTTGTTCTCTTATCAAACATTGATTTGGTGGAAATTAAATTTTGGCAGAGAAGGTTCCAGTTGAGTTTGAGATTAGGTTTGAACGATATGTTTATTGTGAGCTTCCACCTGTAGCGATGGAAGTTCTATCTGAGCTTTCATCTCCTGTGGAGAACAACCTTTCTTTTGTATCTCACCCACCCAAAGTAATCAGATTTTGGCCTATGACATTTTTACCATGTTTGTGTTTTCAATATGGTTTGTTTCGGGTGGCTCTTCGACAAAACAAAGAGATTGAAAGTATTTTAGTTGATTTGTCCTTTTTTAAAATTAACAATTTTTGGCTTCTTTATTGGTTGTTAATTTCAGGCGTACTTTTGTTTCTGGTTTTCTTAACAAAAGAGAAGGGTTTCCAAGGCCCGAATTGCGCCATGGGCTCCCAAGTTGTGATTTTCTTTCTACACAGTAGGAATATCTCCCTGCACCCCCAAAAGTACCAAATGATCAAATTGCCTTTAAACAAACTCTTGAACTTGGTGGTACCACAAAATTATATCTTCTGAATGTTTCACAATTTAATTTATCATTTCGGAATGAATTTTTTGGAAGAGGCTATAAATTATTCCAGAAATTTTTTGGCATAAAAACACTTTTCTTTCGGTCTTATGCAATATTTTGAAAAATTAATCCGAAAAATAACAATCTAAACCTATGAAAGCGTACAAAGTCATGTTAAGTACTTGAATTATAGGACACTTTTAACTTTTTGATTGATCAAATTTAAGAGCCATAAGCCGATATTCTAGAAAAAACTATAAATTGATGATCTTTGGCTTGAAAAATATTACGAATGGAACAAAATGGTTCGATTTTGGGACTTGACCACTCAGACACCATTGTACACTTGCAAAGGTTTGACATTTAAAAATGTTAAGTTGTTCTTGGTATGTGCTAATTAAGTACAGGAATATAAATGATCAATTAAACTAAATGGTAAAAGGAGTTAGAATTAGTTGAAGGTTCTCGATGAGAAGCAGTGTGTTACTGCTAAGGGGAATGTTCATGCTATTAAATCTAGATCATGATGGAATTCTAAGCTGGCAAAGAATAGTGGGAGGGTGGGGGTTATTGCAAAGGAATGAGAAAATAATAAGAGGGAAGGATAGGGACTGTGAAGGCTGAGAATTATAGTATTGAGAGAATTACAATGGTTTACTCTGCTGTAAAGAGCTATTCTTTATCCTTCCTTATTAAATTAATATCAATTTCTATAGTTTCATAATGCTTCGGCAATTTTAACGAGTCATATATAGCATTATAGCTGTTAACATTTTATGCAGGACACAAGAACTGGGTACTTTGTATTGCATGGTCACTGGATGGAAAGTATCTTGTAAGTGGGAGCAAGGCTGTTGAACTTATTTGTTGGGACCCTCAAACTGGAAAGTCATTAGGCAATCCACTAACTGTAAGATCTTTGATCACCAATACAAACATCCATTATAAAGTTTGTTTACTCTTTTCTTAAATTTTTTTCATTTAAGTTTATTGATAGCATTGCAAACTTCCACTATTTGAAGATTCAAACAGAGAAAACTTGATGCTTTGAACATTGAATAGTACATTGTCGTAGTGAAGTACATATTGAAAATAGTAGTGAGCAATGGAGCAATGGCTGCAGGGGCAGCATTGATTTAGCTATAAGAATTACACAACTCTAGTTACACAGCTTCCCCCTTCGTTCCTTGCCCTAATTCCAAAAGTAAATAAAAGAACATCTTGCCTTATTCTGGAGATGTTTTATATGAATTGTCATTTATTTATTATTAGTTACTGATAACACTCTAGATTTACATATTTTTCTCTATTAAAAATCATTTCTTAGATTTCTTTAGTTTTTAATTTCTTAGAATTAGATTAGTTTTATGTTTTTCTCTTAATTCTTTAGTTTTATAAAATTTTAGTTAAAAAGAGGTTTTTAGGTGTAATTTTTAGCTTTTGTTAATAATTAGGAAATTAGTATTTTTCTGAAATTCTTTCAATAAAAATGTTTTGTTTTAATTGCATAATTTCTCTTCTTTTTCTTAATTGTTTGATTTTTTACAGATTGGGACAACATTTGGATCATAATAGAAGTTGATTGAGAGGTGTTGAATTGAAATGAGCTGCTGGATTAAATTTGGGCCGCTGTTTTGGGTCACTGTTTTAACATTAAGCTGCTGCAAGTGAAATTGAACGCAGCGCTGGCCTGCTACAATGGTGTTGCAATTGGAAGACTGCTGCTGATTGGATAATTGGGCTGCCAATGCTGGTATGGACTTATGTGAAACGGTGAGTTTCAATGGAGGCAGCTTTTGGGGGTCATTGCAGAGCAGCTCATATGAGAAAATAACATTCTCTCAAGCACATTCATTTGGTGGAAGAGACTAGAAACACTTAAGCTAGGGCTTGTGCGAGAGAAGGGAGAAGAAAAGCTCTCGCCACTTACCCAAAGAAGAACCTGACCGGTGAAGCTGAAGACGTGACCGGAGCGCGATCCTCGCCAGAGAAGAAGCTGACCGAAGCTTAAGTGGATCGGAGGGTTTGAAGAGCAAAGCTTTTGGAGACCGTTGGATCAAGGTGAAGCTCGAAGCGTCATAGCAAGGTTTTCCCTCTCCCATTTTTCTTTTCCCCCTTCCTTTTCTCTTTTCGTTTTTGACCATATATAAAGGGCCTTCACCATGTAAATAGGGAGATATAGAGAACACTACTTCTTATACTTTTGAGATACATTTTCAGACGCTCTGTAGATTAGGGTTTTTACGCTTTTCTCAGAGTAGAGATATTGTTCTTGTTTCTGGATTTCGCTGAGACAATTGCGAGAGTGACAGTCGCGAGAATATTGGTGACTTCCGATATAGTTGTAATCTTCTTTTCATATTAATAAAGTTCTATTTCGTATTCTCGTTTGTGTTGAGATTGTTCTGTGTTCTTGATTTCTGCCATTGTTATGTTTTGAGAAAATGATTTGGATTCTGATTCTCTGCAATTTTATGATTTCTTTCGGAATTAAATGTCTCCATAGTGAGCATTTTTCATCGAGATGTCTTCTCGAGACAGAGAAAAGTCCAATGCATAAAAATTGATTCAAATTTGTGTTTCTTGAATTTGTTTGTGAATTTTAGATTGATGAATAGGCTAATGAACCTTAATTGGAAAAATGAGTGGAAAGAGTCAAATTAAAGTTCTGAAATATGAACTAGAATACCCTGGATTGGGATTCACATCATGATGTCTTCTTGAGAACTCTAGGCACTCTTTTATTCATATCAATGTACATTCACCTATGAAATCAATTCTGTCTTTGCTTTTGATAGTGATAGTTGAAGTTCAGTTTGAGTTTTGATGTTCCAGTTGTTTACTTTGAGTATTTTAGAATTTATGATCTGCTTTACTTCTGTTTCAGCCTTTACATTCTTGTTGATATGATGCTTTTCAATCTTGAGTTTTAAGTTCTTTTCAATTTGGTTTTATTTCTGATTTTGTTCCAGTTTTAGTATATAGGTTTTGTTTTGGATATAAATAGGTTTAATCTCTTCATGACTTTAGCTTAGGTTTTATTTCTTTATTTTCTTCCTTCTTTTATTTTAAAATAGATTATAGTTTCGCTTTTCTTAATTTTTTAATTTCTGTGTTTTCATTTTAAATGTCCCCACCATTTTAGTAGTAGTTAGTAAGTAAATAATTAGTAAATAAATACAAGACTTAGCTCTACATTTTAAAACTTAATTTTGTTGAGTCCTAGGATTGATATTCTGGTTGCCCTATGCTACATTAGTGGGGACCAGATTTTGTTCTGATTTTAGGCGACAAAAATCAGTTTAACAAATGGCGCCGTTGCCGGGGACCCGGCGAGTTAAGTCTTAGAGTGTTAGGTTAGTCTTGTTTAGGCTTGTTTTCTTGATTTTATTTCTGTTTTGTGTTCATATATGTTCCTTTTTAGTTTAGGATCTGTTTGTTTTGTTTTCATTTTTGTATATTAGGATCTGTTCTGCAGAGTAGAAATTGTGAATATAGCTTGTATAGATTTTCTTTTCTTTCAATTCTTTTGTTGAATTCTGTGATAGAGGCTTTATTGGTCTGATTGGTTTTTATCTTGTGAGCAATTGTTAAGCATGGATCACTCCTCTGCATATGGTAATTTCTCATTTCCTTATAATGCTCAACCACCAAGATTTGACATGTTTTATGAGCCTATTCCTGAGGTTTTTATGCAGCCAGCCAATCAAGCTTTCCAACAGCAACCACCACATTGTTTTCAACCATATCATGAGCAACCACCCTTGCAAGTGCAGCAGCAGCTGCCACACGTATACTGGGACCAATATGCTGAACCAGAGCAGGAGAATTTCCTGTCGGAACAGCCATGGCAGCCATCTTTTTTCCATTATGATGCACCAGAGCAAGAGGAAATTCATTCAGAACAGCCATGGCAGCCACAATTCTGTGATCAGTGGCAACAGGGGATTCCAGCGTATGAACTTCAAGGACTAACCAATCAAGTGGCTGAGTTAGTAGCTGTAGTCAACAAGTTGACTGGGAGAGTTGAAAAGGAGAAAGAGGCAGCAACCAATGAAGCACCACTGATGGTAGCTGCTACCCCAGAGTTTCAAGTGATTAAGTGTCCAACCACCTCTGTAATTGTATACGCTAATCCTTCTTTCACTGATTCAGATTCTGTTTTAATTTCTGTTAATGATAGTTCCAATTCTCTGATGAGTGGTGATTGTATGAATGCATCTGTTGATTCTGAATCTGTATATGAACTTTATGTTGGTGATGAAAGTACTGAACCTCATTCTGAAATTGATTGTATTGTTGATTTGAACTCTGATTTTAAAATTGAACCTGCTGAGCTTGAAGTACAAATTGATTTCAGAAAGTCCAAAGAGTATTTGAAAAAAATGAGGGAAGCTGCCAACCATGTTTTGGTGCTTCAGTACTATGAAATGGACTTTTATGCTGATGTATGTGATCCTAAAATTGATTTGACTACGTTTGATCAAATGCTTGATGTGCCTGTAGAGGTTGTTGATTTTAGTCCTTGCTTTGATCATTCTAATATCACAAATTCAGTATTTAACATTGATAGAGTTCATATACCTGCATCTAGTGTTTTTTATGATTGCACAGATTTAAATGCACTTCTTGATGATGAATCAGGTGCTCATGATGATAGATATGTAGTTTTTGATGATGTGAAAGTTGATATGACTGATTTTGAAAATGCCTGTACTGATTTAGGATTAGAACTTGAACTTGAGTTTGCTGGGTTCTTAAACTCTTTAGAACTGAGTAATGAAAAACTCACTGGTTGTACATGCCTTGGGGGTGGTTGTGAAGTTTGTGAAGAAATCAGTTCTGCCATATGTTCTGCTTCTAACTATTTTGCAGGTGCCAAGGAAGAGATCATTATGTTCAAGCTGGATGGAAATGACCTTGATGAGGTAGCTAGTGATCAGAGAACACAGGTTTATTCTGAACTTAGCATTCCCATAGAATTCTCTAAGGTTCAATATGAATTTAATGCTTTGGATCTGTTTAAAGTTGAACCCATAGAACCTGCTCCAGATTATGTTTCTGTTATGCCTGCACACAGTCATATTTTAGATTCAGCCTGTTCCATTGAAAATATTGACATGCCTTATGCTGTTTCAGAGTTATGCACTGGTTTTGACATTATTCCAGTTGATGATAGCTTCACAATAGGTGTTCATTTAGCTGCTGATTTGATAGATGCTAGTGAGGTCATTCTTGAGGAGCCAGTACAGGTTGATTTTAAATTTGAGCTTCCTGTCTGTTTAGGTGAGGTACAAACTAGCTTTGATAATCTTATGGATGAGAAAACCTTGCCAGATATTCTTGCTGTTATACCTGATTGTACTGAAAAGCTGGATGAAATTTGTGTTGTAGAACATATTGATATTTCTGATGATTTTTATGATGTGTGCATTGGTCTGGACAACAATTTTGAGGATAACTTTATGGACTGTGTTGAGTTCACTATGGATTTTGTCCTTATTACTAAGGAAGAGCCAACACAGGTGTTGTTTAACCTTGAAATTCTAGTTGTCTTATCTGAGTTTCCTTTGCAGTTTAGCTCATTTGATTGCCTATGCATAGATCCTTTAGAGCCTGTTGTTAACACTGCAGTAGTTATTGATTCTAAGGTTCTTAGAGCACCATTTGAGATTGAATGTATCCATACCCCTACTGTTTGCACTGATAATATTTTTCCCACCTTTGATGCATTGGTTCTTCATGAGAATGATCTTGATTTCAGTTTTAACAAAGCTGAAATGTTTGATGATTCACTGATGAACATTGACTTTGATTTTGCTGTTGCAGCTGACATTACTAATATTGCCACTCATCCAAAGGAAGCTGCAGACACAAAGGAAGTGGTCATGAATGCAAGAGAAGGTATAAATGATGCTCAAAGAGCCTGGAATTTGCAAAATCAACAGCAAAGGCATGAGGAGATCTGGCTGCTGCAGCTGAAAGCATTGAATGCAGAACTGATGATGCTAAAGCAGAGAGCTGGGAAGGAGCTAATGCACATCTTGGCTGACAATGGAGAAAATCCAATAAGCTCTTTCTTGTCCCTTCCTTTAAATAGTAGTTATAGGTCTTTTATAGTAGTTTACATAGCTTTAAGTAGCATAATAAATAGTAGGGTAGATAATATGTTGTTTTTCATAAAAATAAAAAGAATTAACTTTGATTTGTGGCCAATCTGAATAAGTTCTTTGCCTCTTTAGTTTTGTAGTTTTACTTTTAAGTCTTGTTTCTGTTCTTGTTCAATTGCTGTTTTTTTTGTGTTTTTCAGTTTCTATTCTTGTACATATCTGTTGCTGTTTGATCTGAGTATGTTTTTGTTGATTAGAAAACCTTACTCACACATTGAGGGCAATGTGCCTCTTAAGTGTGGGGGTGAGGGGTTGTAGTTAAAATTTTTGCTTTTACTTTGATAGATGTGTTTAGTATCTGTTTTAGCAATAAAATAGGGGTATTTTTTTCTGAACTGTTTTTCTCTTAGTTTAGGTCTGGTTTGGTTTATAAATCCCTAGAGTAGTTTACTATTCTTTCTTTAGTCTGTAAATACTTACTCTTGTTACTGATCTGTTTTAGTTTAGTTGTTAGTTTTGTTGATAATAGTTCTTAGGTCTTTTAAAGTTCATTCATTTTCTGGTTTATGTTGTTTTAGCTTAGGTTCTTTTGCTGTTTTTTAATCTGTTTTAGAACTTATTTTAGGTCCCTTTTCTTGGCTTATTTCTATTATTTTGTTTTCCTTATGCTAGTTTCTTGCTCTGTTTTAGTTCTTCATTAGTTTCTATTCTTCATTTTATTTTCATGCTTTGCTTCAAGTTTTAATTAGGATTCTTTTCATAATTTGGTTCTATTTTCTTTCTGCTACTGTTTTTAAAATTTTTCTGAATCTGTTTAGCTTTCTTTTTGTCAATTCTCTATTCTGGTTATATTGCATATGTCAGGTAGCTTATAGGAATAGTTTAGGTTTATCTTCTGTCAATATATTAGGTAGTTTAGGACTGATTCCAGGTTCCTTTTATTTCTCTAACCTTTGTTTCTATTCTTTTAGATTCTGTTTTATGCTTATCTTCATTCTTTGGTGATGTCATTCAAATTTTAGCTTTATTTCCTTAGATTAGAATAAGAGTAGACTTAGCTTTGGATTTGGGCAGAAGTAGTTCTAGCATTAATTTTTACAGTCTTTAGTTCATTTCAATTCAGTAATTTTTACATAGGATGAGTAGCAAGTCAGTTTTAACAAATTTTAAACCCTTGAGAGATTTTGGGCCAGTTTTTGTCTTTCTTGTGTGATAACATGCATGTTTAATTGTCATTCTGATTTTGCATTGATTCTTTGTGATGTGCTCGCTCTTGGTAACTTTAAATATGATCTAGGCATCCTTCATTTTTCCAGTTTAGCTTATCCATTTCATTCCTTACCATTGCACCTTATATTGAGCTTTAGTTTTTTTTTTCTTTGCTTTTCATCCATTTCAAGCCATTTCCCCCAACCAATCATTCCTTAGAGACTTGTGAGATGTAGGGAGAAGTCTAGAACTTAGTGAGTGCATGAAAAAAAGAGTGAAAAAGAGACCTGAAATGAAAAAAAAAAAATGTGTTGAAAAAAAATCTGGTTTGGTTGAAAAAGAAAGAAACAGGTTTGGAAATGAGAAAAATCAGAAAAAGAAATTGAAAAAGAGACCTGAAATGAATGAAATAGAAAGAGAACCAGAGAAAAAGAAAGAAAAAATCATCTGGCCAAAGTCTGAGAAAAATAGTATGTTCTGAGTTCTAGTTTTATCCTTTTTTCTTCACATTTCTCTACTCATTTCAGTTCCCATTCTTTTCTGTTTTTCCATTTCATTCCATGAACATTACAAGCCAATTAAAGACCTATTGATTTAGAGAAGCCTTGAGTCAAGCACTGTCATTTAGAGTCTTTTCAAAGTTGTGAATGGTAGTTGGCATGACATGATTGAGTGAAACAGGATTACATACTGTATTTTGTTTGATTGATTGAAATATACTGTATTTTGTTAGGAATGTAAATCTAGAATCACAACTGATTTAACTGTCATTAGACAGTTTACTTTTTGTACATATATACTGCTGACTTCAATAAGAAAATTAATCGTTTTCTCTAAATCTTTTGCATCTCTGTTTTCACTATCTCTCGGTTCCGCTTTTCCAAAATATCTTCCTCTCTTCTCTGATAAGCTGCCACTGTAACAGTGGTATCAGAGCTTACAGGTTTCGAATCTGGGAGGAGTAGTCAAGTAAAGAAACTCTGCAGCAAAATAGATTTTACGCTGAAGTATGGCAGGGATGATCCAAAGTAAACTACCGGTATTCGACGGAAAGAATTTCGAAGATTGGTGCGTAAAGATGGATGCTATATTGGGCTTCCATGAGATCGATGAAATTGTCAAAGATGGGTTTAAAGATCCTGCAAAGAATGCTACAGATGAAGAAAAGAAAGCGTATAAAGAGAACAGAAAATTAGACTGCAAAGCACGCATGATCTTGCATCAATGCATCTCGACGGCGATATTCCAAAAGGTGTCAAAGGCGACAACGGCCAAAGAAACATGGGAGATCTTACAAGATGGGTACGGAACTGCTGAAAATATAAAGGAGATTAAGCTACAGTCACTACGGCGGCAGTATGAGCTCCTGAACATGGGGGAACAAGAAACCATTCAAGGGTATATCGGCAGGATCCAAGTAATTGTCAACGCAATGCGTGCATGCGACAAAGTTGTCAAGGACAAGAAGATAGTTCATAAAATCTTGCGTACGTTAACGCCCCAGTATGACCACATTGTTGTGGCGATTGTAGAAAGTAGAGATTTGGAGAAAATGAAAGTCGAGGAGTTGCAAAACTCACTTGAAGCTCACGAACAGAGACTGCTAGAAAGGAAAGCCGCAGAACAAGATGCAACACAGATCAGCCAAGCATTACAAGCCAAAATACAAAAGGGTCGTGGATTTGGTAGAGGAAGAGGCAGAATGCGAGGTGGTCGTGGAGGCCGAAACGGAGGAAGGTCCGCTAATAACCAAGATCAGAACAAAGATGACGTTAACTATGATCAAAAGGAAGGAAACTTCAGAGGAAGAGGTGGCAGAAGAAATGTCGACAAAAGAAACGTGCAATGTTTCACATGTAGTAAATTTGGCCATTATTCGTCTGAATGCTGGCATAATGAAAACACCAAGAAAGAGAAGAATGACGAAGCTAATCTAGTGAAAGACGAACAAGAATCAGATTCTGATCACGTAGTGCTAATGACTGTTACAACGCAAGGAAGAAATACTGATGAGAATCTGATTAATCAAAGAAAACAAGTACTTGAGACAAGCGAAGTTGAAGACAACTGCACAAAGAATGCTGCAGAAAGAGAATACGTGTCTCTTGCTGGGAAGACGAGCCATGCAAATGAGGAATCATCGTGGTATTTGGATACAGGGTGTTCCAACCACATGACAGGAAATCGAAATTGGCTGATCGATCTTGATACTAGTGTTAAAAGCATAATACGGTTCGCTGATAATAGTACCATAAGAGCTGAAGGCACGGGAAAGGTATTGATTGCGCGCAAAGATGGAAGGCCAGTATACATGCATAATGTTCTTTACGTACCCACCATGAGAAGCAACCTCCTGAGTCTTGGTCAGTTACACGAGAAAGGATACACCATGAAAATGGAACAAGGGCACATCAAGGTGTTCGACGAAAAGCAACGAATGATACTCAAAGCTCCTATTGCCAGCAATCGCACATTTCGTGTAGATCTGAATACAGCGGAGATACAATGCATGAAAGCAACAAGTGTTGAAGGAAATTGGCTGTGGCATTATCGTTACGGGCATCTAAACTTTAGAAGCTAAAGAAAAGAAGCTTGTGAGTGGAATATGTACGATTGAGGCACCTAAGAAAGTTTGTGAAAGTTGCACCATAGGAAAGCAAACAAGATCAGTATTCAAGAAACGTGCCTGCAAGAGAGCAAGACAGCTGCTAGAAGTGGTGCATGCTGATGTATGTGGACCATTCGACGTGTCGTCTCTGGGAGGTAACAGATACTTCCTACTTTTTGTGGATGAGCTTTCTAGAAAAATTTGGGTTTATCTGTTAAAAGGAAAAGGTGAAACTTACACTTACTTTGTTAATTTTTGCTCCATGGCCGAGAGGCAATCGGGCAAGCAGATCAAAATTCTCCGCACTGATGGAGGAGGTGAATTCAACTCAGGAGAAATGTCGAAATTCTGCACTGAAAAAGGGATTATACACGAAGTCACAGCCCCCTACACTCCTCAACATAATGGATTGGCTGAGAGGAGGAATCGCATGCTTCTTGATATGGTCATATGTATGATCAAAGGAAGGGGTCTTCCGCATCATCTGTGGGGAGAAGCAGTTTCAACTGCAGCATACCTACTGAATAGGAGCCCAACCAAAGCTTTGCCAACTAGCACACCGGAAGAAGCGTGGTCTGGAAACAAACCTGACGTGCGACACCTGAAGATTTTTGGATCAGTATGTTATAAGCATGTCCCAAGTGAATTGAGAAAGAAATTGGACGATAGAAGCGAAACTTTCGTTTTTGTTGGTTATCATCCAACTGGAGCATATAGACTCTATGATCCAGTGAAATCAAAAATTGTGATAAGTAGGGACGTGATTGTTGATGAATCTAATGTGTTCAAGTGGAACACATGTGAGACTACCCCAGATAATTCACCTAGTACTGTGATTACTACGTTGTTTAAGGAGAGAAACTATGATCAAGACACTCCGACAGTTAATACAGAGGGTGTAAATAATAGGCGGTCAAAAAGAACGCGTTTCCCATCGACAAGACTGGCAGATCACGAGCTATTCCGAGACAGTGACATTACAGACACAGGTGATATATTGCATTATGCTTTACTTGCAGGTACTGAAACCATAGCATGGGAGAAAGCTATCAAAGATGATAATTGGAAGGATGCTATGATTGAGGAGAATAAAACATGGACGTTGATGGACTTACCTGCCTACAAGAAAGCCATAGAGGTGAAGTGGATGTTCAAAACTAAGTACAAACCCGATGGGAGTGTGGCAAAGTTAAAAGCTAGACTAGTTGCTAAAGGATTTCTGCAACAACCTGGGATCGATTTCACTGATGTGTACGCCCCTGTTGCAAGATTGGAAACGGTGAGGATCGTGGTAGCTATTGCCAATTCAAATAATTGGAGTATCAGCCAGATGGATGTCAAATCAGCATTTCTTAATGGGGCTCTCGAAGAAGAAGTCTACGTATGTCAACCGCCTGGTTTCATCAAGAAGGACAATGAACTGAAGGTTTATAAACTTAACAAAGCTCTCTACGGTCTTCGTCAGGCACCACGAGCATGGAACAAGCATATTGACTCGTTGCTCACCAGGTATGGATTTCAAAGATGTATTGTTGAATATGGAATATATGTCAAGTTCTGTGATCAGCTAGGTACCTTGCTCATATGTCTGTACGTGGACGACCTACTGGTCACTGGAAGCTCAGTGCAAGAGATTGAAAAATTCAAAGTTATGATGAAGAATGATCTGGAGATGACAGACCTTGGCTTCTTGGGATACTTCCTTGGATTGGAGTTTATACAAACCAAAGAGGGAGTACATATGAATCAAAAGAAATATATTCTCGAAACTCTGGAGAGGTTCAAGTTAAAAGACTGCAACAGCGCATCAGTTCCAGTTATTGCCAACACGAAGCTCTCACTGCAGCAGGATGAAAGCAAAGTAGATGCAACGCTATACAGACAGATAGTCGGGACACTCCGCTACATCTGTAGCAGCAGGCCAGACATAAGCTTTGGTGTGGGTCTCATCAGCCGTTACATGCATGATCCCAGACAATCGCACATGACAGCTGCAAAACACATCCTTCGATACTTGAAAGGTACCTTAGACTACGGAATTTACTTTCCCAGAAAAATTGATAGCACTACCAACATCTTGGAGGCATGGTGTGACGCGGACTGGAGCGGTGATCTTGTAGACAGGAAGAGTACTTACGGGTATTTGTTCAAGCTTATGGGAGCCCCCATCTCATGGTGTTCTAAGAAGCAGACAGTCGTGGCACTCTCATCGTGTGAAGCCGAATACATCTCAGCAGCAGAGACTGCCTGTCAATGCACTTGGATAGAAGCCATTTTGCAAGAGCTAAAGATCAAGCATCACGGACCAACATGCTTAAGGATAGACAACAAATCAGCTATTAATCTAGCCAAAAACCCAATATCTCATGGACGGAGCAAGCACATCGAAACAAAATTTCACTATCTCAGAGAACGGGTCAGCGAAGGAAAACTGGAACTGATCTACTGCAACACGGATGAACAGGAAGCTGATATATTCACGAAAGCCCTACGACAGAATAGATTTGAAAAGCTTAGAAGATCACTTGGAATTAGGTCTCTTAGTGATTTAGATTTAAGAGGTTGTGTTAGGAATGTAAATCTAGAATACAACTGATTTAACTGTCATTAGACAGTTTACTTTTTGTACATATATACTGCTGACTTCAATAAGAAAATTAATCTTTTTGCATCTCTGTTTTCATTGCCTATCTCTCTCGGTTCCGCTTTTCCAAAATATCTTCCTCTCTTCTCTGATAAGCTGCCACTCTAACATATTTGATGCAAATCTGGGAATTTGGGGATGAAAAATGGGGTTTCTGCGTTTCTGGAAACTCTGGTGCGATTCTGCAGAATTCTGCAGAAACGCGCGTACGTACAATTTTGGTCAAAATGGGACGTTCGTCGAAATGGCTCGACCAAACATTGGTCGGCCAAAATCTGTCGAGCGTTCGGGTTCGTCCTTCATAGTGAGTTTAACGTTCGGTTGATATTTAGTACCGTTCGGTTACAATTGGCTTTAGTACCGTTCGCACAGGCTTGATTTAATACTGTTCGGTTAAAGTGTTCATATGGTACTGGATTAAGTGGTGATCATTCGGTCAGGATTCTAAACGATCGTTCAGTACCTTAGGTATTCGACATAGTTCTCTAGGTATTCGATCCATACTCAAAACGTTCGTCCCAGTGGTGTTCAATTTAATAGTGGTTAATTTGAGTTTTGGTCTCGGTGTACTACTAATTGTATGCGTTCGGTCTTAAATTCATAGGCTTCAATCTTGAGCTTTCGGTCTTTGTGAAATAGTGGTCGTAGGCGTTCGTCTTTCAATTGGTATCCTCCGAAAGTTATATTTAGCGTTCGGTCTGGGTTCTGTATTAGAAATTATAAGCGTTCGGTTTTGTGGTAATACTGATTTTAAGCGTTCATCATAAAGTGTTAGTTTCAGGAAGTGATCCTGAGCGTTCTCGTTTTGATAAATTAGTGATTGTAGTCGTTCGTTTAAGTTGGTATTCTTAGGTTTGTATCTTGAGGGTTCAGTTATGGTTTAATTCTGATTGTGAGCGTTCGGTCTTTGTTTGATTCTGATTGTGAGCGTTCGGTCTTGGCTTGATTCTTATTGTGAGCGTTCGGTCTTGGATTGATTCTGATTGTGAGCGTTTGGTCTTGGTTTGATTCTGATTGTGAGCGTTCGGTCTTGGTTTAATTCTGATTGTTGAGCGTTCGGTCTTCATTTGATAGTCTTAAGTTTGGATCTTGAGCGTTCGGTCTTGATATCAGTAAGAAATCATTAGGGTTCGACCTAAATCGCGTATTGTGATGTTTAGTTGGTAAGCGTTCAATCTGGGTGTATCAGTAATAGCTAGCGTTCGATCTTGACCAAGTATTTTCAGGTTTCGATCGTAAGCGTTCGGTATTAATCATAGATAACGTTCGGTTTTGCTGATGTTTATTCCCAGTTAGTGATCGTTCGTAGCGAACGTTCGGTATTTGATGATGATTGATCTTTGAACGTTCGTCCAGACATTGTACGATTTTAGTGAGGTGTTCGGTTATAACGTCCAGATATATAATTATTTTTTAACACATCTAAATTTTTATATTTATTTGACATCATTTTTATTTTTTTTTTTAAAAAATACAAAAAATTTATTTTTTTATGATCATGCATTACTCATGACAAATGAGTTGGTGTACTTCATTATGCGTTCAAAGGATGAAACTGTAAGCTGAAATTTTTTTGTTTCTTTCATCTCCTTTTCTTAGTTTGGAGACGCATCTGAAGTTCTTTAACTTTGAACGGAAAGCTAATTTTGTTTCTTCCACTTATTTCTACAGTATTCATCAGTTTCCCATTGGACGAGGATTCAACAAACGCAATTTCCTTGATCCAAAGTTGGTCAGAACAAAATAACAATGTTGGAAGTCTCCCTCAACGATTCAGAAGATAAATTTAAAATATACAAGTTCATGAAAATTTTATTATATAAACTAATTTTTGTAACGTGGAATTAAGTTTAAAGTTCGTACTGAAATACTTTACATGAAAATACCAACACCTCAGTGCTAAAGCTAGCTACGATATCCATTTCATTTTCTTCAATTTAAACGTAGGAGATCAATCCAACAAGAGTTTAAAGAACTACAAAAATGTTAGGAAACTAAATTAAACCGCAGATGGAGAAAATCTGTGATTGTGATCCTCCTAATTTGGTTTGGAAGAAAGCAGACTTTAAGTCTAATTCTATCTTATAAAATCAGTTTGTAATACAAGATTTGTATTTGTTTATAAATTATAAATTGATCTTATCCTTAATTTACGTAAGAATTCCAAGACTTCCAACAAATAGTCTCTTGTCGATGAGAGTGGGTTGGCTAAATAAGTAGGGTAGGTTTCACCAGCCATGATCACAACAATCTGTGGCTCTGAAATATTAACCTTCTTTTTCTCCATCTTTGCTGCTTTCTCTTCATCACCGGCTGAGTTCGAAGCATAATAATGTTTACGATAACAACAAGCTATGATGAGTAATGCAACTGCTATGACTGCGAGCATCAGGGCTAAGCCACCAAACAGGTAAGCTATGGGAGAACTCAACTTTCTCAAACCACCTTCTTCCGATTCACTTCTTCTGCTTGAGTTCATTCTTTTTACTACTTTTTTTTACAAAGTTGTAATCTTTTTTCTTTGGAAACTGGTTTTTGATTTCTTTTTGTACTTTCAAATTTCTTCCTAAACCTCCAAATTTATCTAAAACTCCGAAATATCTTTTGACCTTTCACTAGGGTAAAAAATGTAAAGTCTAATTTCTTCCTTTTATTTTTAATACAACCCTAACTTTTTTTCACTCTCTTCATACACTGTATGTCACCCACCCCAACCTCCTGTTTCCCTTTGCTTTTCATGGCAAACTAACTCCAAGTACTTCCATTTTTATTTACTTTTTTTCTATTGTTTATATGAGGATAATATTCTCATGAGAAATTTATGCTATATTTAAATTAGATGTCTAAAACCATAGCTGATCTGAGAATGAAAATTACATTTGGACTTTAGATAGCAGATTTTGAAATCGTGTTAGACAAATAACTAGACTTCTAAATCTCGTTATAAATAAAATTCCAGTTTTTAAAATTTGGTGTACCATTGAAATCTCTAATTAAGAAGGTAATTAATTTCCAAATTCTATTAAAATAATATTAGATTTTGAAATTTAATTAAGTAATTTACCGTAATTGACAACAATAAAACCAAACCTAAAAACAATTTTTTAAATTTATTGAATTAATTCATCACATATGAAAAAAAATACGATCGGTTGTCAAATTATTTATATAATCTTTTTACACATTTTATTTGTGAAAGAACATAAATCTAACAAAGGTAAAATTTATAAAACTAAAAGAAATCTTTCACCTTAATTATGACGAATCTAACTACCAATAATACAACATTAAGATAGAATATCTCACTGAACATAACTAAAATTGAGATTAACAAATTCATAAAACAAAATAAATTTAAAAGTATAAAATAAAAAAAAGCAATAAAACAAACAATGTAAATTTGAAAAAATAAAACTAAAAACAATACTGTCACGTTCCATTAAATTCTCTGCTGAATCACCACTCTGCTTCCATTAATGCACATGCCACGTGTTCAATGCCATTAAAGACGCACACACACTCACTCTGCATGCAACGGCCAGATGTCATTTTTGGAACGTTCTAAAACGTTAATGGAAGACATGTGGCAGCAGAGGAATGGACGCACGTCCTGCTTGGGAAGAGAAAATGAATTCTGGAAAACTCTTCCCATTTCTCTGCACACTTCATCTTCTTCCCTAAAATTTCTGAGCGTAGGGATAGACATACTAGTTCAAAGTTCCATACAATTTATACAGAACAACACACCACCACATAACCACTTTCATCCATCTCTCCCCGATATGTCCACTTCATACTCACATACACTATTTACTTTTACAATCGTATCATCATAGTAATTTATCATATTTCATACATTCACATATCTTCACATACATCACATCGCAGTATATATTCCAAACATTTGTACACATAATTCAATTCCAGAGAAACTCAACTTAGAACTCAACACTATTTGCAGAACACTATTCATCCGAACACTATTCATCAAACACTTTGCGGGACACTATTCATCCGAACACTATTCACCGAACGCCATCTGTCGAACGTTATCTTGCCGAACACTACTATATTTGGACGCACGCTATAAGATCCAACACAATCAGGCCAAACGCTAAAACCGAACACCTCCAATATTCAGTCGAACGCTAAAACCGAACGACTCCAGTATTCAGTCGAACGCTAAAACCGAACGCCCCACTGGATTAAACATTTCCCGACCGAACGTTATAACCGAACACCTCACTAAAATCGTACAATGTCAGGACGAACGTTCAAAGATCAATCATCATCAAATACCGAACGTTCGCTACGAACGATCACTAAATGGGAATAAACATCAGCAAAACCCAACGTTATCTATCATTAAGACCGAACGCTTACGATCGAAGCCTGAGAATACTTGGGCAAGATCGAACGCTAGCTATCACTGATACACCCAGATTAAACGCTTACCAACTAAACATCAGAATACGCGATTTAGGTCGAACGCTAATGGTTTCTAACAGATATCGAGACCGAACGCTCAAGATCCAAACTTAAGACTATCAAATGAAGACCGAACGCTCAACAATCAGAATTAAACCAAGACCGAACGCTCACAATCAGAATCAAACCAAGACCGAACGCTCACAATCAGAATTAAACCAATACAGAACGCTCGCAATCAAAATCAAGCCAAGACCGAACGCTAACAATCAAAATTAAACCAAGACCGAACGCTCACAATCAGAATCAAACTAAGACCGAACGCTCACAATCAGAATCAAGCCAAGACCGAACGCTCACAATCAGAACTAAACCAAGACCGAACGCTCACAATCAGAATTAAACCATGACCGAACGCTCAATATCCAAACTTAAGAATACCAACTTAAACGAACGACTACAATTACTAATACATCAAAAACGAACGTTCAAGATTATTTCCTGAAAACAACAATTTAGGATGAACGCTTATAATCAGTATTACCACAAAACCGAACGCTCGAGATTCACTCCTAAGAATCCAATTTAAGACCGAACGCTAAAAATCACCAGTTGAGACTACCAACAACCGAACACTTATTATCACAGGTACATCGAAACCGACCGTTTAAAATCCAAACCTAGGAATATCATGTTAATACCGAACGCTCATCATCGAACCCTAAGAATTTCCAACTTAAGACCGAACGCTAAGGATTATTACGAGTTCGAATTAGAAACGAACGCCTAACATCTCTGGGTAATATTTTGACGAACGCTAACGCTCGTTACACGAGAATACAAAACCGAACGTTCATATTATTTTGGCCGACCACTAATTGGTCGAGCCATTTGGACGAACGTCCTACTTTGACCAAAATTGAACGCACGCGCGTTTCTGCAGAATTCTGCAGAATCGCACCAGGTTTTCCAGAAACCCAGAAAACCCCAATTTTTCATCCCCTTCTTCCGAGATTTGCATCAAACACAGTATATATCAACAATCAAACAAAAGATCTAGCTCCCCTTACCTCTTGAAGACCTCCTTGCAAATCTTGAACCAATCTTTGCACTGTGTTCCTCCTCTGCTGTTTCAGTCCTCTGCTACAGTGTCCAGCTCTCACTTCACCGTCTCACAGATATGGCAGCAACTCCTCCAATCTGCAGAACTCCCAATCCCTTTGAATCCATGGCTTTTACCTTTAAGAAGGAAGAAAATGGTGCTCCCCACAGCCACTCCTCAGTGCTATGCCCACCAACGAAGGAGATGATGGAGGTTCATGATGATGGCTGGAGCACTTCCAGGTGGAGAGACCCACCACCATCTGCTGCCCACTCCTTTGCTGGACGTGGAGCCCCTCTCCCACCACTACACGAACGTGCAGCCGCCCACCTTCCCCATCCCCTTTAAAAATATAAGGAACGTGCGGTTCCTTACAGTACAAACTTACCGTTATCCAAAACTATTATAAATTTTTAACTTTATATACAAACTGGATAAATAAAAATAATTACATCATCAATCTAAAGAAAACTAAACTACGGGATTCCTCAGACATACCTCATTCTCCAAACTTTAGAATCTAAACGGAGTCAAACATTAAAAAAGGACACAAATTGACGCATGCAACAGAAACTCCTTGCATGGTCAAGAATAAAGAAAATGCCATGAAAGTGAGAATGAAACTTACTTGCTCTAATCACGAAACTGATCGGTCAAATAGGTAACCCTTGACTCTAGAATTGCCTAGACACCTCCTGATCATCGAATAGATAATTTAGGAGTAAGAAATTGTAGAAAAAAGTGAGAAAGAACAACGATAAAGACTTTTAAAAAGATGAAGTGTTCTTAAAATACTAAGACAAGTTTAAAAAAATTCTATTTACATCATAAGATTATTTTATAATAAAATAATCAATCTCATTATTTTACTACACCTATTTAGTCTAATAATCTACTTTTTAAGTTGTTATGTAACATCCCAAAATATAGTAATTACCATAAATTAGAATTAATCACATTACATAATATACACAGTGCAGTCTTAAGCAAGATCAGCTATCAAAAGCCGAACGTCAAAAAGTTACAGAGTTAAGAAAATCAATACAGAAACAACCAAGGTTCAAGACGAACGGTTTTACAAAAGCTGATAACGAACGTCACAAAATTCTAAGCAGCCTATTCCTACTGGACGATCTAAGTCTCGGCCTTCACTTCGACTTCCACGAGATTCTCTTCTTCTACCACTTCCTCCAAAAAAGTTTCTCCATCTGCTCACATCCACACGGATGATCATTGCATTGACAGGACAGACGTACAGGTACAAGACAACACAAGGAAAAACGAAAGGGTAAGCTTATGTAATTTAATTCATACAACAAACATACAAATCAACATACGAGCAATACAATAATATATCAACATAGCAATAATCATCCAAAACTCTCATAAAACAGACCGTCCGGACTGTATGAATCCATGTATCTACAGGCGTTCGTGCACCCGGGTGATGTGATAACTGGAAAACACTCAACAACTGCCACCCGAGGTTAGTCCTACAGTCCAAAGTACTCTTAAGGACTAGGACCTCCTGCCGTTCCCACACATGACCTACTCCCCTCTACGTGAGGACGAGCACTCACGGAACATCAGGATGAACTGCCATCAGTAGCTTTACCACGTTTATACTACACAACTTCTCATATGGGAAGTCTGAGGTCTCTGTATGATGGGTCCTGGGTCCTGTTTAATTTAGGGTTTGTGCCGGTGTGACTTTATTTCACTACTTTTATTAGTTTCAGCACGACAACGAAGATAGAACCAAATAGAATCCCAAGTGGAAGAGTAAGAAGCATCATCCATAAGAGAATCTCAGCATAAGAGAAGGAAAATCCCTGATTGAAAAATGGAGGTAGAGACAGAGACTATGGTGGAGAAGAGGGAGATAATCAACAACGTGATGTGTCTTTTGACAGACCCAGATGGAACTCCCTTGGGCTCTCCCATGTACCTACCTCAGAATGCTGGCCCTCAACACCTCAATCAGATTGTTAATAAGCTTCAAAACAATGTAAGCAAGTCCCTTTATTCTTCTCAAATTCTATTTTACATTTTGTTTATTATTTATAACATTGAGCGATTATCTATGCTTTCATTTTAGGAAGAGAAGTTGCCGTATGCTTTCTATATATCAGATGAGGAGCTCATTGCGCCACTTGAAACATACTTGCAGAAAAACAAAGGTTAGTCATGTTTGTTTACAATAAATGATTTATTTTTCTTTCTTAATTCGTTGTAAATTCACATATCATTAAAATTATACCACATACTTCAATTAAAAGCAAATCCTTTATCTTTATAAAACTTCCATAGTTTCCCCAACTGTAACTTACACCTTAAGAAACTTCTAAAAATATGTGCAAATCACCGATTAGTGATTGGAAAGAAACTTTAGAATCTAAATGGAGTCAAAAATTGAAGGACACAAATTGACACATGCAACAGAAACTCCTTACATGGTCAAGAATAAAGAAAATGCCATGAAAGAGAGAATAAAATTTACTTGCTCTAATCACAAAACTGATCGGTTAAATAGGTAACCCTTGACTCCAGAATCGCCTAGACACCTCCTAATCATCGAATAGATAACTTAGGAGTAAGAAATTTTAAAAAGAAGTGAGAGAGAACAAAGATAAAGACTTTTAAAAAGATGAAGTGTTCTTAAAATAATAAAACAAGTTTAAAAAATTCTATTTATATCATAAAATTATTTTATAATAGAATACTCAATCTCATTATTTTAGTATACCTATTTAGTCTAATACTCTATTTTTTTAAGTTCTTACAATAAAGATTTTAACTTTTAAAAAAAAATATAATAATAATAAATGAATTAAGATGAAAAAATATCAATTATGTTAAAAATATATATGTATATATATATATATATAATAAAAATGATTATTAATATAATGAAATTTAGAAATAAAATAAAAACAAAAAATAGAAAAATAAGGAAAATCTAAAATGCCCAATGTAAAAACCTAATCGGGTTTTCTGCTTGCGTGGTATTCGAAAAAGGGAGAGGGGGACTGGATTTGAAAAACGGGGAAGGGAGCTAATTGGTTTCTGGAATTCGGAAAGCTGGAAAGAATTAGAGGGAAGAAGAATACTGGATTGAAGAAAGAAGAAAATTAGGATTGTATTGGTTTCACACAACGAAGGTTATTTACCCAAATCTTATCTCTTTGCTTGAACTGTTTAAATCACTGGTCAAATTTTCTTATCTTTTGGATTTGTTCATGCGCGTTTTCTTAATCTTTGTTAGTTGTATTTCCTCTGTTCTGCAAATCTGATGCATGATTTCTTAGCATTATTGTGATAAATTTGTGTGTCATAATTTTTTGTGTCTCTGTTGATTCATGGATACGGAATAAACAAGAAACCATAAACAAAAAATGACAGACCCATTATCAGAGATGATTTAAAAAAAAAAATTAAAACTCAAGGTCACAAACACAGAGAAGAGATATGGCTTTTGATTTCAAAATTTTGGATGGTGAGATAATGAAAACCACGTCGCGCCAGAGAACATAATGCGGTGGTTGAGCGATGCTTCCGGCAAGTGGTTTCGTCAACACCAATGACGGTGGCGATGATTGAATAACGCAACGCAGGAAACAGTCAGCGGCAACGGCGCGGCCAGCGATCTCGGGGTTAGGCGGCGCAGCACAAGTTAATGGTTTTTTAAAATGTTTAAAAACATATAAAATAAAAAAGTTAAAATAATAATTAGAAATTGGATGTGGCTGGACTTGACCCAATTAATTTAATATTTTATATATTCAGAAGGGACGTATTTGGCATCACCGTAAAATTTGGGTATACAAGAAGAAAAAGGATGTTGCTCCCTCCACCACTACATCATCCTTCTTCCATCTTTCCAAATTCTTTTAATTTCAATTCTGTCCTTACCTTAAAACTTTTATCATTTAGGATTTTTTTAATTAATTTGAAAATCCTATTTCTCCTCATTTTTTGCTCCACGCTCCCCACCCATCTCTCACACGGATTGCTCTGTTCTCCCTTTTCGT
The DNA here is from genome assembly GCA_034642375.1 of Vigna nakashimae. Classification (NCBI taxonomy): domain Eukaryota; kingdom Viridiplantae; phylum Streptophyta; class Magnoliopsida; order Fabales; family Fabaceae; genus Vigna; species Vigna nakashimae. The sequence continues at coordinate 36,756,835 of CM067765.1, forward strand.
TTCACTTCATCTCATTTCTTCGTCCTTTCCTTTCTTTTTCCTTCTGTTGTCTCTTACTCATTTTCCTTTAGGGTTTCATTGCTTCCATTGTTGTTGATCTCTGGGGCGTCAAGGAGCGTGGATCCAGATTTTGTTTGGTTTGTTTTTTTCTTCATCCAGGTTGGTTTTCTTCACTGGTTTTCTTCAGCATTCTTTTGTAGCCTTGTTTGGTAGTTTAATTTATGATGTATTATTACTTTTTGGCTTTGGATCTGTGCTATTTTGTCGTTCTTGTCCACTGTCTTTCTGCTGATTGTATTGTTGGTCGCCTGAACAGAGCCAAAACGGAAGATCAATTCTGAAATTTCTTTTTCGAAAGACAATTAACACACCCCTGCTCCGGATCAAAATTTTCGAAAATTTAGATCCGGAACAGGGGTGTGCTAACTGTCTTTCAAAAAAGAAATTTCAGAATTGATCTACCGTTTTGGCTCTGTTCAGGCGACCAACAATACAATCAACAGAAAGACAGTGGACAAGAACACAAAATAGCACACATTCAAAGCCAAAAAGTAATAATACACCATAAAGTAGAAAAACCTTTTGCCCCCATTTGCTGCAACTCATTCGTTTATTCATTTGTCGCCACCACCGGCGAAATCCCATTCCAGTTTTTCTATCATCTCTTCCCACCCCAGGTGCGTACCTTGCTAAAGGGTCGTTGGCAATTTTTTGTTTTGTTTTGTTTTTGTGATTGTCGTTCTTGGTTTTTGCAGATTTTGAAGAAGAAAATGGTGAAGAAGAGAAAGCGCAGTGAGAGTGGTCAAGTTGTTGCACATCCTAAAAAGGAAGATGCTGCTCCAGAGAGACCGGTGAGGACCCTTTTGGGTTGGAAGGATAAGAGTCAAGTCACTGATGAAGTAGAAGACAATAACGTTGCTTCACCAATATTTAGGAACAAAGAGAAGGTTTTGGTCACTTGCTCTAGGCGTATCAGTTACAGGTACAACCTAATATACACCCCATAACTTTTAGTTACAGTTTTTGTTGCTTTTTCGAGTTTGGATATTGTTATGGTATTCATGGGTGGAGTGATTGTTTTCCATTAATTTGTAGGTACCGACATTTGATGTTGAACTTGGTGTCACTTTTGCCGCATTGCAAGAAGGATAACAAGATTGAATCAAAAGAAACTAAAGGCGCCACCCTTAATGAGCTTGTTGAGCTCAAAAGTTGTTCTTCGTGTTTATTTTTTGAGGTATTTTATTTATATGCCACAAGGTTTTTTCAGTGCCGTGTTATTTCAATTTAGGATTGATATGTTGTGCTGTTCTCTAGACTAGTATTTGCATTTTTTTTTGCGCTATTTGGAAAACCTGAAGCATGCTAATGGGTAGGGGAATTCTTTGTTGGTCACAACTGTTGATGCTATTTCAATGAGATGCGGTCGTGAGTTTGAGTCTGGTCAACTTGTGATATTCTATTAGTGTCTTCTCTCATTTTTTATGTATCAATTTCAGTGCAGGAAAGCAAAAGATCTTTATCTCTGGATGGCCAAATGCCCCAGTGGCCCATCTGTAAAATTTTTAGTCAGTGCAGGTATATTCTGATTCAATCATTGTAATCTTAATATAACACTAGTTTGCTTGCTCTGATTATTTAGAGTTCTGATGTCTGTATACTCTAGGCATCACTGGTCATTCTTCCCAGTGAACTATGTCTTTTGTGTTTCTCTCTCTATCTCGACCATTTTTTATACACTTTTAGTGATTTTCCTTTTTCCTCCACTGTTTTTTCAGTTCATACAATGGAGGAGTTGAAGCTAACGGGAAATCACCTAAAAGGTTCTCGTCCACTTTTGACGTTTTCTGCAAATTTTGAAAAAGATGCACATTGGAAACTGTTAAAGGAGATGTTGTTACAGGTGTGTTGTTGGTTTCTTTTGTTGCAAGTTTTTTCGTTTTTGTCCATCTAGTTCCATCCGAGGAAAGATGGATTTCTGTAAACTTATGTTGATAACTCTAATATGTGCACTTTCGTAAATAAGGTAAAGGTTAGCTTGATGATTTCATCTTATTTTTATGATTCGTGATGTTGTAAACCATGAATTTCCGGCCAAATTAAGAACAGCTTCATGTGCTTTCTACCAATTTAATTGGAATCTTACATTTTTGTCGTCATATATCTTCCTACGATTTTTTTCTAAATTTATTATGTCTGATCAATGAAAATTCAATTGATGTTATTGTTATGCCCATCTATTTTACATAGTTTATGTCATATATCTGTTTAATGTATATTTTCTGTGTGCAGATCTCTCTGTTTCTGATACTGTTGTTTGTTTACTGTATTTGATAATTTCTAATATACTATTTCTTTCCTTTTGTTTAGATATTTGAAGTACCAAAGGACCATAGAAAGGCGAAGCCCTTCCATGATCATGTTTTTGTTTTCTCAATAGCTGATGACCATATATGGTTCCGGAATTACCAGGTTTGTGTCTGTATTCCGGAATTACCATAGACTATTTTTGCATTAAGATAAGGTTAAAAAATCCTGGAGATTATTGTTAGGAGCATCTTTTCTGCCTATTTCTATACAAATTAAGTGTATGCATTGTTATTATAAACATGTTTATTGCTCTTTTTAGCCACATGTTAATGATTGAAGTGAAGTTTGGGTCGAGCATTTTTAACCTTTACTCCTTTACTTTCTTATAAACATTACTCAATTATCAACTTATCTATACATTTCAATTTGAAGTTTTAGTTTTTGACAAGACTTAGATAATATATAAAGAATGGTTAACCACAGGAATTTTGAAGATGGAGGATATTTGACCATTATAATGAGTTTAAATTTTATCTACTACCGATGTAAAACATTTTATTTGTAAATACATTAATATGTTCCGCTATGGTATTGTTCTGTAAGCTCAAAGGTTAAACTATGATGCATGTAATGTTTTATTTTATTGATCATCTTTATTCATTTAATTATGGTCAGTCTTACCAGATCAGTGAAGATCGAATCAAGTGGGGATTTTGGTTTGACCTGTGCGTGCCTGCGATAGATGTTATACTCCGTTTTTGTTGGACAATATACAGTTAGATTGAGTCATTTGTGTTATACTCATGACATGGTCACTAGAGGACAATTGTTACTATTAGTTGTTCGCAATACTCCTATTTAATTCGAACATTATATGGTCTCATTTTCTCCAACTATATAATATTGATTTTTCCATGAGACAACATTGTAGTATTTTCTACCTGTTGCTAATGCCTACTGAGGAATGTTACATCTTTATTCCCTTGCAGATTTCTACTCATCATAATGAATCAGACAAATTACCAAGGGGAGGCCTTGATAAAATGACATTGATTGAGGTCTGAAAACTGGTTCTTCATGTATCTTTTGATCTTTCAATTTCTAACATTCATTTAACCTATGAGCAAACTATTTGTTTAGGTCGGTCCACGGTTCTGCTTGAATCCAATTAAAATATTTGGTGGCAGTTTTGGAGGCCCGACATTATATGAGAATCCATTTTATGTATCTCCAAATCAGGTACCAATCAATATATTTTTAATGTATGCTTTGAATTTCTCTAGCTTTCTACTAATAATTATATCTGTCATTGGTTGGTTGTGATAGGTTCGGGCTTTGGAGAAAAAGAAGAAGTCTGGAAAGTTTGCTAAGAAGGTCAAAGCAAAGACAAGGAGGAAAATGCATGAGATGTCCAATCCTCTGGAGCCTGATGAGTTTGCAGATATGTGGAAAGATTGAACATTTGGTTGTCAGCAACAGCTTTTGATGTGAATTGCTTTATATCTTCAGTTGGAGATATAGGCTGTACTTCTTTTTCTTCAATGTTATTTTCAGTTATGGTTGCAGAGGCTGGTTGTTCTCTTATCAAACATTGATTTGGTGGAAATTAAATTTTGGCAGAGAAGGTTCCAGTTGAGTTTGAGATTAGGTTTGAACGATATGTTTATTGTGAGCTTCCACCTGTAGCGATGGAAGTTCTATCTGAGCTTTCATCTCCTGTGGAGAACAACCTTTCTTTTGTATCTCACCCACCCAAAGTAATCAGATTTTGGCCTATGACATTTTTACCATGTTTGTGTTTTCAATATGGTTTGTTTCGGGTGGCTCTTCGACAAAACAAAGAGATTGAAAGTATTTTAGTTGATTTGTCCTTTTTTAAAATTAACAATTTTTGGCTTCTTTATTGGTTGTTAATTTCAGGCGTACTTTTGTTTCTGGTTTTCTTAACAAAAGAGAAGGGTTTCCAAGGCCCGAATTGCGCCATGGGTTCCCAAGTTGTGATTTTCTTTCTACACAGTAGGAATATCTCCCTGCACCCCCAAAAGTACCAAATGATCAAATTGCCTTTAAACAAACTCTTGAACTTGGTGGTACCACAAAATTATATATTCTGAATGTTTCACAATTTAATTTATCATTTCGGAATGAATTTTTTTGGAAGAGGCTATAAATTATTCCAGAAATTTTTTGGCATAAAAACACTTTTCTTTCGGTCTTATGCAATATTTTGAAAAATTAATCCGAAAAATAACAATCTAAACCTATGAAAGCGTACAAAGTCATGTTAAGTACTTGAATTATAGGACACTTTTAACTTTTTGATTGATCAAATTTAAGAGCCATAAGCCGATATTCTAGAAAAAACTATAAATTGATGATCTTTGGCTTGAAAAATATTACGAATGGAACAAAAGGATATATATACTTCCTCTTAAAATAGAAAGGATTTTTCTTGATTTTAAAATATATAATTGTGAAGGAAAACCGTGAGAAATAATAATAACTAATAAATCACCGGCAACTCATTATCCTATCTACCTAGTGTGATACCACGATATAGTTTTCATTATCAAATACTCATGAAAGCATGTCACGTCTCAAACATAAAATAGTGTCCCATGTCGGTGTAGAACATTGGTACAGATATTACCAAGAATAGTGGCAGTATATGCAGATAATATATGTATAATTTGCCGTATTTTTCTTCCTCAAAAGGAAAACTTTGTCAACACACTCTTTTAATTGATAAATTTTGAAACAAAAACAAATAATCATAGAAACTAGTATGTTAAGATAACCTTTAAAAAGAAAATATTGGAATTGCGTTATACTACGGATCATGTATGAGATGAAAGCAAGTTTAGCACGCAACTAAAATACTTCATGTCACACTTTTCACCAAATTTTTTAATTGTTTTCACATTTTTAGTTACAAGTAGTATGAAAATATATATAAAAGGTAATTCAGCATTCAAGTAAGTAACACGACCCTTCGGATAATCAACTAAAATCTTAAATTTATAATAAATATAATTATTTATCTTTTTATTTAAATTTTATATTTATAAATTTCGAGATAAATTTATAATTAACTAACATAAACTTAATTATGATTCTATATACTTCATGTCAGGCCTCAAAAAAAAAAAAAAAAAAAAACGTGGCAGCCTGAGCGCGCCACCTCAGCGACGCACGTGGAGACAGCAGCGTCTGACATCCGCTAACGGACGCCAACCGTGCACGAGAAATTTAGTCAAAACGTAGTGGGAACGTGCGTTGGCAGAAGGCTGGCAGTGGGAACGTACGCTGGCGAGGTGGAAAAACAGATATGAGACTCTGATAAATCCTCCACCCTCCACACGCTCCACCATTTTCGTTTCTGAATTCTCTCTTTCTTCTCTCTACGTTCTCTGCACCTTCTCTCTAAGGAACCACCGTTTCATCTCCTCCAATTCTGGGATCCGGCAGCGGAAGGACGAACGTCATCCAATGCTTCCAGAAAAGCCATTCGTTTCAAACTGAGCTGGTAAGCCTTTTCCCACTCTCTAGACGTTCGTTTTCCGCGTATGCAAACTCAATTCTGAGTTGTGCGTTCCTCCTTTCTTAGTGTAGCATAACTCTGATTTGGCGTTGGGGCTCGTTCATTATAGCTTGGTTTAACGAGCGTTGACGAGCGGAGGATTTGTAGTAGAAAGGAGAAATTGTGTGCGTCAGTGGACGTTCGTCATTCCAGGTAAGGGAAGCTTATTTAATTTAACTGGTTTTCTTTGTATGTGTGTGAACGTTCGTTATTTGATTGTATGAATATAATGCATGATATTGGATTTTCTGAATGTATGAACGTTCGTTATTATTGGTGAAATGAAACGTATGAAAATTGCATGATATTAGTAGTATGAAATCTGAGATTTTGGGGTGATTAGAACGAACGTAATTATGTAATTATGATGAGAAGTGAACTGAAAATGTAAATGAACTCCCCATGAAATTCACGTTCGTACTGGACGTTCCTTGACCGTTCGGTTTCCCGTAGTAATATGTTTAAAATGTTGATTCGGTCATTTGGGTAAATTTGTGGTTGAGGACGAGCGTCCTCACTCTAAAATGTTCTATTTGAGCGTTCGGTCAAACACTGTTGAAGCTAATGTTTTTGATAAACTTCTATCTCTTTGTAATTGTCTGTGTATATGCAGCTGTTTATCTTAACCGTTCGTAAATACTTCTTTAAAAGTATCTTAGTTTATTTTTTTCAAGTTCTACCAATCTGAGCTATTAACGTTCGGTCTTATACCGAGCGTTCGTCCATATATTAAACTGAACGTTCGTCCAAATGGGTTTTCAGTCTTATACTGAACGCTCCCTCTAATAGGCGCTCGGTCTCACACTGAGCGTTCGTCAAAATAGTGCTCGGTTCTGAACATAGCGTTCGTCCTTTAGGGTGCTCGGTTTTTATGATGAGCGCTCGTCCTAATTGGTGTTCGGTCTGACACCGAACGCTCGCTCAAAATGGTGCTCGGTCTCACCGTGAACGTTCGTCCAAAATGGCGCTCGGTTTTGAACTGCGTTCGTCCAAAATGGCGCTTGGTTTTGAACTGAGCGTTCGTCCAAAAGTGCTCCGAATTGAGCGTTCGTCATAATGAGCTCGGTTCTGAAATGAGCGTTTGTCCTTTTGTGTGTTCAGTATTATGCGGAGCGTTCGTTCAAATTTGGGGTTCGATCTTATACCGAACGTTCGTTCAAATTGGGGTTCGGCTTACACCGAACGTTCGTTCTAAAATTATCTGATATGATCATTGATTTTCTTAATGGGAATCACTTTTCTAGAAGTGTAGTCTTTGATTAGCACTTAAAGTCACGGCCACAAAATAAATGTTGGCCTCATGTAACTCCAAAAGAAACAGAACATATTCCAATGTTAACTCTTAAACCAAAAATCCAATCACCATTTCTTCTTTACATTTCTGGTTCCAATTGGCCTGAGACATGTTATATTTAAATATATGTTTATGTGGAGTTGGAATGTGAGTGCTGGGTGGCCCTCCAACAATTTTCTTAACCTCATCAGTTCATAAGTCTTAAAGACAATGACCCTTCCATCAATCACTCCCACTCACTTATTTTATTCCAATTTACCCCACAAAAAGATTTTCCTTTTTCCACCTTAATCCACCAACTAAGTGACCATTCTATTTTCCACATAACCCCATTAGTCACACACCAAATCCATTATGTCAGTCCACAGATTTCTCCTGTTAGAGTACAATGGATCACATAATTAAACCTCTTAACTAGCTTATTCCATTACAAAAAAACACTAACCCCATTATGTGTTTCTCCACTGTTTTCCAATGCCAGACCATAATAATTATTATCATTATTTCTATCAATTGCTGCACTGTTGTCGTTCAACCAAAAGATCTTCATGTTTCCTCTTTCACAGTGTAAACGATTCTATGAATTTATATTGCTGAAAAAAATAAATATTTAAACCAGCTTAATTTATTTAACGAGACTCACATTTTCACAAGGTCTTTCAAGTACGGAATTGAGGTCCCTTACTCAAAGTATTCCAAACTGTCCTTAAGATAAGTTGCTTGTCAAAGATATTTCGATCCTCAAGTCAATAATATGACCGACCAATTAATACAATAAGTGATGCATATAATGTGCATGATGATTTTAAAGTCATATATGAAACTTTTATTTATAATAGTTGTAATGAGGCTTTATCTTTTATTGTCCAATAACGACCTAATCATACATTAATTTGTATTACACTGTTAGGTCTTACTGACACGAGCTAAAGAAACTTTATTTATAATAATTATTTTTTTTAAATAAATGTTATATTGCACTTCCTCTTATTTTTAACAAACTATAATACTGTCTTTTTTTTCTTGTATAATTGGGTGTAATAAGAAGTGTGACTAATAATTGTATTGTCGTGTCTCTTAAACTTTTAGGGGTCCTATTTAGAGACTTTAAAAGCACAACAGTTTCAGGTTTCTTGTTCCTTCTTTTGTGTTGGTTGTTTCATTGATACAACATCAATAATCCATTTGGAAGTTACGAAACAACCAACCGAATAATAAATAAGTCACACATCATCCGAATTAGGTTCCTCAAAGGATACTTATCAAGAATACAATAAGTGTGTCGTGATTTAGTTTATTTCCAAAATAAATCTGACTTTCATATTTTTTAAGTCATCTTTAAAAAGGTTGTTTTCAAGTTTAATTTGGAACAAAGAGACAAATTTAGGACATCTTTTAGATTTCCCTTTAAATTTCTACATATGTCTAATAAGATTAGTTTCTTTTCTATAAAGTTAATTTCGAGTTGAAAGACTTAAACAAACTTTAAAATGTGATTTTTATTATAATTTTATTTAAAATATTTTTTTCAAAAATTTTGAGTTTTTTTTTTGTTTTAAAAAATTTTTGAAGACTTTTTTACTTGGAAGCTTAAATTAATCCCTACTAAAAAAATGGAGACCTTCTTTTCTTAAAAACTTAAAACAAGGGTTTATCAGTTTGGACTTTGAAATGATCCTGATAACTCTAGAATCACCTAAAATTCTCTCAAAGATAACTTTAGTCTACTAAAATCACTTACATGAGTTTTCATAAATCATATTCTTAGTAAACTTTTGTCGTATTTGGTCAAATGATTTGATGAGTTAGAATTTGTGATCTCTGATATTTATATATATAATGTTAAATAAGAAATTAAATGTGCAATGTGAAAAATGTTAGTTGAAATGATGCTAAATCTTACTATACAAACTTATTAATTAGTCATACTAAAATAAAATAAAATATTGAAAAGCATCATATCAACAAGAATGTAAAGGCTGAAACAGAAGTAAAGCAGATCATAAATTCTAAAATACTCAAAGTAAACAACTGGAACATCAAAACTCAAACTGAACTTCAACTATCACTATCAAAAGCAAAGACAGAATTGATTTCATAGGTGAATGTACATTGATATGAATAAAAGAGTGCTTAGAGTTCTCAAGAAGACATCATCATAATGTGAATCCCAATCCAGGGTATTCTAGTTCATATTTCAGAACTTTAATTTGACTCTTTCCACTCATTTTTCCAATCAAGGTTCATTAGCCTATTCATCAATCTAAAATTCACAAACAAATTCAAGAAACACAAATTTGAATCAATTTTTATGCATTGGACTTTTCTCTGTCTCGAGAAGACATCTCGATGAAAAATGCTCACTATGGAGACATTTAATTCCGAAAGAAATCATAAAATTGCAGAGAATCAGAATCCAAATCATTTTCTCAAAACATAACAAGGGCAGAAATCAAGAACACAGAACAATCTCAACACAAACGAGAATACGAAATAGAACTTTATTAATATGAAAAGAAGATTACAACTATATCGGAAGTCACCAATATTCTCGCGACTGTCACTCTCGCAATTGTCTCAGCGAAATCCAGAAACAAGAACAATATCTCTACTCTGAGAAAAGCGTAAAAACCCTAATCTACAGAGCGTCTGAAAATGTATCTCAAAAGTATATGAAGAAGTGTTCTCTATATCTCCCTATTTACATGGTGAAGGCCCTTTATATAGGGTCAAAAACGAAAAGAGAAAAGGAAGGGGGAAAAGAAAAATGGGAGAGGGAAACCTTGCTATGACGCTTCGAGCTTCACCTTGATCCAACGGTCTCCAAAAGCTTTGCTCTTCAAACCCTCCGATCCACTTAAGCTTCGGTCAGCTTCTTCTCTGGCGAGGATCGCGCTCCGGTCACGTCTTCAGCTTCACCGGTCAGGTTCTTCTTTGGGTAAGTGGCGAGAGCTTTTCTTCTCCCTTCTCTCGCACAAGCCCAAGCTTAAGTGTTTCTACTCTCTTCCAAATGAATGTGCTTGAGAGAATGTTATTTTCTCAAATGAGCTGCTCTGCAATGACCCCCAAAACTGCCTCCATTGAAACTCACCGTTTTACTTAAGCCCGTACCAGCATTCGCAGCCCAATTATCCAATCAGCAGAAGTCTTCCAATTGCAGCACCATTGTAGCAGGCCAGCGCTGCCTTCAATTTCACTTGCAGCAGCTTAATGTTAAAATAGTGGCCCAAAACAGCGGCCCAAATTTAATCCAGCAACTCATTTCAATTCAACACCTCTCAATCAACTTCTATTATGGCCCAAATGTTATCCCAATCTCTAAAAAATCAAACAATTAAGAAAAAAAAGAGAAATTATGCAATTAAAACAAAATATTTTTATTGAAAGAATTTTAGAAAAATACTAATTTCCTAATTATTAACAAAAGCTAAAAATTACACCTAAAAACCTCTTTTTAACTAAAATTTTATAAAACTAAAGAATTAAGAGAAAAACATAAAACTAATCTAATTCTAAGAAATTAAAAACTAAAGAAATCTAAGAAATGATTTTTAATAGAGAAAAATATGTAAATCTAGAGTGTTATCAGTAACTAATAATAAATAAATGACAATTCATATAAAACATCTCCAGAATAAGGCAGGATGTTCTTTTATTTACTTTTGGAATTAGGGCAAGGAAAGAAGGGGGAAGCTGTGTAACTAGAGTTGTGTAATTCTTATAGCTAAATCAATGCTACAATCATCAACATCCAAACCACACTGATGTCTCTCACAGTTTAGCAAGCACAATACAACATTGTGCCACTACGAATGGGAAAATACACAATATGTCTCACATACCAGAAATAGTTGCAGAACAACGATTCACAGAACGAATCCAAAAAATAGCTTGAGGTTGACAAACTATAGGCAAAGCCTTCTCCACCGAGACTGGAATAGTGTTAAAGTAACATTGCAAAGGAAAAGAAAAACATCATTACAAGTGCGTAATTCTTTGTATCAATTCTTTAGAAAGATGAGGATTTTTTTTCTCAAAATGTGTTAAAAGCAAGTAAATAAGTGAATTTACAACGAATTAAGAAAGAAAAAGAAATAATTTATTGTAAACAAACATGACTAACCTTTGTTTTTCTGCAAGTATGTTTCAAGTGGCACAATGAGCTCCTCATCTGATATATAGAAAGCATACGACAACTTCTCTTCCTAAAATGAAAGCATAGATAATCGCTCAATGTTATAAATAATAAACAAAATGTAAAATAGAATTTGAGAAGAATAAAGGGACTTGCTTACATTGTTTTGAAGCTTATTAATAATCTGATTGAGGTGTTGAGGGCCAGCAATCTGAGGTAGGTACATGGGAGAGCCCAAGGGAGTTCCATCTGGGTCGGTCAAAAGACACATCACGTTGTTGATTATCTCCCTCTTCTCCACCATAGTCTCTGTCTCTACCTCCATTTTTCAATCAGGGATTTTCCTTCTCTTATGCTGAGATTCTCTTATGGATGATGCTTCTTACTCTTCCACTTGGGGATCTATTTGGTTCTATCTTCGTTGTCGTGGTGAAACTAAAAAAAGTAGTGAAATAAAGTCACACTGGCACAAACCCTAAATTACGCAGGACCCAGGATCCATCATACAGAGACCTCAGACTTCCCATATTTATGTTTCTTTTTCTTTGTTAAATATCATCATTTTAAATTTTAAATTTAAAACTTTAAATTTTAAATTTTAAATGATGATATTCTCAACCCAACTCATTGGATTTATTTACGAAAACGACGGCAGATTTGGGATTGAGAGTGGTGTGGTTTAGTTGGGGGAGGAACCTGGGGGACCTTCGTGGGGTGAGGAATTGACTGTGTACATAAGAGTTTTTCTCTGGCATTTTAACGAACACTTGAAGGTGTCGCTTCTACAGTGAACAAAAATTAGACTCTCCCTATTAGAATTCAAACTCGAATTGAGAGCCTCGTGAACGCATTAACCAACACCCTTTTGGGCTTTTCTTCATGCACAAAAAAAAATTCTTACCCAGCCGCCGTGAACGATGCTCTGCCACAAATCCTTCTCTCCGGTGCTACAGATGTGTCAGAACGTTCTCAAACAAGACATGCAGACGAATGGGGATAAAAATGCATGGTGATGGGTGTTTCTTCGTGCATCTTATCAAATTTGTACGGGTGTTACTCCCTCTACCACCACACCGTGCTTCCTCCACCTCTCCAAATTCATTTAATTCCAATTTTATCCTTCTTTTTTAGTTAAAACCTTTTTATTTTTATTGTTTAGGATTTTTTCATTAATTTGAAAACTCTATTTCACGTCAATTTTGCTCTTCAGCTGCACCCCACCCATCTCTCACATATATCTCTCTTCCCCTTTTCCTTCTCACTTTCTCTCATTTCTTCGTCCTTTCCTTTTCTTTTCCTTCATTTGTCTCTTTGCCATTTTCCTTTTGGGTTTCATTGCTTCCATTGTTATTGCTTCCATTGTTGTTGATTTCTAGTATGAAGGAGCGTGGAGAAGCATCGAGAAACGTGATCCAGATTTTCTTCGGTTTATTTTCCTCTCCATTCAGGTTGATTTTCTTCACTAGTTTTCTTCAACATTATTGTTTAGCCTTGTTTGATAGTTTAATTTATGGTGTATTATTATTTTTTGGCTTTGGATCTATGTTGTTTTGTCGTTGCTTGTGCACTATCTTTCTGGTAGTTGTATTGTTGAATAGAACTCGCGAAGACCAAACGGATATAGGCCAAAACGGATGTGGGATATCCGTTTGGCCTTAAACGAATGTCCGACGTGCGTTTGTTGCGAAAGGTAATTAGCAGTGCAGACGCAACTCTAGAACAATAGGTTGCACCAAACATGTTATTTATTGTAAAGCGCAAGATTGCTATCAAGGACATGTTTTACTTCTCAGCTAAACTCCCTAAAGGGGTTCCATTCTTAATTAAACTTACCAGTGATTGGAAACCCTGGCATCAAATGTGCAATCAAGTCTCCAACCCCTGAAATGTCAGCACTTTTCTTCGAAGCCATTGAGACTCTTCTCATGAGTTAATGGGTTTTAAATTTTGCCTTTTCTTTTAGTTTTGTTTATATATTGTATTTTTCTAGCATATTTGATATACAGGTGTGATATATCTTATCTGGAAAGAAAAATTCAAGGCATACATGAAAAATATATTGATTGGTACCTGATTTGGAGATACATAAAATGGATTCTCATATAATGTCGGGCCTCCAAAACTGCCACCAAATATTTTAATTGGGTTCAAGCAGAACCGTGGACCGAACGAAACAAATAGTTTGCTCATAGGTTAAATGAATGTTAGAAATTGAAAGATCAAAAGATACATGAAGAACCAGTTTTCAGACCTCAATCAATGTCATTTTATCAAGGCCTCCCCTTGGTAATTTGTCTGATTCATTATGATGAGTAGAAATCTGCAAGGGAATAAAGATGTAACATTCCTCAGTAGGCATTAGCAACAGGTAGAAAATACTACAATATTGTCTCATGGAAAAATCAATATTATATAGTTGGAGAAAATGAGACCATATAATGTTCGAATTAAATAGGAGTATTGCGAACAACTAATAGTAACAATTGTCCTTTAATGACCATGTCATGAGTATAACACAAATGACTCAATCTAACGGTATATTGTCCAACAAAAACGGAGTATAACATCTATCGCAGGCACGCACAGGTCAAACCAAAATCCCCACTTGATTCGATCTTCACTGATCTGGTAAGACTGACCATAATTAAATGAATAAAGATGATCAATAAAATAAAACATTACATGCATCATAGTTTAACCTTTGAGCTTACAAAACAATACCATAGCGGAACATATTAATGTATTTACAAATAAAATGTTTTACATCGGTAGTAGATAAAATTTAAACTCATTATAATGGTCAAATATCCTCCATCTTCAAAATTCCTGTGGTTAACCATTCTTTATATATTATCTAAGTCTTGTCAAAAACTAAAACTTCAAATTGAAATGTATAGATAAGTTGATAATTGAGTAATGTTTATAAGAAAGTAAAGGAGTAAAGGTTAAAAATGCTCGACCCAAACTTCACTTCAATCATTAACATATGGCTAAAAAGAGCAATAAACATGTTTATAATAACAATGCATACACTTAATTTGTATAGAAATAGGCAGAAAAGATGCTCCTAACAATAATCTCCAGGATTTTTTAACCTTTGTCTTAATGCAAAAATAGTCTATGGTAATTCCGGAATACAGACACAAACCTGGTAATTCCGAAACCATATATGGTCATCAGCTATTGAGAAAACAAAAACATGATCATGGAAGGGCTTAGCCTTTCTATGGTCCTTTGGTACTTCAAATATCTAAACAAAAGGAAAGAAATAGTATATTAGAAATTATCAAATACAGTAAACAAACAACAATATCAGAAATAGAGAGAACTGCACACAAAAAATATATTAAACAGATATATGACATAAACTATGTAAAATAGATGGCCATAACAATAACATCAATTGAATTTTCATTGATCAGACATAATAAATTGAGAAAAAAATCGTAGGAAGATATATGACGACAAAAATGTAAGATTCCAATTAAATTGGTAGAAAGCACATGAAGCAATTCTTAATTTGGCCGGAAATTCATGGTGTACAACATCACGAATCATAAAAATAAGATGAAATCATCAAGCTAACCTTTACCTTATATATGAAAGTGCACATATGAGAGTTATCAACATAAGTTTACAAAAATCCATCTTTCCTCGGATGGAACTAGATGGACAAAAACGAAAAAACTTGCAACGAAAGAAACCAACAACACACCTGTAACAACATCTCCTTTAACAGTTTCCAATGTGCATCTTTTTCAAAATTTGCAGAAAACGTCAAAAGTGGACGAGAACCTTTTAGGTGATTTCCCGTTAGCTTCAACTCCTCCATTGTATGAACTGAAAAAACAGGAGGAAAAAGGAAAATCACTAAAAGTGTATATAAAAAATGGTCGAGATAGAGAGAGAAACACAAAAGACATAGTTCACTGGGAAGAATGACCAGTGATGCCTAGAGTATACAGACATCAGAACTCTAAATAATCAGAGCAAGCAAACTAGTGTTATATTAACATTACAATGATTGAATCGGAATATACCTGCACTGACTAAAAATTTTACAGATGGGCCACTGGGGCATTTGGCCATCCAGAGATAAAGATCTTTTGCTTTCCTGCACTGAAATTGATACATAAAAAATGAGAGAAGACACTAATAGAATATAACAAGTTGACCAGACTCAAACTCACGACTACAACATCTCATTGAAATAGCATCAACAGTTGTGACCAACAAAGAATTCCCCTACCCATTAGCATGCTTCAGGTTTTCCAAATAGCGCAAAAAAAAATTGCAAATACTAGTCTAGAGAACAGCACAACATATCAATCCTAAATTGAAGTAACACGGCTCTTGAAAAACCTTGTGGCATATAAATAAAATACCTCAAAAAATAAACACGAAGAACAACTTTTGAGCTCAACAAGCTCATTAAGGGTGGCGCCTTTAGTTTCTTTTGATTCAACCTTGTTATCCTTCTTGCAATGCGGCAAAAGTGACACCAAGTTCAACATCAAATGTCGGTACCTACAAATTAATGGAAAACAATCACTCCACCCATGAATACCATAACAATATACAAAACCTAACTCACTATCCAAGGTTTCTCTGTCCTTAAACTTTGCAAATCAAGACACAAAATTAGAGTAATCCAAACTCGAAAAAGCAACAAAAATTGTAACTAAAAGTTATGGGGTGTGTATTAGGTTGTACCTGTAACTGATACGCCTAGAGCAAGTGACCAAAACCTTCTCTTTGTTCCTAAATATTGGTGAAGCAACGTTATTGTCTTCTACTTCATCAGTGACTTGACTCTTATCCTTCCAACCGAAAAGGGTCCTCACCGGTCTCTCTGGAGCAGCATCTTCCTGTTTAGGATGTGCAACAACTTGACCACTCTCACTGCGCTTTCTCTTCTTCACCATTTTCTTCTTCAAAATCTGCAAAAACCAAGAACGACAATCACAAAAACAAAACAAAACAAAAAATTGCCAACGACCCTTTAGCAAGGTGCCCGCCAGAGAATAAACGCACCTGGGGTGGGAAGAGATGATAGAAAAACTGGAATGGGATTTCGCCGGTGGTGGCGACAAATGAATAAACGAATGAGTTACAGCAATGGGGGCAAAAGGTTTTTCTACTTAGCAAAGGGACTACGCTTAAATTGGGCCTTTATTCCCGATGGGCCTTACGGAAAGCCCAAATATACGACTTTTAGGGTGTTGCTGCATCCACCACTACACCATGTTTCCTCCGCTTGCCCTTAGGTTAAAACTTTTTTTACTTTTATCATTTAGGATTTTTTTAATTAATTTGAAAACCCTATTTTTCCTCATTATTTTCTCCGCGCGCCCCCACCCATCTCTCACACGGATTCCTCTCTTCTCCCTTTTCGTTTCATTTCATCTCGTTTCTTCTTCCTTTCCTTTCTTTTTCCTTTTCTCACTCATTTGTTTGGTTTGTTTTTTTCTTCATCCAGGTTGGTTTTCTTCACTGGTTTTCTTCAGCATTCTTTTGTAGCCTTGTTTGGTAGTTTAATTTATGGTGTATTATTACTTTTTGGCTTTGGATGTGTGCTATTTTGTCGTTCTTGTCCACTGTCTTTCTGCTGATTGTATTGTTGGTCGCTTGAACAGAGCCAAAACGGTAGATCAATTCTGAAATTTCTTTTTCGAAAGACATTTAAAATGTTAAGTTAGACATTTAAAAATGTTAAGTTGTTCTTGGTATTTGCTAATTAAGTACATGAATATAAATGATCAATTTAACTAAATGGTAAAAGGAGTTAGAATTAGTTGAAGGTTCTCGATGAGAAGCAGTGTGTTACTACTAAGGGGAATGTTCATGCTATTAAATCTGGATCATGATGGAATTCTAAGCTGGCAAAGAATAGTGGGAGGGTGGGAAAGAATAATGGAAAACAATCACTCCACCCATGAATACCATAACAATATACAAAACCTAACTCACTATCCAAGGTTTCTCTGTCCTTAAACTTTGCAAATCAAGACACAAAATTAGAGTAATCCAAACTCGAAAAAGCAACAAAAACTGTAACTAAAAGTTATGGTGTGTGTATTAGGTTGTACCTGTAACTGATACGCCTAGAGCAAGTGACCAAAACCTTCTCTTTGTTCCTAAATATTGGTGAAGCAACGTTATTGTCTTCTACTTCATCAGTGACTTGACTCTTATCCTTCAAACCCAAAAGGGTCCTCATCGGTCTCTCTGGAGCAGCATCTTCCTGTTTAGGATGTGCAACAACTTGACCACTCTCACTGCGCTTTCTCTTCTTCACCATTTTCTTCTTCAAAATCTGCAAAAACCAAGAACGACAATCACAAAAACAAAACAAAACAAAAAATTGCCAACGACCCTTTAGCAAGGTGCCCGCCAGAGAATAAACGCACCTGGGGTGGGAAGAGATGATAGAAAAACTGAAATGGGATTTCGCCGGTGGTGGCGACAAATGAATAAACGAATGAGTTGCAGCAATGGGGGCAAAAGGTTTTTCTTCTTAGCAAAGGCACTACGCTTAAATTGGGCCTTTATTCCCGATGGGCCTTACGGAAAGCCCAAATATACGACTTTTAGGGTGTTGCTGCATCCACCACTACACCATGTTTCCTCCGCTTGCCCTTAGGTTAAAACATTTTTACTTTTATCATTTAGGATTTTTTTAATTAATTTGAAAACCCTATTTTTCCTCATTATTTTCTCTGCGCGCCCCCACCCATCTCTCACACGGATTCCTCTCTTCTCCCTTTTCGTTTCACTTCATCTCGTTTCTACTTCCTTTCCTTTCTTTTTCCTTTTCTTACTCATTTGTTTGGTTTGTTTTTTTCTTCATCCAGGTTGGTTTTCTTCACTGGTTTTCTTCAGCATTCTTTTGTAGCCTTGTTTGGTAGTTTAATTTATGGTGTATTATTACTTTTTGGCTTTGGATGTGTGCTATTTTGTCGTTCTTGTCCACTGTCTTTCTGCTGATTGTATTGTTGGTCGCTTGAACAGAGCCAAAACGGTAGATCAATTGTGAAATTTCTTTTTCGAAAGACAGTTAGCACACCCCTGTTCCAGATCAAAATTTTCGGAAGCCTGTGATGAGGTGCAGGTAGAAATTCGATGGGATGCACAAAGAAACACCCATCACCATGCATATTTATCCCCATTCGTGTGCGTGTCTTGTTTGAGAACGTTCCGACGCATCTGTAGCACCGGAGAGAAGGATTTGTGGCAGAGCATCGTTCACGGCGGCTGGGTAAGAATTTTTTTTTGTGCATGAAGAAAAGCCCAAAAGGTGTTGGTTAATGCGTTCACGAGGCTCTCAATTCGAGTTTAAATTCTAATATAGAGAGTCTAATTTTTGTTCACTATAGAAGCGACACCCAAGTGGAAGAGTAAGAAGCATCATCCATAAGAGAATCTCAGCATAAGAGAAGGAAAATCCCTGATTTTAAAATGGAGGTAGAGACAGAGACTATGGTGGAGAAGAGGGAGATAATCAACAACGTGATGTGTCTTTTGACCGACCCAAATGGAACTCCCTTGGGCTCTCCCATGTACCTACCTCAGAATGCTGGCCCTCAACACCTCAATCAGATTGTTAATAAGCTTCAAAACAATGTAAGCAAGTCCCTTTATTCTTCTCAAATTCTATTTTACATTTTGTTTATTATTTATAACATTGAGCAATTATCTATGCTTTCATTTTAGGAAGAGAAGTTGTCGTATGCTTTCTATATATCAGATGAGGAGCTCATTGAACCACTTGAAACATACTTGCAGAAAAACAAAGGTTAGTCATGTTTGTTTACAATAAATTATTTCTTTTTCCTTCTTAATTTGTTGTAAATTCACTTATTTACTTGCTTTTAACACATTTTGAGAAAAAAATCCTCATCTTTCTAAAGAATTGTTACAAAGAATTGCGCACTTGTAATGATGTTTTTCTTTTCCTTTACAATGTTACTTTAACACTATTCCAGTCTCGATGGACAAGGCTTTGCCTATAGTTTATCAACCTCAAGCTATTTTCCAGATTCGTCCTGTGAATCGTTGTTCTGCAACTATTTCTGGTATGTGAGACATATTGTGTATTTTCCCATTCGTAGTGGCACAATGTTGTATTGTGCTTGCTAAACTGTGAGAGACAACAGCGTGGTTTGGATGTTGATGATTATTGTAGCACAAGTTTGTGTTATTCTTTGAATTTTCTAGAATTCATATTTTTGCGGTTGTTTATATTTTTAGGTCATGCCGAAGCTGTACTTAGTGTTGCCTTCAGTCCCGATGGACGACAAGTGGCAAGTGGTTCTGGTGATACCAGTGTTCGATTTTGGGACTTGACCACTCAGACACCATTGTACACTTGCAAAGGTTTGACATTTGAAAACGTTAAGTTGTTCTTGGTATCTGCTAATTAAGTACAAGAATATAAATGATCAATTTAACTAAATGGTAAAAGGAGTTAGAATTAGTTGAAGGTTCTCGATGAGAAGCAGTGTGTTACTACTAAGGGGAATGTTCATGCTATTAAATCTGGATCATGATGAAATTCTAAGCTTGCAAAGAATAGTGGGAGGGTGGAGGTTATTGCAAAGGAATGAGAAAATAATAAGAGGGAAGGATAGGGACTGTGAAGGCTGAGAATTATAGTATTGGGAGAATTAGATTTCTTTAGTTTTTAATTTCTTAGAATTAGATTAGTTTTATGTTTTTCTCTTAGTTCTTTAGTTTTATAAAATTTTAGTTAAAAAGAGGTTTTTAAGTATTATTTTTAGCTTTTGTTAATAATTAGAAAATTAGTATTTTTTTGAAATTCTTTCAATAAAAATGTTTTGTTTTAATTGCATAATTTGTCTTCTTTTTCTTAATTGTTGTTTGATTTTTTACATATTGGGACAACATTTGGACCATAATAAAAGTTAATTGAGAGGTGTTGAATTGAAATGAGCTGCTGGATTAAATTTGGGCCGCTGTTTTGGGCCACTGTTTTAACATTAAGCTGCTGGAAGTGAAATTGAAGGCACCCGCTGGCCTGCTACAATGGTGCTGCAATTGGAAGAGTGCTGCAGATTGGATAATTGGGCTGCCAAATGCTGGTATGGACTTAAGTGAAACGGTGAGTTTCAATGGAGGCAGCTTTTGGGGGGTAATAGCAGCTCATTTGAGAAAATTTCATTCTCTCAAGCACGGCAGCTTTTGGGGGTCATTGCAGAGCAGCTCATTTGAGAAAATTTCATTCTCTCAAACACATTCATTTGGAAGAGAGTAGAAACACTTAAGCTAGGGCTTGTGCGAGAGAAGGGAGAAGAAAAGCTCTCGCCACTTACCCAAAGAAGAACCTGACCGGTGAAGCTGAAGACGTGACCGGAGCGCGATCCTCGCCAGAGAAGAAGCTGACCGAAGCTTAAGTGGATCGGAGGGTTTGAAGAGCAAAGCTTTTGGAGACCGTTGGATCAAGGTGAAGCTCGAAGCGTCATAGCAAGGTTCTCCTCTCCAATTTTTCTTTTCCCCTTCCTTTTCTCTTTTCGTTTTTGACCCTATATAAAGGGCCTTCACCATGTAAATAGGGAGATATAGAGAACACTTCTTCATATACTTTTGAGATACATTTTCAGACGCTCTGTAGATTAGGGTTTTTACGCTTTTCTTAGAGTAGAGATATTGTTCTTGTTTCTGGATTTCGCTGAGACAATTGCGAGAGTGACAGTCGCGAGAATATTGGTGACTTCCGGTACAGTTGTAATCTTCTTTTCATGTTAATAAAGTTCTATTTCGTATTCTCGTTTGTGTTGAGATTGTTTGTGTTCTTGATTTCTGCCATTGTTATGTTTTGAGAAAATGATTTGGATTCTGATTCTCTGCAATTTTATGATTTCTTTCGGAATTAAATGTAGCATTTTTCATCGAGATGTCTTCTCGAGACAGAGAAAAGTCCAATGCATAAAAATTGATTCAAATTTGTGTTTCTTGAATTTGTTTGTGAATTTTAGATTGATGAATAGGCTAATGAACCTTGATTGAAAAAATGAGTGGAAAGAGTCAAATTAAAGTTCTGAAATATGAACTAGAATACCCTGGATTGGGATTCACATTATGATGATGTCTTCTTGAGAACTCTAAGCACTCTTTTATTCATATCAATGTACATTCACCTATGAAATCAATTCTGTCTTTGCTTTTGATAGTGATAGTTGAAGTTCAGTTTGAGTTTTGATGTTCCAGTTGTTTACTTTGAGTATTTTAGAATTTATGATCTGCTTTACTTCTGTTTCAGCCTTTACATTCTTGTTGATATGATGCTTTTCAATCTTGAGTTTTAAGTTCTTTTCAATTTGGTTTTATTTCTGATTTTGTTCCAGTTTTAGTATATAGGTTTTGTTTTGGATATAAATAGGTTTAATCTCTTCATGACTTTAGCTTAGGTTTTATTTCTTTATTTTCTTCCTTCTTTTATTTTAAAATAGATTATAGTTTCGCTTTTCTTAATTTTTTAATTTCTGTGTTTTCATTTTAAATGTCCCCACCATTTTAGTAGTAGTTAGTAAGTAAATAAATACAAGACTTAACTCTACATTTTAAAACTTAATTTTGTTGAGTCCTAGGATTGATATTCTGGATGCTACATTAGTGGGGACCAGATTTTGTTCTGATTTTAGGCGACAAAAATCAGTTTAACAAATGGCGCCGTCGCCGGGGACCCGGCGAGTTAAGTCTTAGAGTGTTAGGTTAGTCTTGTTTAGGCTTGTTTTCTTGATTTTATTTCTGTTTTGTGTTCATATATGTTCCTTTTTAGTTTAGGATCTGTTTGTTTTGTTTTCATTTTTGTATATTAGGATCTGTTCTGCAGAGTAGAAATTGTGAATATAGCTTGTATAGATTTTCTTTTCTTTCAATTCTTTTGTTACACAACTCTAGTTACACAGCTTCCCCCTTCTTTCCTTGCCCTAATTCCAAAAGTAAATAAAAGAACATCCTGTCTTATTCTGGAGATGTTTTATATGAATTGTCATTTATTTATTATTAGTTACTGATAACACTCTAGATTTACATATTTTTCTCTATTAAAAATCATTTCTTAGATTTCTTTAGTTTTTAATTTCTTAGAATTAGATTAGTTTTATGTTTTTCTCTTAATTCTTTAATTTTATAAAATTTTAGTTAAAAAGAGGTTTTTAGGTGTAATTTTTAGCTTTTGTTAATAATTAGGAAATTAGTATTTTTCTGAAATTCTTTCTAATAAAAATGTTTTGTTTTAATTGCATAATTTCTCTTCTTTTTCTTAATTGTTTGATTTTTTACAGATTGGGACAATATTTGGGCCATAATAGAAGTTGATTGAGAGGTGTTGAATTGAAATGAGCTGCTGGATTAAATTTGGGTCGCTGTTTTGGGCCACTGTTTTAACATTAAGCTGCTGCAAGTGAAATTGAATGCAGCGTTGGCCTGCTACAATGGTGCTGCAATTGGAAGACTGCTGCTGATTGGATAATTGGGCTGCCAATGCTGGTATGGACTTAAGTGAAACGGTGAGTTTCAATGGAGGCAGCTTTTGGGGGTCATTGCAGAGCAGCTCAATTGAGAAAATAACATTCTCTCAAGCACATTCATTTGGTGGAAGAGACTAGAAACACTTAAGCTAGGGCTTGTGCGAGAGAAGGGAGAAGAAAAGCTCTCGCCACTTACCCAAAGAAGAACCTGACCGGTGAAGCTGAAGACGTGACCGGAGCGCGATCCTCGCCAGAGAAGAAGCTGACCGAAGCTTAAGTGGATCGGAGGGTTTGAAGAGCAAAGCTTTTGGAGACCGTTGGATCAAGGTGAAGCTCGAAGCGTCATAGCAAGGTTTTCCCTCTCCCATTTTTCTTTTCCCCCTTCCTTTTCTCTTTTCGTTTTTGACCCTATATAAAGGGCCTTCAGCATGTAAATAGGGAGATATAGAGAACACTTCTTCATATACTTTTGAGATACATTTTCAGACGCTCTGTAGATTAGGGTTTTTACGCTTTTCTTAGAGTAGAGATATTGTTCTTGTTTCTGGATTTCGCTGAGACAATTGCGAGAGTGACAGTCGCGAGAATATTGGTGACTTCCGGTACAGTTGTAATCTTCTTTTCATATTAATAAAGTTCTATTTCGTATTCTCGTTTGTGTTGAGATTGTTCTATGTTCTTGATTTCTGCCATTGTTATGTTTTGAGAAAATGATTTGGATTCTGATTCTCTGCAATTTTATGATTTCTTTCGGAATTAAATGTAGCATTTTTCATCGAGATGTCTTCTCGAGACAGAGAAAAGTCCAATGCATAAAAATTGATTCAAATTTGTGTTTCTTGAATTTGTTTGTGAATTTTAGATTGATGAATAGGCTAATGAACCTTGATTGGAAAAATGAGTGGAAAGAGTCAAATTAAAGTTCTGAAATATGAACTAGAATACCCTGGATTGGGATTCACATTATGATGATGTCTTCTTGAGAACTCTAAGCACTCTTTTATTCATATCAATGTACATTCACCTATGAAATCAATTCTGTCTTTGCTTTTGATAGTGATAGTTGAAGTTCAGTTTGAGTTTTGATGTTCCAGTTGTTTACTTTGAGTATTTTAGAATTTATGATCTGCTTTACTTCTGTTTCAGCCTTTACATTCTTGTTGATATGATGCTTTTCAATCTTGAGTTTTAAGTTCTTTTCAATTTGGTTTTATTTCTGATTTTGTTCCAGTTTTAGTATATAGGTTTTGTTTTGGATATAAATAGGTTTAATCTCTTCATGACTTTAGCTTAGGTTTTATTTCTTTATTTTCTTCCTTCTTTTATTTTAAAATAGATTATAGTTTCGCTTTTCTTAATTTTTTAATTTCTGTGTTTTCATTTTAAATGTCCCCACCATTTTAGTAGTAGTTAGTAAGTAAATAATTAGTAAATAAATACAAGACTTAACTCTACATTTTAAAACTTAATTTTGTTGAGTCTAGGATTGATATTCTGGTTGCCCTATGCTACATTAGTGGGGACCAGATTTTGTTCTGATTTTAGGCGACAAAAATCAGTTTAACAAATGGCGCCGTTGCCGGGGACCCGGCGAGTTAAGTCTTAGAGTGTTAGGTTAGTTTTGTTTAGGCTTGTTTTCTTGATTTTATTTCTGTTTTGTGTTCATATATGTTCCTTTTTAGTTTAGGATCTGTTTGTTTTGTTTTCATTTTTGTATATTAGGATCTGTTCTGCAGAGTAGAAATTGTGAATATAGCTTGTATAGATTTTCTTTT
This sequence comes from Vigna nakashimae, assembly GCA_034642375.1. Taxonomy (NCBI): domain Eukaryota; kingdom Viridiplantae; phylum Streptophyta; class Magnoliopsida; order Fabales; family Fabaceae; genus Vigna; species Vigna nakashimae. Next base: position 36,781,421 of record CM067765.1, read on the forward strand.
CTTTCAATTCTTTTGTTGAATTATGTGATAGAGGCTTTATTGGTCTGATTGGTTTTTATCTTGTGAGCAATTGTTAAGCATGGATCACTCCTCTGCATATGGTAATTTCTCATTTCCTTATAATGCTCAACCACCAAGATTTGACATGTTTTATGAGCCTATTCCTGAGGTTTTTATGCAGCCAGCCAATCAAGCTTTCCAGCAGCAACCACCACATTGTTTTCAACCATATCATGAGCAACCACCCTTGCAAGTGCAGCAGCAGCTGCCACACGTATACTGGGACCAATATGCTGAACCAGAGCAGGAGAATTTCCTGTCGGAACAGCCATGGCAGCCACAATTCTGTGATCAGTGGCAACAGGGGATTCCAGCGTATGAACTTCAAGGACTAACCAATCAAGTGGCTGAGTTAGTAGCTGTAGTCAACAAGTTGACTGGGAGAGTTGAAAAGGAGAAAGAGGCAGCAACCAATGAAGCACCACTGATGGTAGCTGCTACCCCAGAGTTTCAAGTGATTAAGTGTCCAACCACCTCTGTAATTGTATACGCTAATCCTTCTTTCACTGATTCAGATTCTGTTTTAATTTCTGTTAATGATAGTTCCAATTCTCTGATGAGTGGTGATTGTATGAATGCATCTGTTGATTCTGAATCTGTATATGAACTTTATGTTGGTGATGAGAGTACTGAACCTCATTCTGAAATTGATTGTATTGTTGATTTGAACTCTGATTTTAAAATTGAACATGCTGAGCTTGAAGTACAAATTGATTTCAGAAAGTCCAAAGAGTATTTGAAAAAAATGAGGGAAGCTGCCAACCATGTTTTGGTGCTTCAGTACTATGAAATGGACTTTTATGCTGATGTATGTGATCCTAAAATTGATTTGACTACGTTTGATCAAATGCTTGATGTGCCTGTAGAGGTTGTTGATTTTAGTCCTTGCTTTGATCATTCTAATATCACAAATTCAGTATTTAACATTGATAGAGTTCATATACCTGCATCTAGTGTTTTTTATGATTGCACAGATTTAAATGCACTTCTTGATGATGAATCAGGTGCTCATGATGATAGATATGTAGTTTTTGATGATGTGAAAGTTGATATGACTGATTTTGAAAATGCCTGTACTGATTTAGGATTAGAACTTGAACTTGAGTTTGATGGGTTCTTAAACTCTTTAGAACTGAGTAATGAAAAACTCACTGGTTGTACATGCCTTGGGGGTGGTTGTGAAGTTTGTGAAGAAATCAGTTCTGCCATATGTTCTGCTTCTAACTATTTTGCAGGCGCCAAGGAAGAGATCATTATGTTCAAGCTGGATGGAAATGACCTTGATGAGGTAGCTAGTGATCAGAGAACACAGGTTTATTCTGAACTTAGCATTCCCATAGAATTCTCTAAGGTTCAATATGAATTTAATGCTTTGGATCTGTTTAAAGTTGAACCCATAGAACCTGCTCCAGATTATGTTCCTGTTATGCCTGCACACAGTCATATTTTAGATTCAGCCTGTTCCATTGAAAATATTGACATGCCTTATGCTGTTTCAGAGTTATGCACTGGTTTTGACATTATTCCAGTTGATGATAGCTTCACAATAGGTGTTCATTTAGCTGCTGATTTGATAGATGCTAGTGAGGTCATTTTTGAGGAGCCAGTACAGGATGATTTTAAATTTGAGCTTCCTGTCTGTTTAGGTGAGGTACAAACTAGCTTTAATAATCTTATGGATGAGAAAACCTTGCCAGATATTCTTGCTGTTATACCTGATTGTACTGAAAAGCTGGATGAAATTTGTGTTGTAGAACATATTGATATTTCTGATGATTTTTATGATGTGTGCATTGGTCTGGACAACAATTTTGAGGATAACTTTATGGACTGTGTTGAGTTCACTATGGATTTTGTCCTTATTACTAAGGAAGAGCCAACACAGGTGTTGTTTAACCTTGAAATTCTAGTTGTCTTATCTGAGTTTCCTTTGCAGTTTAGCTCATTTGATTGCCTATGCATAGATCCTTTAGAGCCTGTTGTTAACACTGCAGTAGTTATTGATTCTAAGGTTCTTAGAGCACCATTTGAGATTGAATGTATCCATACCCCTACTGTTTGCACTGATAATATTTTTCCCACCTTTGATGCATTGGTTCTTCATGAGAATGATCTTGATTTCAGTTTTAACAAAGCTGAAATGTTTGATGATTCACTGATGAACATTGACTTTGATTTTGCTGTTGCAGCTGACATTACTAATATTGCCACTCATCCAAAGGAAGCTGCAGACACAAAGGAAGTGGTCATGAATGCAAGAGAAGGTATAAATGATGCTCAAAGAGCCTGGAATTTGCAAAATCAACAGCAAAGGCATGAGGAGATCTGGTTGCTGCAGCTGAAAGCATTGAATGGAGAACTGATGATGCTAAAGCAGAGAGCTGGGAAGGAGCTAATGCACATCTTGGCTGACAATGGAGAAAATCCAATAAGCTCTTTCTTGTCCCTACCTTTAAATAGTAGTTATAGGTCTTTTATATTTTTTCAGACAAAATCACAGTAATTATTATAATTTAGAGTTTGATTAAGAATTTATCATTACAATATAATTCATTAGATATAGAAATACATATATTTTGAAATTTAATCAAGAACTTAACCGATTAATTGGAAATCTTATTTAGAAGTTTATCAGATTTTGAAATATGGTTAAATTATATTGGATTTCAAACTTATGTTTAGGACACAGTTAAATTTCAAAATTCTATTAAGTATTTTTTAAAATTTGAAAATATGGTATTGTTTTTAGTTTTATTTTGTTTTATGAATTTGTTAATCTCAATTTTAGTTATGTTCAGTGAGATATTCTGTCTCAGTATTGTATTCTTGGTAGTTAGAGTCGTCATAACTAAGGTGAAATTTTTTTTTTAGTTTTATAAATTTTACCTTATGTTAGATTTATGTTCTTTTACAAATAAAATGTGTAAAAAGATTATATAAATAACTTGACAACCAATCATAATTTTTTTCATATGTCATGAATTAATTCGATAAGTTCCAAAAATTGCTTTTAAGTTTGATTTTATTGTTGTCACTTACGGTAAATTACTTAATTAAATTTCAAAATCTAATATTTTTTTAATAGAATTTGGAAATTCATTACCTTCTTAATTAGAGATTTCAAAATTTGGTACCTTACATACACCAAATTTTAAAAACTGGAATTTTACTTATAACGAGATTTAGAAGTGTAGTTATTTGTCTAACACGATTTCAAAATCTGCTACCTATAGTCCAAACGTAATTTTCATTCTCAAATCAACTACGGTTTTCGACATTTAATTTAAATATAGCATAAATTTCTCACGAGAATATTATCCTCGTATAAATAATAGAAAAAAAGTAAATAAAAATGGAAGTACTAAATTGTATGGAGAGAGTGAAAAAAAGTTAGAGTTGTATTAAAAATAAAAGGAAGAAGAAATTAGACTTTACATTTTTTATCCTAGTGAAAGGTCAAAGGATATTTCGGAGTTTTAGATAAATTTGGAGGTTTAGGAAGAAATTTGGAAGTACAAAAAGAAAGCCTCGATATTTACTAAAACTGGGCCGTTCCGTTTCTCTTTCTTGGGCTTCATCAGGAATGCTGATTCATGTTAGATTCTACTCTTTACAGTCCTCGTTTTGTTACATTTTTTTAAAATTACATATTTACCTTCTTTGTCCATTTAAAAACATTATTATCTGCTTTGCACTCTTTTACACACTTGAACTTACATGATTTCATTTCCAACCTCGAAACAATGTTCTTTCTCGATAATATAAATTGAGATTAAGTTTTTTTTTTCTTCCGATTAAATTAAGATATTTTCCACTCTTTCTATGTTATTTTTTTCTTCTTCAAAACTTTGGTTGAAAATGTCATCTTAAAAAATACTTTCATAAACATTTTTCTTTATTTATTACATTCTACAAAGTATTTTACAACACACATGTAGATTTCGAAAACTTATTTTAAGAAATACATTTCGAAATCTACACAGTAGAAGAGCATTTTTGAATAATCTTCGCTTTAAAATTCGAAATACACTTTTTGGTAGATTCCGTAAAAAACATTTTTAAAACATAAAGAAAATTCGAATATAAAGAGAGTAATTTAAAAAAGTATTTTTAAAATATTTTTATCCATTTGTTATTTCAAGATGTACTTTATAAAAAGACATTTTTAAAAAAAAATAATTTTGATAATTGGAATTAAAAAATTGAAAATAAGGTTCAGTACATAATTTTAAATAACATAATTAAGAAATGTAGATTATTGAAGCCTTTAAGTTTTATAATTTGCATTAATTTATGAGAACAATTAAGATGAAAGTACAAAACAAGGGCGCATTGGATTATAGGAATTGAACACATTTAATTACACTAACTCATGCATCTTACTGAATTAACCAAGCCAAACAATATACTTGATTATAATTATTACTAGATACCGCATATCACTTAAATATAAGGAAAAATGATAAAATGCTAATACCTGAAAGGATAATATAAGAGGAAATAATTGATTAAGTTCTACTAACCCGTTTTTTTTAAATTAAAATATAAAATAAATTAAAAGTTAATATTTTTATGTTATATTATTTTAAGAATATAAATATATATTAGTGTTGTAGTTTAAACCATTATCATTATAAATTAAATTTTATTTTTTATTTATAATAGAATAATATGATATGAAAATATAATTCTGGGATGGGTGACCTTGTGCGAGTGAGGACAAAGCACATTGGAAAGCCTGGTGGTGATGTGTGGGGGCAGTCGATGTTCCCTGTAAGTTGTCGGGACGTTACAAATGGTATCAGAGCCTAGCCTCTCCCAGTACGGTGTGGTTCGAGGACGAACCAGACGGAAGCTGGTGGGCATGTGACACTCGGGCACTGAGACGAGGGCGGGGAGTGACGCTGGTGCAAGAGGCATGGTGCAAGGGGCACAAGACAAGGAGCGGCTCCTGGCAGCTTCGAGTGGAAGGGTGACATGGATGAATCGAACATACACCGAAATGAGAGGGATCTGGAGACTGTATAGGTACGGGACTATACAGTTGAAGGATATCCTAAATGGATTGATTTGACTACTCATATCACCAAAATGCATTTGCTTTTCGGTAGCCTGACCCATAAGAACTCCTGGAGAAATTCTGGGATGGGTGTGGGGGCAGTCGACGTTCCCTGGCACCAAAGTACATAATTATGCAACCTACACCAAATTTACCAAATGTAAATATTTTCCCCAACTTCTAATCCTCCTAGAGTGTGTTATATACTTAATTATACTAAACCAAGTGTGTCTAAACTCATTCTAAACAAGTGACTACATGATATCAACCCAAAAACCTTCAAAACATCAACTTAGAGACTCAAATTGAATTCTACCATTTGTGGCACAATTTCAAGCAACTTAGGGACTAACAAGTCCCAAATAACTTACCAAGACTCTTCAAACTGACATTTTGAGCACAAAACTCTCAATTCAAATTTTCACTAGTTCACTTCCTCAAAATTGAGTTCAAAACCAAGTTGAACTCTGCCTCATCACCACAACACACTCATAACTCATATTTCTTCCAGTCTAGATGCTTGAACATGACATTAAACAGCTCACAAACAAAAAATGACAGACCCAATATCAGAGATGATTTAAAAAAAAATTAAAACCCAAGGTCACAAACACAGAGAAGAGATATGGCTTTTGATTTCAAAATTTTGGATGGTGAGATAATGAAAACCACGTCGCGCCAGAGAACATAATGCAACGACGATGACCATGCAATACAAAGTACCTAGTTCTTATGTCCTGCATAAAATGTAAACAGCTATAATGCTATATATGACTCGTTAAAATTGTCGAAGCATTATGAAACTATAGAAATTGATATTAATTTAATAAGGAAGGATAAAGAATAGCTCTTTACAGCAGAGTAGACCATTGTAATTCTCCCAATACTATAATTCCCAACCTTCACAGTCCCTATCCTTCCCTCTTATTATTTTCTCATTCCTTTGCAATAACCCCCACCCTCCCACTATTCTTTGCCAGCTTAGACTTCCATCATGATCCAGATTTAATAGCATGAACATTTCCCTTAGCAGTAACACACTGCTTCTCATCGAGAACCTTCAACTAATTCTAACTCCTTTTACCATTTAGTTAAATTGATCATTTATATTCTTGTACTTAATTAGCAAATACCAAGAACAACTTAACGTTTTTAAATGTCAAACCTTTGCCAGTGTACAATGGTGTCTGAGTGGTCAAGTCCCAAAATCGAACACTCGTATCACCAGAACCACTTGCCAGTTGTCGTCCATCGGGAGTGAAGGCAACACTAAGTACAACTTCGGCATGACCTAAAAATATAAACAACCGCAAAAATATGAATTCCAAAAAATTCAATGAATAACACAAAATTGTGCTACAATAATCATCAACATCCAAACCACGCTGTTGTCTCTCACAGTTTAGCAAGCACAATACAACATTGTGCCACTACGAATGGGAAAATACACAATATGTCTCACATACCAGAAATAGTTGCAGAACAATGATTCACAGGACGAATCCGGAAAATAGCTTGAGGTTGATAAACTATAGGCAAAGCCTTGTCCATCGAGACTGGAATAGTGTTAAAGTAACATTGCAAAGGAAAAGAAAAACATCATTACAAGTGCGTAATTCTTTGTATCAATTCTTTAGAAAGATGAGGATTTTTTTTCTCAAAATGTGTTAAAAGTAAGTAAATAAGGGAATTTACAACGAATTAAGAAGGAAAAAGAAATAATTTATTGTAAACAAACATGACTAACCTTTGTTTTTCTGCAAGTATGTTTCAAGTGGTTCAATGAGCTCCTCATCTGATATATAGAAAGCATACGACAACTTCTCTTCCTAAAATGAAAGCATAGATAATCGCTCAATGTTATAAATAATAAACAAAATGTAAAATAGAATTTGAGAAGAATAAAGGGACTTGCTTACATTGTTTTGAAGCTTATTAACAATCTGATTGAGGTGTTGAGGGCCAGCATTCTGAGGTAGGTACATGGGAGAGCCCAAGGGAGTTCTATTTGGGTCGGTCAAAAGACACATCACGTTGTTGATTATCTCCCTCTTCTCCACCATAGTCTCTGTCTCTACCTCCATTTTTCAATCAGGGATTTTCCTTCTCTTATGCTGAGATTCTCTTATGGATGATGCTTCTTACTCTTCCACTTGGGATTCTATTTGGTTCTATCTTCATTGTCGTGCTGAAACTAATAAAAGTAGTGAAATAAAGTCACACCGGCACAAACCCTAAATTAAACAGGACCCAGGACCCATCATACAGAGACCTCATACATCCCATATTTATGTTTCTTTTTCTTTGTTAAATATCATCATTTTAAATTTTAAATTTTAAATTTTAAACTTTAAATTTTAAATGATGATATTCTCAACCCAACTCATTGGATTTATTTACGAAAACGGCGGCAGATTTGGGGTTGAGAGTGGTGTGGTTTAGTTGGGGGAGGAACCTGGGTGACCTTCGTGGGGTGAGGAATTGACTGTGTACATAAGAGTTTTTCTCTGACATTTTAACGAACACTTGAAGGTGTCGCTTCTACAGTGAACAAAAATTAGACTGTCCCGATTAGAATTCAAACTCGAATTGAGAGTCTCGTGAATGCATTAACCAACACCCTTTTGGGCTTCTCTTCATGCACAAAAAAAAAATTCTTACCCAGCCGCCGTGAACGATGCTCTGCCACAAATCCTTCTCTCCGGTGCTACAGATGCGTGGGAACGTTCTCAAACAAGACACGCACACGAATGGGGATAAAAATGCATGGTGATGGGTGTTTCTTCGTGCATCCCATCAAATTTCTACCTGCACCTCATCACAGGCTTCCGAAAATTTTGATCCGGTGCAGGGGTGTGTTAACTGTCTTTCGAAAAAGAAATTTCAGAATTGATCTATCGTGTTGCGAAAAGTAAAATCCAGTTTTATGGAATTAAGGGACAGCCTAGCCTGCCATTTTTTTAAAAATTTTTTAATTATTTCTAAACTTTTCAATTATTTTTAAAATTCGTTTATCCATATTTAAAGCATATTTAATTATATAATTTTTTTAAAATTTTTAATTAATGTTTTCAATCAAATAAATTAAAATAATATTATATTTACATATCATATTATTCTATTATAAATAAAAAATAAATTTTAATTTATAATGATAATGGTTTAAACTACAACACTAATATATATTTATATTCTTAAAATAATATAACATAAAAATATTAACTTTTAATTTATTTTATATTTTAATTTTAAAAAAAACGGGTTAGTAGAACAATCCACCGCTAATTTGACAGGGACCATGTAAGATTTTGCCGAATTGAAGTCACATATCTAAAGGGTTCTTTCTTTTCAACATTTTAACCATTTAAACCATCTAAAACTAGAAGTTTGAATCTCTGAAGATACCTCACCCACCATTCATCTACGATTTGGTTAAAGGAGGGGTGTAATGGTTCAATGAGGACATCCACACACAGCACTTGGTCGTGTTGTACTTCCAAGCCTTTCACATCTCTTTTTCATGTTTGCATGGATGTTTTAATTTCACTAAATAGAAGTCTGAACACAGCTTTACAAAATAAGAACTAAATTTTAACCGTTACATCTCAATTTAAAATACTCCATTCAAACACTACAAAAGTGACAAGGTGAACAAAAATGACAGTTTAACCAAAAATGGCCATTGTTGTTAGAAGAAAATGCCTCCTGCATCGCATCGCTCGTGTTTGTGACCTTGGGTTTTAATTTTTTTTTTAAATCATCTCTGATAATGGGTCTGTCATTTTTTATTTATGGTTTCTTGTTTATTCCGTATCCATGAATCAACAGAGACACAAAAAATTATGACACACAAATTTATCACAATAATGCTAAGAAATCATGCATCAGATTTGCAGAACAGAGGAAATACAACTAACAAAGATTAAGAAAACGCGCATGAACAAATCCAAAAGATAAGAAAATTTGACCAGTGATTTAAACAATTCAAGCAAAGAGATAAGATTTGGGTAAATAACCTTCGTTGTGTGAAACCAATACAATCCTAATTTTCTTCTTTCTTCAATCCAGTATTCTTCTTCCCTCTAATTCTTTCCAGCTTTCCGAATTCCAGAAACCAATTAGCTCCCTTCCCCGTTTTTCAATTCCAGTCCCCCTCTCCCTTTTTCAAATACCACGCAAGCAGAAAACCCTATTAGGTATACTGAAATAATGAGATTGAGTATTCTATTATAAAATAATTTTATGATATAAATAGAATTTTTTAAACTTGTTTTATTATTTTAAGAACACTTCATCTTTTTAAAAGTCTTTATCTTTGTTCTCTCTCACTTCTTTTTAAAATTTCTTACTCCTAAGTTATCTATTCGATGATTAGGAGGTGTCTAGGCGATTCTGGAGTCAAGGGTTACCTTTTGGGTTGGAAGGATAAGAGTCAAGTCACTGATGAAGTAGAAGACAATAACGTTGCTTCACCAATATTTAGGAACAAAGAGAAGGTTTTGGTCACTTGCTCTAGGCGTATCAGTTACAGGTACAACCTAATACACACCCCATAACTTTTAGTTACAATTTTTGTTGCTTTTTCGAGTTTGGATTACTCTAATTTTGTGTCTTGATTTGCAAAGTTTAAGGACAGAGAAACCTTGGATAGTGAGTTAGGTTTTGTATATTGTTATGGTATTCATGGGTGGAGTGATTGTTTTCCATTAATTTGTAGGTACCGACATTTGATGTTGAACTTGGTGTCACTTTTGCCGCATTGCAAGAAGGATAACAAGGTTGAATCAAAAGAAACTAAAGGCGCCACCCTTAATGAGCTTGTTGAGCTCAAAAGTTGTTCTTCGTGTTTATTTTTTGAGGTATTTTATTTATATGCCACAAGGTTTTTTCAGTGCCGTGTTACTTCACTTTAGGATTGATATGTTGTGCTGTTCTCTAGACTAGTATTTGCAATTTTTTTTTGCGCTATTTGGAAAACCTGAAGCATGCTAATGGGTAGGGGAATTCTTTGTTGGTCACAACTGTTGATGCTATTTCAATGAGATGCTGTAGTCGTGAGTTTGAGTCTGGTCAACTTGCTATATTCTATTAGTGTCTTCTCTCATTTTCTATGTATCAATTTCAGTGCAGGAAAGCAAAAGATCTTTATCTCTGGATGGCCAAATGCCCCAGTGGCCCATCTGTAAAATTTTTAGTCAGTGCAGGTATATTCCGATTCAATCATTGTAATGTTAATATAACATTAGTTTGCTTGCTCTGATTATTTAGAGTTCTGATGTCTGTATACTCTAGGCATCACTGGTCATTCTTCCCAGTGAACTATGTCTTTTGTGTTTCTCTCTCTATCTCGACCATTTTTTATATACACTTTTAGTGATTTTCCTTTTTCCTCCTGTTTTTTCAGTTCATACAATGGAGGAGTTGAAGCTAACGGGAAATCACTTAAAAGGTTCTCGTCCACTTTTGACGTTTTCTGCAAATTTTGAAAAAGATGCACATTGGAAACTGTTAAAGGAGATGTTGTTACAGGTGTGTTGTTGGTTTCTTTCGTTGCAAGTTTTTTCGTTTTTGTCCATCTAGTTCCATCCGAGGAAAGATGGATTTCTGTAAACTTATGTTGATAACTCTCATATGTGCACTTTCATATATAAGGTAAAGGTTAGCTTGATGATTTCATCTTATTTTTATGATTCGTGATGTTGTACACCATGAATTTTCGGCCAAATTAAGAACTGCTTCATGTGCTTTCTACCAATTTAATTGGAATCTTACATTTTTGTCGTCATATATCTTCCTACGATTTTTTTCTCAATTTATTATGTCTGATTAATGAAAATTCAATTGATGTTATTGTTATGCCCATCTATTTTACATAGTTTATGTCATATATATGTTTAATGTATATTTTCTGTGTGCAGTTCTCTCTATTTCTGATACTGTTGTTTGTTTACTGTATTTGATAATTTCTAATATACTATTTCTTTCCTTTTGTTTAGATATTTGATGTACCAAAGGACCATAGAAAGGCTAAGCCCTTCCATGATCATGTTTTTGTTTTCTCAATAGCTGATGACCATATATGGTTCCGAAATTACCAGGTTTGTGTTTGTATTCCGGAATTACCATAGACTATTTTTGCATTAAGACAAAGGTTAAAAAATCCTGGAGATTATTGTTAGGAGCATCTTTTCTGCCTATTTCTATACAAATTAAGTGTATGCATTGTTATTATAAACATGTTTATTGCTCTTTTTAGCCACATGTTAATGATTGAAGTGAAGTTTGGGTCGAGCATTTTTAACCTTTACTCCTTTACTTTCTTATAAACATTACTCAATTATCAACTTATCTATACATTTCAATTTGAAGTTTTAGTTTTTGACAAGACTTAGATAATATATAAAGAATGGTTAACCACAGGAATTTTGAAGATGGAGGATATTTGACCATTATAATGAGTTTAAATTTTATCTACTACCGATGTAAAACATTTTATTTGTAAATACATTAATATGTTCCGCTATGGTATTGTTCTGTAAGCTCAAAGGTTAAACTATGATGCATGTAATGTTTTATTTTATTGATCATCTTTATTCATTTAATTATGGTCAGTCTTACCAGATCAGTGAAGATCGAATCAAGTGGGGATTTTGGTTTGACCTGTGCGTGCCTGCGATAGATGTTATACTCCGTGTTTGTTGGACAATATACCGTTAGATTGAGTCATTTGTGTTATACTCATGACATGGTCATTAGAGGACAATTGTTACTATTAGTTGTTCGCAATACTCCTATTTAATTCGAACATTATATGGTCTCATTTTCTCCAACAATATAATATTGATTTTTCCATGAGACAATATTGTAGTATTTTCTACCTGTTGCTAATGCCTTGATAAAATGACATTGATTGAGGTCTGAAAACTGGTTCTTCATGTATCTTTTGATCTTTCAATTTCTAACATTCATTTAACCTATGAGCAAACTATTTGTTTAGGTCGGTCCACGGTTCTGCTTGAATCCAATTAAAATATTTGGTGGCAGTTTTGGAGGCCCGACATTATATGAGAATCCATTTTATGTATCTCCAAATCAGGTACCAATCAATATATTTTTAATGTATGCTTTGAATTTCTCTAGCTTTCTACTAATAATTATATCTGTCATTGGTTGGTTGTGATAGGTTCGGGCTTTGGAGAAAAAGAAGAAGTCTGGAAAGTTTGCTAAGAAGGTCAAAGCAAAGACAAGGAGGAAAATGCATGAGATGTCTAATCCTCTGGAGCCTGATGAGTTTGTAGATATGTGGAAAGATTGAACATTTGGTTGTCAGCAACAGCTTTTGATGTGAATTGCTTTATATCTTCAGTTGGAGATATAGGCTGTACTTCTTTTTCTTCAATGTTATATTCTGTTATGGTTGCAGAGGCTGGTTGTTCTCTTATCAAACATTGATTTGGTGGAAATTAAATTTTGGCAGAGAAGGTTCCAGTTGAGTTTGAGATTAGGTTTGAACGATATGTTTATTGTGAGCTTCCACCTGTAGCGATGGAAGTTCTATCTGAGCTTTCATCTCCTGTGGAGAACAACCTTTCTTTTGTATCTCACCCACCCAAAGTAATCAGATTTTGGCCTATGACATTTTTACCATGTTTGTGTTTTCAATATGGTTTGTTTCGGGTGGCTCTTCGACAAAACAAAGAGATTGAAAGTATTTTAGTTGATTTGTCCTTTTTTAAAATTAACAATTTTTGGCTTCTTTATTGGTTGTTAATTTCAGGCGTACTTTTGTTTCTGGTTTTCTTAACAAAAGAGAAGGGTTTCCAAGGCCCGAATTGCGCCATGGGCTCCCAAGTTGTGATTTTCTTTCTACACAGTAGGAATATCTCCCTGCACCCCCAAAAGTACCAAATGATCAAATTGCCTTTAAACAAACTCTTGAACTTGGTGGTACCACAAAATTATATCTTCTGAATGTTTCACAATTTAATTTATCATTTCGGAATGAATTTTTTGGAAGAGGCTATAAATTATTCCAGAAATTTTTTGGCATAAAAACACTTTTCTTTCGGTCTTATGCAATATTTTGAAAATTTAATCCGAAAAATAACAATCTAAACCTATGAAAGCGTACAAAGTCATGTTAAGTACTTGAATTATAGGACACTTTTAACTTTTTGATTGATCAAATTTAAGAGCCATAAGCCGATATTCTAGAAAAAACTATAAATTGATGATCTTTGGCTTGAAAAATATTACGAATGGAACAAAATGATTCTGGTGATACCAGTGTTCGATTTTGGGACTTGACCACTCAGACACCATTGTACACTTGCAAAGGTTTGACATTTAAAAATGTTAAGTTGTTCTTGGTATATGCTAATTAAGTACAGGAATATAAATGATCAATTAAACTAAATGGTAAAAGGAGTTAGAATTAGTTGAAGGTTCTCGATGAGAAGCAGTGTGTTACTGCTAAGGGGAATGTTCATGCTATTAAATCTAGATCATGATGGAATTCTAAGCTGGCAAAGAATAGTGGGAGGGTGGGGGTTATTGCAAAGGAATGAGAAAATAATAAGAGGGAAGGATAGGGACTGTGAAGGCTGAGAATTATAGTATTGAGAGAATTACAATGGTTTACTCTGCTGTAAAGAGCTATTCTTTATCCTTCCTTATTAAATTAATATCAATTTCTATAGTTTCATAATGCTTCGACAATTTTAACGAGTCATATATAGCATTATAGCTGTTAACATTTTATGCAGGACACAAGAACTGGGTACTTTGTATTGCATGGTCACTGGATGGAAAGTATCTTGTAAGTGGGAGCAAGGCTGTTGAACTTATTTGTTGGGACCCTAAAACTGGAAAGTCATTAGGCAATCCACTAACTGTAAGATCTTTGATCACCAATACAAATATCCATTATAAAGTTTGTTTACTCTTTTCTTAAATTTTTTTCATTTAAGTTTATTGATAGCATTGCAAACTTCCACTATTTGAAGATTCAAACAGAGAAAACTTGATGCTTTGAACATTGAATAGTACATTGTCGTAGTGAAGTACATATTGAAAACAGTAGTGAGCAATGGAGCAATGGCTGCAGGGGCAGCATTGATTTAGCTATAAGAATTACACAACTCTAGTTACACAGCTTCCCCCTTCTTTCCTTGCCCTAATTCCAAAAGTAAATAAAAGAACATCCTGCCTTATTCTGGAGATGTTTTATATGAATTGTCATTTATTTATTATTAGTTACTGATAACACTCTAGATTTACATATTTTTTTCTATTAAAAATCATTTCTTAGATTTCTTTAGTTTTTAATTTCTTAGAATTAGATTAGTTTTATGTTTTTCTCTTAATTCTTTAATTTTATAAAATTTTAGTTAAAAAGAGGTTTTTAGGTGTAATTTTTAGCTTTTGTTAATAATTAGGAAATTAGTATTTTTCTGAAATTCTTTCTAATAAAAATGTTTTGTTTTAATTGCATAATTTCTCTTCTTTTTCTTAATTGTTTGATTTTTTACAGATTGGGACAATATTTGAGCCATAATAGAAGTTGATTGAGAGGTGTTGAATTGAAATGAGCTGCTGGATTAAATTTGGGTCGCTGTTTTGGGCCACTGTTTTAACATTAAGCTGCTGCAAGTGAAATTGAACGCAGCGTTGGCCTGCTACAATGGTGCTGCAATTGGAAGACTGCTGCTGATTGGATAATTGGGCTGCCAATGCTGGTATGGACTTAAGTGAAACGGTGAGTTTCAATGGAGGCAGCTTTTGGGGGTCATTGCAGAGCAGCTCAATTGAGAAAATAACATTCTCTCAAGCACATTCATTTGGTGGAAGAGACTAGAAACACTTAAGCTAGGGCTTGTGCGAGAGAAGGGAGAAGAAAAGCTCTCGCCACTTACCCAAAGAAGAACCTGACCGGTGAAGCTGAAGACGTGACCGGAGCGCGATCCTCGCCAGAGAAGAAGCTGACCGAAGCTTAAGTGGATCGGAGGGTTTGAAGAGCAAAGCTTTTGGAGACCGTTGGATCAAGGTGAAGCTCGAAGCGTCATAGCAAGGTTTTCCCTCTCCCATTTTTCTTTTCCCCCTTCCTTTTCTCTTTTCGTTTTTGACCCTATATAAAGGGCCTTCAGCATGTAAATAGGGAGATATAGAGAACACTTCTTCATATACTTTTGAGATACATTTTCAGACGCTCTGTAGATTAGGGTTTTTACGCTTTTCTTAGAGTAGAGATATTGTTCTTGTTTCTGGATTTCGCTGAGACAATTGCGAGAGTGACAGTCGCGAGAATATTGGTGACTTCCGGTACAGTTGTAATCTTCTTTTCATATTAATAAAGTTCTATTTCGTATTCTCGTTTGTGTTGAGATTGTTCTATGTTCTTGATTTCTGCCCTTGTTATGTTTTGAGAAAATGATTTGGATTCTGATTCTCTGCAATTTTATGATTTCTTTCGGAATTAAATGTAGCATTTTTCATCGAGATGTCTTCTCGAGACAGAGAAAAGTCCAATGCATAAAAATTGATTCAAATTTGTGTTTCTTGAATTTGTTTGTGAATTTTAGATTGATGAATAGGCTAATGAACCTTGATTGGAAAAATGAGTGGAAAGAGTCAAATTAAAGTTCTGAAATATGAACTAGAATACCCTGGATTGGGATTCACATTATGATGATGTCTTCTTGAGAACTCTACGCACTCTTTTATTCATATCAATGTACATTCACCTATGAAATCAATTCTGTCTTTGCTTTTGATAGTGATAGTTGAAGTTCAGTTTGAGTTTTGATGTTCCAGTTGTTTACTTTGAGTATTTTAGAATTTATGATCTGCTTTACTTCTGTTTCAGCCTTTACATTCTTGTTGATATGATGCTTTTCAATCTTGAGTTTTAAGTTCTTTTCAATTTGGTTTTATTTCTGATTTTGTTCCAGTTTTAGTATATAGGTTTTGTTTTGGATATAAATAGGTTTAATCTCTTCATGACTTTAGCTTAGGTTTTATTTCTTTATTTTCTTCCTTCTTTTATTTTAAAATAGATTATAGTTTCGCTTTTCTTAATTTTTTAATTTCTGTGTTTTCATTTTAAATGTCCCCACCTGTTTAGTAGTAGTTAGTAAGTAAATAATTAGTAAATAAATACAAGACTTAACTCTACATTTTAAAACTTAATTTTGTTGAGTCCTAGGATTGATATTCTGGTTGCCCTATGCTACATTAGTGGGGACCAGATTTTGTTCTGATTTTAGGCGACAAAAATCAGTTTAACAAATGGCGCCGTTGCCGGGGACCCGGCGAGTTAAGTCTTAGAGTGTTAGGTTAGTCTTGTTTAGGCTTGTTTTCTTGATTTTATTTCTGTTTTGTGTTCATATATGTTCCTTTTTAGTTTAGGATCTGTTTGTCTTGTTTTCATTTTTGTATATTAGGATCTGTTCTGCAGAGTAGAAATTGTGAATATAGCTTGTATAGATTTTCTTTTCTTTCAATTCTTTTGTTGAATTCTGTGATAGAGGCTTTATTGGTCTGATTGGTTTTTATCTTGTGAGCAATTGTTAAGCATGGATCACTCCTCTGCATATGGTAATTTCTCATTTCCTTATAATGCTCAACCACCAAGATTTGACATGTTTTATGAGCCTATTCCTGAGGTTTTTATGCCGCCAGCCAATCAAGCTTTCCAGCAGCAACCACCACATTGTTTTCAACCATATCATGAGCAACCACCCTTGCAAGTGCAGCAGCAGCTGCCACACGTATACTGGGACCAATATGCTGAACCAGAGCAGGAGAATTTCCTGTCGGAACAGCCATGGCAGCCATCTTTTTTCCATTATGATGCACCAGAGCAAGAGGAAATTCATTCAGAACAGCCATGGCAGCCACAATTCTGTGATCAGTGGCAACAGGGGATTCCAGCGTATGAACTGCAAGGACTAACCAATCAAGTGGCTGAGTTAGTAGCTGTAGTCAACAAGTTGACTGGGAGAGTTGAAAAGGAGAAAGAGGCAGCAACCAATGAAGCACCACTGATGGTAGCTGCTACCCCAGAGTTTCAAGTGATTAAGTGTCCAACCACCTCTGTAATTGTATACGCTAATCCTTCTTTCACTGATTCAGATTCTGTTTTAATTTCTGTTAATGATAGTTCCAATTCTCTGATGAGTGGTGATTGTATGAATGCATCTGTTGATTCTGAATCTGTATATGAACTTTATGTTGGTGATGAGAGTACTGAACCTCATTCTGAAATTGATTGTATTGTTGATTTGAACTCTGATTTTAAAATTGAACCTGCTGAGCTTGAAGTACAAATTGATTTCAGAAAGTCCAAAGAGTATTTGAAAAAAATGAGGGAAGCTGCCAACCATGTTTTGGTGCTTCAGTACTATGAAATGGACTTTTATGCTGATGTATGTGATTCTAAAATTGATTTGACTACGTTTGATCAAATGCTTGATGTGCCTGTAGAGGTTGTTGATTTTAGTCCTTGCTTTGATCATTCTAATATCACAAATTCAGTATTTAACATTGATAGAGTTCATATACCTGCATCTAGTGTTTTTTATGATTGCACAGATTTAAATGCACTTCTTGATGATGAATCAGGTGCTCATGATGATAGATATGTAGTTTTTGATGATGTGAAAGTTGATATGACTGATTTTGAAAAGGCCTGTACTGATTTAGGATTAGAACTTGAACTTGAGTTTGCTGGGTTCTTAAACTCTTTAGAACTGAGTAATGAAAAACTCACTGGTTGTACATGCCTTGGGGGTGGTTGTGAAGTTTGTGAAGAAATCAGTTCTGCCATATGTTCTGCTTCTAACTATTTTGCAGGCGCCAAGGAAGAGATCATTATGTTCAAGCTGGATGGAAATGACCTTGATGAGGTAGCTAGTGATCAGAGAACACAGGTTTATTCTGAACTTAGCATTCCCATAGAATTCTCTAAGGTTCAATATGAATTTAATGCTTTGGATCTGTTTAAAGTTGAACCCATAGAACCTGCTCCAGATTATGTTCCTGTTATGCCTGCACACAGTCATAATTTAGATTCAGCCTGTTCCATTGAAAATATTGACATGCCTTATGCTGTTTCAGAGTTATGCACTGGTTTTGACATTATTCCAGTTGATGATAGCTTCACAATAGGTGTTCATTTAGCTGCTGATTTGATAGATGCTAGTGAGGTCATTTTTGAGGAGCCAGTACAGGTTGATTTTAAATTTGAGCTTCCTGTCTGTTTAGGTGAGGTACAAACTAGCTTTGATAATCTTATGGATGAGAAAACCTTGCCAGATATTCTTGCTGTTATACCTGATTGTACTGAAAAGCTGGATGAAATTTGTGTTGTAGAACATATTGATATTTCTGATGATTTTTATGATGTGTGCATTGGTCTGGACAACAATTTTGAGGATAACTTTATGGACTGTGTTGAGTTCACTATGGATTTTGTTGTTATTACTAAGGAAGAGCCAACACAGGTGTTGTTTAACCTTGAAATTCTAGTTGTCTTATCTGAGTTTCCTTTGCAGTTTAGCTCATTTGATTGCCTATGCATAGATCCTTTAGAGCCTGTTGTTAACACTGCAGTAGTTATTGATTCTAAGGTTCTTAGAGCACCATTTGAGATTGAATGTATCCATACCCCTACTGTTTGCACTGATAATATTTTTCCCACCTTTGATGCATTGGTTCTTCATGAGAATGATCTTGATTTCAGTTTTAACAAAGCTGGAATGTTTGATGATTCACTGATGAACATTGACTTTGATTTTGCTGTTGCAGCTGACATTGCTAATATTGCCACTCATCCAAAGGAAGCTGCAGACACAAAGGAAGTGGTCATGAATGCAAGAGAAGGTATAAATGATGCTCAAAGAGCCTGGAATTTGCAAAATCAACAGCAAAGGCATGAGGAGATCTGGCTGCTGCAGCTGAAAGCATTGAATGGAGAACTGATGATGCTAAAGCAGAGAGCTGGGAAGGAGCTAATGCACATCTTGGCTGACAATGGAGAAAATCCAATAAGCTCTTTCTTGTCCCTTCCTTTAAATAGTAGTTATAGGTCTTTTATAGTAGTTTACATAGCTTTAAGTAGCATAATAAATAGTAGGGTAGATAATATGTTGTTTTTCATAAAAATAAAAAGAATTAACTTTGATTTGTGGCCAATCTGAATAAGTTCTTTGCCTCTTTAGTTTTGTAGTTTTACTTTTAAGTCTTGTTTCTGTTCTTGTTCAATTGCTGTTTTTTTTGTGTTTTTCAGTTTCTATTCTTGTACATATCTGTTGCTGTTTGATCTGAGTATGTTTTTGTTGATTAGAAAACCTTACTCACTCACACATTGAGGGCAATGTGCCTCTTAAGTGTGGGGGTGAGGGGTTGTAGTTAAAATTTTTGCTTTTACTTTGATAGAGATGTGTTTAGTATCTGTTTTAGCAATAAAATAGGGGTATTTTTTTCTGAACTGTTTTTCTCTTAGTTTAGGTCTGGTTTGGTTTATAAATCCCTAGAGTAGTTTACTATTCTTTCTTTAGTCTGTAAATACTTACTCTTGTTACTGATCTGTTTTAGTTTAGTTGTTAGTTTTGTTGATAATAGTTCTTAGGTCTTTTAAAGTTCATTCATTTTCTGGTTTATGTTGTTTTAGCTTAGGTTCTTTTGCTGTTTTTTAATCTGTTTTAGAACTTATTTTAGGTCCCTTTTCTTGGCTTATTTCTATTATTTTGTTTTCCTTATGCTAGTTTCTTGCTCTGTTTTAGTTCTTCATTAGTTTCTATTCTTCATTTTATTTTCATGCTTTGCTTCAAGTTTTAATTAGGATTCTTTTCATAATTTGGTTCTATTTTCTTTCTGCTACTGTTTTTAAAATTTTTCTGAATCTGTTTAGCTTTCTTTTTGTCAATTCTCTATTCTGGTTATATTGCATATGTCAGGTAGCTTATAGGAATAGTTTAGGTTTATCTTCTGTCAATATATTAGGTAGTTTAGGACTGATTCCAGGTTCCTTTTATTTCTCTAACCTTTGTTTCTATTCTTTTAGATTCTGTTTTATGCTTATCTTCATTCTTTGGTGATGTCATTCAAATTTTAGCTTTATTTCCTTAGATTAGAATTGTCAAGAGTAGACTTAGCTTTGGATTTGGGCAGAAGTAGTTCTAGCATTAATTTTTACAGTCTTTAGTTCATTTCAATTCAGTAATTTTTACATAGGATGAGTAGCAAGTCAGTTTTAACAAATTTTAAACCCTTGAGAGATTTTGGGCCAGTTTTTGTCTTTCTTGTGTGATAACATGCATGTTTAATTGTCGTTCTGATTTTGCATTGATTCTTTGTGATGTGCTCGCTCTTGGTAACTTTAAATATGATCTAGGCATCCTTCATTTTTCCAGTTTAGCTTATCCATTTCATTCCTTACCATTGCACCTTATATTGAGCTTTAGTTTTTTTTTTCTTTGCTTTTCATCCATTTCAAGCCATTTCCCCCAACCAATCATTCCTTAGAGACTTGTGAGATGTAGGGAGAAGTCTAGAACTTGGTGAGTGCATGAAAAAGAGTGAGGCCAGAAGTGAAAAAGAAAAAAAAATGTGTTGAAAAAAAATCTGGTTTGGTTGAAAAAGAAAGAAACAGGTTTGGAAATGAGAAAAATCAGAAAAAGAAATTGAAAAAGAGACCTGAAATGAATGAAATAGAAAGAGAACCAGAGAAAAAGAAAGAAAAAATCATCTGGCCAAAGTCTGAGAAAAATAGTATGTTCTGAGTTCTAGTTTTATCCCTTTTTCTTCACATTTCTCTACTCATTTCAGTTCCCATTCTTTTCTGTTTTTCCATTTCATTCCATGAACATTACAAGCCAATTAAAGACCTATTGATTTAGAGAAGCCTTGAGTCAAGCACTGTCATTTAGAGTCTTTTCAAAGTTGTGAATGGTAGTTGGCATGACATGATTGAGTGAAACAGGATTACATACTGTATTTTGTTTGATTGATTGAAATATACTGTATTTTGTTAGGAATGTAAATCTAGAATCACAACTGATTTAACTGTCATTAGACAGCTTACTTTTTGTACATATATACTGCTGACTTCAATAAGAAAATTAATCGTTTTCTCTAAATCTTTTGCATCTCTGTTTTCATTGCCTATCTCTCTCGGTTCCGCTTTTCCAAAATATCTTCCTCTCTTCTCTGATAAGCTGCCACTCTAACAGTGGTATCAGAGCTTACAGGTTTCGAATCTGGGAGGAGTAGTCAAGTAAAGAAACTCTGCAGCAAAATAGATTTTACGCTGAAGTATGGCAGGGATGATCCAAAGTAAACTACCGGTATTCGACGGAAAGAATTTCGAAGATTGGTGCGTAAAGATGGATGCTATATTGGGCTTCCATGAGATCGATGAAATTGTCAAAGATGGGTTTAAAGATCCTGCAAAGAATGCTACAGATGAAGAAAAGAAAGCGTATAAAGAGAACAGAAAATTAGACTGCAAAGCACGCATGATCTTGCATCAATGCATCTAGAAGTGGTGCATGCTGATGTATGTGGACCATTCGACGTGTCGTCTCTGGGAGGTAACAGATACTTCCTACTTTTTGTGGATGAGCTTTCTAGAAAAGTTTGGGTTTATCTGTTAAAAGGAAAAGGTGAAACTTACACTTTGTTAATTTTTGCTCCATGGCCGAGAGGCAATCGGGCAAGCAGATCAAAATTCTCCGCACTGATGGAGGAGCATAGGTTGACGCCACAAATTCCATCCCCAAAAACCATATTTGGATTGTGCATCAACTATATCAACTGTACTTAAACTGTTAGATAATCCTAGTCGGTGATGACATTACTGTTACCATCTCTATTACAGAACCGTACATGAGATTTTCATCTCATACGGCTCCTTTAAAGCCTTCAAAAAATATAAGAACCCGTCCGATTATTTATCCCTTGATATATACCTAAGAGAAGATTCTTTTTTCTCGGACGGTTCTGAATTAGACCCATTGAATTCTGTCTGTTCTAAAAAAAATTTTAAATGAACACACACTTATTTAAAAAATACAACTCAGGAGAAATGTCGAAATTCTGCACTGAAAAAGGGATTATACACGAAGTCACAGCCCCCTACACTCCTCAACATAATGGATTGGCTGAGAGGAGGAATCGCATGCTTCTTGATATGGTCATATGTATGATCAAAGGAAGGGGTCTTCCGCATCATCTGTGGGGAGAAGCAGTTTCAACTGCAGCATACCTACTGAATAGGAGCCCAACCAAAGCTTTGCCAACTAGCACACCGGAAGAAGCGTGGTCTGGAAACAAACCTGACGTGCGACACCTGAAGATTTTTGGATCAGTATGTTATAAGCATGTCCCAAGTGAATTGAGAAAGAAATTGGCCGATAGAAGCGAAACTTTCGTTTTTGTTGGTTATCATCCAACTGATCATATAGACTCTATGATCCAGTGAAATCAAAAATTGTGATAAGTAGGGACGTGATTGTTGATGAATCTAATGTGTTCAAGTGGAACACATGTGAGACTACCCCAGATAATTCATCTAGTACTGTGATTACTACGTTGTTTAAGGAGAGAAACTATGATCAAGACACTCCGACAGTTAATACAGAGGGTGTAAATAATAGGCGGTCAAAAAGAACGCGTTTCCCATCGACAAGACCGGCAGATCACGAGCTATTCCGAGACAGTGACATTACAGACACAGGTGATATATTGCATTATGCTTTACTTGCAGGTACTGAAACCATAGCATGGGAGAAAGCTATCGAAGATGATAATCGGAAGGATGCTATGATTGAGGAGAATAAAACATGGACGTTGATGGACTTACCTGCCTACAAGAAAGCCATAGAGGTGAAGTGGATGTTCAAAACTAAGTACAAACCCGATGGGAGTGTGGCAAAGTTAAAAGCTAGACTAGTTGCTAAAGGATTTCTGCAACAACCTGGGATCGATTTCACTGATGTGTACGCCCCTGTTGCAAGATTGGAAACGGTGAGGATCGTGGTAGCTATTGCCAATTCAAATAATTGGAGTATCAGCCAGATGGATGTCAAATCAGCATTTCTTAATGGGGCTCTCGAAGAAGAAGTCTACGTATGTCAACCGCCTGGTTTCATCAAGAAGGACAATGAACTGAAGGTTTATAAACTTAACAAAGCTCTCTACGGTCTTCGTCAGGCACCACGAGCATGGAACAAGCATATTGACTCGTTGCTCACCAGGTATGGATTTCAAAGATGTATTGTTGAATATGGAATATATGTCAAGTTCTGTGATCAGCTAGGTACCTTGCTCATATGTCTGTACGTGGACGACCTACTGGTCACTGGAAGCTCAGTGCAAGAGATTGAAAAATTCAAAGTTATGATGAAGAATGATCTGGAGATGACAGACCTTGGGTTCTTGGGATACTTCCTTGGATTGGAGTTTATACAAACCAAAGAGGGAGTACATATGAATCAAAAGAAATATATTCTCGAAACTCTGGAGAGGTTCAAGTTAAAAGACTGCAACAGCGCATCAGTTCCAGTTATTGCCAACACGAAGCTCTCACTGCAGCAGGATGAAAGCAAAGTAGATGCAACGCTATACAGACAGATAGTCGGGACACTCCGCTACATCTGTAGCAGCAGGCCAGACATAAGCTTTGGTGTGGGTCTCATCAGCCGTTACATGCATGATCCCAGACAATCGCACATGACAGCTGCAAAACACATCCTTCGATACTTGAAAGGTACCTTAGACTACGGAATCTACTTTCCCAGAAAAATTGATAGCACTACCAACATCTTGGAGGCATGGTGTGACGCGGACTGGAGCGGTGATCTTGTAGACAGGAAGAGTACTTACGGGTATTTGTTCAAGCTTATGGGAGCCCCCATCTCATGGTGTTCTAAGAAGCAGACAGTCGTGGCACTCTCATCGTGTGAAGCCGAATACATCTCAGCAGCAGAGACTGCCTGTCAATGCACTTGGATAGAAGCCATTTTGCAAGAGCTAAAGATCAAGCATCACGGACCAACATGCTTAAGGATAGACAACAAATCAGCTATTAATCTAGCCAAAAACCCAATATCTCATGGACGGAGCAGGCACATCGAAACAAAATTTCACTATCTCAGAGAACGGGTCAGCGAAGGAAAACTGGAACTGATCTACTGCAACACGGATGAACAGGAAGCTGATATATTCACGAAAGCCCTACGACAGAATAGATTTGAAAAGCTTAGAAGATCACTTGGAATTAGGTCTCTTAGTGATTTAGATTTAAGAGGTTGTGTTAGGAATGTAAATCTAGAATACAACTGATTTAACTGTCATTAGACAGTTTACTTTTTGTACATATATACTGCTGACTTCAATAAGAAAATTAATCTTTTTGCATCTCTGTTTTCATTGCCTATCTCTCTCGGTTCCGCTTTTCCAAAATATCTTCCTCTCTTCTCTGATAAGCTGCCACTCTAACATATTTGATGCAAATCTGGGAATTTGGGGATGAAAAATGGGGTTTCTGCGTTTCTGGAAACTCTGGTGCGATTCTGCAGAATTCTGCAGAAACGCGCGTACGTACAATTTTGGTCAAAATGGGACGTTCGTCCAAATGGCTCGACCAAACAGTGGTCGGCCAAAATCTGTGGAGCGTTCGGGTTCGTCCTTCATAGTGAGTTTAACGTTCGGTTGATATTTAGTACCGTTCGGTTACAATTGGCTTTAGTACCGTTCGGTTACAATTGGCTTTAGTACCGTTCGCACAGGCTTGATTTAATACTGTTCGGTTAAAGTGTTCATATGGTACTGGATTAAGTGGTGATCATTCGGTCAGGATTCTAAACGATCGTTCAGTACCTTAGGTATTCGACATAGTTCTCTAGGTATTCGATCCATACTCAAAACGTTCGTCCCAGTGGTGTTCAATTTAGTAGTGGTTAATTTCAGTTTTGGTCTCGGTGTACTACTAATTGTATGCGTTCGGTCTTAAATTCATAATCTTGAGCTTTCGGTCTTTGTGAAATAGTGGTCGTAGGCGTTCGTCTTTCAATTGGTATCCTCCGAAAGTTATATTTAGCGTTCTGTCTGGGTTCTGTATTAGAAATTATAAGCGTTCGGTTTTGTGGTAATACTGATTTTAAGCGTTCATCATAAAGTGTTAGTTTCAGGAAGTGATCCTGAGCGTTCGTTTTGATAAATTAGTGATTGTAGTCGTTCGTTTAAGTTGGTATTCTTAGGTTTGTATCTTGAGGGTTCAGTTATGGTTTAATTCTGATTGTGAGCGTTCGGTCTTTGTTTGATTCTGATTGTGAGCGTTCGGTCTTGGCTTGATTCTGATTGTGAGCGTTCGGTCTTGGATTGATTCTGATTGTGAGCGTTTGGTCTTGGTTTGATTCTGATTGTGAGCGTTCGGTCTTGGTTTAATTCTGATTGTTGAGCGTTCGGTCTTCATTTGATAGTCTTAAGTTTGGATCTTGAGCGTTCGGTCTTGATATCAGTAAGAAATCATTAGCGTTCGACCTAAATCGCGTATTGTGATGTTTAGTTGGTAAGCGTTCAATCTGGGTGTATCAGTAATAGCTAGCGTTCGATCTTGACCAAGTATTTTCAGGTTTCGATCGTAAGCGTTCGGTATTAATCATAGATAACGTTCGGGTTTGCTGATGTTTATTCCCAGTTAGTGATCGTTCGTAGCGAACGTTCGGTATTTGATGATGATTGATCTTTGAACGTTCGTCCAGACATTGTACGATTTTAGTGAGGTGTTCGGTTATAACGTCCAGATATATAATTATTTTTTAACACATCTAAATTTTTATATTTATTTGACATCATTTTTTTTTTTTTTTAAAAAATACAAAAAATTTATTTTTTTATGATCATGCATTACTCATGACAAATGAGTTGGTGTACTTCATTATGCGTTCAAAGGATGAAACTGTAAGCTGAAATTTTTTTGTTTCTTTCATCTCCTTTTCTTAGTTTGGAGACGCATCTGAAGTTCTTTAACTTTGAACTGAAAGCTAATTTTGTTTCTTCCACTTATTTCTACAGTATTCATCAGTTTCCCATTGGACGAGGATTCAACAAACGCAATTTCCTTGATCCAAAGTTGGTCAGAACAAAATAACAATGTTGGAAGTCTCCCTCAACGATTCAGAAGATAAATTTAAAATATACAAGTTCATGAAAATTTTATTATATAAACTAATTTTTGTAACGTGGAATTAAGTTTAAAGTTCGTACTGAAATACTTTACATGAAAATACCAACACCTCAGTGCTAAAGCTAGCTACGATATCCATTTCATTTTCTTCAATTTAAACGTAGATCAATCCAACAAGAGTTTAAAGAACTACAAAAATGTTAGGAAACTAAATTAAACCGCAGATGGAGAAAATCTGTGATTGTGATCCTCCTAATTTGGTTTGGAAGAAAGTAGACTTTAAGTCTAATTCTATCTTATAAAATCAGTTTGTAATACAAGATTTGTATTTGTTTATAAATTATAAATTGATCTTATCCTTAATTTACGTAAGAATTCCAAGACTTCCAACAAATAGTCTCTTGTCGATGAGAGTGGGTTGGCTAAATAAGTAGGGTAGGTTTCACCAGCCATGATCACAACAATCTGTGGCTCTGAAATATTAACCTTCTTTTTCTCCATCTTTGCTGCTTTCTCTTCATCACCGGCTGAGTTCGAAGCATAATAATGTTTACGATAACAACAAGCTATGATGAGTAATGCAACTGCTATGACTGCGAGCATCAGGGCTAAATAACTAGACTTCTAAATCTCGTTATAAATAACTAGACTTCTAAATCTCGTTATACATTTGGACTTTAGATAGCAGATTTGTAAATCGTGTTAGACAAATAACTAGACTTCTAAATCTCGTTATAAATAAAATTCCAGTTTTTAAAATTTGGTGTACCATTGAAATCTCTAATTAAGAAGGTAATTAATTTCCAAATTCTATTAAAAAAATATTAGATTTTGAAATTTAATTAAGTAATTTACCGTAATTGACAACAATAAAACCAAACCTAAAAACAATTTTTTAAATTTATTGAATTAATTCATCACATATGAAAAAAAATACGATCGGTTGTCAAATTATTTATATAATCTTTTTACACATTTTATTTGTGAAAGAACATAAATCTAACAAAGGTAAAATTTATAAAACTAAAAGAAATCTTTCACCTTAATTATGACGAATCTAACTACCAATAATACAACATTAAGATAGAATATCTCACTGAACATAACTAAAATTGAGATTAACAAATTCATAAAACAAAATAAACAAAATAAATTTAAAAAAATAAAAAAAAAAGCAATAAAACAAACAATGTAAATTTGAAAAAATAAAACTAAAAACAATACTGTCACGTTCCATTAAATTCTCTGCTGAATCACCACTCTAATTCCATTAATGCACATGCCACGTGTTCAATGCCATTAAAGACGCACACACACTCACTCTGCATGCAACGGCCAGATGTCATTTTTGGAACGTTCTAAAACGTTAATGGAAGACATGTGGCAGCAGAGGAATGGACGCACGTCCTGCTTGGGAAGAGAAAATGAATTCTGGAAAACTCTTCCCATTTCTCTGCACACTTCATCTTCTTCCCTAAAATTTCTGAGTGTAGGGATAGACATACTAGTTCAAAGTTCCATACAATTTATACAGAACAACACACCACCACATAACCACTTTCATCCATCTCTCCCCGAGATGTCCACTTCATACTCACATACACTATTTACTTTTACAATCGTATCATCATAGTAATTTATCATATTTCATACATTCACATATCTTCACATACATCACATCGCAGTATATATTCCAAACATTTGTACACATAATTCAATTCCAGAGAAACTCAACTTAGAACTCAACACTATTTGCAGAACACTATTCATCCGAACACTATTCATCAAACACTTTGCGGGACACTATTCATCCGAACACTATTCACCGAACGCCATCTGTCGAACGTTATCTTGCCGAACACTACTATATTTGGACGCACGCTATAAGATCCAACACAATCAGGCCAAACGCTAAAACCGAACAGTATTCAGTCGAACGCTAAAACCGAACACCTCCAATATTCAGTCGAACGCTAAAACCGAACGACTCCAGTATTCAGTCGAACGCTAAAACCGAACGCCACACTGGATTAAACATTTCCCGACCGAACGTTATAACCGAACACCTCACTAAAATCGTACAATGTCAGGACGAACGTTCAAAGATCAATCATCATCAAATACCGAACGTTCGCTACGAACGATCACTAAATGGGAATAAACATCAGCAAAACCCAACGTTATCTATCATTAAGACCGAACGCTTACGATCGAAGCCTGAGAATACTTGGGCAAGATCGAACGCTAGCTATCACTGATACACCCAGATTAAACGCTTACCAACTAAACATCAGAATACGCGATTTAGGTCGAACGCTAATGATTTCTAACAGATATCGAGACCGAACGCTCAAGATCCAAACTTAAGACTATCAAATGAAGACCGAACGCTCAACAATCAGAATTAAACCAAGACCGAACGGTCACAATCAGAATCAAACCAAGACCGAACGCTCACAATCAGAATTAAACCAATACAGAACGCTCACAATCAAAATCAAGCCAAGACCGAACGCTAACAATCAAAATTAAACCAAGACCGAACGCTCACAATCAGAATCAAACTAAGACCGAACGCTCACAATCAGAATCAAGCCAAGACCGAACGCTCACAATCAGAACTAAACCAAGACCGAACGCTCACAATCAGAATTAAACCATGACCGAACGCTCAATTTCCTCCACTGTTTTTTCAGTTCATACAATGGAGGAGTTGAAGCTAACGGGAAATCACCTAAAAGGTTCTCGTCCACTTTTGACGTTTTCTGCAAATTTTGAAAAAGATGCACATTGGAAACTGTTAAAGGAGATGTTGTTACAGGTGTGTTGTTGGTTTCTTTTTTTGCAAGTTGTAAGGGCCGAACATTTATCTCAATATACGTGTTCCATTCGTCCCTCTCATCTTCTGCCACGTGACCGGTTTCAGATTTTATGTCTGCTTCGCCTTCTCTCCAATGAATCTGTGCGTCTGACAAACAACATATACATGTGCCAATTCTATCACATGCTCCATTGTCTGTGTCTGTCTCATGCAATATGTTTTCTGCAAACATCTTCTTCTATCGTATCAACTAATTACACTGTTTAAGATTTGGACGCAGTTCAATCGTGCATGCATCAGTACTAATTAACGTTGATATTGTAAGGACCGAATGTCCTTTTTATTTTAAAAAGAGGAAAGTGGTGGAGGGAAGGAGGAAAGTTCCTGGAAGTGGAAGGGAGCGGCTGTAAGGACCGAGTTTCATTTTAAAAGAAGAAGGGAGGCACGTTCCTGGAAGGGGGAAAGAGGTGGCTGCACGTTGAGAAAATGGAGGGACTGAAAATAGTTAACGTTGTAACAGTATATGGTTGGTTGTTGCATTGGCTACTGAGGGCGGTGGGGTTGACACCTTATATGGTGGAGATAGAGCCAGGGACGGTTATAAAATTCTGGAGGCCATGCGACGCCGTCTCGAGCGCCAAATACCTTTCTTCCAAACCAGTGGTGGTTCTCCTGCACGGCTTCTGCGGCGACGGAATCATCAACTGGCAGTGTCAGGTAGCAGCTTTGACGAGAGACTACACGATCTATATTCCGGACCTTCTCTTCTTCGGTGGATCCGTCACCGATAAGGCGGAACGGTCGCCGGAGTTTCGAGCGGAAGGCTTGTCAAGACTGACTTGTCGAGGCCTTGTCAAGACCAACTTGTCGAGGCCGAGCGGAAGGCTTGTCGAGACCCATAGTAACAGAAACCATTCTTTTAGCTTCTTAAAACCGTGTATCTACTCCAATTGAGTGCGTGTGGGAGCTGCTGTTGGAGCTGCAAGGAGGCTTTGGTGGTGCATTTGGAAGGACATCAAACTCTCTGGAAGTGATTCAAGGAAGTCTTCAAGAGGTAAGGGGAGCTAGATATTTTGCGTTTTGATTGTTGAATTATACTGTGTTTGGTGCAAATCTGGGAAATTTTGGAGATGAAAATGGTTTTTTTTACGTTTCTGAAATTCTGCAGAAATTCTGCAGAACCGTTGGTCCCAAAATTTTTCTGAACGTTCAGTTGGTGACCTGTGTTCACCTGACTGAGTACCTACGTTGGACTTTTTGTACAAATTGGCCATTTCTCTCGGGTAATCGTTTACAGGGGTCCTGTAATCGATTACCAGCCCGAACGTTCGTCCCAAATTTCGAGCGTTCGTCCAATTTGAAATTTCAAATTGGACGTTCGTCCAAAATATGTAGCGTTCATCCTTAAGTAACGCGTTCGTCCTTAATTAATGGTTGAGCGTTCGTCCATGTCTTTGAGTAGCGTTCGTCCGTCCTCGTTCGAGTGGAGCGTTCGTCCAAGCGTTGTGGAGCGTTCGTCCTTGTCTTCACCTGTGAGCGTTCGTCCAACACTTTAAGTGATCGTTCTTCCAAGACTTCAAGTGAGCGTTCGTCCTTGACTTCAACTTTTGAGCGTTCGGCCTTGGTTCAATAGTTGAGCGTTCGTCCTTGGTTAAATTGGTGAGCGTTCGTCCAAAGCTTCATCTGGTGAGCGTTCGTCCTTGGTTCCACCCGTGAGCGTTCGTCCTTAAGTAATGAGCGTTCGTCCTTAAGTAATGAGCGTTTGTCCCAAACCGAGCGTTCGTCCCAAAACCGAGCGTTCGTCCTAAACCGAGCGTTCGTCCATGAGCGTGATGAACAGTAACCGTCCAATTGTAATTCTTTTTAGTTTTAAATTCCTTTTTCTTTTGAATTAAATTACATGCAATATATGAAATATGATAGAGTATTGTGATCATCTGATGTAAATGTGGTAATTTGAGAATTGTATGTAATATATGTGGTGATATGAGCTATATGAAAATATGAGAATGCATGAAATACGATAAGTTACTGTGATCATATGATGGGAATGATGAATGTGAGTATGATTCGGAAATCTCAGGGAGAGATGGATGAAAGTGGTTATGTGAAATATTGTGGTTGTGTCTGTATAATTGTAGGGGCTTTGAAATGGTTGTCTATCCCTAAACTCAAAGCATTGTTCACACTCAAGTAGAGAAGAACAATGTGAGTGGTGAGAGTAGAGGGAGGTCCTCGTCTATGATCTTTGAATTTAGACATAGGCAGCTTGGGGGACTTATATTGCTAGTGTTGGAGAAAGACCAGCTGAACTAGCAGGTGTAGAGACGACCAATAGTCCGACAATTATACAAAATCCGGATGAGTCATATGAATATGTGGATTGTGGTTTAATAAGCATGCATAAATATTTCTGTATTTAAATCTATGATGACATGAATTAATTGTGCTAGGAGATAACATGCTTTTTATATCTAGCTCACCCTTGCATTGTTTGTGTTGTGTGCCAATTTGGATTATGTTATTCGGCGATGATCATCCACTTGGATGGGAGCAGATGGCGTCGAAGAGTTTCCTTTGGAGCAGGAGCTGGAGGTTGCTGATGTTGCTGAGTAGTCTCCTTAGAAGTTTCCTGATTGATCACTTGTAAGTGATCAATCCTTGTTAGCTGTTCAAGGTTTAAAATTTTCACTCATTTAATTTGGATGATTGTAATTTAACAATTAAATTACACGTCATATTCTGACTGTTCTCTATATTGTAATGATGACATCTTTATTATGTAATATTTGTTATTATATAATTGGGATGTTACACAAGTTTTTTCGTTTTTGTCCATCTAGTTCCATCCGAGGAAAGATGGATTTCTGTAAACTTATGTTGATAACTCTAATATGTGCACTTTCGTAAATAAGGTAAAGGTTAGCTTGATGATTTCATCTTATTTTTATGATTCGTGATGTTGTAAACCATGAATTTCCGGCCAAATTAAGAACAGCTTCATGTGCTTTCTACCAATTTAATTGGAATCTTACATTTTTGTCGTCATATATCTTCCTACGATTTTTTTCTAAATTTATTATGTCTGATCAATGAAAATTCAATTGATGTTATTGTTATGCCCATCTATTTTACATAGTTTATGTCATATATCTGTTTAATGTATATTTTCTGTGTGCAGTTCTCTCTGTTTCTGATACTGTTGTTTGTTTACTGTATTTGATAATTTCTAATATACTATTTCTTTCCTTTTGTTTAGATATTTGAAGTACCAAAGGACCATAGAAAGGCGAAGCCCTTCCATGATCATGTTTTTGTTTTCTCAATAGCTGATGACCATATATGGTTCCGGAATTACCAGGTTTGTGTCTGTATTCCGGAATTACCATAGACTATTTTTGCATTAAGATAAAGGTTAAAAAATCCTGGAGATTATTGTTAGGAGCATCTTTTCTGCCTATTTCTATACAAATTAAGTGTATGCATTGTTATTATAAACATGTTTATTGCTCTTTTTAGCCACATGTTAATGATTGAAGTGAAGTTTGGGTCGAGCATTTTTAACCTTTACTCCTTTACTTTCTTATAAACATTACTCAATTATCAACTTATCTATACATTTCAATTTGAAGTTTTAGTTTTTGACAAGACTTAGATAATATATAAAGAATGGTTAACCACAGGAATTTTGAAGTTGGAGGATATTTGACCATTATAATGAGTTTAAATTTTATCTACTACCGATGTAAAACATTTTATTTGTAAATACATTAATATGTTCCGCTATGGTATTGTTCTGTAAGCTCAAAGGTTAAACTATGATGCATGTAATGTTTTATTTTATTGATCATCTTTATTCATTTAATTATGGTCAGTCTTACCAGATCAGTGAAGATCGAATCAAGTGGGGATTTTGGTTTGACCTGTGCGTGCCTGCGATAGATGTTATACTCCGTTTTTGTTGGACAATATACCGTTAGATTGAGTCATTTGTGTTATACTCATGACATGGTCATTAGAGGACAATTGTTACTATTAGTTGTTCGCAATACTCCTATTTAATTCGAACATTATATGGTCTCATTTTCTCCAACTATATAATATTGATTTTTCCATGAGACAACATTGTAGTATTTTCTACCTGTTGCTAATGCCTACT
This sequence comes from Vigna nakashimae, assembly GCA_034642375.1. Taxonomy (NCBI): domain Eukaryota; kingdom Viridiplantae; phylum Streptophyta; class Magnoliopsida; order Fabales; family Fabaceae; genus Vigna; species Vigna nakashimae. Next base: position 36,814,710 of record CM067765.1, read on the forward strand.
GAGGAATGTTACATCTTTATTCCCTTGCAGATTTCTACTCATCATAATGAATCAGACAAATTACCAAGGGGAGGCCTTGATAAAATGACATTGATTGAGGTCTGAAAACTGGTTCTTCATGTATCTTTTGATCTTTCAATTTCTAACATTCATTTAACCTATGAGCAAACTATTTGTTTAGGTCGGTCCACGGTTCTGCTTGAATCCAATTAAAATATTTGGTGGCAGTTTTGGAGGCCCGACATTATATGAGAATCCATTTTATGTATCTCCAAATCAGGTACCAATCAATATATTTTTAATGTATGCTTTGAATTTCTCTAGCTTTCTACTAATAATTATATCTGTCATTGGTTGGTTGTGATAGGTTCTGTGAGACCCTAGAAAATCAGCACTGCAAATCCCTGACACATCACCATTAATACACGCCACTTCACTGCTCAGGGAAATTAAAAACCCACTTTGCACCGCATGCAAGTCTGCCATGTGTCATCTTAGAACTTTAGGAAATCTGTAGTGGGAAATAGGTGGCAGTAAGTGAGTGCCTGGCCGTTTGGCGTGGGGGGGGAGAAAATGATTTCTCTGAAAACACTTCCTCTCACTCTCTGCATCCACCCACTTCCTCACGAAAACTAAACCCTTCATCTTCTCCAACTTCTCTCTAAACCCTTCATCTTCTCTCTAAGATAACTCACCATCATCTCTTCCAATCTCATTTCATACACCGTAGAAACCTTCTCTGCAATGTGAGCATCGTTTTGAACCGAACAAAACTGAGAACTGAACTGGTAAGTTCTCGTCTATGCACCTTCGTCCATTTAGTTCATGCGAACCAAAGTTCTGGTTGCATGCATGGGTTAGAAGTCTGATCTGTTTCTGATTTTGGTGTATTAGATTAAGTGGAAGTGGTTGAGTGAATTTCTGGATAGAAAGCCGTGAGAGCACGAGAGAAACCCTAAGCATTTGGAAGTGCACTGCTAGACCAGGTAAGGGAAGCTTTAGTAATTTAATTTAATATATGTTTGATCTGTATGACAGTAATGAATTGTGATGGATGTCTGAAATGTATGCAATATATGAATTTTGAATATGCGTGAATGAGCAGAATTGAAATGGATGTATATCAGGAATGTTGTGTGAAATTATGCAGTGAATGAGATGTATGAGTTGTAATGTGATTGATTTCTGCATAATTTGGAATGATAATGATCTGAACTGTATGTTGATGATGATATGTTTGAAACTGGAAAATGGAAGATTCTGTATTTATGAATTGATAATATGAATTATGGAATGTATGAGATTTATGTTAAAGATAAATTCTAAGTTATGGATCGTATGAAAAACTGTGAAATTCTCGTGTTTGAAAATCTGGAAAATCTGATCTTCTCTGATTGATGGTGTACGCTCGTCATCGAACGGTCTTATACCGTTCGATTTCACTGGAAAATAACTTAGAGTAAGAATTCTTTCATTTGGAGAGGATTCGGATCGAGAACGAGCGTTATTTGTGTGAAGAGTTAGGTTTGAGCGTTCGGCTCAGCTTAGCGTGTCCAACCATTTAAAAAAAAAAATAAATTGAAGAGTATTAGTACGCTCGGTTTTGTTTACCAGCGTTCGTCATAAGTGGCGCTTAGTATTATACTGAGCGTTCGTCCAAATGAACTCTCGATCTTAGATTGAGCGTTCGTTCCAGATAGCGTTCGGTCTGATACTGAACGTTCGTTTCCATGCGCGTTCGTTCTATTTGGTGCTCAGTCATTGACTGGCGTTCGTCCTAGCAGTGTTCGGTTTTATAACTGAACGCTCGTCCTATCATTGATTTGTGAGCGAACGTATATGGTGTTCGTCCAAATTCTTATTTAACGTTCGGTTTTGTTTTTTCAATGGCAGTGTTCGTATCTGAATTTTATCATATTCTTGTTATTTATTGAAATATATCTAAATTATATTTATCCTTTTTATTCAATCTCCAGTATTATACTTAGAATTATTCTAAGTATTATTCAGATCTTCTTGACTCAATCTCAAGTAAATTCTTAAGTGTTCTTAACTTACGTGAATGGATAAAGATTCGTTTCTTTTGTTCAGAAACGAGGCTGCAGTGCACTGTAATACAGTCGTCTTGATCTATTAAAGAGTAACTTGTATTTAAATTAAGAGAGTGGAACACAGAATTAAAATTTGTATAAGAGAAATGGTTATTATGTGCGAATGGTAAATTGGAATGAACTCTATTGGATTGGATTGTAAATGAGCGTTTCAAGGAGGAACGTCTCCATGATGTGAATATGATGAGTAGTGTAGTATGACCATGGTAAAGCTGCTGATGGCTGTTCATCCTGATATTCCGTGAGTGCTCATCCTCATGTAGAGGGGAGTAGGTCATGCGTGGGAATGGCAGGAGGCCCTAGTCCTATTGAGTACTTTGGACTGATAGGGTTAACCTCGGGTGGCAGCTGATGGATGTTCCAGTTACTACACCACCCGGGTGCAGGAACGCCTGTAGATACATGGATCATACAGTCCGGACAGTCTTTAATTATGAGAATATGAATGAGTTACTGTATGCGTGAATGTATATTTAATGTTGTATGAATTGTATGATTGATTTGTTATGTTAAAAATTATGTGGATTGTATTGAATTAAATTACCTAAGCTTACCCTTGCAATTTCCTTGTGTTGTCTACTGTTTCTGTATGTCCGTCTTGTCAATGCAATGATCATCCGTTGTGGATGTGAGCAGATGGTGAGGCACCCCTTGAATCAATGCTGGAAGAAGAAAATTTAGAGGATGCCAACCTTGTGGAAGTGGAGGTTAAAGCTGAGCAGTAGGGGCTCGTTCCGTAGTAGATATTAGATTTTTCTGTACTGTATTTTGGAAGTTCTGTATATAGTTTTGCAGAATAGATCAATCAGAACTGGTTTAGTATTTCTCATGAATTCTGAACGCTGTACGGTACTGTATGTTCAGTTTTAAATTTTGAGCAGCTGTTGTAAATACTAAGACTGCACTGTATTTTCTGTAAATGTGATTAGTTCTGATTAATGGTAATTACTATTTATTGGGATGTTACAGGTTCGGGCTTTGGAGAAAAAGAAGAAGTCTGGAAAGTTTGCTAAGAAGGTCAAAGCAAAGACAAGGAGGAAAATGCATGAGATGTCCAATCCTCTGGAGCCTGATGAGTTTGCAGATATGTGGAAAGATTGAACATTTGGTTGTCAGCAACAGCTTTTGATGTGAATTGCTTTATATCTTCAGTTGGAGATATAGGCTGTACTTCTTTTTCTTCAATGTTATTTTCAGTTATGGTTGCAGAGGCTGGTTGTTCTCTTATCAAACATTGATTTGGTGGAAATTAAATTTTGGCAGAGAAGGTTCCAGTTGAGTTTGAGATTAGGTTTGAACGATATGTTTATTGTGAGCTTCCACCTGTAGCGATGGAAGTTCTATCTGAGCTTTCATCTCCTGTGGAGAACAACCTTTCTTTTGTATCTCACCCACCCAAAGTAATCAGATTTTGGCCTATGACATTTTTACCATGTTTGTGTTTTCAATATGGTTTGTTTCGGGTGGCTCTTCGACAAAACAAAGAGATTGAAAGTATTTTAGTTGATTTGTCCTTTTTTAAAATTAACAATTTTTGGCTTCTTTATTGGTTGTTAATTTCAGGCGTACTTTTGTTTCTGGTTTTCTTAACAAAAGAGAAGGGTTTCCAAGGCCCGAATTGCGCCATGGGTTCCCAAGTTGTGATTTTCTTTCTACACAGTAGGAATATCTCCCTGCACCCCCAAAAGTACCAAATGATCAAATTGCCTTTAAACAAACTCTTGAACTTGGTGGTACCACAAAATTATATATTCTGAATGTTTCACAATTTAATTTATCATTTCGGAATGAATTTTTTTGGAAGAGGCTATAAATTATTCCAGAAATTTTTTGGCATAAAAACACTTTTCTTTCGGTCTTATGCAATATTTTGAAAAATTAATCCGAAAAATAACAATCTAAACCTATGAAAGCGTACAAAGTCATGTTAAGTACTTGAATTATAGGACACTTTTAACTTTTTGATTGATCAAATTTAAGAGCCATAAGCCGATATTCTAGAAAAAACTATAAATTGATGATCTTTGGCTTGAAAAATATTACGAATGGAACAAAAGGATATATATACTTCCTCTTAAAATAGAAAGGATTTTTCTTGATTTTAAAATATATAATTGTGAAGGAAAACCGTGAGAAATAATAATAACTAATAAATCACCGGCAACTCATTATCCTATCTACCTAGTGTGATACCACGATATAGTTTTCATTATCAAATACTCATGAAAGCATGTCACGTCTCAAACATAAAATAGTGTCCCATGTCGGTGTAGAACATTGGTACAGATATTACCAAGAATAGTGGCAGTATATGCAGATAATATATGTATAATTTGCCGTATTTTTCTTCCTCAAAAGGAAAACTTTGTCAACACACTCTTTTAATTGATAAATTTTGAAACAAAAACAAATAATCATAGAAACTAGTATGTTAAGATAACCTTTAAAAAGAAAATATTGGAATTGCGTTATACTACGGATCATGTATGAGATGAAAGCAAGTTTAGCACGCAACTAAAATACTTCATGTCACACTTTTCACCAAATTTTTTAATTGTTTTCACATTTTTAGTTACAAGTAGTATGAAAATATATATAAAAGGTAATTCAGCATTCAAGTAAGTAACACGACCCTTCGGATAATCAACTAAAATCTTAAATTTATAATAAATATAATTATTTATCTTTTTATTTAAATTTTATATTTATAAATTTCGAGATAAATTTATAATTAACTAACATAAACTTAATTATGATTCTATATACTTCATGTCAGGCCTCAAAAAGAAAAAAAAAAAACGTGGCAGCCTGAGCGCGCCACCTCAGCGACGCACGTGGAGACAGCAGCGTCTGACATCCGCTAACGGACGCCAACCGTGCACGAGAAATTTAGTCAAAACGTAGTGGGAACGTGCGTTGGCAGAAGGCTGGCAGTGGGAACGTACGCTGGCGAGGTGGAAAAACAGATATGAGACTCTGATAAATCCTCCACCCTCCACACGCTCCACCATTTTCGTTTCTGAATTCTCTCTTTCTTCTCTCTACGTTCTCTGCACCTTCTCTCTAAGGAACCACCGTTTCATCTCCTCCAATTCTGGGATCCGGCAGCGGAAGGACGAACGTCATCCAATGCTTCCAGAAAAGCCATTCGTTTCAAACTGAGCTGGTAAGCCTTTTCCCACTCTCTAGACGTTCGTTTTCAGCGTATGCAAACTCAATTCTGAGTTGTGCGTTCCTCCTTTCTTAGTGTAGCATAACTCTGATTTGGCGTTGGGGCTCGTTCATTATAGCTTGGTTTAACGAGCGTTGACGAGCGGAGGATTTGTAGTAGAAAGGAGAAATTGTGTGCGTCAGTGGACGTTCGTCATTCCAGGTAAGGGAAGCTTATTTAATTTAACTGGTTTTTTTTGTATGTGTGTGAACGTTCGTTATTTGATTGTATGAATATAATGCATGATATTGGATTTTCTGAATGTATGAACGTTCGTTATTATTGGTGAAATGAAACGTATGAAAATTGCATGATATTAGTAGTATGAAATCTAAGATTTTGGGGTGATTAGAACGAACGTAATTATGTAATTATGATGAGAAGTGAACTGAAAATGTAAATGAACTCCCCATGAAATTCACGTTCGTACTGGACGTTCCTTGACCGTTCGGTTTCCCGTAGTAATATGTTTAAAATGTTGATTCGGTCATTTGGGTAAATTTGTGGTTGAGGACGAGCGTCCTCACTCTAAAATGTTCTATTTGAGCGTTCGGTCAAACACTGTTGAAGCTAATGTTTTTGATAAACTTCTATCTCTTTGTAATTGTCTGTGTATATGCAGCTGTTTATCTTAACCGTTCGTAAATACTTCTTTAAAAGTATCTTAGTTTATTTTTTTCAAGTTCTACCAATCTGAGCTATTAACGTTCGGTCTTATACCGAGCGTTCGTCCATATATTAAACTGAACGCTCGTCCTAGTCTTATACTGAACGTTCGTCCAAATGGGTGTTCAGTCTTATACTGAACGCTCCCTCTAATAGGCGCTCGGTCTCACACTGAGCGTTCGTCAAAATAGTGCTCGGTTCTGAACATAGCGTTCGTCCTTTAGGGTGCTCGGTTTTTATGTTGAGCGCTCGTCCTAATTTGTGTTCGGTCTGACACCGAACGCTCGCTCAAAATGGTGCTCGGTCTCACCGTGAACGTTCGTCCAAAATGGCGCTCGGTTTTGAACTGCGTTCGTCCAAAATGGCGCTTGGTTTTGAACTGAGCGTTCGTCCAAAAGTGCTCCGAATTGAGCGTTCGTCATAATGAGCTCGGTTCTGAAATGAGCGTTCGGCCTTTTGTGTGTTCAGTTTTATGCGGAGCGTTCGTTCAAATTTGGTTCGATTTATACCGAACGTTCGTTCAAATTGGGGTTCGGCTTACACCGAACGTTCGTTCTAAAATTATCTGATATGATCATTGATTTTCTTAATGGGAATCACTTTTCTAGAAGTGTAGTCTTTGATTAGCACTTAAAGTCACGGCCACAAAATAAATGTTGGCCTCATGTAACTCCAAAAGAAACAGAACATATTCCAATGTTAACTCTTAAACCAAAAATCCAATCACCATTTCTTCTTTACATTTCTGGTTCCAATTGGCCTGAGACATGTTATATTTAAATATATGTTTATGTGGAGTTGGAATATGTGAGTGCTGGGTGGCCCTCCAACAATTTTCTTAACCTCATCAGTTCATAAGTCTTAAAGACAATGACCCTTCCATCAATCACTCCCACTCACTTATTTTATTCCAATTTACCCCACAAAAAGATTTTCCTTTTTCCACCTTAATCCACCAACTAAGTGACCATTCTATTTTCCACATAACCCCATTAGTCACACACCAAATCCATTATGTCAGTCCACAGATTTCTCCTGTTAGAGTACAATGGATCACATAATTAAACCTCTTAACTAGCTTATTCCATTACAAAAAAACACTAACCCCATTATGTGTTTCTCCACTGTTTTCCAATGCCAGACCATAATAATTATTATCATTATTTCTATCAATTGCTGCACTGTTGTCGTTCAACCAAAAGATCTTCATGTTTCCTCTTTCACAGTGTAAACGATTCTATGAATTTATATTGCTGAAAAAAATAAATATTTAAACCAGCTTAATTTATTTAACGAGACTCACATTTTCACAAGGTCTTTTGTCAGGACCGTGTATTTTTAGAAGGAGTGTTGGGGACAGGGAAGTCACCCACCTTTTTTTTACAGTATTTAGAGTGCAATTATAGGAAGGGGAGAAAGAGGGGGAAGGTCTCATTCTTGGCACCATTTAACAAACCGTGTGTAAGGCATTTAAAAGAAAGAGCAAAACCAATCCTCGGTGGATGAAAAAACAAACCGTGTGTTGCCACTGCTGCTGTTTGGAAACTGGATTGCTTCCTCTTCTTGCCAAGGCCGTGAGCTACTAGATTCTTCCTTAACCAATACCAAGTTCCCGTGCACTCCCTTCTTCCATTTCTTCCTGACCAACTTTCTCCTTGGACATGAGAAAAGAAGAAGATGGGCCTCTCCATTTTCCACCTCAACTTCTCTTCTTCTTCTTCACGGAAATGGTGTTCAACTGTGGGCTCCCACTCAAGCTGCTTGTCCGTGAACTTTGCTCCAGCCAATCACATGTTTTGAAATTCTTCTTCAACGTATGATAGCACCAGCTTGGATACCTTCTTCAATGCATCACCGTGTACCTCCAAGCATCTTCTTCCTTCAACGTGGTGCTGCTGGACTTCCCTTTAATGTGCATTCACTTCTTCAAACTGAAATAAGACCCTGCACAACATCCTTCTTCTCCGTGAGTTGGGCATGACACCAAGGAAGCAAGGGAGATGGCTAAGGTTCATCCGGCAACACACAAAAAGGAGATTCACTTCTTCATTTTTAGAGATTCTTGAAGGAGGAAAGAAGAAGAAGGGAGGAAGAACTAGACACTGTAACAGAGGATGAAACGGCAGAGGAGGAACACAGTGAAGAGATTGATTCAAGGTTTGCAAGGAAGTCTTCAAGAGGTAAGGGGAGTTAGATATATCATTTGATGGTTGAGTTTTACTGTTTTTGAAATTGTTTTACTGTTTTTGAAATAAATCTGGAAATTTTGAGGATGAAAAATGAAGTTTCTGAAGTTTTTTGGCCAATGGTGACCTGTGTTCACCTGACTGAGTACCTACGTTAGACTTTTTGTACAAATTGGCCATTTCTCTCGGGTAATCGTTTACAGGGTTCCTGTAAACGATTACCAGCCCGAACGTTCGTCCCAAATTACGAGCGTTCGTCCAATTTGGTTTCAAATTGGACGTTCGTCCAAAACTAGACGAATTGAACGTTCGTCCACGTTGATTTGAGTACTCGTTTTCTTTTGCTGACGAGCGTTCGCTCATGCGTTTGTTCAAATTGTTAGATGACGTTCGTCCAAATCTGGCTGGTGTTTGAATATGACGTTCGTTCATTTTCCGGGTAAGGGAAGCTTACTTAATTTAACTGTTTTTGATGTATGCTGTAGGAACGTTCGTTATTTATATGAATATGAGGCATGATGTTACTGTGATTAAGTTGCATGAACGTTCGTTGTTGAATGAATGAAAATGAAATATGATAGAATTTATGTATGATGTATGATATATATATGAGATTTGATGATCTGGACCGTATGAAATGTGGAAGTTGATTTTGATATGAACGAATGAAGCTATGAAAAGTTTATGCTGAGAAATATACTTGAATGTAACTGAAAATGAATTCTCCATGAAATTGTACCTTAGTACCGAACGGACGGTCATTGACCGTTCGGTTTTTCTTAGTAACTTGGTTGAAATCTCAATTCTTCCATTTGAATGAAATACTGACTGAGGACGAGCGTCCTCGTGTCAAAACGCTTTGCTTGAGAGTTCGTACTGAACGGTCTTAGACCGTTCGGTCTCCCTATTGAATAATCAAGAATGGGATTCGTTTATTTGGAACGATTCTTGGTCGAGGACGAGCGTCCTCATGTTACATTGCCTTGTTGAACGTTCGTTCAAACCGAAGTTCGGTCTCATACCGAACGTTCGTCCGAAATTGGTGTTCGATCTCCTACCGAACGTTCGCTCAAATTGATGCTCGGTCTTACACTGAGCGTTCGTCCAACTAGTTCGCTCGCTTTTGAGATTGAGCGTTCGTCCAGAATGCTGCTCGGTTTTGAACTGAGCGTTCGTCCTAGTGTACTTGTTTTGAACTGAACGTTCGTCCTAATTTACTCATTTCTGAGATGAGCGTTCGTTCTTTTGGGTGTTCAGTTTTATACTAAGTGTTCGTTCATAATTGTGGTTCGGTCATATACCGAACGTTCGTTTAAATTGGGGTTCGGCCTTACACCGAACGTTCGTTCTAAATAGAATCTCTGTCATAGATTGAGCGCTCGCTCAACACGGTGCTCGGTCAGATACTGAGCGTTCGTACTCTGATTTTAACGGGCGTCTTTTGGTCCAGTCAACATGGTTCGTCCTCGTTCTATCTGAAATTCTGCCGTTCGTCTTGTGATTTGAACGAGCGTCTTTTAGTGTTGCTCACAGCGTTCGTCCTCGGACTTATTGGGGACAGAACATTCGTTTTTGATGGTCTTCTTAAGAATGATGAAAATGATGAATAGTTTATGAGATGAAATGAGAATATGAATACATAATGAAAAGTGAATGATGAACAATATGGAAAGTTATGATTTATGAAAGAGCGTTCCAAGGAGGAACGACTCAGATGATTGTTGAAATTCGTAAAGTATGACTGTGGGAAGTTAATGCTGGCTGTTCAATCCTGATATTCCGTGAGTGATCGTCCTCAAGTAGAGGCGCACGTCATGCGTGGGAATGGCAGGAGGTCGTCGTCCTTAGAGGTACTTTGGACGGACGTACTAACCTCGGGTGGCAGCTGATGAGAATGCCAGTTACCACACCACCCGGGTGCGTGAACGCCTGTAACTACACAGATTTCATACAGTCCGGACAGTCAGTCGTGTTGAGTTTTATTTAGTGAGTAAGTTAAAGTGGGTTGTTATGTAATGAATGTGTATGTTGAAATATGCATGTATGATGAATTATTTATTTGAAATTCTATGTTGATGCATGAGTTAAATTATGTAAGCTTACCCTTTCGTTTCCTTGTGTTGTCCATTGTCCTTGTACGTCCGTCTTGTCATTGCAATGATCATCCGTGTGGATGTGAGCAGATGAAGACGAGCGTTTGGAAGAGATGCTGAACGAAGAGATCTTGGTTGAAGTCGAAGTGAAGATGGAGCAATAAGACGCTCGGCTATTTCAGTTGTTGGCGTGAGTGGTCGTTCGACCTACCCACTCGTTTTCTTTTAGGTTCGACCGTTCGGTAATTATACTGTGGAAACCGTTCGGTCAGGTTTTTATTTGTACGTTCGACTTTAGATTGTGATTCGTGTTGTAAGGCATACGGCTTGGCTTTTGTTTTTAGTGAAAAACTGTACTGAATTATTATTAAATGTGATTTTCTGAATTTATAGTGCTGACTATATTTTTGGGATGTCACATTAGTGGTATCAGAGCAGTTTTGTTCTTTTAAGGACATTGTAGGTTGTGAGTACACCATGCTTGTTTTGCTGTGTGCTCAACGTTCGTTTATTGAGTATTATAAACTCTTTGAACTTAACTAACGATCGTTTTCTCTGCCTACCCGAGAGAACAAATGGTACCAAGATCATTTCCTCATCCTATCGATCGTAATGCGACGGACTGCACCAGACCACTAGAATCCGTAATAGAGACGCTTCAACAGCAGAACGCTGTTTTGGCACATCAGAACACGGTCACATTGCAAAGTTGGAGGTCGCTCGGGCAAACTTTGAAGCTACCAAAAGACAGCTGATGGAGATCATAGGAACCACTAGGGACATTATCAGAACATCCACTACCTCTGGGGATCACAGGACCGAGTTGAGTTTAGAGTGTTCCGCCAACATCATCCAGCTAAGTTCACTAAGAAGTGTCTCCCTGATAAGGTGAAAAGGACTCGAGTATTAGAGAAGAGTGTGACGGAATTGGAATATCACAAGGGACAACGGACACCTAAAACGTAAAGTGTAATATGGGAGGATGAACGGCCAGACAGATAGAACAACTCGAAAGCATGAAGGCATGGATGTCATGCTGGGAATGGATTGGTTGACTATCAACCGTATTCGTTTTGACTGTGGTCAAAAGTAGTTGGTATTTTCCGATCCTCGTAGTTTAGGGCTGATCGCGAACAAGGAAGTCCTGACGGATGTTAGTAATGGAGCCGTGTGTTTTGTAGTATTAATTCAACAGAAATTGTGATATACGAGTTCGGGTATCTCAAATGCAATTATTGGTTATATTCTCTGACGCGGTTAGTGGTATGATGTGTGTAGATACTTGAAGGATATAATTTTACGCACTCTTGTTTCATATTTGGAACATTATAAGAATGTGTTAGCTTAAGAGTATAGAGACGAGAGTTATATTCAAAGAAAGTAAATCTTATTTTCGGAAATAAGACAAATACCATATATTTCATTAATTTAGGTCTTTAAGGCCATGGAGACTACACATTTTTTTCAAACTTCATAAGTCATAACCAGATACCATAATATTCGTGTGCAAATGGTACCACACACGTTAAACGAACAAACATAAAAAGTAAAGCAGATAAATATTACAGTCCATAAAATACGCAAATAAGGCAAGTAAACAAAAGCAAATAAAAGATGTTCGGGGTTCGATCAATGCTGATCGTTAATATTACAGACCATCAACAATATTATTTCAATGGAAAAATTCTCGAGCCGGTTGTGGTGGTCTAAGGGAGAGCTCCGTCGAGGGCGCTCTGGTTCGAAATGTGAGAAGCATGGGTGGAGGGATCTGTCGTTCGTCTCTGTCGTCGTCAATGATGATCGGAACAGGGAATAAGTTCAGCAACCTCGGCGCCTTCCTGATTACCCAGTCATATTCTTCCAACAAAGAAATTGTGTCAATAATGGAGAAGGAAGAGTAAAATTCAAAGCAAAGATAGAAGTAATCAAGGTTCTTACCATACATGTACAGCGGCAGCTGAGAAAAGATAGTACCAGTAGGGTCTAATTCCGCTTGCCAGCGCCTGACCCGGTTACCATGATTGTTGAACCAGCAATGTACATTATATTCACTTGCTTCTCCGAAAGCCCTGAGTCGAGATGCAATCTCGACGACTTGGGCTCTGCTGGGATGTGTGACCCCGTAGTTGTAGATATTGAGCATCATTTTGATCTGATCATCGGTTGGTCGCCACCGCTGACTGGTGTACCTCTCGGACTCCACATCACTCATCTTTCCCTCTCAAAGTATTTCTAAAGCATAAGGAAATAATAAAATGAAATAAAAAGAGCAAAACCAAAACGAAAATATTTAATGTTCTCCTTATTTATTTTGTTTCTTTTAGGTTCTTTTTGTCCAAATCGGTCCTTGTTGTTTCAGTGTATAATCTCGGATCTTTTTCACGGTCCTCGCAAAGGTTCCTAAACGGATCTATGTCCATCTGTCTTTGTCCATATTGTCCATATCCGGTTCATACAAATAAATTTCTCTTTTTAAGTTTTCTGTTTTTATGGGGTACGTGGCGTTGTTCTACCCGATTGTCTCTGCCATACCTCCAAACGGAGGGAGATTAACGTCTGGTTTCCAGCCGATATACCCCTTATCTTAGTTAATGCAGTGGGTTCTTAGTTTTAAAAGGAAAATAGAAGAGGAAGAAAGCAAATGTAGGAGCAGAAGTAAAATAGCAAAACGGAAAGTAAAGAAGAAAGCGGAATGTAATTGCGGGGAATAAAAGCTCAGAAAAGCAAAGCAAAAGAAATAGTACATGAACGGAAGCAGAAAGAAGGAAGGAAAGAAAAGAAGCGAGAAGTAAAGAAGAAGGAGAAGCAGGGTAAAGGGAAAGGAAGAGATAAGAGAAAAGAAATACTTACTCGAAGCGGAGCAAAGCCGGGAACTTAGATTGAAGCTTGCGGGAAGACTCTCCGATCTCCAGCACTCAGGCGTTCAGATCTCGTAAGTTCTCTCACTCAGAACTCTCTGGGTTCAGATCTCTCTCTATTTCTCTCTCGCACTCAGAACCCTAATTGCTCAGATATCACTCTCTCTCTCACGCGTTCTGGAATCTCAGCGTTTCGACGTATCGCCCAACGCGGCTAACGCCTTACTTATAGCCAAGGAAACTCACTGTGCCTACAGTTCCGGTCACGCATAACCGGAATCTCCAATAGTAGCGGTTAAAAAAAAAATGATAAATAAATACATAATAATTATAATAATAATATTTAGTATGCGATTTTACCACATTTTGGGAGTGTGAAATATTCAAAATTAGAGGGGATCTCTTGCTATGTGGTTGAGTGTAAATACGCCATGATTTTGGTGTGAGTTATGTGACGTGTGTGTTAATCCAGAGTTGTCTCCTCGTATGAATGGTTGAAGTTGCCATGATAAGCTCTTTGAGTAGTGGGAACTGCCCGGATAGGTTTATAATCCGAGTTGTGGAAAGCAACTCTACACATCAGAGAGGATGTGCTTGGACTTCGACAATCTCTTTTACAGAGTGATGAGAATAACGCTGGAAATGCAACCCGTTAGAATTGAAGATAGTAACACCAAGTACTACAAGAGGAAAGCAATCAGATTTGTGAAAGTCATCTGGTACGAGAAAACGGGTGACTCTACTTGGGAAGTGGAAGCTGCTATGAAAGATTTGTATCCCCATCTATTCGAGACTCCGTCCTAATTTTCGAGGACGAAAATTTTGTTGTTGGGGAGAATGTCAGGACCGTGTATTTTTAGAAGGAGTGTTGGGGACAGGGAAGTCACCCACCTTTTTTTACAGTATTTGGAGTGCAATTATAGGAAGGGGAGAAAGAGGGGGAAGGTCTCATTCTTGGCACCATTTAACAAACCGTGTGTAAGGCATTTAAAAGAAAGAGCAAAACCAATCCTCGGTGGATGAAAAAACAAACCGTGTGTTGCCACTGCTGCTGTTTGGAAACTGGATTGCTTCCTCTTCTTGCCAAGGCCGTGAGCTACTAGATTCTTCCTTAACCAATACCAAGTTCCCGTGCACTCCCTTCTTCCATTTCTTCCTGACCAACTTTCTCCTTGGACATGAGAAAAGAAGAAGATGGGCCTCTCCATTTTCCACCTCAACTTCTCTTCTTCTTCTTCACGGAAATGGTGTTCAACTGTGGGCTCCCACTCAAGCTGCTTGTCCGTGAACTTTGCTCCAGCCAATCACATGTTTTGAAATTCTTCTTCAACGTATGATAGCACCAGCTTGGATACCTTCTTCAATGCATCACCGTGTACCTCCAAGCATCTTCTTCCTTCAACGTGGTGCTGCTGGACTTCCCTTTAATGTGCATTCACTTCTTCAAACTGAAATAAGACCCTGCACAACATCCTTCTTCTCCGTGAGTTGGGCATGACACCAAGGAAGCAAGGGAGATGGCTAAGGTTCATCCGGCAACACACAAAAAGGAGATTCACTTCTTCATTTTTAGAGATTCTTGAAGGAGGAAAGAAGAAGAAGGGAGGAAGAACTAGACACTGTAACAGAGGATGAAACGGCAGAGGAGGAACACAGTGAAGAGATTGATTCAAGGTTTGCAAGGAAGTCTTCAAGAGGTAAGGGGAGTTAGATATATCATTTGATGGTTGAGTTTTACTGTTTTTGAAATTGTTTTACTGTTTTTGAAATAAATCTGGAAATTTTGAGGATGAAAAATGAAGTTTCTGAAGTTTTTTGGCCAATGGTGACCTGTGTTCACCTGACTGAGTACCTACGTTAGACTTTTTGTACAAATTGGCCATTTCTCTCGGGTAATCGTTTACAGGGTTCCTGTAAACGATTACCAGCCCGAACGTTCGTCCCAAATTACGAGCGTTCGTCCAATTTGGTTTCAAATTGGACGTTCGTCCAAAACTAGACGAATTGAACGTTCGTCCACGTTGATTTGAGTACTCGTTTTCTTTTGCTGACGAGCGTTCGCTCATGCGTTTGTTCAAATTGTTAGATGACGTTCGTCCAAATCTGGCTGGTGTTTGAATATGACGTTCGTTCATTTTCCGGGTAAGGGAAGCTTACTTAATTTAACTGTTTTTGATGTATGCTGTAGGAACGTTCGTTATTTATATGAATATGAGGCATGATGTTACTGTGATTAAGTTGCATGAACGTTCGTTGTTGAATGAATGAAAATGAAATATGATAGAATTTATGTATGATGTATGATATATATATGAGATTTGATGATCTGGACCGTATGAAATGTGGAAGTTGATTTTGATATGAACGAATGAAGCTATGAAAAGTTTATGCTGAGAAATATACTTGAATGTAACTGAAAATGAATTCTCCATGAAATTGTACCTTAGTACCGAACGGACGGTCATTGACCGTTCGGTTTTTCTTAGTAACTTGGTTGAAATCTCAATTCTTCCATTTGAATGAAATACTGACTGAGGACGAGCGTCCTCGTGTCAAAACGCTTTGCTTGAGAGTTCGTACTGAACGGTCTTAGACCGTTCGGTCTCCCTATTGAATAATCAAGAATGGGATTCGTTTATTTGGAACGATTCTTGGTCGAGGACGAGCGTCCTCATGTTACATTGCCTTGTTGAACGTTCGTTCAAACCGAAGTTCGGTCTCATACCGAACGTTCGTCCGAAATTGGTGTTCGATCTCCTACCGAACGTTCGCTCAAATTGATGCTCGGTCTTACACTGAGCGTTCGTCCAACTAGTTCGCTCGCTTTTGAGATTGAGCGTTCGTCCAGAATGCTGCTCGGTTTTGAACTGAGCGTTCGTCCTAGTGTACTTGTTTTGAACTGAACGTTCGTCCTAATTTACTCATTTCTGAGATGAGCGTTCGTTCTTTTGGGTGTTCAGTTTTATACTAAGTGTTCGTTCATAATTGTGGTTCGGTCATATACCGAACGTTCGTTTAAATTGGGGTTCGGCCTTACACCGAACGTTCGTTCTAAATAGAATCTCTGTCATAGATTGAGCGCTCGCTCAACACGGTGCTCGGTCAGATACTGAGCGTTCGTACTCTGATTTTAACGGGCGTCTTTTGGTCCAGTCAACATGGTTCGTCCTCGTTCTATCTGAAATTCTGCCGTTCGTCTTGTGATTTGAACGAGCGTCTTTTAGTGTTGCTCACAGCGTTCGTCCTCGGACTTATTGGGGACAGAACATTCGTTTTTGATGGTCTTCTTAAGAATGATGAAAATGATGAATAGTTTATGAGATGAAATGAGAATATGAATACATAATGAAAAGTGAATGATGAACAATATGGAAAGTTATGATTTATGAAAGAGCGTTCCAAGGAGGAACGACTCAGATGATTGTTGAAATTCGTAAAGTATGACTGTGGGAAGTTAATGCTGGCTGTTCAATCCTGATATTCCGTGAGTGATCGTCCTCAAGTAGAGGCGCACGTCATGCGTGGGAATGGCAGGAGGTCGTCGTCCTTAGAGGTACTTTGGACGGACGTACTAACCTCGGGTGGCAGCTGATGAGAATGCCAGTTACCACACCACCCGGGTGCGTGAACGCCTGTAATTACACAGATTTCATACAGTCCGGACAGTCAGTCGTGTTGAGTTTTATTTAGTGAGTAAGTTAAAGTGGGTTGTTATGTAATGAATGTGTATGTTGAAATATGCATGTATGATGAATTATTTATTTGAAATTCTATGTTGATGCATGAGTTAAATTATGTAAGCTTACCCTTTCGTTTCCTTGTGTTGTCCATTGTCCTTGTACGTCCGTCTTGTCATTGCAATGATCATCCGTGTGGATGTGAGCAGATGAAGACGAGCGTTTGGAAGAGATGCTGAACGAAGAGATCTTGGTTGAAGTCGAAGTGAAGATGGAGCAATAAGACGCTCGGCTATTTCAGTTGTTGGCGTGAGTGGTCGTTCGACCTACCCACTCGTTTTCTTTTAGGTTCGACCGTTCGGTAATTATACTGTGGAAACCGTTCGGTCAGGTTTTTATTTGTACGTTCGACTTTAGATTGTGATTCGTGTTGTAAGGCATACGGCTTGGCTTTTGTTTTTAGTGAAAAACTGTACTGAATTATTATTAAATGTGATTTTCTGAATTTATAGTGCTGACTATATTTTTGGGATGTCACATCTTTCAAGTACGGAATTGAGGTCCCTTACTCAAAGTATTCCAAACTGTCCTTAAGATAAGTTGCTTGTCAAAGATATTTCGATCCTCAAGTCAATAATATGACCGACCAATTAATACAATAAGTGATGCATATAATGTGCATGATGATTTTAAAGTCATATATGAAACTTTTATTTATAATAGTTGTAATGAGGCTTTATCTTTTATTGTCCAATAACGACCTAATCATACATTAATTTGTATTACACTGTTAGGTCTTACTGACACGAGCTAAAGAAACTTTATTTATAATAATTATTTTTTTTAAATAAATGTTATATTGCACTTCCTCTTATTTTTAACAAACTATAATACTGTCTTTTTTTTCTTGTATAATTGGGTGTAATAAGAAGTGTGACTAATAATTGTATTGTCGTGTCTCTTAAACTTTTAGGGGTCCTATTTAGAGACTTTAAAAGCACAACAGTTTCAGGTTTCTTGTTCCTTCTTTTGTGTTGGTTGTTTCATTGATACAACATCAATAATCCATTTGGAAGTTACGAAACAACCAACCGAATAATAAATAAGTCACACATCATCCGAATTAGGTTCCTCAAAGGATACTTATCAAGAATACAATAAGTGTGTCGTGATTTAGTTTATTTCCAAAATAAATCTGACTTTCATATTTTTTAAGTCATCTTTAAAAAGGTTGTTTTCAAGTTTAATTTGGAACAAAGAGACAAATTTAGGACATCTTTTAGATTTCCCTTTAAATTTCTACATATGTCTAATAAGATTAGTTTCTTTTCTATAAAGTTAATTTCGAGTTGAAAGACTTAAACAAACTTTAAAATGTGATTTTTATTATAATTTTATTTAAAATTTTTTTTTCAAAAATTTTGAGTTTTTTTTTTGTTTTAAAAAATTTTTGAAGACTTTTTTACTTGGAAGCTTAAATTAATCCCTACTAAAAAAATGGAGACCTTCTTTTCTTAAAAACTTAAAACAAGGGTTTATCAGTTTGGACTTTGAAATGATCCTGATAACTCTAGAATCACCTAAAATTCTCTCAAAGATAACTTTAGTCTACTAAAATCACTTACATGAGTTTTCATAAATCATATTCTTAGTAAACTTTTGTCGTATTTGGTCAAATGATTTGATGAGTTAGAATTTGTGATCTCTGATATTTATATATATAATGTTAAATAAGAAATTAAATGTGCAATGTGAAAAATGTTAGTTGAAATGATGCTAAATCTTACTATACAAACTTATTAATTAGTCATACTAAAATAAAATAAAATATTGAAAGATGGAGTTACTATATATACGAGACAAGTTCCTGAGGCCCTATTGTAACATCCCAAAATATAGTAATACCATAATTCAGAATTAATTACAATTAACAGTGAACAGTAAACAATCTTAATATTTAACAGTAAACCAAGGTTCAAAGCCTAACGGCTGGTGTACAAATAACGAACGTATCAAATAGCAGAGAAATAAAACAGCACGAACGGCTTAAGGTTTCAGAGTTACAAAATACAGCTCAAAATAACGAGCGTTACTAACGAACGGTTTTACAAGATGATAACCGAACGTTCCAAAAATGAACTAATATATATAGTCCTAAACTTAACGAGCACTCTACGGCTCAGTCTTCACTTCCACTTCCATCAGATTTGCATCCTCCAAATTTTCTTCTTCCAGCATGACTTCAAGGGATGCATCACCATCTGCTCACATCCACAACGGATGATCATTGCATTTTGACAAGACGAAAGCACATGGACAGTAGACAACACAATGGAAAACGCAAGGGTAAGCTTATATTGTTTAATTAATACAACATACATACAGTTCATAATTCAATTCACACATACATCAAGTAAATTAATCATATAATTTAACATAGAAATATATATAAGACAGACCGTCCGGACTGTATGAACCATGTAGTTACAGGCGTCCTTGCACCCAAGTGGTATAGTAGCCGGGATATACCTAATCAGCTTCCACTTGAGGTTAATCCTTCGCCCCTGCTAAGTGAGAGATACGAAAGACCTCCTGCCATTCCCACACATGACTACCCCCTTCTACGTGAAGATGAGTATCACGGAATATCAGGATGGACCAAGCCATCAGTAACTTATCCATGTTCATACTTTACCAATTTTAATATTCAATCATATAAGAGACGTTCCTCCCTGGAACGCTCATCCAATATCCATAATCATAGATTCAATCCATATAGTGTTCACACTGTAATTCAATATGATGTAACATCAATTTCATCTTTAACTGTAAGAGAATAACCGAACGAACGTACAGTCCACTGAACACTCAGGACGAACGTCCAAATAACTTCACTGGATACTCAGGAAATACTTAGAACGAACGTAATTTCTGTTGATTCTGTTAAATGAACTGACTCGACTTGAAGTGTACTGGTACTTAGAAAATAATCATGATAGAAACTTGAACCAGATTTAATGTACAAAGGAGGGTCAAGAACACTTAGAATTATTTTTCAAGAGATTTACATATGAATCCAATTCCAGGAATGGAACGAACGCAAAGAAAATGAATATTTAAATACTTTGAACGAACGCTATTTTATCAATTGAATATTCACTTAGTACAAACGCGAGGTATGAGACCTAGCGAGATTCAGAACGGACGCTCGTGATAAAACCGAGCGCTTATTGAGAACGGACGCTCGACATAAGGCCGAACGCTACGAATGACGAACGCTCGACATAAGGCCGAACGCTTATGAAAAACGAACGCTCGACATAAGGACGAGCGCTATCAAAGACGAACGTTCAACATAAGGCCGAACGCTAATTGGACGAACGCTTCGGTATAAGACCGAGCGTTACTTATTCATAAAGTTTTAAATATTTAAACACTGCTGAGCTAGACGAACGCTCAGACATTCAATTTGGGACGCTCGTTCATGAGCAGAATTCCTTCCAAATGAAAGAATTCCAATCTAAGTTACTTTACTAAAATGCCAAACGGTTTAAGACCGTACAGGGACGAACGTCATTTATCAGTGGGGAAGAATGAAATTTCAGATTTCGCAACCTTAGCAGAATTTTCCAGATTTCCAATTTATAACTTTATAACTTTCATTCCAGATTTAATTCACCTTAAACATCATCTTCATACAGGTTTCAACAATTGAATCATTCCAAATATACAATCACTATACTCCATTCATACATGATCAGATCAGCATGCATTTAATCGAAATCAACAACACATATATAATACATACAAGCAGTGTTTGTTCATGTCAGATTAACCAACATCAGAAATCATATCAGATATCAGTAACCGTTTATAACAGCTCAAACATCAGACTTTACATACAGGCAACTCAGATTGTAAAATCAAGCAGTATGAATTAAACATATAAGCTTCCCTTACCCGGATTGAAATTCAAGCTTGTCCTAGATGTAAAGATGGCTTTGTCCAAATACGCTTTTCTTATGTTCTTGCCTCTTCCAAAATAAAATCAGGTTGGATTAAAATTCTGTTCGGTCCAAAATGAAGATCACAGCAGTACGAATACTCCTACGGTGCTGAAATCGTGATTGGAGAAGAGATATGAGTTTTACAGTAACGAGAAGTTCACTGGTTTTAGAGAGAAGTTGGAGAATATGAAAGGGTGAGTTCAGAGGTTGAAGATGAGTGCGTGCAAGTGAGAGAGAATTTCGAAAATCCTGGTTTTGTTAAAATAACGTTTGATTGAACAAGCGTGTCCGAGGCTGCCACCTGCACACCAAACTCTGATTTGGAAGCCTCTTCCGCAACACGTGGCGTGCTTGCATGCAAAGATTGGTGCGTTTTTAATGTTTGCAGAGAATGATTGTGGCTCAGCTTTCTGTGCACGGCAGAGGAGAAAATCAGAGTTGGGAGTGGGTTTTTAATTACTGTCCAGATTTTGTGAGAATTGTGAAAGTGTGTTTCTGCTTTGGAGTCTTTGTTGTCTGTCTGTCGAGTATGTGTCACCTCCATGATGTTTGAGTAATTCCCTGTTCTTCCGTCTAGATTTTGCCCAGGAGTGCAAAAGACTAAGTGTGGTCTATTTTGATGAATCATTATTTTCTACACTGCACTTAGTTTATTGTACTAGAGTTAATCAGGAAAGTGTGTTCAAATATCCAGTATTTTCCCATTTTTCTGAATTGTGCTTAATTGTCCAGTATTTTCCTGTTTTTACTGATTGTGCTCAATTTGATCAGAAATTCTTATTTTACTTAATTTGAATTATCTGAGAATAATTATTTACATTATTGAGTGCAGGAAAATTCTGTAAACATTTTAGAACATTTGGAAGAATATTTATTTACACTGTATTATCTAGTCAAAGTCGTACTGCATTGAATTAATCTGTGTATTGATATTTTTCTTGGATTTGTAAAAGCAAAATAGGCTTGGCATCATTACACCTCACGGTTTATAGCTCTTGGAAGATGACAATTGTGCTGCCACATTTACTGAGTAAATGTCACGGCCATACACATACCTTGGTAAATGAAAAATTCAGCACACATTGAGAAAAGACATGGTATGCCACATGTGTTCAGAAAGAAGTTTTACAGCAGTTGGCTTATGCACGTGAAGATTAAAAGCATCATTTTTGTCAACATGAAACACCAATTGGCATAACTACATCCAAGCACAGGGAATTGATTGAAGAAAAATGAGGAAGCTAGATACTAGGAGAGGAGACAAGCCTAGAGCCTATGGTCAGAAGGAGACAACACATAAGGATGGGGAGATCTATCTTAACTGGATCCTCTCGGCAATTTAAAGGGATGATCTTCTTTTCTTCTTTTCCGGGGGGAGGATAGCAAATGTATTGAAGGGATGATGACTTGATGAAGGAGAAGAAGGTACTGGTGTGAGAATATACGTCCAAAGAGCTAGAGGAGGGAAGCAAAACTGTATTTGATTCTTGAATCACTGCTGGAAGAAGACACAAGACCAAGAGGCAGCTAGTTTGTTTCCTTCACTTTACTTTGCTTTGCTTCTTTGTACTTTGAATAATTTTCCTTGAGAACTGGAAACATGATCATGATGAATGAATAGCTTGTGTTTATTCCTTTTGTAGAATTCTGCTTGCATCCTTAATTTGATTTTCTGCATATTCACACAATCTTTTCTAGCATTCTGTAACTTTTGTGAAAAGAGATAGCATGTTTGGTCATTTCATTTTAGAAGCAAAGTAGCACGTCAAAAAGTGTTATACCTTTCATAGAAGTATATTGCCATCACCTAAATAAAAGAAAAGAAAAAGAAAATTGTTAACTTGGAGGAAGGAGCTCACGGTGTAGAAGAAGAGACCCATATGCAAACCTTGAAGGTGTTGAATTGCTTTTGTTGAAGTAAAACCACACGCTTGTTTGCTTTTCACGTAAAGAGGAAGAGAAGAACTTGGTTTGTTTGAGAAAAGGGAGAAGCTAAGTTTGGATGAGAAGAGAACGGTGATGGAACTTGAAGGAAAGGAGTATATGGTAGGAAATAAAGCATGAGTGGACGGATAACACCTTGAACTTGGAAATTGATTTGTTGCAGCAGCAAAGGTAAGTATATTAGTCATTTAGCTTGGAGAAAATAAGTGAAGAAGTGGAATATGGAGGAGGAGTTCTCGGTTACCATAGCAAAATTTGTGTGAATTCTTTCTTTGAAGTAGTAGCTTGAAGAAGTGCAGCCTTGGTCCACCAGCACATGACTTTCTCGGCAAAATTGGTCCATGTAGTAGTATAGTTTATGAAGTTTTTAATGCTTTCAATCTCTTTGATTTGTTTTTCGTGTGGTATGCTTTTGAATTCAGCAAATACACATTTCATTTTGCCTTAAGAAAGTGGACGGTCTACATGTGTGTTTCCATGTGAATATGTTTTGTTTGTTTACTTTCCTTTTAGATAATGCTCATGGTCCAACATCATCTTTCTTTCATATAATTCTACTTTGCTTACTTTTTAAAATTGAAAAGAACCGTGAAGTGGAAGTGCAACACCAATCTTGATTTCTTAAGAATATGTTTGTTTATATTATTATGGGAAAAAGTAAAGTGTTAGTTTCATAAAAAGACAAAAGCTTTCAAAAGTTTGGTTTTTATTTTGGAACATCTTTCATTTTACGTGAATGGAAATGAAGAAGTGGCTCACGGCCATTTGAAACATTTCTTTTAATTGTTTATGAATGGACAAATTGAAGTAATAGTTGCACGGTCATAGATAAAGTGTTTTCAATTGCTTTTGGAAATGGGTGAAGCATATGGATTAAAATATGATAGATTTTGGAAATGCACCGTGAAGAAAGAGCACTTGAATTATTTTAAATTCCTTTGCATGCAACACATGAAGTGTCACGGCCAAAGAAGAGGAGAAGCATTTTACTTGTTTTAATTTTCTTTAAATTGAATACATGGATGTGTCACAGCCAAGGAGTTTTTTTTAGAAGCATTTGCAATTTTAATTTCTTTTGGTAGATGAATGGGTCATGGTAGATAAGTTTTATTTTATTTTCCCTCTTTTGTCTTAAAATATTTTCTATAATTCATTGGAATGACTTGTTGTATATTTTTTGTGCATCCGTAAATTTTTTTTTTACTATTTCAAATTGCTGTGATTTCATTTTAAAGTACCAATTTCATTTTTACTATTTTAATTTAGTTTTACTTTGTGAATTTTATTTAAACGTTTTATTTCAATTTTATCCTCAAACAAAACCATTAAAAAAATCCCCCCACTACGTGTTGACAAGAGACTGAACCATATTTGGTCCCTGAGAGACGACTTGGGAGTCACCTCCTAATACTGTACTGCATTTTTAATTGCACATCAAATTTGATCGGCCGCGACAGCTGTATCAAATTTTGGCGCCGTTGTCGGGGACCAACGGTTCAGTTTTGAGTCTTGTGTCTGTGTTGTGTGATTTGTGTATGTGTTTGTGATAGTGTTGTTTTGCTACCTTGTGTTTATTTCTGTGGTTTGAATTTTCTGTGCTATTGTTTCTTGATTACAGGGTGTCGTGATTTAGTGCATGACTAGAGGAAATCCTGGATTCATACCACCCTTTGATCCTGAGATTGATAGGACTTTTCATAGCTTAATTAGGCATTCTAGGAATTTGTCTTTAGAGTCTGTTTTTGAACCTGTTCCATTAGATATTGTGCATCCTACTGTTGAGTACTCTGTGCATACTGCATCTACTGCATCTACTGCATCTGTACTTGATTCTGATTCTGTTGTTTTTCACACTGAGAACAATATGGCACAACCTCCACCTCGCGAGAGGACTTTTAGGGAGATGGCTGCACCTGATTTCGATATTGAAAGCTTGTGCATCCAATATCCTGATGAGGACGTTCCGTATGTTCTCAAGACTGGACTGATCCATTTGTTGCCCAAGTTTCATGGTCTTGCAGGTGCGAGTCCACATAAGCATTTGAAGGAATTCCTGGTTGTTTGTTCCAGTATGAAACCGCACGATGTTCCTGAAGAGCACGTCTTCTTGAAGGCATTCCCTCATTCATTGGAAAATGCTGCTAAGGATTGGTTGTATAGTTTAGCGCCGAGATCCATTGCTAGCTGGGATGATCTGAAGAGGTTGTTCTTGGAGAAATTTTTCCCAGCATCCCGGACCACAGCTATCAGGAAAGACATAACTGGGATTAGACAGCTTAGTGGAGAGAACCTGTACGAATATTGGGAGAGATTCAAGACACTTTGTGCTAGCTGCCCCCACCATCAGATACCTGAACAACTCCTTATTCAGTATTTCTACGAGGGTTTGAACAACATGGATCGAGGTATGATCGATGCTGCCTGTGGTGGAGCTCTTGGAGACATCACACCTGCTGAGGCCAGACCATTGATTGAGAAGATGGCCTCCAACTCCCAGCAGTTTAGCAACAGGAATGATGCCATTGTGGTGAAGGGCGTACAAGATATTGCCCAGTCTTTATCAGCTGTTGAAAGCAAGTTAGAAGGCCAGATTAACTCTCTTGCGAAGATGGTGACACAGTTGACTACCAACCAGAGATCGACATCTCAATCTGCATCTGTGGCACGACTATGTGCTATTTGTCCTTCCAGTGACCACTACACAGATGCATGTCCTTCTTTGCAATATCCTGTTGCCTCTGATGTGCCTCAGGCTTATACTACAAACATCTACAACAACAGGCAGCCACAACAGCAAAATCATGACTTGTCCAGCAACAGGTACAACCCAGGGTGGAGGAATCACCCCAATCTTAGATGGAACAATGCGCCACAGCAACAGCAGCAGGCGCCACCTTTTCAGAATGCTGGAACACCTAACAGATATGTGCCTCCACCCATGCAACAACACCAAAGGCAACAACAACAGCAACAGCAAGAGGCACCTGCCCAACCAGCTGCCCAACCTTCCACTTCGTCTGAACCTTCATTGGAAGAGTTAGTGAGACAGATGACTGTGCAAAACCTGCAGTTTCAGAAAGATAACATGCAGTTTCAGAAAGACAACATGCAATTTCAGCAGGAGACTAGAGCGTCCATACAGAGCCTCACTAACCAGATAGGTCAGATGGCCACTCAGATAAACCAGGCGCAGTCTCAAAATTCTAGTAAGTTACCATCGCAGACTGTGCAGAATCCAAGAAATGTGAGTGCCATAACCCTCAGATCAGGGAAGCAGATTGTTGTACCTTCAGAGCCCGCCTCTATACCGACACCCGTGCCTGCTACTTCTCACAAAAAGAAGGACCAAGCTGGTCCAAGCAGGACATTTGAGGCAGGTGAATCTTCTTCTCCAGTCGGTGGTTCTTCTTCAGGAGGATCTCCTCCCTTAACCACCACTACTGCTGCTACACCATCTCCATTGATTGACCGACCTATCCCTCTTCCATTCCCTTCACGAGCACTTCCTAGCAAAAAGATGGAAGAGGTAGATAAAGAAATTCTGGAGACCTTCAGGAAGGTGGAGGTGAACATACCTCTACTTGATGCAATCAAGCAGATACCAAAGTATGCAAAATTCTTGAAGGAGCTGTGCACACACAAGAGGAAGATGAAGGGAAATGAAAGGATTAGCATGGGAAGAAATGTATCTGCACTTATTGGTAAGTCGGTCCCGCACATTCCTGAAAAGTGCAAAGATCCAGGTATATTTTGCATTCCTTGTGTGATTGGAAATAATAAATTTGAGAATGCCATGCTTGATTTGGGTGCTTCTGTTAATGTCATGCCTTTGTCTATATATGAATCTTTATCTCTTGGTCCTTTGCAAACCACGGGTGTGGTCATTCAGTTGGCTAATAGGAGTGTTACTCACCCAACAGGTTTCATAGAAGATGTCTTGGTAAGGGTTGGTGAATTGATTTTTCCTGCTGATTTTTATGTTTTGGAAATGGAGGAGGGATTCTCTCATGGATCCGCTCCCATTATCTTAGGCAGGCCATTCTTGAAAACTGCCCGAACTAAGATTGATGTATATGCTGGAACTTTGTCTATGGAATTTGCTGATATTGTTGTTCATTTTAATATCTTTGATGCAATGAAATTTCCAGCTGAGGACCATTCTCTGTTTAGGATTGATACATTGGATGACATTATTGATGAATTTGTTGTTGACAACTTTAATTCTGTGCATGAGAAGAAGCATTCTTTTCTATCTTCTTTGCATTCATGTATTGAATCTGGATTCGAATCAGGTTTTGAGAATGATGTTGATAATGTTATGGATTTTGATGAGGATTGTGATGTCCAGGATATTGATGCTATGAATGATATTGATGATGTTGTTGACATATCTGAGATGGATATTGATTTTGATTGTGATGAGATGAGTGTTCTGCCTTTACCTGTACACTCTTTAGAGTCAGAATGCATTAACAATGTTGCAGGAAGTACACTTGAATCTGACTTGCAGGCACCCACTCTTGAGCTGAAACAGTTACCAGATAACCTCAAGTACGTGTACTTGGAGGATGATGAAAAGAAACCGGTGATCATTTCTACCTCCCTTGATTCTGTTCAAGAGGAGAAGTTGCTTGGTATACTGAGGAACAACAAGAAGGCCATTGGTTGGAGTTTGGCTGACATACTTGGTATTAGTCCATCCACATGCATGCATAGAATTCTTTTGGAAGAAGGGGCAAAGCCAGTGAGACAGCCACAAAGAAGGCAAAACCCCGTGATCATGGAAGTCATCAAGAAGGAGGTGACCAAGCTTTTGCAAGCAGGAATCATCTATCCTATTTCAGACAGTCAGTGGGTGAGCCCCATCCATGTCGTACCCAAGAAAACTGGCCTCACTGTGGTGAAGAATGAGAGGGATGAGCTTATCCCAACTAGAGTGCAGAACAGCTGGAGAGTCTGCATTGACTATAGGAGGCTCAACCAAGCAACCAGGAAAGATCATTTTCCCCTGCCATTCATTGATCAGATGCTGGAGCGCCTGGCAGGTAAATCTCATTATTGTTTTCTTGATGGTTTTTCTGGATATTTTCAGATCAATATTGCTCCTGAGGATCAAGAGAAAACCACATTCACCTGCCCCTTTGGCACTTTTGCCTATCGGAGGATGCCCTTTGGTCTATGCAACGCTCCTGGTACCTTTCAACGGTGCATGCTTAGCATTTTTAGTGACTTTCTTGAGAGTTGTATAGAGGTGTTTATGGATGATTTTACTGTGTATGGATCTTCTTTTGATGTATGTTTAGACAGTTTGGAAAAAGTCTTGAAAAGATGCATAGAAACAAACCTTGTTCTCAATTTTGAGAAATGTCACTTTATGGTTGAACAAGGTTTGGTTTTAGGGCATATCATTTCTGAAAAGGGAATAGAGGTAGATCCTGCTAAGATATCTGTGATTTCACAGTTGCCTTACCCCTCTTGCGTGCGAGAGGTGCGATCTTTCCTTGGACATGCAGGTTTCTACAGGCGCTTCATCAAAGATTTCAGCAAGAAGGCGCTTCCCTTGTCCAGACTACTGCAGAAGGATGTTGACTTTGTTTGTGATGAAAAATGCAAGCAGGCTTTTGATTGCCTCAAGGAAGCTTTGACTACCACCCCTATCATTCAGGCACCGGATTGGACAGCCCCATTTGAGCTCATGTGTGATGCATCTAACTATGCATTGGGGGCTGTCTTGACACAGAAAATTGACAAGCTGCCAAGAGTGATTTACTATGCATCACGCACTTTGGATGCTGCCCAAGCAAACTATACCACCACTGAAAAAGAATTGTTGGCAATTGTTTTTGCTCTTGATAAGTTTAGGTCATATTTGCTTGGATCATCTGTTATTGTATATACTGACCATGCAGCTCTTAAGTTTCTGTTGAAAAAGGCTGAGTCAAAGCCTAGATTGATCAGATGGATGCTACTGCTCCAGGAGTTTGACTTGCAGATTAAGGACCGGAGTGGAGCACAGAATCTAGTTGCGGACCACCTTAGCCGGATTGAGAGTGTTGGGAATGAAGTTGATGTGTTGCCCATCCAGGATGACTTTCCTGATGAGAGTTTATTGATGATTTCTTCTTCCCACCCCACTCCTTGGTTTGCACATATTGTAAATTATTTAGTTGCTTCTGTTTTTCCTCCCTTAGCATCACGTGCACAGATTGCTAAAATTAAGAGTGATGCTAAATATTATGTTTGGGATGACCCATATCTGTGGAAGTTGTGCAGTGACCAGGTTACTAGGAGATGCATTCCAGACCATGAGATTGACTCGGTCCTGCAGTTTTGTCATGCCTCCTCACCGGGTGGTCATCTGGGGATACAAAGAACAGCTCGTAGGGTGCTTGATTGCGGGTTCTATTGGCCTTCCATCTTCAAGGATGCGGAGAAGATTTGTAGCACTTGTGAGCCTTGTCAGAAAGCAGGAGGACAAATTTCACAGAGGCAAGAGATGCCTCAACAGCCTATGCTATTCTGTGAGGTGTTTGATGTTTGGGGTATAGATTTCATGGGTCCTTTTCCTGTTTCTTTTGGTTTTTCCTATATTCTCCTTGCTGTGGATTATGTTTCAAAATGGGTGGAAGCTAAAGCCACCAGAACTAATGATGCTCGGGTTGTTGTGGATTTTGTTAGATCTCACCTCTTTTGCAGGTTTGGAGTGCCTAGAGCAATTGTTAGTGATCAGGGAACCCATTTTTGCAACAGATCCATGCAAGCTTTGCTCAAGAAATATGGGGTGACGCACAGAGTTTCTACACCTTACCACCCCCAAACAAATGGGCAGGCTGAGATCTCCAACAGGGAGATTAAGAGGATTTTGGAAAAGATTGTCCAGCCCAACAGGAAAGATTGGAGTAGTAGATTGGACGATGCTCTTTGGGCCCACAGGACTGCATACAAAACACCGATTGGGATGTCTCCATACAGGGTTGTCTTCGGAAAGGCATGTCATCTACCAGTTGAAATTGAGCATCGGGCATATTGGGCTGTGAAGACATGCAACTTCTCCATGGACCAAGCTGGAAAGGAAAGGAAGTTGCAACTGAATGAACTGGATGAAATCCGATTGGAAGCCTATGAGAATTCGAAGTTCTACAAGGAAAGGACCAAGAGGTTCCATGATAGCTCCATTCTTAGAAAGGACTTCGAGGTTGGCCAACAGGTTTTATTGTATAACTCTAGACTCGGCCTCATGGGTGGTAAGTTGAGATCAAAGTGGACTGGACCCTTTGTTGTGACTAATGTTTATCCTTATGGTGCAGTAGAAATCCAGGATCCATTTGCAGCTAAAAGCTTCAAGGTGAATGGGCATAGACTGAAGCCCTTCCTCAGTCATCCTTCTCTGTTGGATGCAGTGGTGGAGGAGACGTCTTTGGTCTACCCCACCTACCCTCCCACCTGACTCAGGGAGTTTCTTCTCTCCTTCCCTCCTCACTTTTGTTGCACTTTGTCGATATCTGATGACTATTCTGATTGTTTTGATCTGCTGAATGTGACACACTGAGGACATTGTGTCGTTTAAGTGTGGTCTATTAGGGGAGGTTGTTTCTTTGTTTATGTTTCGATTTTGTGTATTTTGTGGTGTCTTATGTACAGTTTTGCATGATTTTCGTGAATTCTGGACTATGATTAGGTTGTCAGTTTTCCTGTACTTCATTGATACTCTAAACTGTTGAATTCCTTGCTTTACTTTGCTTGGGAGATAATCATGATATTTGAGAGTTGAATTGATGGTGACCATATTACCTGTGTGAGATTTGAGCCATTTGATGATCTTTCTTGTGTGTGATATATGCCTTGATTGCTTGCACATATGTCTTGGCTTCACTCTTTGAATTGATTCTAGACTAATACGCATGTTTGAAAGGGATAAAGGCATTTTGTTGTTGAGCCTCTAAGCCAGATAAGCCTACCCTGTTTTGATCCATTGATACCCTTTTGAGCCTATGTTTTTCCCCATTTCTTTGTTTTGAAGCTCATACACTAGCCCTAAGTGAAAAACCATTATTACCTGAACCTTAGGGAATTTTGTAGCTTTGGAATTGTTTTGGGAATAAATGTGGTCTCCTGGGAATTTTAGATGAATTGGCTAGTGAGTTCTCTTCATATCGTGTTTCTGTTTGTAAATATGTGGTGCATCTTGTCTCTTGAAATTGTGTGTTGAACAGAGTAAAGAAAAGAGACAGGATGAAAAACACTCCTAAAAAAAAAAAAAAAAATCAGAAAAACAGAAAAAAAAATTGTGAACAACGGTGAATAATGGAGTTAACTAGAGGATGGAATTAGAGGCTGTAGGTGAGTTTGAATGTGTTTATACTTGTTCCCCATTGCTCATCTATCCCTTATGGTTTATAGCTTTTCATCCAGATATATCCTCCCTTGTCCTTGACCCCATTATGACCATAAAAAGACCTTTTGATTTGAACATGCGTATCTGTTTGAGTGTTGATATTAGAGGCTTGCCAAGCCTATTTGTGTTTACTTTCTTGAGTTCATTGAGTGACATTGATTTACCTTAAACACTTGAGAGAAACACTGATTGTGTACATCTGTGAGGCTCTGTTGCTGTCGATTCATCTCTTAAACTGATTAACTGTTTCCCTTGTACTGAACTGTTCGGATGATTCTTTGAGTATTTGTTTACATTGATTCTGTGTGGAATTCTGCCTATACCTTTTACTGTCCAGATTTTGTGAGAATTGTGAAAGTGTGTTTCTGCTTTGGAGTCTTTGTTGTCTGTCTGTCGAGTATGTGTCACCTCCATGATGTTTGAGTAATTCCCTGTTCTTCCGTCTAGATTTTGCCCAGGAGTGCAAAAGACTAAGTGTGGTCTATTTTGATGAATCATTATTTTCTACACTGCACTTAGTTTATTGTACTAGAGTTAATCAGGAAAGTGTGTTCAAATATCCAGTATTTTCCCATTTTTCTGAATTGTGCTTAATTGTCCAGTATTTTCCTGTTTTTACTGATTGTGCTCAATTTGATCAGAAATTCTTATTTTACTTAATTTGAATTATCTGAGAATAATTATTTACATTATTGAGTGCAGGAAAATTCTGTAAACATTTTAGAACATTTGGAAGAATATTTATTTACACTGTATTATCTAGTCAAAGTCGTACTGCATTGAATTAATCTGTGTATTGATATTTTTCTTGGATTTGTAAAAGCAAAATAGGCTTGGCATCATTACACCTCACGGTTTATAGCTCTTGGAAGATGACAATTGTGCTGCCACATTTACTGAGTAAATGTCACGGCCATACACATACCTTGGTAAATGAAAAATTCAGCACACATTGAGAAAAGACATGGTATGCCACATGTGTTCAGAAAGAAGTTTTACAGCAGTTGGCTTATGCACGTGAAGATTAAAAGCATCATTTTTGTCAACATGAAACACCAATTGGCATAACTACATCCAAGCACAGGGAATTGATTGAAGAAAAATGAGGAAGCTAGATACTAGGAGAGGAGACAAGCCTAGAGCCTATGGTCAGAAGGAGACAACACATAAGGATGGGGAGATCTATCTTAACTGGATCCTCTCGGCAATTTAAAGGGATGATCTTCTTTTCTTCTTTTCCGGGGGGAGGATAGCAAATGTATTGAAGGGATGATGACTTGATGAAGGAGAAGAAGGTACTGGTGTGAGAATATACGTCCAAAGAGCTAGAGGAGGGAAGCAAAACTGTATTTGATTCTTGAATCACTGCTGGAAGAAGACACAAGACCAAGAGGCAGCTAGTTTGTTTCCTTCACTTTACTTTGCTTTGCTTCTTTGTACTTTGAATAATTTTCCTTGAGAACTGGAAACATGATCATGATGAATGAATAGCTTGTGTTTATTCCTTTTGTAGAATTCTGCTTGCATCCTTAATTTGATTTTCTGCATATTCACACAATCTTTTCTAGCATTCTGTAACTTTTGTGAAAAGAGATAGCATGTTTGGTCATTTCATTTTAGAAGCAAAGTAGCACGTCAAAAAGTGTTATACCTTTCATAGAAGTATATTGCCATCACCTAAATAAAAGAAAAGAAAAAGAAAATTGTTAACTTGGAGGAAGGAGCTCACGGTGTAGAAGAAGAGACCCATATGCAAACCTTGAAGGTGTTGAATTGCTTTTGTTGAAGTAAAACCACACGCTTGTTTGCTTTTCACGTAAAGAGGAAGAGAAGAACTTGGTTTGTTTGAGAAAAGGGAGAAGCTAAGTTTGGATGAGAAGAGAACGGTGATGGAACTTGAAGGAAAGGAGTATATGGTAGGAAATAAAGCATGAGTGGACGGATAACACCTTGAACTTGGAAATTGATTTGTTGCAGCAGCAAAGGTAAGTATATTAGTCATTTAGCTTGGAGAAAATAAGTGAAGAAGTGGAATATGGAGGAGGAGTTCTCGGTTACCATAGCAAAATTTGTGTGAATTCTTTCTTTGAAGTAGTAGCTTGAAGAAGTGCAGCCTTGGTCCACCAGCACATGACTTTCTCGGCAAAATTGGTCCATGTAGTAGTATAGTTTATGAAGTTTTTAATGCTTTCAATCTCTTTGATTTGTTTTTCGTGTGGTATGCTTTTGAATTCAGCAAATACACATTTCATTTTGCCTTAAGAAAGTGGACGGTCTACATGTGTGTTTCCATGTGAATATGTTTTGTTTGTTTACTTTCCTTTTAGATAATGCTCATGGTCCAACATCATCTTTCTTTCATATAATTCTACTTTGCTTACTTTTTAAAATTGAAAAGAACCGTGAAGTGGAAGTGCAACACCAATCTTGATTTCTTAAGAATATGTTTGTTTATATTATTATGGGAAAAAGTAAAGTGTTAGTTTCATAAAAAGACAAAAGCTTTCAAAAGTTTGGTTTTTATTTTGGAACATCTTTCATTTTACGTGAATGGAAATGAAGAAGTGGCTCACGGCCATTTGAAACATTTCTTTTAATTGTTTATGAATGGACAAATTGAAGTAATAGTTGCACGGTCATAGATAAAGTGTTTTCAATTGCTTTTGGAAATGGGTGAAGCATATGGATTAAAATATGATAGATTTTGGAAATGCACCGTGAAGAAAGAGCACTTGAATTATTTTAAATTCCTTTGCATGCAACACATGAAGTGTCACGGCCAAAGAAGAGGAGAAGCATTTTACTTGTTTTAATTTTCTTTAAATTGAATACATGGATGTGTCACAGCCAAGGAGTTTTTTTTAGAAGCATTTGCAATTTTAATTTCTTTTGGTAGATGAATGGGTCATGGTAGATAAGTTTTATTTTATTTTCCCTCTTTTGTCTTAAAATATTTTCTATAATTCATTGGAATGACTTGTTGTATATTTTTTGTGCATCCGTAAATTTTTTTTTTACTATTTCAAATTGCTGTGATTTCATTTTAAAGTACCAATTTCATTTTTACTATTTTAATTTAGTTTTACTTTGTGAATTTTATTTAAACGTTTTATTTCAATTTTATCCTCAAACAAAACCATTAAAAAAATCCCCCCACTACGTGTTGACAAGAGACTGAACCATATTTGGTCCCTGAGAGACGACTTGGGAGTCACCTCCTAATACTGTACTGCATTTTTAATTGCACATCAAATTTGATCGGCCGCGACAGCTGTATCAGAGAGCCCAAGGGAGTTCTATTTGGGTCGGTCAAAAGACACATCACGTTGTTGATTATCTCCCTCTTCTCCACCATAGTCTCTGTCTCTACCTCCATTTTTCAATCAGGGATTTTCCTTCTCTTATGCTGAGATTCTCTTATGGATGATGCTTCTTACTCTTCCACTTGGGATTCTATTTGGTTCTATCTTCATTGTCGTGCTGAAACTAATAAAAGTAGTGAAATAAAGTCACACCGGCACAAACCCTAAATTAAACAGGACCCAGGACCCATCATACAGAGACCTCAGACATCCCATATTTATGTTTCTTTTTCTTTGTTAAATATCATCATTTTAAATTTTAAATTTTAAATTTTAAACTTTAAATTTTAAATGATGATATTCTCAACCCAACTCATTGGATTTATTTACGAAAACGGCGGCAGATTTGGGGTTGAGAGTGGTGTGGTTTAGTTGGGGGAGGAACCTGGGTGACCTTCGTGGGGTGAGGAATTGACTGTGTACATAAGAGTTTTTCTCTGACATTTTAACGAACACTTGAAGGTGTCGCTTCTACAGTGAACAAAAATTAGACTCTCCCGATTAGAATTCAAACTCGAATTGAGAGTCTCGTGAATGCATTAACCAACACCCTTTTGGGCTTCTCTTCATGCACAAAAAAAAAATTCTTACCCAGCCGCCGTGAACGATGCTCTGCCACAAATCCTTCTCTCCGGTGCTACAGATGCGTGGGAACGTTCTCAAACAAGACACGCACACGAATGGGGATAAAAATGCATGGTGATGGGTGTTTCTTCGTGCATCCCATCAAATTTCTACCTGCACCTCATCACAGGCTTCCGAAAATTTTGATCCGGTGCAGGGGTGTGTTAACTGTCTTTCGAAAAAGAAATTTCAGAATTGATCTACTGTGTTGCGAAAAGTAAAATCCAGTTTTATGGAATTAAGGGACAGCCTAGCCTGCCATTTTTTTAAAAATTTTTTAATTATTTTTAAACTTTTCAATTATTTTTAAAATTCGTTTATCCATATTTAAAGCATATTTAATTATATAATTTTTTTAAAATTTTTAATTAATGTTTTCAATCAAATAAATTAAAATAATATTATATTTACATATCATATTATTCTATTATAAATAAAAAATAAATTTTAATTTATAATGATAATGGTTTAAACTACAACACTAATATATATTTATATTCTTAAAATAATATAACATAAAAATATTAACTTTTAATTTATTTTATATTTTAATTTTAAAAAAAACGGGTTAGTAGAACAATCCACCGCTAATTTGACGGGGACCATGTAAGATTTTGCCGAATTGAAGTCACATATCTAAAGGGTTCTTTCTTTTCAACATTTTAACCATTTAAACCATCTAAAACTAGAAGTTTGAATCTCTGAAGATACCTCACCCACCATTCATCTACGATTTGGTTAAAGAAGGGGTGTAATGGTTCAATGAGGACATCCACACACAGCACTTGGTCGTGTTGTACTTCCAAGCCTTTCACATCTCTTTTTCATGTTTGCATGGATGTTTTAATTTCACTAAATAGAAGTCTGAACACAGCTTTACAAAATAAGAACTAAATTTTAACCGTTACATCTCAATTTAAAATACTCCATTCAAACACTACAAAAGTGACAAGGTGAACAAAAATGACAGTTTAACCAAAAATGGCCATTGTTGTTAGAAGAAAATGCCTCCTGCATCGCATCGCTCGTGTTTGTGACCTTGGGTTTTAATTTTTTTTTTTAAATCATCTCTGATAATGGGTCTGTCATTTTTTATTTATGGTTTCTTGTTTATTCCGTATCCATGAATCAACAGAGACACAAAAAATTATGACACACAAATTTATCACAATAATGCTAAGAAATCATGCATCAGATTTGCAGAACAGAGGAAATACAACTAACAAAGATTAAGAAAACGCGCATGAACAAATCCAAAAGATAAGAAAATTTGACCAGTGATTTAAACAATTCAAGCAAAGAGATAAGATTTGGGTAAATAACCTTCGTTGTGTGAAACCAATACAATCCTAATTTTCTTCTTTCTTCAATCCAGTATTCTTCTTCCCTCTAATTCTTTCCAGCTTTCCGAATTCCAGAAACCAATTAGCTCCCTTCCCCGTTTTTCAATTCCAGTCCCCCTCTCCCTTTTTCAAATACCACGCAAGCAGAAAACCCTATTAGGTATACTGAAATAATGAGATTGAGTATTCTATTATAAAATAATTTTATGATATAAATAGAATTTTTTAAACTTGTTTTATTATTTTAAGAACACTTCATCTTTTTAAAAGTCTTTATCTTTGTTCTCTCTCACTTCTTTTTAAAATTTCTTACTCCTAAGTTATCTATTCGATGATTAGGAGGTGTCTAGGCGATTCTGGAGTCAAGGGTTACCTTTTGGGTTGGAAGGATAAGAGTCA
This sequence comes from Vigna nakashimae, assembly GCA_034642375.1. NCBI lineage: Eukaryota > Viridiplantae > Streptophyta > Magnoliopsida > Fabales > Fabaceae > Vigna > Vigna nakashimae. The sequence continues at coordinate 36,851,586 of CM067765.1, forward strand.
AGTCACTGATGAAGTAGAAGACAATAACGTTGCTTCACCAATATTTAGGAACAAAGAGAAGGTTTTGGTCACTTGCTCTAGGCGTATCAGTTACAGGTACAACCTAATACACACCCCATAACTTTTAGTTACAATTTTTGTTGCTTTTTCGAGTTTGGATTACTCTAATTTTGTGTCTTGATTTGCAAAGTTTAAGGACAGAGAAACCTTGGATAGTGAGTTAGGTTTTGTATATTGTTATGGTATTCATGGGTGGAGTGATTGTTTTCCATTAATTTGTAGGTACCGACATTTGATGTTGAACTTGGTGTCACTTTTGCCGCATTGCAAGAAGGATAACAAGGTTGAATCAAAAGAAACTAAAGGCGCCACCCTTAATGAGCTTGTTGAGCTCAAAAGTTGTTCTTCGTGTTTATTTTTTGAGGTATTTTATTTATATGCCACAAGGTTTTTTCAGTGCCGTGTTACTTCACTTTAGGATTGATATGTTGTGCTGTTCTCTAGACTAGTATTTGCAATTTTTTTTTGCGCTATTTGGAAAACCTGAAGCATGCTAATGGGTAGGGGAATTCTTTGTTGGTCACAACTGTTGATGCTATTTCAATGAGATGCTGTAGTCGTGAGTTTGAGTCTGGTCAACTTGCTATATTCTATTAGTGTCTTCTCTCATTTTCTATGTATCAATTTCAGTGCAGGAAAGCAAAAGATCTTTATCTCTGGATGGCCAAATGCCCCAGTGGCCCATCTGTAAAATTTTTAGTCAGTGCAGGTATATTCCGATTCAATCATTGTAATGTTAATATAACATTAGTTTGCTTGCTCTGATTATTTAGAGTTCTGATGTCTGTATACTCTAGGCATCACTGGTCATTCTTCCCAGTGAACTATGTCTTTTGTGTTTCTCTCTCTATCTCGACCATTTTTTATATACACTTTTAGTGATTTTCCTTTTTCCTCCTGTTTTTTCAGTTCATACAATGGAGGAGTTGAAGCTAACGGGAAATCACTTAAAAGGTTCTCGTCCACTTTTGACGTTTTCTGCAAATTTTGAAAAAGATGCACATTGGAAACTGTTAAAGGAGATGTTGTTACAGGTGTGTTGTTGGTTTCTTTCGTTGCAAGTTTTTTCGTTTTTGTCCATCTAGTTCCATCCGAGGAAAGATGGATTTCTGTAAACTTATGTTGATAACTCTCATATGTGCACTTTCATATATAAGGTAAAGGTTAGCTTGATGATTTCATCTTATTTTTATGATTCGTGATGTTGTACACCATGAATTTTCGGCCAAATTAAGAACTGCTTCATGTGCTTTCTACCAATTTAATTGGAATCTTACATTTTTGTCGTCATATATCTTCCTACGATTTTTTTCTCAATTTATTATGTCTGATCAATGAAAATTCAATTGATGTTATTGTTATGCCCATCTATTTTACATAGTTTATGTCATATATATGTTTAATGTATATTTTCTGTGTGCAGTTCTCTCTATTTCTGATACTGTTGTTTGTTTACTGTATTTGATAATTTCTAATATACTATTTCTTTCCTTTTGTTTAGATATTTGATGTACCAAAGGACCATAGAAAGGCTAAGCCCTTCCATGATCATGTTTTTGTTTTCTCAATAGCTGATGACCATATATGGTTCCGGAATTACCAGGTTTGTGTTTGTATTCCGGAATTACCATAGACTATTTTTGCATTAAGACAAAGGTTAAAAAATCCTGGAGATTATTGTTAGGAGCATCTTTTCTGCCTATTTCTATACAAATTAAGTGTATGCATTGTTATTATAAACATGTTTATTGCTCTTTTTAGCCACATGTTAATGATTGAAGTGAAGTTTGGGTCGAGCATTTTTAACCTTTACTCCTTTACTTTCTTATAAACATTACTCAATTATCAACTTATCTATACATTTCAATTTGAAGTTTTAGTTTTTGACAAGACTTAGATAATATATAAAGAATGGTTAACCACAGGAATTTTGAAGATGGAGGATATTTGACCATTATAATGAGTTTAAATTTTATCTACTACAGATGTAAAACATTTTATTTGTAAATACATTAATATGTTCCGCTATGGTATTGTTCTGTAAGCTCAAAGGTTAAACTATGATGCATGTAATGTTTTATTTTATTGATCATCTTTATTCATTTAATTATGGTCAGTCTTACCAGATCAGTGAAGATCGAATCAAGTGGGGATTTTGGTTTGACCTGTGCGTGCCTGCGATAGATGTTATACTCCGTTTTTGTTGGACAATATACCGTTAGATTGAGTCATTTGTGTTATACTCATGACATGGTCATTAGAGGACAATTGTTACTATTAGTTGTTCGCAATACTCCTATTTAATTCGAACATTATATGGTCTCATTTTCTCCAACAATATAATATTGATTTTTCCATGAGACAATATTGTAGTATTTTCTACCTGTTGCTAATGCCTTGATAAAATGACATTGATTGAGGTCTGAAAACTGGTTCTTCATGTATCTTTTGATCTTTCAATTTCTAACATTCATTTAACCTATGAGCAAACTATTTGTTTAGGTCGGTCCACGGTTCTGCTTGAATCCAATTAAAATATTTGGTGGCAGTTTTGGAGGCCCGACATTATATGAGAATCCATTTTATGTATCTCCAAATCAGGTACCAATCAATATATTTTTAATGTATGCTTTGAATTTCTCTAGCTTTCTACTAATAATTATATCTGTCATTGGTTGGTTGTGATAGGTTCGGGCTTTGGAGAAAAAGAAGAAGTCTGGAAAGTTTGCTAAGAAGGTCAAAGCAAAGACAAGGAGGAAAATGCATGAGATGTCTAATCCTCTGGAGCCTGATGAGTTTGTAGATATGTGGAAAGATTGAACATTTGGTTGTCAGCAACAGCTTTTGATGTGAATTGCTTTATATCTTCAGTTGGAGATATAGGCTGTACTTCTTTTTCTTCAATGTTATATTCTGTTATGGTTGCAGAGGCTGGTTGTTCTCTTATCAAACATTGATTTGGTGGAAATTAAATTTTGGCAGAGAAGGTTCCAGTTGAGTTTGAGATTAGGTTTGAACGATATGTTTATTGTGAGCTTCCACCTGTAGCGATGGAAGTTCTATCTGAGCTTTCATCTCCTGTGGAGAACAACCTTTCTTTTGTATCTCACCCACCCAAAGTAATCAGATTTTGGCCTATGACATTTTTACCATGTTTGTGTTTTCAATATGGTTTGTTTCGGGTGGCTCTTCGACAAAACAAAGAGATTGAAAGTATTTTAGTTGATTTGTCCTTTTTTAAAATTAACAATTTTTGGCTTCTTTATTGGTTGTTAATTTCAGGCGTACTTTTGTTTCTGGTTTTCTTAACAAAAGAGAAGGGTTTCCAAGGCCCGAATTGCGCCATGGGCTCCCAAGTTGTGATTTTCTTTCTACACAGTAGGAATATCTCCCTGCACCCCCAAAAGTACCAAATGATCAAATTGCCTTTAAACAAACTCTTGAACTTGGTGGTACCACAAAATTATATCTTCTGAATGTTTCACAATTTAATTTATCATTTCGGAATGAATTTTTTGGAAGAGGCTATAAATTATTCCAGAAATTTTTTGGCATAAAAACACTTTTCTTTCGGTCTTATGCAATATTTTGAAAATTTAATCCGAAAAATAACAATCTAAACCTATGAAAGCGTACAAAGTCATGTTAAGTACTTGAATTATAGGACACTTTTAACTTTTTGATTGATCAAATTTAAGAGCCATAAGCCGATATTCTAGAAAAAACTATAAATTGATGATCTTTGGCTTGAAAAATATTACGAATGGAACAAAATGATTCTGGTGATACCAGTGTTCGATTTTGGGACTTGACCACTCAGACACCATTGTACACTTGCAAAGGTTTGACATTTAAAAATGTTAAGTTGTTCTTGGTATGTGCTAATTAAGTACAGGAATATAAATGATCAATTAAACTAAATGGTAAAAGGAGTTAGAATTAGTTGAAGGTTCTCGATGAGAAGCAGTGTGTTACTGCTAAGGGGAATGTTCATGCTATTAAATCTAGATCATGATGGAATTCTAAGCTGGCAAAGAATAGTGGGAGGGTGGGGGTTATTGCAAAGGAATGAGAAAATAATAAGAGGGAAGGATAGGGACTGTGAAGGCTGAGAATTATAGTATTGAGAGAATTACAATGGTTTACTCTGCTGTAAAGAGCTATTCTTTATCCTTCCTTATTAAATTAATATCAATTTCTATAGTTTCATAATGCTTCGACAATTTTAACGAGTCATATATAGCATTATAGCTGTTAACATTTTATGCAGGACACAAGAACTGGGTACTTTGTATTGCATGGTCACTGGATGGAAAGTATCTTGTAAGTGGGAGCAAGGCTGTTGAACTTATTTGTTGGGACCCTAAAACTGGAAAGTCATTAGGCAATCCACTAACTGTAAGATCTTTGATCACCAATACAAATATCCATTATAAAGTTTGTTTACTCTTTTCTTAAATTTTTTTCATTTAAGTTTATTGATAGCATTGCAAACTTCCACTATTTGAAGATTCAAACAGAGAAAACTTGATGCTTTGAACATTGAATAGTACATTGTCGTAGTGAAGTACATATTGAAAACAATAGTGAGCAATGGAGCAATGGCTGCAGGGGCAGCATTGATTTAGCTATAAGAATTACACAACTCTAGTTACACAGCTTCCCCCTTCTTTCCTTGCCCTAATTCCAAAAGTAAATAAAAGAACATCCTGCCTTATTCTGGAGATGTTTTATATGAATTGTCATTTATTTATTATTAGTTACTGATAACACTCTAGATTTACATATTTTTCTCTATTAAAAATCATTTCTTAGATTTCTTTAGTTTTTAATTTCTTAGAATTAGATTAGTTTTATGTTTTTCTCTTAATTCTTTAATTTTATAAAATTTTAGTTAAAAAGAGGTTTTTAGGTGTAATTTTTAACTTTTGTTAATAATTAGGAAATTAGTATTTTTCTGAAATTCTTTCTAATAAAAATGTTTTGTTTTAATTGCATAATTTCTCTTCTTTTTCTTAATTGTTTGATTTTTTACAGATTGGGACAACATTTGGGCCATAATAGAAGTTGATTGAGAGGTGTTGAATTGAAATGAGCTGCTGGATTAAATTTGGGCCGCTGTTTTGGGCCACTGTTTTAACATTAAGCTGCTGCAAGTGAAATTGAACGCAGCGTTGGCCTGCTACAATGGTGCTGCAATTGGAAGACTGCTGCTGATTGGATAATTGGGCTGCCAATGCTGGTATGGACTCAAGTGAAACGGTGAGTTTCAATGGAGGCAGCTTTTGGGGGTCATTGCAGAGCAGCTCATTTGAGAAAATAACATTCTCTCAAGCACATTCATTTGGTGGAAGAGACTAGAAACACTTAAGCTAGGGCTTGTGCGAGAGAAGGGAGAAGAAAAGCTCTCGCCACTTACCCAAAGAAGAACCTGACCGGTGAAGCTGAAGACGTGACCGGAGCGCGATCCTCGCCAGAGAAGAAGCTGACCGAAGCTTAAGTGGATCGGAGGGTTTGAAGAGCAAAGCTTTTGGAGACCGTTGGATCAAGGTGAAGCTCGAAGCGTCATAGCAAGGTTTTCCCTCTCCCATTTTTCTTTTCCCCCTTCCTTTTCTCTTTTCGTTTTTGACCCTATATAAAGGGCCTTCAGCATGTAAATAGGGAGATATAGAGAACACTTCTTCATATACTTTTGAGATACATTTTCAGACGCTCTGTAGATTAGGGTTTTTACGCTTTTCTTAGAGTAGAGATATTGTTCTTGTTTCTGGATTTCGCTGAGACAATTGCGAGAGTGACAGTCGCGAGAATATTGGTGACTTCCGGTACAGTTGTAATCTTCTTTTCATGTTAATAAAGTTCTATTTCGTATTCTCGTTTGTGTTGAGATTGTTCTGTGTTCTTGATTTCTGCCATTGTTATGTTTTGAGAAAATGATTTGGATTCTGATTCTCTGCAATTTTATGATTTCTTTCGGAATTAAATGTAGCATTTTTCATCGAGATGTCTTCTCGAGACAGAGAAAAGTCCAATGCATAAAAATTGATTCAAATTTGTGTTTCTTGAATTTGTTTGTGAATTTTAGATTGATGAATAGGCTAATGAACCTTGATTGGAAAAATGAGTGGAAAGAGTCAAATTAAAGTTCTGAAATATGAACTAGAATACCCTGGATTGGGATTCACATTATGATGATGTCTTCTTGAGAACTCTAAGCACTCTTTTATTCATATCAATGTACATTCACCTATGAAATCAATTCTGTCTTTGCTTTTGATAGTGATAGTTGAAGTTCAGTTTGAGTTTTGATGTTCCAGTTGTTTACTTTGAGTATTTTAGAATTTATGATCTGCTTTACTTCTGTTTCAGCCTTTACATTCTTGTTGATATGATGCTTTTCAATCTTGAGTTTTAAGTTCTTTTCAATTTGGTTTTATTTCTGATTTTGTTCCAGTTTTAGTATATAGGTTTTGTTTTGGATATAAATAGGTTTAATCTCTTCATGACTTTAGCTTAGGTTTTATTTCTTTATTTTCTTCCTTCTTTTATTTTAAAATAGATTATAGTTTCGCTTTTCTTAATTTTTTAATTTCTGTGTTTTCATTTTAAATGTCCCCACCATTTTAGTAGTAGTTAGTAAGTAAATAATTAGTAAATAAATACAAGACTTAACTCTACATTTTAAAACTTAATTTTGTTGAGTCTAGGATTGATATTCTGGTTGCCCTATGCTACATTAGTGGGGACCAGATTTTGTTCTGATTTTAGGCGACAAAAATCAGTTTAACAAATGGCGCCGTTGCCGGGGACCCGGCGAGTTAAGTCTTAGAGTGTTAGGTTAGTTTTGTTTAGGCTTGTTTTCTTGATTTTATTTCTGTTTTGTGTTCATATATGTTCCTTTTTAGTTTAGGATCTGTTTGTTTTGTTTTCATTTTTGTATATTAGGATCTGTTCTGCAGAGTAGAAATTGTGAATATAGCTTGTATAGATTTTCTTTTCTTTCAATTCTTTTGTTGAATTCTGTGATAGAGGCTTTATTGGTCTGATTGGTTTTTATCTTGTGAGCAATTGTTAAGCATGGATCACTCCTCTGCATATGGTAATTTCTCATTTCCTTATAATGCTCAACCACCAAGATTTGACATGTTTTATGAGCCTATTCCTGAGGTTTTTATGCAGCCAGCCAATCAAGCTTTCCAGCAGCAACCACCACATTGTTTTCAACCATATCATGAGCAACCACCCTTGCAAGTGCAGCAGCAGCTGCCACACGTATACTGGGACCAATATGCTGAACCAGAGCAGGAGAATTTCCTGTCGGAACAGCCATGGCAGCCACAATTCTGTGATCAGTGGCAACAGGGGATTCCAGCGTATGAACTTCAAGGACTAACCAATCAAGTGGCTGAGTTAGTAGCTGTAGTCAACAAGTTGACTGGGAGAGTTGAAAAGGAGAAAGAGGCAGCAACCAATGAAGCACCACTGATGGTAGCTGCTACCCCAGAGTTTCAAGTGATTAAGTGTCCAACCACCTCTGTAATTGTATACGCTAATCCTTCTTTCACTGATTCAGATTCTGTTTTAATTTCTGTTAATGATAGTTCCAATTCTCTGATGAGTGGTGATTGTATGAATGCATCTGTTGATTCTGAATCTGTATATGAACTTTATGTTGGTGATGAGAGTACTGAACCTCATTCTGAAATTGATTGTATTGTTGATTTGAACTCTGATTTTAAAATTGAACCTGCTGAGCTTGAAGTACAAATTGATTTCAGAAAGTCCAAAGAGTATTTGAAAAAAATGAGGGAAGCTGCCAACCATGTTTTGGTGCTTCAGTACTATGAAATGGACTTTTATGCTGATGTATGTGATCCTAAAATTGATTTGACTACGTTTGATCAAATGCTTGATGTGCCTGTAGAGGTTGTTGATTTTAGTCCTTGCTTTGATCATTCTAATATCACAAATTCAGTATTTAACATTGATAGAGTTCATATACCTGCATCTAGTGTTTTTTATGATTGCACAGATTTAAATGCACTTCTTGATGATGAATCAGGTGCTCATGATGATAGATATGTAGTTTTTGATGATGTGAAAGTTGATATGACTGATTTTGAAAATGCCTGTACTGATTTAGGATTAGAACTTGAACTTGAGTTTGATGGGTTCTTAAACTCTTTAGAACTGAGTAATGAAAAACTCACTGGTTGTACATGCCTTGGGGGTGGTTGTGAAGTTTGTGAAGAAATCAGTTCTGGCATATGTTCTGCTTCTAACTATTTTGCAGGCGCCAAGGAAGAGATCATTATGTTCAAGCTGGATGGAAATGACCTTGATGAGGTAGCTAGTGATCAGAGAACACAGGTTTATTCTGAACTTAGCATTCCCATAGAATTCTCTAAGGTTCAATATGAATTTAATGCTTTGGATCTGTTTAAAGTTGAACCCATAGAACCTGCTCCAGATTATGTTCCTGTTATGCCTGCACACAGTCATATTTTAGATTCAGCCTGTTCCATTGAAAATATTGACATGCCTTATGCTGTTTCAGAGTTATGCACTGGTTTTGACATTATTCCAGTTGATGATAGCTTCACAATAGGTGTTCATTTAGCTGCTGATTTGATAGATGCTAGTGAGGTCATTTTTGAGGAGCCAGTACAGGTTGATTTTAAATTTGAGCTTCCTGTCTGTTTAGGTGAGGTACAAACTAGCTTTGATAATCTTATGGATGAGAAAACCTTGCCAGATATTCTTGCTGTTATACCTGATTGTACTGAAAAGCTGGATGAAATTTGTGTTGTAGAACATATTGATATTTCTGATGATTTTTATGATGTGTGCATTGGTCTGGACAACAATTTTGAGGATAACTTTATGGACTGTGTTGAGTTCACTATGGATTTTGTTGTTATTACTAAGGAAGAGCCAACACAGGTGTTGTTTAACCTTGAAATTCTAGTTGTCTTATCTGAGTTTCCTTTGCAGTTTAGCTCATTTGATTGCCTATGCATAGATCCTTTAGAGCCTGTTGTTAACACTGCAGTAGTTATTGATTCTAAGGTTCTTAGAGCACCATTTGAGATTGAATGTATCCATACCCCTACTGTTTGCACTGATAATATTTTTCCCACCTTTGATGCATTGGTTCTTCATGAGAATGATCTTGATTTCAGTTTTAACAAAGCTGAAATGTTTGATGATTCACTGATGAACATTGACTTTGATTTTGCTGTTGCAGCTGACATTACTAATATTGCCACTCATCCAAAGGAAGCTGCAGACACAAAGGAAGTGGTCATGAATGCAAGAGAAGGTATAAATGATGCTCAAAGAGCCTGGAATTTGCAAAATCAACAGCAAAGGCATGAGGAGATCTGGTTGCTGCAGCTGAAAGCATTGAATGGAGAACTGATGATGCTAAAGCAGAGAGCTGGGAAGGAGCTAATGCACATCTTGGCTGACAATGGAGAAAATCCAATAAGCTCTTTCTTGTCCCTACCTTTAAATAGTAGTTATAGGTCTTTTATATTTTTTCAGACAAAATCACAGTAATTATTATAATTTAGAGTTTGATTAAGAATTTATCATTACAATATAATTCATTAGATATAGAAATACATATATTTTGAAATTTAATCAAGAACTTAACCGATTAATTGGAAATCTTATTTAGAAGTTTATCAGATTTTGAAATATGGTTAAATTATATTGGATTTCAAACTTATGTTTAGGACACAGTTAAATTTCAAAATTCTATTAAGTATTTTTTAAAATTTGAAAATATGGTATTGTTTTTAGTTTTATTTTGTTTTATGAATTTGTTAATCTCAATTTTAGTTATGTTCAGTGAGATATTCTATCTCAGTATTGTATTCTTGGTAGTTAGAGTCGTCATAACTAAGGTGAAATTTTTTTTTTAGTTTTATAAATTTTACCTTATGTTAGATTTATGTTCTTTTACAAATAAAATGTGTAAAAAGATTATATAAATAACTTGACAACCAATCATAATTTTTTTCATATGTGATGAATTAATTCGATAAGTTCCAAAAATTGCTTTTAAGTTTGATTTTATTGTTGTCACTTACGGTAAATTACTTAATCAAATTTCAAAATCTAATATTTTTTTAATAGAATTTGGAAATTCATTACCTTCTTAATTAGAGATTTCAAAATTTGGTTCCTTACATACACCAAATTTTAAAAACTGGAATTTTACTTATAACGAGATTTAGAAGTGTAGTTATTTGTCTAACACGATTTCAAAATCTGCTACCTATAGTCCAAACGTAATTTTCATTCTCAAATCAGCTACGGTTTTCGACATTTAATTTAAATATAGCATAAATTTCTCACGAGAATATTATCCTCGTATAAATAATAGAAAAAAAGTAAATAAAAATGGAAGTACTAAATTGTATGGAGAGAGTGAAAAAAAGTTAGGGTTATATTAAAAATAAAAGGAAGAAATTAGACTTTACATTTTTTACCCTAGTGAAAGGTCAAAGGATATTTCGGAGTTTTAGATAAATTTGGAGGTTTAGGAAGAAATTTTGAAGTACAAAAAGAAAGCCTCGATATTTACTAAAACTGGGCCGTTCCGTTTCTCTTTCTTGGGCTTCATCAGGAATGCTGATTCATGTTAGATTCTACTCTTTACAGTCCTCGTTTTGTTAAATTTTTTTAAAATTACATATTTACCTTCTTTGTCCATTTAAAAACATTATTATCTGCTTTGCACTCTTTTACACACTTGAACTTACATGACGAAGCTAATCTAGTGAAAGACGAACAAGAATCAGATTCTGATCACGTAGTGCTAATGACTGTTACAACGCAAGGAAGAAATACTGATGAGAATCTGATTAATCAAAGAAAACAAGTACTTGAGACAAGCGAAGTTGAAGACAACTGCACAAAGAATGCTGCAGAAAGAGAATACGTGTCTCTTGCTGGGAAGACGAGCCATGCAAATGAGGAATCATCGTGGTATTTGGATACAGGGTGTTCCAACCACATGACAGGAAATCGAAATTGGCTGATCGATCTTGATACTAGTGTTAAAAGCATAATACGGTTCGCTGATAATAGTACCATAAGAGCTGAAGGCACGGGAAAGGTATTGATTGCGCGCAAAGATGGAAGGCCAGTATACATGCATAATGTTCTTTACGTACCCACCATGAGAAGCAACCTCCTGAGTCTTGGTCAGTTACACGAGAAAGGATACACCATGAAAATGGAACAAGGGCACATCAAGGTGTTCGACGAAAAGCAACGAATGATACTCAAAGCTCCTATTGCCAGCAATCGCACATTTCGTGTAGATCTGAATACAGCGGAGATACAATGCATGAAAGCAACAAGTGTTGAAGGAAATTGGCTGTGGCATTATCGTTACGGGCATCTAAACTTTAGAAGCTAAAGAAAAGAAGCTTGTGAGTGGAATCTGTACGATTGAGGCACCTAAGAAAGTTTGTGAAAGTTGCACCATAGGAAAGCAAACAAGATCAGTATTCAAGAAACGTGCCTACAAGAGAGCAAGACAGCTGCTAGAAGTGGTGCATGCTGATGTATGTGGACCATTCGACGTGTCGTCTCTGGGAGGTAACAGATACTTCCTACTTTTTGTGGATGAGCTTTCTAGAAAAGTTTGGGTTTATCTGTTAAAAGGAAAAGGTGAAACTTACACTTTGTTAATTTTTGCTCCATGGCCGAGAGGCAATCGGGCAAGCAGATCAAAATTCTCCGCACTGATGGAGGAGGTGAATTCAACTCAGGAGAAATGTCGAAATTCTGCACTGAAAAAGGGATTATACAGGAAGTCACAGCCCCCTACACTCCTCAACATAATGGATTGGCTGAGAGGAGGAATCGCATGCTTCTTGATATGGTCAGATGTATGATCAAAGGAAGGGGTCTTCCGCATCATCTGTGGGGAGAAGCAGTTTCAACTGCAGCATACCTACTGAATAGGAGCCCAACCAAAGCTTTGCCAACTAGCACACCGGAAGAAGCGTGGTCTGGAAACAAACCTGACGTGCGACACCTGAAGATTTTTGGATCAGTCTATTATAAGCATGTCCCAAGTGAATTGAGAAAGAAATTGGACGATAGAAGCGAAACTTTCGTTTTTGTTGGTTATCATCCAACTGGAGCATATAGACTCTATGATCCAGTGAAATCAAAAATTGTGATAAGTAGGGACGTGATTGTTGATGAATCTAATGTGTTCAAGTGGAACACATGTGAGACTACCCCAGATAATTCACCTAGTACTGTGATTACTACGTTGTTTAAGGAGAGAAACTATGATCAAGACACTCTGACAGTTAATACAGAGGATGTAAATAATAGGCGGTCAAAAAGAACGCGTTTCCCATCGACAAGACCGGCAGATCACGAGCTATTCCGAGACAGTGACATTACAGACACAGGTGATATATTGCATTATGCTTTACTTGCAGGTACTGAAACCATAGCATGGGAGAAAGCTATCAAAGATGATAATTGGAAGGATGCTATGATTGAGGAGAATAAAACATGGACGTTGATGGACTTACCTGCCTACAAGAAAGCCATAGAGGTGAAGTGGATGTTCAAAACTAAGTACAAACCCGATGGGAGTGTGGCAAAGTTAAAAGCTAGACTAGTTGCTAAAGGATTTCTGCAACAACCTGGGATCGATTTCACTGATGTGTACGCCCCTGTTGCAAGATTGGAAACGGTGAGGATCGTGGTAGCTATTGCCAATTCAAATAATTGGAGTATCAGCCAGATGGATGTCAAATCAGCATTTCTTAATGGGGCTCTCGAAGAAGAAGTCTACGTATGTCAACCGCCTGGTTTCATCAAGAAGGACAATGAACTGAAGGTTTATAAACTTAACAAAGCTCTCTACGGTCTTCGTCAGGGACCACGAGCATGGAACAAGCATATTGACTCGTTGCTCACCAGGTATGGATTTCAAAGATGTATTGTTGAATATGGAATATATGTCAAGTTCTGTGATCAGCTAGGTACCTTGCTCATATGTCTGTACGTGGACGACCTACTGGTCACTGGAAGCTCAGTGCAAGAGATTGAAAAATTCAAAGTTATGATGAAGAATGATCTGGAGATGACAGACCTTGGCTTCTTGGGATACTTCCTTGGATTGGAGTTTATACAAACCAAAGAGGGAGTACATATGAATCAAAAGAAATATATTCTCGAAACTCTGGAGAGGTTCAAGTTAAAAGACTGCAACAGCGCATCAGTTCCAGTTATTGCCAACACGAAGCTCTCACTGCAGCAGGATGAAAGCAAAGTAGATGCAACGCTATACAGACAGATAGTCGGGACACTCCGCTACATCTGTAGCAGCAGGCCAGACATAAGCTTTGGTGTGGGTCTCATCAGCCGTTACATGCATGATCCCAGACAATCGCACATGACAGCTGCAAAACACATCCTTCGATACTTGAAAGGTACCTTAGACTACGGAATTTACTTTCCCAGAAAAATTGATAGCACTACCAACATCTTGGAGGCATGGTGTGACGCGGACTGGAGCGGTGATCTTGTAGACAGGAAGAGTACTTACGGGTATTTGTTCAAGCTTATGGGAGCCCCCATCTCATGGTGTTCTAAGAAGCAGACAGTCGTGGCATTCTCATCGTGTGAAGCCGAATACATCTCAGCAGCAGAGACTGCCTGTCAATGCACTTGGATAGAAGCCATTTTGCAAGAGCTTAAGGATAGACAACAAATCAGCTATTAATCTAGCCAAAAACCCAATATCTCATGGACGGAGCAAGCACATCGAAACAAAATTTCACTATCTCAGAGAACGGGTCAGCGAAGGAAAACTGGAACTGATCTACTGCAACACGGATGAACAGGAAGCTGATATATTCACGAAAGCCGTACGACAGAATAGATTTGAAAAGCTTAGAAGATCACTTGGAATTAGGTCTCTTAGTGATTTAGATTTAAGAGGTTGTGTTAGGAATGTAAATCTAGAATACAACTTGTGACATCCCAAAAATATAGTCAGCACTATAAATTCAGAAAATCACATTTAATAATAATTCAGTACAGTTTTTCACTAAAAACAAAAGCCAAGCCGTATGCCTTACAACACGAATCACAATCTAAAGTCGAACGTACAAATAAAAACCTGACCGAACGGTTTACACAGTATAATTACCGAACGGTCGAACTTAAAAGAAAACGAGTGGGTAGGTCGAACGACCACTCACGCCAACAACTGAAATAGCCGAGCGTCTCATTGCTCAATCTTCACTTCGACTTCAACCAAGATCTCTTCGTTCAGCATCTCTTCCAAACGCTCGTCTTCATCTGCTCACATCCACACGGATGATCATTGCAATGACAAGACGGACGTACAAGGACAATGGACAACACAAGGAAACGAAAGGGTAAGCTTACATAATTTAACTCATGCATCAACATAGAATTTCAAATAAACAATTCATCATACATGCATATTTCAACATACACATTCATTACATAACAACCCACTTTAACTTACTCACTAAATAAAACTCAACACGACTGACTGTCCGGACTGTATGAAATCTGTGTAGCTTCGGTGTTCGTGCACCCGGGTGATGTAGTAACTGGAACTCTCATCAGCTGCCACCCGAGGTTAATCCTATCTGTCCAAATAATCATCAGGACTAGGACCTCCTGCCATTCCCACACATGACGTACTGCCTCTACGTGAGGATGAGTACTCACGGAATATCAGGATGAACGACCGGCTAAGCTTCCCACATTCATACTTTACAAATCTCAATAATCAAACTCTGAGTCGTTCCTCCTTGGAACGCTCTTTCATAAATCATAACTTTCCATATTGTTCATCATTCACTTTTCATTATGTATTCATATTCTCATTTCATCTCACATACTGTTCATCATTCAAATAGTATAATAGCATGAATAAAACATCAATCGAATACATAATGAGCAATCCAAAAACATTCTTACTTGCAAAATATCGAATACTATAAGCTCTAAACAAATACTAGTACATCACGTGTACTACAGAGATCATGATTGGGATGTTGAGGAAACATTTAGATTTTTGGGAGGAATAAACCTGACAAGGCATTGCCTTGCTCCTACGTATCTCCATTTTCGGTGGAGAATCAAGGCTTACGTAGTTCTAGCACAAATTCTCAAATTTCAACATTTACATCAGATGATCACAATACTCTATCATATTTCATACATTCTCATCTTCTCTCATAAATCACATCATATCATACTTTCAACATTTTACATATTTAATTCAACCCAAAACAAGAGCAATTGAACTTAGAACCCATCACCCTTTGCACACTCTCCTAGACGGACACCATTCATTACCATTTTGGACGAACGCTATTAAGCAATCTAGACGAACGTTATAAAAAGATGGACGAACGCTCGAATTTAGGACGAACGCTACATTAATCCGAAAGGACGAACGCTACACTAATCCGAAAGGACGAACGCTACACTAATCTGAAAGGACGAACGCTACACTAATCCGAAAGGACGAACGCTACACTAATCTGAAAGGACGAACGCTACACTAATCGGAAAGGACGAATGCGCTCTGAATGATTTGGACGAACGCTCCCTGGATGATTTGGACGATCGCTAATCTCAAACGAACGCGAACGCTCGTCAACTGAAAACCGAACGCTCAGTATATTAAAAACCGAACGTTCAGACTTTGGGTGGACGAACGTTCCGAAAATACCGAACGTTCACTCGGACGAATAATTTGGACGAACGTCCCCTAAGACGAACGCTCGAATATTTTGGACGAACGTTCAATTCTAACTAAGGACGAACGTTCAGAAATTTTGCACGAACGTCCAATTTGAAATTTCAAACGTTCAGAAATTTTGCACGAACGTCCAATTTGAAATTTCAAATTGGACGAACGCTCGAAATTTGGGACGAACGGAGTCAAAATTGGACGAACGCTCGGGCTAGTAATCGATTACAGGACCCCTGTAAACGATTACCCGAGAGAAATGGCCAATTTGTACAGAAAGTCCAACGCAGGTACTCAGTCAGGTGAACACAGGTCACCAACTAAACGTTCAGAAAATTTAGATCCGGAACAGGGGTGTGCTAACTGTCTTTCAAAAAAGAAATTTCAGAATTGATCTACCGTTTTGGCTCTGTTCAGGCGACCAACAATACAGTCAACAGAAAGACAGTGGACAAGAACACAAAATAGCACACATTCAAAGCCAAAAAGTAATAATACACCATAAAGTAGAAAAACCTTTCGCCCCCATTTGCTGCAACTCATTCGTTTATTCATTTGTCGCCACCACCGGCGAAATCCCATTCCAGTTTTTCTATCATCTCTTCCCACCCCAGGTGCGTACCTTGCTAAAGGGTCGTTGGCAATTTTTTGTTTTGTTTTGTTTTTGTGATTGTCGTTCTTGGTTTTTGCAGATTTTGAAGAAGAAAATGGTGAAGAAGAGAAAGCGCAGTGAGAGTGGTCAAGTTGTTGCACATCCTAAAAAGGAAGATGCTGCTCCAGAGAGACCGGTGAGGACCCTTTTGGGTTGGAAGGATAAGAGTCAAGTCACTGATGAAGTAGAAGACAATAACGTTGCTTCACCAATATTTAGGAACAAAGAGAAGGTTTTGGTCACTTGCTCTAGGCGTATCAGTTACAGGTACAACCTAATATACACCCCATAACTTTTAGTTACAGTTTTTGTTGCTTTTTCGAGTTTGGATATTGTTATGGTATTCATGGGTGGAGTGATTGTTTTCCATTAATTTGTAGGTACCGACATTTGATGTTGAACTTGGTGTCACTTTTGCCGCATTGCAAGAAGGATAACAAGATTGAATCAAAAGAAACTAAAGGCGCCACCCTTAATGAGCTTGTTGAGCTCAAAAGTTGTTCTTCGTGTTTATTTTTTGAGGTATTTTATTTATATGCCACAAGGTTTTTTCAGTGCCGTGTTACTTCAATTTAGGATTGATATGTTGTGCTGTTCTCTAGACTAGTATTTGCATTTTTTTTTGCGCTATTTGGAAAACCTGAAGCATGCTAATGGGTAGGGGAATTCTTTGTTGGTCACAACTGTTGATGCTATTTCAATGAGATGCGGTCGTGAGTTTGAGTCTGGTCAACTTGTGATATTCTATTAGTGTCTTCTCTCATTTTTTATGTATCAATTTCAGTGCAGGAAAGCAAAAGATCTTTATCTCTGGATGGCCAAATGCCCCAGTGGCCCATCTGTAAAATTTTTAGTCAGTGCAGGTATATTCTGATTCAATCATTGTAATCTTAATATAACACTAGTTTGCTTGCTCTGATTATTTAGAGTTCTGATGTCTGTATACTCTAGGCATCACTGGTCATTCTTCCCAGTGAACTATGTCTTTTGTGTTTCTCTCTCTATCTCGACCATTTTTTATACACTTTTAGTGATTTTCCTTTTTCCTCCACTGTTTTTTCAGTTCATACAATGGAGGAGTTGAAGCTAACGGGAAATCACCTAAAAGGTTCTCGTCCACTTTTGACGTTTTCTGCAAATTTTGAAAAAGATGCACATTGGAAACTGTTAAAGGAGATGTTGTTACAGGTGTGTTGTTGGTTTCTTTTGTTGCAAGTTTTTTCGTTTTTGTCCATCTAGTTCCATCCGAGGAAAGATGGATTTCTGTAAACTTATGTTGATAACTCTAATATGTGCACTTTCGTAAATAAGGTAAAGGTTAGCTTGATGATTTCATCTTATTTTTATGATTCGTGATGTTGTAAACCATGAATTTCCGGCCAAATTAAGAACAGCTTCATGTGCTTTCTACCAATTTAATTGGAATCTTACATTTTTGTCGTCATATATCTTCCTACGATTTTTTTCTAAATTTATTATGTCTGATCAATGAAAATTCAATTGATGTTATTGTTATGCCCATCTATTTTACATAGTTTATGTCATATATCTGTTTAATGTATATTTTCTGTGTGCAGTTCTCTCTGTTTCTGATACTGTTGTTTGTTTACTGTATTTGATAATTTCTAATATACTATTTCTTTCCTTTTGTTTAGATATTTGAAGTACCAAAGGACCATAGAAAGGCGAAGCCCTTCCATGATCATGTTTTTGTTTTCTCAATAGCTGATGACCATATATGGTTCCGGAATTACCAGGTTTGTGTCTGTATTCCGGAATTACCATAGACTATTTTTGCATTAAGATAAAGGTTAAAAAATCCTGGAGATTATTGTTAGGAGCATCTTTTCTGCCTATTTCTATACAAATTAAGTGTATGCATTGTTATTATAAACATGTTTATTGCTCTTTTTAGCCACATGTTAATGATTGAAGTGAAGTTTGGGTCGAGCATTTTTAACCTTTACTCCTTTACTTTCTTATAAACATTACTCAATTATCAACTTATCTATACATTTCAATTTGAAGTTTTAGTTTTTGACAAGACTTAGATAATATATAAAGAATGGTTAACCACAGGAATTTTGAAGATGGAGGATATTTGACCATTATAATGAGTTTAAATTTTATCTACTACCGATGTAAAACATTTTATTTGTAAATACATTAATATGTTCCGCTATGGTATTGTTCTGTAAGCTCAAAGGTTAAACTATGATGCATGTAATGTTTTATTTTATTGATCATCTTTATTCATTTAATTATGGTCAGTCTTACCAGATCAGTGAAGATCGAATCAAGTGGGGATTTTGGTTTGACCTGTGCGTGCCTGCGATAGATGTTATACTCCGTTTTTGTTGGACAATATACCGTTAGATTGAGTCATTTGTGTTATACTCATGACATGGTCATTAGAGGACAATTGTTACTATTAGTTGTTCGCAATACTCCTATTTAATTCGAACATTATATGGTCTCATTTTCTCCAACTATATAATATTGATTTTTCCATGAGACAACATTGTAGTATTTTCTACCTGTTGCTAATGCCTACTGAGGAATGTTACATCTTTATTCCCTTGCAGATTTCTACTCATCATAATGAATCAGACAAATTACCAAGGGGAGGCCTTGATAAAATGACATTGATTGAGGTCTGAA
Source organism: Vigna nakashimae (assembly GCA_034642375.1). Classification (NCBI taxonomy): domain Eukaryota; kingdom Viridiplantae; phylum Streptophyta; class Magnoliopsida; order Fabales; family Fabaceae; genus Vigna; species Vigna nakashimae. Next base: position 36,870,746 of record CM067765.1, read on the forward strand.
AACTGGTTCTTCATGTATCTTTTGATCTTTCAATTTCTAACATTCATTTAACCTATGAGCAAACTATTTGTTTAGGTCGGTCCACGGTTCTGCTTGAATCCAATTAAAATATTTGGTGGCAGTTTTGGAGGCCCGACATTATATGAGAATCCATTTTATGTATCTCCAAATCAGGTACCAATCAATATATTTTTAATGTATGCTTTGAATTTCTCTAGCTTTCTACTAATAATTATATCTGTCATTGGTTGGTTGTGATAGGTTCGGGCTTTGGAGAAAAAGAAGAAGTCTGGAAAGTTTGCTAAGAAGGTCAAAGCAAAGACAAGGAGGAAAATGCATGAGATGTCCAATCCTCTGGAGCCTGATGAGTTTGCAGATATGTGGAAAGATTGAACATTTGGTTGTCAGCAACAGCTTTTGATGTGAATTGCTTTATATCTTCAGTTGGAGATATAGGCTGTACTTCTTTTTCTTCAATGTTATTTTCAGTTATGGTTGCAGAGGCTGGTTGTTCTCTTATCAAACATTGATTTGGTGGAAATTAAATTTTGGCAGAGAAGGTTCCAGTTGAGTTTGAGATTAGGTTTGAACGATATGTTTATTGTGAGCTTCCACCTGTAGCGATGGAAGTTCTATCTGAGCTTTCATCTCCTGTGGAGAACAACCTTTCTTTTGTATCTCACCCACCCAAAGTAATCAGATTTTGGCCTATGACATTTTTACCATGTTTGTGTTTTCAATATGGTTTGTTTCGGGTGGCTCTTCGACAAAACAAAGAGATTGAAAGTATTTTAGTTGATTTGTCCTTTTTTAAAATTAACAATTTTTGGCTTCTTTATTGGTTGTTAATTTCAGGCGTACTTTTGTTTCTGGTTTTCTTAACAAAAGAGAAGGGTTTCCAAGGCCCGAATTGCGCCATGGGTTCCCAAGTTGTGATTTTCTTTCTACACAGTAGGAATATCTCCCTGCACCCCCAAAAGTACCAAATGATCAAATTGCCTTTAAACAAACTCTTGAACTTGGTGGTACCACAAAATTATATCTTCTGAATGTTTCACAATTTAATTTATCATTTCGGAATGAATTTTTTTGGAAGAGGCTATAAATTATTCCAGAAATTTTTTGGCATAAAAACACTTTTCTTTCGGTCTTATGCAATATTTTGAAAAATTAATCCGAAAAATAACAATCTAAACCTATGAAAGCGTACAAAGTCATGTTAAGTACTTGAATTATAGGACACTTTTAACTTTTTGATTGATCAAATTTAAGAGCCATAAGCCGATATTCTAGAAAAAACTATAAATTGATGATCTTTGGCTTGAAAAATATTACGAATGGAACAAAAGGATATATATACTTCCTCTTAAAATAGAAAGGATTTTTCTTGATTTTAAAATATATAATTGTGAAGGAAAACCGTGAGAAATAATAATAACTAATAAATCACCGGCAACTCATTATCCTATCTACCTAGTGTGATACCACGATATAGTTTTCATTATCAAATACTCATGAAAGCATGTCACGTCTCAAACATAAAATAGTGTCCCATGTCGGTGTAGAACATTGGTACAGATATTACCAAGAATAGTGGCAGTATATGCAGATAATATATGTATAATTTGCCGTATTTTTCTTCCTCAAAAGGAAAACTTTGTCAACACACTCTTTTAATTGATAAATTTTGAAACAAAAACAAATAATCATAGAAACTAGTATGTTAAGATAACCTTTAAAAAAAAATATTGGAATTGCGTTATACTACGGACGCCAACCGTGCACGAGAAATTTAGTCAAAACGTAGTGGGAACGTGCGTTGGCAGAAGGCTGGCAGTGGGAACGTACGCTGGCGAGGTGGAAAAACAGATATGAGACTCTGATAAATCCTCCACCCTCCACACGCTCCACCATTTTCGTTTCTGAATTCTCTCTTTCTTCTCTCTACGTTCTCTGCACCTTCTCTCTAAGGAACCACCGTTTCATCTCCTCCAATTCTGGGATCCGGCAGCGGAAGGACGAACGTCATCCAATGCTTCCAGAAAAGCCATTCGTTTCAAACTGAGCTGGTAAGCCTTTTCCCACTCTCTAGACGTTCGTTTTCCGCGTATGCAAACTCAATTCTGAGTTGTGCGTTCCTCCTTTCTTAGTGTAGCATAACTCTGATTTGGCATTGGGGCTCGTTCATTATAGCTTGGTTTAACGAGCGTTGACGGGCGGAGGATTTGTAGTAGAAAGGAGAAATTGTGTGCGTCAGTGGACGTTCGTCATTCCAGGTAAGGGAAGCTTATTTAATTTAACTGGTTTTTTTTGTATGTGTGTGAACGTTCGTTATTTGATTGTATGAATATAATGCATGATATTGGATTTTCTGAATGTATGAACGTTCGTTATTATTGGTGAAATGAAACGTATGAAAATTGCATGATATTAGTAGTATGAAATCTGAGATTTTGGGGTGATTAGAACGAACGTAATTATGTAATGACGTTCAGTCTTATATTGAACGCTCGTTCTGTTTGGTGTTCGTTTCAGAACGAGCGCTCGCTCAAATTGGTACTTACACTGAGCATTCGTCCAACATGACGCTCGCTTTTGATGTGAGCGTTCGTCCAAAATTCTGCGTTTTGAAATGAGCGTTCGTCCTATTGGCGCTCGACTTTTGAAATGAGCGATCGTCCTAAATGAGGCTCGTTCTTATAACGAGCGCTCGCTCAAAGTGAGGCTCGACCTTATGTTAAGCGTTCGTCCCAAAATGGGGCTCGGCATTATTTTGAGCGCTCGTATTATTTTCCACAGCGTTCGTCCAATGAACAGTACCAGATTTAGAAATATCTGAACTTAAACCGTTCGTTCTTTGATTCGAACGAGCGTCCCTGTTGGGTCTCATTTCACAGCATTCGTCCTCAGACTTCTTGGGGACAAGACGTTCGTTTTTGATGGTTTTCTTAAGAATAATGAATGATGAAGAGTTTATGAGATGAAATGAAAATACGAATACATGATGAAAACTGAATGATGAACAGTATATGAGATGAAATGAATGTTGATTTATGAAAGAGCGTTCCAAGGAGGAATGACTCAGAACTTGATTATTGAGATTTGTAAAGTATGAATGTGGTAAGCTTAGCCGGTCGTTCATCCTGATATTCCGTGAGTATTCGTCCTCACGTAGAGGCAGTACGTCATGTGTGGGAATGGCAGGAGGTCCTAGTCCTGATGATTTTTGGACAGATAGGATTAACCTCGGGTGGCAGCTGATGAGAGTTCCAGTTACTACATCACCCGGGTGCACGAACACCGAAGCTACACAGAGTTCATACAGTCCGGACAGTCAGTCGTGTCGAGTTTATTTAGTGAGTACGTTTAAATGGGTTGTTATGTAATGAATGTGTATGTTGAGATATGCATGTATGTTGAATTGTTTACCTGAAATTGTATGTTGATGCATGAGTTAAATTACGTAAGCTTACCCTTTCGTTTCCTTGTGTTGTCTATTGTCCTTGTACGTCCGTCTTGTCATTGCAATGATCATCCGTGTGGATGTGAGCAGAGGGAGACGCGCGTTTGGAAGAGGCGCTGAATGAAGAGAACCTGGTTGATGTCGAAGTGAAGACCGAGCAGTGAGGCGCTCGGCCAGTTATATAGCCTGTATTAGAGTGGTCGTTCGACCATCTTGTCTTGTTATTTCTGATAGACCGTTCGGTATTTGTGCCGTGTAAACCGTTCGGTCAGGTTCCTGTACGGTTGGTTTTAATTTGTAAACTCTTATGTGTGACGTGTGACTTTAGCACATTCGCAGTTATGTTGGATTTGTACTCAAGGACGTTCGTCCTTGAGCGATCGTAAATTTCTCATTTCTTTAACTTTTAGTGTAAAACTGTTTGAGATTATTATTAATTGTGATTTTCTAAATTTATAGTTATAACTGTATTTTTGGGATGTCACATTGTCAATTACGGTAAATTACTTAATTAAATTTCAAAATCTAATATTTTTTTAATAGAATTTGGAAATTAATTACCTTCTTAATTAGAGATTTCAATGGTACACCAAATTTTAAAAACTGGAATTTTATTTATAACGAGATTTAGAAGTCTAGTTATTTGTCTAACACGATTTCAAAATCTGCTATCTAAAGTCCAAATGTAATTTTCATTCTCAGATCAGCTATGGTTTTAGACATCTAATTTAAATATAGCATAAATTTCTCATGAGAATATTATCCTCATATAAACAATAGAAAAAAAGTAAATAAAAATGGAAGTACTTGGAGTTAGTTTGCCATGAAAAGCAAAGGGAAACAGGAGGTTGGGGTGGGTGACATACAGTGTATGAAGAGAGTGAAAAAAAGTTAGGGTTGTATTAAAAATAAAAGGAAGAAATTAGACTTTAGATTTTTTACCCTAGTGAAAGGTCAAAGGATATTTCGGAGTTTTAGATAAATTTGGAGGTTTAGGAAGAAATTTGAAAGTACAAAAAGAAATCAAAAACCAGTTTCCAAAGAAAAAAGATTACAACTTTGTAAAAAAAAGTAGTAAAAAGAATGAACTCAAGCAGAAGAAGTGAATCGGAAGAAGGTGGTTTGAGAAAGTTGAGTTCTCCCATAGCTTACCTGTTTGGTGGCTTAGCCCTGATGCTCGCAGTCATAGCAGTTGCATTACTCATCATAGCTTGTTGTTATCGTAAACATTATTATGCTTCGAACTCAGCCGGTGATGAAGAGAAAGCAGCAAAGATGGAGAAAAAGAAGGTTAATATTTCAGAGCCACAGATTGTTGTGATCATGGCTGGTGAAACCTACCCTACTTATTTAGCCAACCCACTCTCATCGACAAGAGACTATTTGTTGGAAGTCTTGGAATTCTTACGTAAATTAAGGATAAGATCAATTTATAATTTATAAACAAATACAAATCTTGTATTACAAACTGATTTTATAAGATAGAATTAGACTTAAAGTCTACTTTCTTCCAAACCAAATTAGGAGGATCACAATCACAGATTTTTTCCATCTGCGGTTTAATTTAGTGTCCTAACATTTTTGTAGTTCTTTAAACTCTTGTTGGATTGATCTCCTACGTTTAAATTGAAGAAAATGAAATGGATATCGTAGCTAGCTTTAGCACCGAGGTGTTGGTCTTTTCATGTAAAGTATTTCAGTACGAACTTTAAACTTAATTCCACGTTACAAAAATTAGTTTATATAATAAAATTTTCATGAACTTGTATATTTTAAATTTATCTTCTGAATCGTTGAGGGAGACTTCCAACATTGTTATTTTGTTCTGACCAACTTTGGATCAAGGAAATTGCGTTTGTTGAATCCTCGTCCAATGGGAAACTGATGAATACTGTAGAAATAAGTGGAAGAAACAAAATTAGCTTTCAGTTCAAAGTTAAAAATCTTCAGATGCGTCTCCAAACTAAGAAAAGGAGATGAAAGAAACAAAAAAATTTCAGCTTACAGTTTCATCCTTTGAACGCATAATGAAGTACACCAACTCATTTAGTCATGAGTAATGCATGATCATAAAAAAATAAATTTTTTGTATTTTTTTAAAAAAAATTAAAAAAAAAATGATGTCAAATAAATATAAAAATTTAGATGTGTTAAAAAATAATTATATATCTGGACGTTATAACCGAACACCTCACTAAAATCGTACAATGTCTGGACGAACGTTCAAAGATCAATCATCAAATACCGAACGTTCGCTACGAACTATCACTAACTGGGATAAACATCAGCAAAACCGAACGTTATCTATCGTTAATACCGAACACTTACGATCGAAACCTGAAAATACTTGGTCAAGATCGAACGCTAGCTATTACTGATACACCCAGATTGAACGCTTACCAACTAAACATCACAATACGCGATTTAGGTCGAACGCTAATGATTTCTTACTGATATCAAGACCGAACGCTCAAGATCCAAACTTAAGACTATCAAATGAAGACCGAACGCTCAACAATCAGAATTAAACCAAGACCGAACGCTCACAAATAGAATCAAACCAAGACCGAACGCTCACAATCAGAATCAAGCCAAGACCGAACGCTCACAATCAGAATCAAGCCAAGACCGAACGCTCACAATCAGAGAAGAGAGGAAGATATTTTGGAAAAGCGGAACCGAGAGAGATAGGCAATGAAAACAGAGATGCAAAAAGATTAATTTTCTTATTGAAGTCAGCAGTATATATGTACAAAAAGTAAACTGTCTAATGACAGTTAAATCAGTTGTATTCTAGATTTACATTCCTAACACAACCTCTTAAATCTAAATCACTAAGAGACCTAATTCCAAGTGATCTTCTAAGCTTTTCAAATCTATTCTGTCGTACGGCTTTCGTGAATATATCAGCTTCCTGTTCATCCGTGTTGCAGTAGATCAGTTCCAGTTTTCCTTCGCTGACCCGTTCTCTGAGATAGTGAAATTTTGTTTCGATGTGCTTGCTCCGTCCATGAGATATTGGGTTTTTGGCTAGATTAATAGCTGATTTGTTGTCTATCCTTAAGCATGTTGGTCCGTGATGCTTGATCTTTAGCTCTTGCAAAATGGCTTCTATCCAAGTGCATTGACAGGCAGTCTCTGCTGCTGAGATGTATTCGGCTTCACACGATGAGAATGCCACGACTGTCTGCTTCTTAGAACACCATGAGATGGGGGCTCCCATAAGCTTGAACAAATACCCGTAAGTACTCTTCCTGTCTACAAGATCACCGCTCCAGTCCGCGTCACACCATGCCTCCAAGATGTTGGTAGTGCTATCAATTTTTCTGGGAAAGTAAATTCCGTAGTCTAAGGTACCTTTCAAGTATCGAAGGATGTGTTTTGCAGCTGTCATGTGCGATTGTCTGGGATCATGCATGTAACGGCTGATGAGACCCACACCAAAGCTTATGTCTGGCCTGCTGCTACAGATGTAGCGGAGTGTCCCGACTATCTGTCTGTATAGCGTTGCATCTACTTTGCTTTCATCCTGCTGCAGTGAGAGCTTCGTGTTGGCAATAACTGGAACTGATGCGCTGTTGCAGTCTTTTAACTTGAACCTCTCCAGAGTTTCGAGAATATATTTCTTTTGATTCATATGTACTCCCTCTTTGGTTTGTATAAACTCCAATCCAAGGAAGTATCCCAAGAAGCCAAGGTCTGTCATCTCCAAATCATTCTTCATCATAACTTTGAATTTTTCAATCTCTTGCACTGAGCTTCCAGTGACCAGTAGGTCGTCCACGTACAGACATATGAGCAAGGTACCTAGCTGATCACAGAACTTGACATATATTCCATATTCAACAATACATCTTTGAAATCCATACCTGGTGAGCAACGAGTCAATATGCTTGTTCCATGCTCGTGGTGCCTGACGAAGACCGTAGAGAGCTTTGTTAAGTTTATAAACCTTCAGTTCATTGTCCTTCTTGATGAAACCAGGCGGTTGACATACGTAGACTTCTTCTTCGAGAGCCCCATTAAGAAATGCTGATTTGACATCCATCTGGCTGATACTCCAATTATTTGAATTGGCAATAGCTACCACGATCCTCACCGTTTCCAATCTTACAACAGGGGCGTACACATCAGTGAAATCGATCCCAGGTTGTTGCAGAAATCCTTTAGCAACTAGTCTAGCTTTTAACTTTGCCACACTCCCATCGGGTTTGTACTTAGTTTTGAACATCCACTTCACCTCTATGGCTTTCTTGTAGGCAGGTAAGTCCATCAACGTCCATGTTTTATTCTCCTCAATCATAGCATCCTTCCAATTATCATCTTTGATAGCTTTCTCCCATGCTATGGTTTCAGTACCTGCAAGTAAAGCATAATGCAATATATCACCTGTGTCTGTAATGTCACTGTCTCGGAATAGCTCGTGATCTGCCAGTCTTGTCGATGGGAAACGCGTTCTTTTTGACCGCCTATTATTTACACCCTCTGTATTAACTGTCGGAGTGTCTTGATCATAGTTTCTCTCCTTAAACAACGTAGTAATCACAGTACTAGGTGAATTATCTGGGGTAGTCTCACATGTGTTCCACTTGAACACATTAGATTCATCAACAATCACGTCCCCACTTATCACAATTTTTGATTTCACTGGATCATAGAGTCTATATGCTCCAGTTGGATGATAACCAACAAAAACGAAAGTTTCGCTTCTATCGTCCAATTTCTTTCTCAATTCACTTGGGACATGCTTATAACATACTGATCCAAAAATCTTCAGGTGTCGCACGTCAGGTTTGTTTCCAGACCACGCTTCTTCCGGTGTGCTAGTTGGCAAAGCTTTGGTTGGGCTCCTATTCAGTAGGTATGCTGCAGTTGAAACTGCTTCTCCCCACAGATGATGCGGAAGACCCCTTCCTTTGATCATACATATGACCATATCAAGAAGCATGCGATTCCTCCTCTCAGCCAATCCATTATGTTGAGGAGTGTAGGGGGCTGTGACTTCGTGTATAATCCCTTTTTCAGTGCAGAATTTCGACATTTCTCCTGAGTTGTATTTTTTAAATAAGTGTGTGTTCATTTAAAATTTTTTTTAGAACAGACAGAATTCAATGGGTCTAATTCAGAACCGTCCGAGAAAAAAGAATCTTCTCTATCTTAGGTATATATCAAGGGATAAATAATCGGACGGGTTCTTATATTTTTTGAAGGCTTTAAAGGAGCCGTTTGAGATGAAAATCTCATGTACGGTTCTGTAATAGAGATGGTAACAGTAATGTCATCACCGACTAGGATTATCTAACAGTTTAAGTACAGTTGATATAGTTGATGCACAATCCAAATATGGTTTTTGGGGATGGAATTTGTGGCGTCAACCTATGCTCCTCCATCAGTGCGGAGAATTTTGATCTGCTTGCCCGATTGCCTCTCGGCCATGGAGCAAAAATTAACAAAGTAAGTGTAAGTTTCACCTTTTCCTTTTAACAGATAAACCCAAACTTTTCTAGAAAGCTCATCCACAAAAAGTAGGAAGTATCTGTTACCTCCCAGAGACGACACGTCGAATGGTCCACATACATCAGCATGCACCACTTCTAGATGCATTGATGCAAGATCATGCGTGCTTTGCAGTCTAATTTTATGTTCTCTTTATACGCTTTCTTTTCTTCATCTGTAGCATTCTTTGCAGGATCTTTAAACCCATCTTTGACAATTTCATCGATCTCATGGAAGCCCAATATAGCATCCATCTTTACGCACCAATCTTCGAAATTCTTTCCGTCGAATACCGGTAGTTTACTTTGGATCATCCCTGCCATACTTCAGCGTAAAATCTATTTTGCTGCAGAGTTTCTTTACTTGACTACTCCTCCCAGATTCGAAACCTGTAAGCTCTGATACCACTGTTAGAGTGGCAGCTTATCAGAGAAGAGAGGAAGATATTTTGGAAAAGCGGAACCGAGAGAGATAGGCAATGAAAACAGAGATGCAAAAGATTTAGAGAAAACGATTAATTTTCTTATTGAAGTCAGCAGTATATATGTACAAAAAGTAAGCTGTCTAATGACAGTTAAATCAGTTGTGATTCTAGATTTACATTCCTAACAAAATACAGTATATTTCAATCAATCAAACAAAATACCGTATGTAATCCTGTTTCACTCAATCATGTCATGCCAACTACCATTCACAACTTTGAAAAGACTCTAAATGACAGTGCTTGACTCAAGGCTTCTCTAAATCAATAGGTCTTTAATTGGCTTGTAATGTTCATGGAATGAAATGGAAAAACAGAAAAGAATGGGAACTGAAATGAGTAGAGAAATGTGAAGAAAAAGGGATAAAACTAGAACTCAGAACATACTATTTTTCTCAGACTTTGGCCAGATGATTTTTTCTTTCTTTTTCTCTGGTTCTCTTTCTATTTCATTCATTTCAGGTCTCTTTTTCAATTTCTTTTTCTGATTTTTCTCATTTCCAAACCTGTTTCTTTCTTTTTCAACCAAACCAGATTTTTTTTCAACACATTTTTTTTTCTTTTTCACTTCTGGCCTCACTCTTTTTCATGCACTCACCAAGTTCTAGACTTCTCCCTACATCTCACAAGTCTCTAAGGAATGATTGGTTGGGGGAAATGGCTTGAAATGGATGAAAAGCAAAGAAAAAAAAAACTAAAGCTCAATATAAGGTGCAATGGTAAGGAATGAAATGGATAAGCTAAACTGGAAAAATGAAGGATGCCTAGATCATATTTAAAGTTACCAAGAGCGAGCACATCACAAAGAATCAATGCAAAATCAGAACGACAATTAAACATGCATGTTATCACACAAGAAAGACAAAAACTGGCCCAAAATCTCTCAAGGGTTTAAAATTTGTTAAAACTGACTTGCTACTCATCCTATGTAAAAATTACTGAATTGAAATGAACTAAAGACTGTAAAAATTAATGCTAGAACTACTTCTGCCCAAATCCAAAGCTAAGTCTACTCTTGACAATTCTAATCTAAGGAAATAAAGCTAAAATTTGAATGACATCACCAAAGAATGAAGATAAGCATAAAACAGAATCTAAAAGAATAGAAACAAAGGTTAGAGAAATAAAAGGAACCTGGAATCAGTCCTAAACTACCTAATATATTGACAGAAGATAAACCTAAACTATTCCTATAAGCTACCTGACATATGCAATATAACCAGAATAGAGAATTGACAAAAAGAAAGCTAAACAGATTCAGAAAAATTTTAAAAACAGTAGCAGAAAGAAAATAGAACCAAATTATGAAAAGAATCCTAATTAAAACTTGAAGCAAAGCATGAAAATAAAATGAAGAATAGAAACTAATGAAGAACTAAAACAGAGCAAGAAACTAGCATAAGGAAAACAAAATAATAGAAATAAGCCAAGAAAAGGGACCTAAAATAAGTTCTAAACAGATTAAAAAACAGCAAAAGAACCTAAGCTAAAACAACATAAACCAGAAAATGAATGAACTTTAAAAGACCTAAGAACTATTATCAACAAAACTAACAACTAAACTAAAACAGATCAGTAACAAGAGTAAGTATTTACAGACTAAAGAAAGAATAGTAAACTACTCTAGGGATTTATAAACCAAACCAGACCTAAACTAAGAGAAAAACAGTTCAGAAAAAAATACCCCTATTTTATTGCTAAAACAGATACTAAACACATCTATCAAAGTAAAAGCAAAAATTTTAACTACAACCCCTCACCCCCACACTTAAGAGGCACATTGCCCTCAATGTGTGAGTGAGTAAGGTTTTCTAATCAACAAAAACATACTCAGATCAAACAGCAACAGATATGTACAAGAATAGAAACTGAAAAACACAAAAAAAACAGCAATTGAACAAGAACAGAAACAAGACTTAAAAGTAAAACTACAAAACTAAAGAGGCAAAGAACTTATTCAGATTGGCCACAAATCAAAGTTAATTCTTTTTATTTTTATGAAAAACAACATATTATCTACCCTACTATTTATTATGCTACTTAAAGCTATGTAAACTACTATAAAAGACCTATAACTACTATTTAAAGGAAGGGACAAGAAAGAGCTTATTGGATTTTCTCCATTGTCAGCCAAGATGTGCATTAGCTCCTTCCCAGCTCTCTGCTTTAGCATCATCAGTTCTCCATTCAATGCTTTCAGCTGCAGCAGCCAGATCTCCTCATGCCTTTGCTGTTGATTTTGCAAATTCCAGGCTCTTTGAGCATCATTTATACCTTCTCTTGCATTCATGACCACTTCCTTTGTGTCTGCAGCTTCCTTTGGATGAGTGGCAATATTAGTAATGTCAGCTGCAACAGCAAAATCAAAGTCAATGTTCATCAGTGAATCATCAAACATTTCAGCTTTGTTAAAACTGAAATCAAGATCATTCTCATGAAGAACCAATGCATCAAAGGTGGGAAAAATATTATCAGTGCAAACAGTAGGGGTATGGATACATTCAATCTCAAATGGTGCTCTAAGAACCTTAGAATCAATAACTACTGCAGTGTTAACAACAGGCTCTAAAGGATATATGCATAGGCAATCAAATGAGCTAAACTGCAAAGGAAACTCAGATAAGACAACTAGAATTTCAAGGTTAAACAACACCTGTGTTGGCTCTTCCTTAGTAATAAGGACAAAATCCATAGTGAACTCAACACAGTCCATAAAGTTATCCTCAAAATTGTTGTCCAGACCAATGCACACATCATAAAAATCATCAGAAATATCAATATGTTCTACAACACAAATTTCATCCAGCTTTTCAGTACAATCAGGTATAACAGCAAGAATATCTGGCAAGGTTTTCTCATCCATAAGATTATCAAAGCTAGTTTGTACCTCACCTAAACAGACAGGAAGCTCAAATTTAAAATCAACCTGTACTGGCTCCTCAAGAATGACCTCACTAGCATCTATCAAATCAGCAGCTAAATGAACACCTATTGTGAAGCTATCATCAACTGGAATAATGTCAAAACCAGTGCATAACTCTGAAACAGCATAAGGCATGTCAATATTTTCAATGGAACAGGCTGAATCTAAAATATGACTGTGTGCAGGCATAACAGGAACATAATCTGGAGCAGGTTCTATGGGTTCAACTTTAAACAGATCCAAAGCATTAAATTCATATTGAACCTTAGAGAATTCTATGGGAATGCTAAGTTCAGAATAAACCTGTGTTCTCTGATCACTAGCTACCTCATCAAGGTCATTTCCATCCAGCTTGAACATAATGATCTCTTCCTTGGCGCCTGCAAAATAGTTAGAAGCAGAACATATGGCAGAACTGATTTCTTCACAAACTTCACAACCACCCCCAAGGCATGTACAACCAGTGAGTTTTTCATTACTCAGTTCTAAAGAGTTTAAGAACCCAGCAAACTCAAGTTCAAGTTCTAATCCTAAATCAGTACAGGCATTTTCAAAATCAGTCATATCAACTTTCACATCATCAAAAACTACATATCTATCATCATGAGCACCTGATTCATCATCAAGAAGTGCATTTAAATCTGTGCAATCATAAAAAACACTAGATGCAGGTATATGAACTCTATCAATGTTAAATACTGAATTTGTGATATTAGAATGATCAAAGCAAGGACTAAAATCAACAACCTCTACAGGCACATCAAGCATTTGATCAAACGTAGTCAAATCAATTTTAGGATCACATACATCAGCATAAAAGTCCATTTCATAGTACTGAAGCACCAAAACATGGTTGGCAGCTTCCCTCATTTTTTTCAAATACTCTTTGGACTTTCTGAAATCAATTTGTACTTCAAGCTCAGCAGGTTCAATTTTAAAATCAGAGTTCAAATCAACAATACAATCAATTTCAGAATGAGGTTCAGTACTCTCATCACCAACATAAAGTTCATATACAGATTCAGAATCAACAGATGCATTCATACAATCACCACTCATCAGAGAATTGGAACTATCATTAACAGAAATTAAAACAGAATCTGAATCAGTGAAAGAAGGATTGGCGTATACAATTACAGAGGTGGTTGGACACTTAATCACTTGAAACTCTGGGGTAGCAGCTACCATCAGTGGTGCTTCATTGGTTGCTGCCTCTTTCTCCTTTTCAACTCTCCCAGTCAACTTGTTGACTACAGCTACTAACTCAGCCACTTGATTGGTTAGTCCTTGAAGTTCATACGCTGGAATCCCCTGTTGCCACTGATCACAGAATTGTGGCTGCCATGGCTGTTCTGAATGAATTTCCTCTTGCTCTGGTGCATCATAATGGAAAAAAGATGGCTGCCATGGCTGTTCCGACAGGAAATTCTCCTGCTCTGGTTCAGCATATTGGTCCCAGTATACGTGTGGCAGCTGCTGCTGCACTTGCAAGGGTGGTTGCTCATGATATGGTTGAAAACAATGTGGTGGTTGCTGCTGGAAAGCTTGATTGGCTGGCGGCATAAAAACCTCAGGAATAGGCTCATAAAACATGTCAAATCTTGGTGGTTGAGCATTATAAGGAAATGAGAAATTACCATATGCAGAGGAGTGATTCATGCTTAACAATTGCTCACAAGATAAAAACCAATCAGACCAATAAAGCCTCTATCACAGAATTCAACAAAAGAATTGAAAGAAAAGAAAATCTATACAAGCTATATTCACAATTTCTACTCTGCAGAACAGATCCTAATATACAAAAATGAAAACAAGACAAACAGATCCTAAACTAAAAAGGAACATATATGAACACAAAACAGAAATAAAATCAAGAAAACAAGCCTAAACAAGACTAACCTAACACTCTAAGACTTAACTCGCCGGGTCCCCGGCAACGGCGCCATTTGTTAAACTGATTTTTGTCGCCTAAAATCAGAACAAAATCTGGTCCCCACTAATGTAGCATAGGGCAACCAGAATATCAATCCTAGGACTCAACAAAATTAAGTTTTAAAATGTAGAGTTAAGTCTTGTATTTATTTACTAATTATTTACTTACTAACTACTACTAAACAGGTGGGGACATTTAAAATGAAAACACAGAAATTAAAAAATTAAGAAAAGCGAAACTATAATCTATTTTAAAATAAAAGAAGGAAGAAAATAAAGAAATAAAACCTAAGCTAAAGTCATGAAGAGATTAAACCTATTTATATCCAAAACAAAACCTATATACTAAAACTGGAACAAAATCAGAAATAAAACCAAATTGAAAAGAACTTAAAACTCAAGATTGAAAAGCATCATATCAACAAGAATGTAAAGGCTGAAACAGAAGTAAAGCAGATCATAAATTCTAAAATACTCAAAGTAAACAACTGGAACATCAAAACTCAAACTGAACTTCAACTATCACTATTAAAAGCAAAGACAGAATTGATTTCATAGGTGAATGTACATTGATATGAATAAAAGAGTGCGTAGAGTTCTCAAGAAGACATCATGATGTGAATCCCAATCCAGGGTATTCTAGTTCATATTTCAGAACTTTAATTTGACTCTTTCCACTCATTTTTCCAATTAAGGTTCATTAGCCTATTCATCAATCTAAAATTCACAAACAAATTCAAGAAACACAAATTTGAATCAATTTTTATGCATTGGACTTTTCTCTGTCTCGAGAAGACATCTCGATGAAAAATGCTCACTATGGAGACATTTAATTCCGAAAGAAATCATAAAATTGCAGAGAATCAGAATCCAAATCATTTTCTCAAAACATAACAATGGCAGAAATCAAGAACACAGAACAATCTCAACACAAACGAGAATACGAAATAGAACTTTATTAATATGAAAAGAAGATTACAACTATATCGGAAGTCACCATGGAGTTCCGTCTAGCATTGTTTCAGACCGAGACACAAGGTTTACCTCTCGATTTTGGCAGTCGTTACAAAGCGAGCTCGGTAGCAAACTCCATATGAGTTCGGCTTATCATCCTCAGACGGACGGTCAGTCCGAGAGAACAATTCAGACACTCGAAGACTTACTTAGGACATGCGTCCTAGATCACATGGGCGTCTGGGATGAAGTCTTACCGTTAGTGGAGTTCACTTACAACAATAGTTTCCAAGCCAGCATAGGAATGGCTCCCTTTGAAGCTCTGTATGGGAGGAAATGTCGAACACCCTTGTGTTGGTTTCAGGAAGGGGAAAAGGTGTTAACAGGACCAGAGCTCATTCAGCAGACGACTGAGAAGGTGAAGTTAATTCAAGAAAGGCTGAAGGCATCTCGGAGCAGACAGAAGTCATACGCTGACAAAAGAAGAAGGCCATTGGAGTTCGATGCTGGAGATCACGTCTTTCTTAGACTACATCCTACTACTGGAGTGGGGAGAGCCATTCGACCCAAGAAGTTGTCTCCCAAGTTCATCGGACCCTATCAGATCTTGAGGAAGATCGGACCAGTCGCATACGAGTTATCCTTGCCGCCTCAGTTATCAAATTTGCATCCAGTCTTTCATGTTTCTCAACTCCGAAAATACGTATCCGACCCTTCTCACGTATTGGAGTTAGAAGATATTCGTCTTCGTCAAGACCGTACATTAGAAATGCGGCCAGTACGCATTGAAAATAGCAACACCAAGTACTACAAGAGGAAAGCAGTCAGATTGGTGAAAGTCGTCTGGGACGAGAAGACGGGCGACTCTACTTGGGAAGTGGAAGATGCTATGAAGGATTTGTATCCCCATCTGTTCGAGACTCCGTCCTAATTTTCGAGGACGAAAATTTTTGTTGTTGGGGAGAATGTAAGGACCGTGTCCTTTATGCTTTTATTATTTTATTTTATTTTAATAGGAGTGGAGGACAATCAGTGTTGTAGCGTTTTGGTTGCATTGAGAAATTAGGAAAAAGCAGCAACAGGTTTGCTCTCCGTGATTTCTCTCATTTTGGAACCATTCAAACGCGTAGGAGAATAAAAGGGGGTAAGGGGTTCTGCACTGGGGGGAGTTTCTGCACTGGAAGGGGAAGAATCCTTGCTACCTTGCTGCCGTTTTCGTAAAAGAAGGAGAAGTTCAAAGTTGGTGGGAGAGAAGAAGTGAAGAACTTTGGAGTTGGAAGGAGATCCAGACACTTGTATTTCTAGGTTCAAGATTCACAAAGGAAGTCTTCAAGAGGTAAGGGGTGCTAGATTTTTCGTTTTGATGAGTTAATCTTACTGTTTTTGTAGAAATCCAAAAGCTTTAGAGTCAAAAATGGAGGTTTTCTGGTTTTCTGGAAAACCTGCGATTCTGCAGAATCTGCAGAATCGCGTTCGTCCAATTTGTTTCAAATTGGACGTTCGTCCAAATTTAGACGAATTGAACGTTCGTCCAAGTTAATTTGAACGCTCGCTTTTGTTTAGCCTGACGAGCGTTCGCTCATGCGTTCGTCCCGTAGCGTTCGTTCTTAAATATTCTGAACGTTCGTCCTAACAGTATATGACCAAATATAGGTGGATTTCTGAGCGTTCGTTCAGATAGTGGATTAACGAGCGTTGGTGATAAGGAATTGAGTAGAGAGCGTCTGTGTGCGCCTGTGAACGTTCGTTCATTTCCGGGTAAGGGAAGCTTACTTAATTTAACTGTTTTGATGTATGTATGTGTGTGAACGTTCGTTATTTTACTGTATAAGAAATGCATGATGGATGATATAAATGATAGTATGAACGTCCGTTATTTCACTGTATGATGTGCTGGGTGATTTGCATGAACGTTTGTTATTTTGATTGTATGAAGTTGTTATGATTGAGTTATGTGAACGTTCGTTTTTATGGAATGAAAATGATATATGACTATGTTACATATGATGCATGAGATGTTTGGTGGAATGGAAAGTATGAAATCTGAGATTTTGGGTTGATATGAACGAATGAGATGATATGATTTTGATGAGAAATGAACCTTCCATAAAAAGTTGTACGTTCGTTCTGGACGGTCATTGACCGTTCGGTTTTTCTGAGTAATATGATTGAAATGTTGATTCTTTCATCTGGTTGAACCTCGGGTTGAGGACGAGCGTCCTCGCCCTAAATTGCCATGCTTGAGCGTTCGGCCAAGCACTGTTTTGATCTGTTTTTTTTTAATTCCCATTATATTTTACGTTCGTTACTGAGACGGTCTCTGACCGCTCGATTTTCTTGGTCAAAATGATAAAGTCCCTGGTTGAGGACGAACGTCCTCATCCTAGAATGCTCTGTTTGAGCGTTCGGTCTGGCACTGTTGAATCTGGTTCGTTTGATAAATCCTCTCTTTTGTACTTGTGTAATTATATGTAACAGTGCATGTTCCCGTTCGTATTACTTCTTCAAATATGCTTTAGTTTATTTATCAATATCTGTTAATTTAAGCTATTGAACGTTCGGTCTCACACCGGACGATCGTTGTGGAAAGCGTTCGGTCTTACACCGAACGTACGCTCAAAGTGACGTATGGTCTCATACCGTGCGTTTGCTATAAATGAGGCTCGGTCTTAAACCGAGCGCTCGCTCAATATGAGGCTCGGCCTTATGCTGAGCGTTCGTCCCGAATGACGCTCAGTATTAGTTTGAGCGCTCGTTCTCTTTTCCTACCAAATAGCGTTCGTCCAATGAACAATACCATATTTAGAAATTTCTGAACTTAAGTCGTTCGTTCCTTGGTTCGAACGAGCGTCCCTGTTGGGTCTCATTTCACAGCGTTCGTCCTCGGACTTATTGGGGACAAGACGTTCGTTTTTGATGGTTTTCTTAAGAATGATGAAAATACGAATACATGATGAAAAATGAATGATGAACAGTATATGAGATGAAATGAATGTTGATTTATGAAAGAGCGTTCCAAGGAGGAACGACTCAGAATTTGATTATTGAGATTTGTAAAGTATGAATGTGGTAAGCTTAGCCGGTCGTTCATCCTGATATTCCGTGAGTACTCGTTCTCACGTAGAGGCAGTACGTCATGTGTGGGAATGGCAGGAGGTCCTAGTCCTGATGAATTATATGGACAGATAGGATTAACCTCGGGTGGCAGCTGATGAGAGTTCCAGTTACTACATCACCCGGGTGCACGAACACCGAAGCTACACAGAGTTCATACAGTCCGGACAGTCAGTCGTGTCGAGTTTTATTTAGTGATTACGTTAAAGTGGGTTGTTATGTAATGAACGTGTATGTTGAGATATGCATGTATGTTGAATTGTTTACCTGAAATTGTATGTTGATGCATGAGTTAAATTACGTAAGCTTACCCTTTCGTTTCCTTGTGTTGTCTATTGTCCTTGTACGTCCGTCTTGTCATTGCAATGATCATCCGTGTGGATGTGAGCAGAGGGAGACGCGCGTTTGGAAGAGGCGCTGAATGAAGAGAACCTGGTTGATGTCGAAGTGAAGACCGAACAGTGAGGCGCTCGGCCAGTTATTTAGCCTGTATTAGAGTGGTCGTTCGACCATCTTGTCTTGTTATTTCTGGTAGACCGTTCGGTATTTGTGCCGTGTAAACCGTTCGGTCAGGTTTCCTGTACGGTTGGTTTTAATTTGTAAACTCTTATGTGTGACGTGTGACTTTAGCACATTCGCAGTTATGTTGGATTTGTACTCAAGGACGTTCGTCCTTGAGCGATCGTAAATTTCTCATTTCTTTAACTTTTAGTGTAAAACTGTTTGAGATTATTATTAATTGTGATTTTCTAAATTTATAGTTATAACTGTATTTTTGGGATGTCACATTAGTGGTATCAGAGCAGTTTTGTTCTTTTAAGGACATTGTAGGTTGTGAGTACACCATGCTTGTTTTGCTGTGTGCTCAACATTCTTTATTGAGTATTTTTAGACTCCTTGAACTTAATTGATGATCGTTTTCTCTGTTTCTCAGAGAACAAATGGCACCTAGACTTCCTCCTCCTCCACCGCAGACCAATGAACATGATGTGCCCAACAACACCAGATTGTTGGAATCAGTAATTGAAAGGTTACAAGAACAGAACGCTGTTTTGACGCAGCAAAATGCGGCTGCCTTACAGAGTTTGGAGGCCGCTCGTGCAAATTCTGAAGTGACTCAGAGACAGCTTATGGAGATTCTTGCAGCTACCAGGGGTACACCGGGAGCATCTGCTTCAAACACTACTCATCAGACTGAGTGGAGTTTGGAGAACTTTTTATAGCATCGTCCTGCAAAATTTGATGGGAAGTGCCTTCCCGACGGAGCTGATCAGTGGATAAGGGACATGGAACAGATTTACGATGCCAAGGAATGTCCGAACGATCAAAGACTGGCATTCACTGAGTATCTGTTGACTGGAGAGGCCAGTCATTGGTGGTCGACTGCGAAGATGATACTAGCAGAATCTCACAGCCCTATTTCCTGGGAAGTCTTCAAGGAAAAGTTCTATGAGGAGTATTTCCCGGATAGTGTTCGTTTCGGCAAAGAGGTGGAATTTCTCCAGTTGGTACAGGGTAATATGTCTGTTTCGGAGTACACCAACAGGTTCAAACATCTGGTTCGCTTTAATACCCTTGCCACCAGTGAAGTGTGGCAGTGCAGGAAGTTTGAAAATGGGCTGAGAAGTGATTTGAAGGTACTGATATCCAGCCTTTGTATTAAGTCTTTTCCTGCCATGATTGAGAGAGCAAAAGTGTTAGAGAAAAATGTGGCTGAAGCAGAACGACTGAAGAAGCAGCAACAACCAACTAGAGGGCCGATCATGTCCAGACCGAATCTGAATCGGAACAGAATGCCGTATGCCCGTCCAGCACAACCATCTAATTCTCAGGCTATGGTTGTTGCCGGACAGTCTGGACAGAATGGATCAGTCAGATGTTTTAGGTGTGGAGGACCACACTATCGATCGTCGTGTCCTCTTTTGGAGGGGACAAAATACTGCACTCGCTGTAGAAGAAACGGTCACCTGGAGCATGAGTGTAATATGGGCAGACGAGCAATAATGAGGCCGCCAAATGCCGGGAGGATACAACAGGATCGGGGTGGAAGAGCACAAGCTGTTGGTCGAGTTTATGCGATAACAGGCGCCGAAGCTGCCAGTTCAGGTACGCTCATCACCAGTACATGTTTATTGTTTGGGAAGCCTTGCTGTGTGTTGTATGATTCGGGGGTGACACACTCCTTCATCTCGAAGGCGTGCGTCGAGAAATTGGGTATAACCGAACGCGAAATGCAGTTCGACTTGGTAGTATCAACCCCAGCGGCTGGTGAAGTTAGGACGACTACTGTATGTGTTAAATGTCCTATAGAGGTTGAGGGGCGTAATTATAAAGTAAATCTCATCTGTCTACCCTTAAAAGATTTAGAAGTGATTCTAGGAATGGATTGGCTGGCTGCCAACCGCATTCTCATTGACTGTGGTGCAAAGGAATTGGTATTTCCAGACGAGTATGAAGTAGAGCTATCTGTGACGCTCGGTCAGCTGAAAGAAGACATCGTGGATGGCGCCAGTTGCTTCCTGATCATGACGCATTCAAACGAACGACTTGAAGGTTCGAATCATGAGCAATCGTCCAGTAAACTGAATGGGGGACAATCAGTTGTGGATGAATTCCCTGATGTGTTTCCAGACGAAGTGCCCGGATTACCTCCTCCACGCGAGGTGGAATTTACTATCGACCTAGTGTCAAATGCTGGACCTATCTCTATTGCACCCTATCGGATGTCGCCAACAGAATTAGCTGAACTCAAGGAGCAGATTGAAGAGTTAATGGATAAGCAGTTTATCAGACCAAGCGTATCACCTTGGGGAGCGCCAGTACTCTTAGTAAAGAAGAAGGATGGCAGTTCTCGTCTCTACATTGATTACAGGCAGTTGAACAAGCTGACTATCAAGAACAAATACCCATTGCCTCGTATTGACGATCTACTGGATCAATTGCATGGAGCGAGCGTCTTCTCAAAGATAGATTTGAGATCGGGCTATCATCAGATTCGTGTTAAGGAAGGGGATATTCAGAAGACGGCCTTCCGTTCGCGCTACGGACATTATGAGTACGTAGTCATGCCGTTCGGTGTGACGAACGCTCCAGCAGTCTTCATGGACTACATGAACAGGATCTTCAGGCCGTACTTGGACAAGTTCGTGGTAGTGTTCATTGATGATATTCTTGTCTACTCCAAGAGCTATGAAGAGCATGAAAATCACTTGAGGGTTGTTCTAGGCATCTTAAGAGAAAAGGAGTTGTACGCCAAGTTCTCTAAATGTGAATTTTGGATGAAGGAAGTGCCATTTTTGGGACACGTGGTTTCAGCTGGAGGAATCTCAGTGGATCCGGCAAAAGTACGAGCAGTGTTGGAATGGGAGAGTCCACGTTCGGTAACTGAAGTTCGTAGCTTTGTGGGACTCGCAGGCTACTACAGACGGTTCATTGAAGGATTTTCCAAGATAGTGGCTCCGCTGACTCAGTTGACTAGAAAGGATCAACCGTTCGCTTGGACCGATCGGTGTGAAGCAAGTTTCCAAGCATTGAAGGAGAAGTTAACGAGCGCCCCAGTATTAGTCATTCCTGACACGTCCAAACCGTTCGAAGTATATTGTGACGCTTCTCATCAGGGTTTGGGTTGTGTGCTCATGCAAGAAAGGCGGGCAGTAGCGTACGCTTCTCGACAATTGAAAGTTCACGAGAAGAACTATCCGACACACGACCTGGAATTAGCAGCGGTCGTCTTTGCTTTGAAGATTTGGAGGCACTACTTGTATGGATCGACATTTCAAGTGTTCAGTGATCATAAGAGTCTTAAGTACCTATTTGATCAGAAGGAGCTGAATATGAGACAGAGACGTTGGCTAGAGTTCTTGAAGGACTACGACTTTGAACTACTCTACCACCCGGGAAAAGCAAATGTTGTAGCAGACGACTTAAGCAGAAAGGTAGTTCACATCTCCTCCATGATGGTCCGAGAGTTGAGTTTGGTAGAGAGTTTTAGAGATCTGAGGTTACAGTTTGACTTGCAACCGAATGTTATCAAATGTTGTACCCTTAGAATCTCCAGTGACGTATTCGACCGAATCAGAATGAAGCAGCGAGAGGATGAAGAGCTGGTAAAGATCTTGAACACACTCGGTACAGATCAAACCAAGGAGTTCAACGCTGGGACGGACGGCCTACTACGTTATATGGGTAGGATGTGCGTTCCGAATGATGGAGATTTGAAGCGGATCATCTTAGCTGAAGGGCATCACAGCCGTCTTAGCATGCATCCAGGTATGACTAAGATGTATCAGGACCTCAGGAAGTCGTTCTGGTGGCCAGGAATGAAGAGTGATGTCGCTCGTTTTGTGGCATCATGTTTGACGTGTCAAAGAGCCAAGGCTGAACATCAGAGGCCAGGCGGTCTACTTCAGCAGTTAGAGATTCCGGAATGGAAGTGGGACGGCATTGCGATGGACTTCGTGACTCACTTACCTCGCACGGTCAGGAATCATGATTCCATATGGGTAATAGTGGATCGTCTGACGAAGAGTGCTCACTTTCTAGCAGTCAACCTGAAGATGTCAATGGCGAATCTTGCTAAGCTTTACATCAAGGAAATCGTTCGTCTACATGGAGTTCCGTCTAGCATTGTTTCAGACCGAGACACAAGGTTTACCTCTCGATTTTGGCAGTCGTTACAAAGCGAGCTCGGTAGCAAACTCCATATGAGTTCGGCTTATCATCCTCAGACGGACGGTCAGTCCGAGAGAACAATTCAGACACTCGAAGACTTACTTAGGACATGCGTCCTAGATCACATGGGCGTCTGGGATGAAGTCTTACCATTAGTGGAGTTCACTTACAACAACAGTTTCCAAGCCAGCATAGGAATGGCTCCCTTTGAAGCTCTGTATGGGAGGAAATGTCGAACACCCTTGTGTTGGTTTCAGGAAGGGGAAAAGGTGTTAACAGGACCAGAGCTCATTCAGCAGACGACTGAGAAGGTGAAGTTAATTCAAGAAAGGCTGAAGGCATCTCGGAGCAGACAGAAGTCATACGCTGACAAAAGAAGAAGGCCATTGGAGTTCGATGCTGGAGATCACGTCTTTCTTAGACTACATCCTACTACTGGAGTGGGGAGAGCCATTCGACCCAAGAAGTTGTCTCCCAAGTTCATCGGACCCTATCAGATCTTGAGGAAGATCGGACCAGTCGCATACGAGTTATCCTTGCCGCCTCAGTTATCAAATTTGCATCCAGTCTTTCATGTTTCTCAACTCCGAAAATACGTATCCGACCCTTCTCACGTATTGGAGTTAGAAGATATTCGTCTTCGTCAAGACCGTACATTAGAAATGCGGCCAGTACGCATTGAAAATAGCAACACCAAGTACTACAAGAGGAAAGCAGTCAGATTGGTGAAAGTCGTCTGGGACGAGAAGACGGGCGACTCTACTTGGGAAGTGGAAGATGCTATGAAGGATTTGTATCCCCATCTGTTCGAGACTCCGTCCTAATTTTCGAGGACGAAAATTTTTGTTGTTGGGGAGAATGTAAGGACCGTGTCCTTTATGCTTTTATTATTTTATTTTATTTTAATAGGAGTGGAGGACAATCAGTGCTGTAGCGTTTTGGTTGCATTGAGAAATTAGGAAAAAGCAGCAACAGGTTTGCTCTCCGTGATTTCTCTCATTTTGGCACCATTCAAACGCGTAGGAGAATAAAAGGGGGTAAGGGGTTCTGCACTGGGGGGAGTTTCTGCACTGGAAGGGGAAGAATCCTTGCTACCTTGCTGCCGTTTTCGTAAAAGAAGGAGAAGTTCAAAGTTGGTGGGAGAGAAGAAGTGAAGAACTTTGGAGTTGGAAGGAGATCCAGACACTTGTATTTCTAGGTTCAAGATTCACAAAGGAAGTCTTCAAGAGGTAAGGGGTGCTAGATTTTTCGTTTTGATGAGTTAATCTTACTGTTTTTGTAGAAATCCAAAAGCTTTAGAGTCAAAAATGGAGGTTTTCTGGTTTTCTGGAAAACCTGCGATTCTGCAGAATCTGCAGAATCGCGTTCGTCCAATTTGTTTCAAATTGGACGTTCGTCCAAATTTAGACGAATTGAACGTTCGTCCAAGTTAATTTGAACGCTCGCTTTTGTTTAGCCTGACGAGCGTTCGCTCATGCGTTCGTCCCGTAGCGTTCGTTCTTAAATATTCTGAACGTTCGTCCTAACAGTATATGACCAAATATAGGTGGATTTCTGAGCGTTCGTTCAGATAGTGGATTAACGAGCGTTGGTGATAAGGAATTGAGTAGAGAGCGTCTGTGTGCGCCTGTGAACGTTCGTTCATTTCCGGGTAAGGGAAGCTTACTTAATTTAACTGTTTTGATGTATGTATGTGTGTGAACGTTCGTTATTTTACTGTATAAGAAATGCATGATGGATGATATAAATGATAGTATGAACGTCCGTTATTTCACTGTATGATGTGCTGGGTGATTTGCATGAACGTTCGTTATTTTGATTGTATGAAGTTGTTATGATTGAGTTATGTGAACGTTCGTTTTTATGGAATGAAAATGATATATGACTATGTTACATATGATGCATGAGATGTTTGGTGGAATGGAAAGTATGAAATCTGAGATTTTGGGTTGATATGAACGAATGAGATGATATGATTTTGATGAGAAATGAACCTTCCATAAAAAGTTGTACGTTCGTTCTGGACGGTCATTGACCGTTCGGTTTTTCTGAGTAATATGATTGAAATGTTGATTCTTTCATCTGGTTGAACCTCGGGTTGAGGACGAGCGTCCTCGCCCTAAATTGCCATGCTTGAGCGTTCGGCCAAGCACTGTTTTGATCTGTTTTTTTTTAATTCCCATTATATTTTACGTTCGTTACTGAGACGGTCTCTGACCGCTCGATTTTCTTGGTCAAAATGATAAAGTCCCTGGTTGAGGACGAACGTCCTCATCCTAGAATGCTCTGTTTGAGCGTTTGGTCTGGCACTGTTGAATCTGGTTCGTTTGATAAATCCTCTCTTTTGTACTTGTGTAATTATATGTAACAGTGCATGTTCCCGTTCGTATTACTTCTTCAAATATGCTTTAGTTTATTTATCAATATCTGTTAATTTAAGCTATTGAACGTTCGGTCTCACACCGGACGATCGTTGTGGAAAGCGTTCGGTCTTACACCGAACGTACGCTCAAAGTGACGTATGGTCTCATACCGTGCGTTTGCTATAAATGAGGCTCGGTCTTAAACCGAGCGCTCGCTCAATATGAGGCTCGGCCTTATGCTGAGCGTTCGTCCCGAATGACGCTCAGTATTAGTTTGAGCGCTCGTTCTCTTTTCCTACCAAATAGCGTTCGTCCAATGAACAGTACCATATTTAGAAATTTCTGAACTTAAGTCGTTCGTTCCTTGGTTCGAACGAGCGTCCCTGTTGGGTCTCATTTCACAGCGTTCGTCCTCGGACTTATTGGGGACAAGACGTTCGTTTTTGATGGTTTTCTTAAGAATGATGAAAATACGAATACATGATGAAAAATGAATGATGAACAGTATATGAGATGAAATGAATGTTGATTTATGAAAGAGCGTTCCAAGGAGGAACGACTCAGAATTTGATTATTGAGATTTGTAAAGTATGAATGTGGTAAGCTTAGCCGGTCGTTCATCCTGATATTCCGTGAGTACTCGTTCTCACGTAGAGGCAGTACGTCATGTGTGGGAATGGCAGGAGGTCCTAGTCCTGATGAATTATATGGACAGATAGGATTAACCTCGGGTGGCAGCTGATGAGAGTTCCAGTTACTACATCACCCGGGTGCACGAACACCGAAGCTACACAGAGTTCATACAGTCCGGACAGTCAGTCGTGTCGAGTTTTATTTAGTGATTACGTTAAAGTGGGTTGTTATGTAATGAACGTGTATGTTGAGATATGCATGTATGTTGAATTGTTTACCTGAAATTGTATGTTGATGCATGAGTTAAATTACGTGAGCTTACCCTTTCGTTTCCTTGTGTTGTCTATTGTCCTTGTACGTCCGTCTTGTCATTGCAATGATCATCCGTGTGGATGTGAGCAGAGGGAGACGCGCGTTTGGAAGAGGCGCTGAATGAAGAGAACCTGGTTGATGTCGAAGTGAAGACCGAACAGTGAGGCGCTCGGCCAGTTATTTAGCCTGTATTAGAGTGGTCGTTCGACCATCTTGTCTTGTTATTTCTGGTAGACCGTTCGGTATTTGTGCCGTGTAAACCGTTCGGTCAGGTTTCCTGTACGGTTGGTTTTAATTTGTAAACTCTTATGTGTGACGTGTGACTTTAGCACATTCGCAGTTATGTTGGATTTGTACTCAAGGACGTTCGTCCTTGAGCGATCGTAAATTTCTCATTTCTTTAACTTTTAGTGTAAAACTGTTTGAGATTATTATTAATTGTGATTTTCTAAATTTATAGTTATAACTGTATTTTTGGGATGTCACACATTTAATTCCGAAAGAAATCATAAAATTGCAGAGAATCAGAATCCAAATCATTTTCTCAAAACATAACAATGGCAGAAATCAAGAACACAGAACAATCTCAACACAAACGAGAATACGAAATAGAACTTTATTAATATGAAAAGAAGATTACAACTATATCGGAAGTCACCAATATTCTCGCGACTGTCACTCTCGCAATTGTCTCAGCGAAATCCAGAAACAAGAACAATATCTCTACTCTAAGAAAAGCGTAAAAACCCTAATCTACAGAGCGTCTGAAAATGTATCTCAAAAGTATATGAAGAAGTGTTCTCTATATCTCCCTATTTACATGGTGAAGGCCCTTTATATAGGGTCAAAAACGAAAAGAGAAAAGGAAGGGGGAAAAGAAAAATGGGAGAGGGAAACCTTGCTATGACGCTTCGAGCTTCACCTTGATCCAACGGTCTCCAAAAGCTTTGCTCTTCAAACCCTCCGATCCGCTTAAGCTTCGGTCAGCTTCTTCTCTGGCGAGGATCGCGCTCCGGTCACGTCTTCAGCTTCACCGGTCAGGTTCTTCTTTGGGTAAGTGGCGAGAGCTTTTCTTCTCCCTTCTCTCGCACAAGCCCAAGCTTAAGTGTTTCTACTCTCTTCCAAATGAATGTGCTTGAGAGAATGTTATTTTCTCAAATGAGCTGCTCTGCAATGACCCCCAAAAGCTGCCTCCATTGAAACTCACCGTTTTACTTAAGCCCGTACCAGCATTCGCAGCCCAATTATCCAATCAGCAGCAATCTTCCAATTGCAGCACCATTGTAGCAGGCCAGCGCTGCCTTCAATTTCACTTGCAGCAGCTTAATGTTAAAATAGTGGCCCAAAACAGCGGCCCAAATTTAATCCAGCAGCTCATTTCAATTCAACATCTCTCAATCAACTTCTATTATGGCCCAAATGTTATCCCAATCTCTAAAAAATCAAACAATTAAGAAAAAAAAAAGAAATTATGCAATTAAAACAAAATATTTTTATTGAAAGAATTTTAGAAAAATACTAATTTCCTAATTATTAACAAAAGCTAAAAATTACACCTAAAAACCTCTTTTTAACTAAAATTTTATAAAACTAAAGAATTAAGAGAAAAACATAAAACTAATCTAATTCTAAGAAATTAAAAACTAAAGAAATCTAAGAAATGATTTTTAATAGAGAAAAATATGTAAATCTAGAGTGTTATCAGTAACTAATAATAAATAAATGACAATTCATATAAAACATCTCCAGAATAAGGCAGGATGTTCTTTTATTTACTTTTGGAATTAGGGCAAGGAAAGAAGGGGGAAGCTGTGTAACTAGAGTTGTGTAATTCTTATAGCTAAATCAATGCTACAATCATCAACATCCAAACCACACTGATGTCTCTCACAGTTTAGCAAGCACAATACAACATTGTGCCACTACGAATGGGAAAATACACAATATGTCTCACATACCAGAAATAGTTGCAGAACAGCGATTCACAGGACGAATCCAAAAAATAGCTTGAGGTTGACAAACTATAGGCAAAGCCTTCTCCACCGAGACTGGAATAGTGTTAAAGTAACATTGCAAAGGAAAAGAAAAACATCATTACAAGTGCGTAATTCTTTGTATCAATTCTTTAGAAAGATGAGGATTTTTTTTCTCAAAATGTGTTAAAAGCAAGTAAATAAGTGAATTTACAACGAATTAAGAAAGAAAAAGAAATAATTTATTGTAAACAAACATGACTAACCTTTGTTTTTCTGCAAGTATGTTTCAAGTGGCACAATGAGCTCCTCATCTAATATATAGAAAGCATACGACAACTTCTCTTCCTAAAATGAAAGCATAGATAATCGCTCAATGTTATAAATAATAAACAAAATGTAAAATAGAATTTGAGAAGAATAAAGGGACTTGCTTACATTGTTTTGAAGCTTATTAATAATCTGATTGAGGTGTTGAGGGCCAGCAATCTGAGGTAGGTACATGGGAGAGCCCAAGGGAGTTCCATCTGGGTCGGTCAAAAGACACATCACGTTGTTGATTATCTCCCTCTTCTCCACCATAGTCTCTGTCTCTACCTCCATTTTTCAATCAGGGATTTTCCTTCTCTTATGCTGAGATTCTCTTATGGATGATGCTTCTTACTCTTCCACTTGGGGATCTATTTGGTTCTATCTTCGTTGTCGTGGTGAAACTAAAAAAAGTAGTGAAATAAAGTCACACTGGCACAAACCCTAAATTACGCAGGACCCAGGATCCATCATACAGAGACCTCAGACTTCCCATATTTATGTTTCTTTTTCTTTGTTAAATATCATCATTTTAAATTTTAAATTTAAAACTTTAAATTTTAAATTTTAAATGATGATATTCTCAACCCAACTCATTGGATTTATTTACGAAAACGACGGCAGATTTGGGATTGAGAGTGGTGTGGTTTAGTTGGGGGAGGAACCTGGGGGACCTTCGTGGGGTGAGGAATTGACTGTGTACATAAGAGTTTTTCTCTGGCATTTTAACGAACACTTGAAGGTGTCGCTTCTACAGTGAACAAAAATTAGACTCTCCCTATTAGAATTCAAACTCGAATTGAGAGCCTCGTGAACGCATTAACCAACACCCTTTTGGGCTTTTCTTCATGCACAAAAAAAAATTCTTACCCAGCCGCCGTGAACGATGCTCTGCCACAAATCCTTCTCTCCGGTGCTACAGATGTGTCAGAACGTTCTCAAACAAGACATGCAGACGAATGGGGATAAAAATGCATGGTGATGGGTGTTTCTTCGTGCATCTTATCAAATTTGTACGGGTGTTACTCCCTCTACCACCACACCGTGCTTCCTCCACCTCTCCAAATTCATTTAATTCCAATTTTATCCTTCTTTTTTAGTTAAAACCTTTTTATTTTTATTGTTTAGGATTTTTTCATTAATTTGAAAACTCTATTTCACGTCAATTTTGCTCTTCAGCTGCACCCCACCCATCTCTCACATATATCTCTCTTCCCCTTTTCCTTCTCACTTTCTCTCATTTCTTCGTCCTTTTCTTTTCCTTCATTTGTCTCTTTGCCATTTTCCTTTTGGGTTTCATTGCTTCCATTGTTATTGCTTCCATTGTTGTTGATTTCTAGTATGAAGGAGCGTGGAGAAGCATCGAGAAACGTGATCCAGATTTTCTTCGGTTTATTTTCCTCTCCATTCAGGTTAATTTTCTTCACTAGTTTTCTTCAACATTATTGTTTAGCCTTGTTTGATAGTTTAATTTATGGTGTATTATTATTTTTTGGCTTTGGATCTATGTTGTTTTGTCGTTGCTTGTGCACTATCTTTCTGGTAGTTGTATTGTTGAACAGAACTCGCGAAGACCAAACGGATATAGGCCAAAACGGATGTGGGATATCCGTTTGGCCTTAAACGAATGTCCGACGTGCGTTTGTTGCGAAAGGTAATTAGCAGTGCAGACGCAACTCTAGAACAATAGGTTGCACCAAACATGTTATTTATTGTAAAGCGCAAGATTGCTATCAAGGACATGTTTTACTTCTCAGCTAAACTCCCTAAAGGGGTTCCATTCTTAATTAAACTTACCAGTGATTGGAAACCCTGGCATCAAATGTGCAATCAAGTCTCCAACCCCTGACATGTCAGCACTTTTCTTCGAAGCCATTGAGACTCTTCTCATGGGTTAATGGGTTTTAAATTTTGCCTTTTCTTTTAGTTTTGTTTATATATTGTATTTTTCTAGCATATTTGATATACATGTGTGATATATCTTATCTGGAAAGAAAAATTCAAGGCATACATGAAAAATATATTGATTGGTACCTGATTTGGAGATACATAAAATGGATTCTCATATAATGTCGGGCCTCCAAAACTGCCACCAAATATTTTAATTGGGTTCAAGCAGAACCGTGGACCGACCGAAACAAATAGTTTGCTCATAGGTTAAATGAATGTTAGAAATTGAAAGATCAAAAGATACATGAAGAACCAGTTTTCAGACCTCAATCAATGTCATTTTATCAAGGCCTCCCCTTGGTAATTTGTCTGATTCATTATGATGAGTAGAAATCTGCAAGGGAATAAAGATGTAACATTCCTCAGTAGGCATTAGCAACAGGTAGAAAATACTACAATATTGTCTCATGGAAAAATCAATATTATATAGTTGGAGAAAATGAGACCATATAATGTTCGAATTAAATAGGAGTATTGCGAACAACTAATAGTAACAATTGTCCTTTAATGACCATGTCATGAGTATAACACAAATGACTCAATCTAACGGTATATTGTCCAACAAAAACGGAGTATAACATCTATCGCAGGCACGCACAGGTCAAACCAAAATCCCCACTTGATTCGATCTTCACTGATCTGGTAAGACTGACCATAATTAAATGAATAAAGATGATCAATAAAATAAAACATTACATGCATCATAGTTTAACCTTTGAGCTTACAAAACAATACCATAGCGGAACATATTAATGTATTTACAAATAAAATGTTTTACATCGGTAGTAGATAAAATTTAAACTCATTATAATGGTCAAATATCCTCCATCTTCAAAATTCCTGTGGTTAACCATTCTTTATATATTATCTAAGTCTTGTCAAAAACTAAAACTTCAAATTGAAATGTATAGATAAGTTGATAATTGAGTAATGTTTATAAGAAAGTAAAGGAGTAAAGGTTAAAAATGCTCAACCCAAACTTCACTTCAATCATTAACATATGGCTAAAAAGAGCAATAAACATGTTTATAATAACAATGCATACACTTAATTTGTATAGAAATAGGCAGAAAAGATGCTCCTAACAATAATCTCCAGGATTTTTTAACCTTTGTCTTAATGCAAAAATAGTCTATGGTAATTCCGGAATACAGACACAAACCTGGTAATTCCGGAACCATATATGGTCATCAGCTATTGAGAAAACAAAAACATGATCATGGAAGGGCTTAGCCTTTCTATGGTCCTTTGGTACTTCAAATATCTAAACAAAAGGAAAGAAATAGTATATTAGAAATTATCAAATACAGTAAACAAACAACAATATCAGAAATAGAGAGAACTGCACACAGAAAATATACATTAAACATATATATGACATAAACTATGTGAAATAGATGGGCATAACAATAACATCAATTGAATTTTCATTGATCAGACATAATAAATTGAGAAAAAAATCGTAGGAAGATATATGACGACAAAAATGTAAGATTCTAATTAAATTGGTAGAAAGCACATGAAGCAATTCTTAATTTGGCCGGAAATTCATGGTGTACAACATCACGAATCATAAAAATAAGATGAAATCATCAAGCTAACCTTTACCTTATATATGAAAGTGCACATATGAGAGTTATCAACATAAGTTTACAAAAATCCATCTTTCCTCGGATGGAACTAGATGGACAAAAACGAAAAAACTTGCAACGAAAGAAACCAACAACACACCTGTAACAACATCTCCTTTAACAGTTTCCAATGTGCATCTTTTTCAAAATTTGCAGAAAACGTCAAAAGTGGACGAGAACCTTTTAGGTGATTTCCCGTTAGCTTCAACTCCTCCATTGTATGAACTGAAAAAACAGGAGGAAAAAGGAAAATCACTAAAAGTGTATATAAAAAATGGTCGAGATAGAGAGAGAAACACAAAAGACATAGTTCACTGGGAAGAATGACCAGTGATGCCTAGAGTATACAGACATCAGAACTCTAAATAATCAGAGCAAGCAAACTAGTGTTATATTAACATTACAATGATTGAATCGGAATATACCTGCACTGACTAAAAATTTTACAGATGGGCCACTGGGGCATTTGGCCATCCAGAGATAAAGATCTTTTGCTTTCCTGCACTGAAATTGATACATAAAAAATGAGAGAAGACACTAATAGAATATAACAAGTTGACCAGACTCAAACTCACGACTACAGCATCTCATTGAAATAGCATCAACAGTTGTGACCAACAAAGAATTCCCCTACCCATTAGCATGCTTCAGGTTTTCCAAATAGCGCAAAAAAAAATTGCAAATACTAGTCTAGAGAACAGCACAACATACCAATCCTAAATTGAAGTAACACGACACTGAAAAAACCTTGTGGCATATAAATAAAATACCTCAAAAAATAAACACGAAGAACAACTTTTGAGCTCAACAAGCTCATTAAGGGTGGCGCCTTTAGTTTCTTTTGATTCAACCTTGTTATCCTTTTTGCAGTGTGGCAAAAGTGACACCAAGTTCAATATCAAATGTCGGTACCTACAAATTAATGGAAAACAATCACTCCACCCATGAATACCATAACAATATACAAAACCTAACTCACTATCCAAGGTTTCTCTGTCCTTAAACTTTGCAAATCAAGACACAAAATTAGAGTAATCCAAACTCGAAAAAGCAACAAAAACTGTAACTAAAAGTTATGGGGTGTGTATTAGGTTGTACCTGTAACTGATACGCCTAGAGCAAGTGACCAAAACCTTCTCTTTGTTCCTAAATATTGGTGAAGCAACGTTATTGTCTTCTACTTCATCAGTGACTTGACTCTTATCCTTCCAACCGAAAAGGGTCCTCACCGGTCTCTCTGGAGCAGCATCTTCCTGTTTAGGATGTGCAACAACTTGACCACTCTCACTGCACTTTCTCTTCTTCACCATTTTCTTCTTCAAAATCTGCAAAAACCAAGAACGACAATCACAAAAACAAAACAAAACAAAAAATTGCCAACGACCCTTTAGCAAGGTGCCCGCCAGAGAATAAACGCACCTGGGGTGGGAAGAGATGATAGAAAAACTGGAATGGGATTTCGCCGGTGGTGGCGACAAATGAATAAACGAATGAGTTGCAGCAATGGGGGCAAAAGGTTTTTCTACTTAGCAAAGGGACTACGCTTAAATTGGGCCTTTATTCCCGATGGGCCTTACGGAAAGCCCAAATATATGACTTTTAGGGTGTTGCTGCATCCACCACTACACCATGTTTCCTCCGCTTGCCCTTAGGTTAAAACTTTTTTTTACTTTTATCATTTAGAATTTTTTTAATTAATTTGAAAACCCTATTTTTCCTCATTATTTTCTCCGCGCGCCCCCACCCATCTCTCACACGGATTCCTCTCTTCTCCCTTTTCGTTTCATTTCATCTCGTTTCTTCTTCCTTTCCTTTCTTTTTCCTTTTCTCACTCATTTGTTTGGTTTGTTTTTTTCTTCATCCAGGTTGGTTTTCTTCACTGGTTTTCTTCAGCATTCTTTTGTAGCCTTGTTTGGTAGT
This sequence comes from Vigna nakashimae, assembly GCA_034642375.1. Classification (NCBI taxonomy): domain Eukaryota; kingdom Viridiplantae; phylum Streptophyta; class Magnoliopsida; order Fabales; family Fabaceae; genus Vigna; species Vigna nakashimae. The sequence goes on from CM067765.1 coordinate 36,904,871, forward strand.
TTAATTTATGGTGTATTATTACTTTTTGGCTTTGGATGTGTGCTATTTTGTCGTTCTTGTCCACTGTCCTTCTGCTGATTGTATTGTTGGTCGCTTGAACAGAGCCAAAACGGTAGATCAATTCTGAAATTTCTTTTTCGAAAGACATTTAAAATGTTAAGTTAGACATTTAAAAATGTTAAGTTCTTCTTGGTATTTGCTAATTAAGTACAGGAATATAAATGATCAATTTAACTAAATGGTAAAAGGAGTTAGAATTAGTTGAAGGTTCTCGATGAGAAGCAGTGTGTTACTACTAAGGGGAATGTTCATGCTATTAAATCTGGATCATGATGGAATTCTAAGCTGGCAAAGAATAGTGGGAGGGTGGGAAAGAATAATGGAAAACAATCACTCCACCCATGAATACCATAACAATATACAAAACCTAACTCACTATCCAAGGTTTCTCTGTCCTTAAACTTTGCAAATCAAGACACAAAATTAGAGTAATCCAAACTCGAAAAAGCAACAAAAACTGTAACTAAAAGTTATGGGGTGTGTATTAGGTTGTACCTGTAACTGATACGCCTAGAGCAAGTGACCAAAACCTTCTCTTTGTTCCTAAATATTGGTGAAGCAACGTTATTGTCTTCTACTTCATCAGTGACTTGACTCTTATCCTTCAAACCCAAAAGGGTCCTCATCGGTCTCTTTGGAGCAGCATCTTCCTGTTTAGGATGTGCAACAACTTGACCACTCTCACTGCGCTTTCTCTTCTTCACCATTTTCTTCTTCAAAATCTGCAAAAACCAAGAACGACAATCACAAAAACAAAACAAAACAAAAAATTGCCAACGACCCTTTAGCAAGGTGCCCGCCAGAGAATAAACGCACATGGGGTGGGAAGAGATGATAGAAAAACTGGAATGGGATTTCGCCGGTGGTGGCGACAAATGAATAAACGAATGAGTTGCAGCAATGGGGGCAAAAGGTTTTTCTTCTTAGCAAAGGCACTACGCTTAAATTGGGCCTTTATTCCCGATGGGCCTTACGGAAAGCCCAAATATACGACTTTTATGGTGTTGCTGCATCCACCACTACACCATGTTTCCTCCGCTTGCCCTTAGGTTAAAACTTTTTTACTTTTATCATTTAGGATTTTTTTAATTAATTTGAAAACCCTATTTTTCCTCATTATTTTCTCTGCGCGCCCCCACCCATCTCTCACACGGATTCCTCTCTTCTCCCTTTTCGTTTCACTTCATCTCGTTTCTACTTCCTTTCCTTTCTTTTTCCTTTTCTCACTCATTTGTTTGGTTTGTTTTTTTCTTCATCCAGGTTGGTTTTCTTCACTGGTTTTCTTCAGCATTCTTTTGTAGCCTTGTTTGGTAGTTTAATTTATGGTGTATTATTACTTTTTGGCTTTGGATGTGTGCTATTTTGTCGTTCTTGTCCACTGTCTTTCTGCTGATTGTATTGTTGGTCGCTTGAACAGAGCCAAAACGGTAGATCAATTGTGAAATTTCTTTTTCGAAAGACAGTTAGCACACCCCTGTTCCAGATCAAAATTTTCGGAAGCCTGTGATGAGGTGCAGGTAGAAATTCGATGGGATGCACGAAGAAACACCCATCACCATGCATATTTATCCCCATTCGTGTGCGTGTCTTGTTTGAGAACGTTCCGACGCATCTGTAGCACCGGAGAGAAGGATTTGTGGCAGAGCATCGTTCACGGCGGCTGGGTAAGAATTTTTTTTTGTGCATGAAGAAAAGCCCAAAAGGTGTTGGTTAATGCGTTCACGAGGCTCTCAATTCGAGTTTAAATTCTAATATAGAGAGTCTAATTTTTGTTCACTATAGAAGCGACACCCAAGTGGAAGAGTAAGAAGCATCATCCATAAGAGAATCTCAGCATAAGAGAAGGAAAATCCCTGATTTTAAAATGGAGGTAGAGACAGAGACTATGGTGGAGAAGAGGGAGATAATCAACAACGTGATGTGTCTTTTGACCGACCCAAATGGAACTCCCTTGGGCTCTCCCATGTACCTACCTCAGAATGCTGGCCCTCAACACCTCAATCAGATTGTTAATAAGCTTCAAAACAATGTAAGCAAGTCCCTTTATTCTTCTCAAATTCTATTTTACATTTTGTTTATTATTTATAACATTGAGCAATTATCTATGCTTTCATTTTAGGAAGAGAAGTTGTCGTATGCTTTCTATATATCAGATGAGGAGCTCATTGAACCACTTGAAACATACTTGCAGAAAAACAAAGGTTAGTCATGTTTGTTTACAATAAATTATTTCTTTTTCCTTCTTAATTTGTTGTAAATTCACTTATTTACTTGCTTTTAACACATTTTGAGAAAAAAATCCTCATCTTTCTAAAGAATTGTTACAAAGAATTGCGCACTTGTAATGATGTTTTTCTTTTCCTTTGCAATGTTACTTTAACACTATTCCAGTCTCGATGGACAAGGCTTTGCCTATAGTTTATCAACCTCAAGCTATTTTCCAGATTCGTCCTGTGAATCGTTGTTCTGCAACTATTTCTGGTATGTGAGACATATTGTGTATTTTCCCATTCGTAGTGGCACAATGTTGTATTGTGCTTGCTAAACTGTGAGAGACAACAACGTGGTTTGGATGTTGATGATTATTGTAGCACAAGTTTGTGTTATTCTTTGAATTTTCTAGAATTCATATTTTTGCGGTTGTTTATATTTTTAGGTCATGCCGAAGCTGTACTTAGTGTTGCCTTCAGTCCCGATGGACGACAAGTGGCAAGTGGTTCTGGTGATACCAGTGTTCGATTTTGGGACTTGACCACTCAGACACCATTGTACACTTGCAAAGGTTTGACATTTAAAAACGTTAAGTTGTTCTTGGTATCTGCTAATTAAGTACAAGAATATAAATGATTAATTTAACTAAATGGTAAAAGGAGTTAGAATTAGTTGAAGGTTCTCGATGAGAAGCAGTGTGTTACTACTAAGGGGAATGTTCATGCTATTAAATCTGGATCATGATGAAATTCTAAGCTGGCAAAGAATAGTGGGAGGGTGGAGGTTATTGCAAAGGAATGAGAAAATAATAAGAGGGAAGGATAGGGACTGTGAAGGCTGAGAATTATAGTATTGGGAGAATTAGATTTCTTTAGTTTTTAATTTCTTAGAATTAGATTAGTTTTATGTTTTTCTCTTAATTCTTTAGTTTTATAAAATTTTAGTTAAAAAGAGGTTTTTAAGTGTAATTTTTAGCTTTTGTTAATAATTAGAAAATTAGTATTTTTTTGAAATTCTTTCAATAAAAATGTTTTGTTTTAATTGCATAATTTGTCTTCTTTTTCTTAATTGTTGTTTGATTTTTTACTGATTGGGACAACATTTGGACCATAATAAAAGTAAATTGAGAGGTGTTGAATTGAAATGAGCTGCTGGATTAAATTTGGGCCGCTGTTTTGGGCCACTGTTTTAACATTAAGCTGCTGCAAGTGAAATTGAAGGCACCCGCTGGCCTGCTACAATGGTGCTGCAATTGGAAGAGTGCTGCCGATTGGATAATTGGGCTGCCAAATGCTGGTATGGACTTAAGTGAAACGGTGAGTTTCAATGGAGGCAGCTTTTGGGGGTAATAGCAGCTCATTTGAGAAAATTTCATTCTCTCAAGCACGACAGCTTTTGGGGGTCATTGCAGAGCAGCTCATTTGAGAAAATTTCATTCTCTCAAACACATTCATTTGGAAGAGAGTAGAAACACTTAAGCTAGGGCTTGTGCGAGAGAAGGGAGAAGAAAAGCTCTCGCCACTTACCCAAAGAAGAACCTGACCGGTGAAGCTGAAGACGTGACCGGAGCGCGATCCTCGCCAGAGAAGAAGCTGACCGAAGCTTAAGTGGATCGGAGGGTTTGAAGAGCAAAGCTTTTGGAGACCGTTGGATCAAGGTGAAGCTCGAAGCGTCATAGCAAGGTTCTCCTCTCCAATTTTTCTTTTCCCCTTCCTTTTCTCTTTTCGTTTTTGACCCTATATAAAGGGCCTTCACCATGTAAATAGGGAGATATAGAGAACACTTCTTCATATACTTTTGAGATACATTTTCAGACGCTCTGTAGATTAGGGTTTTTACGCTTTTCTTAGAGTAGAGATATTGTTCTTGTTTCTGGATTTCGCTGAGACAATTGCGAGAGTGACAGTCGCGAGAATATTGGTGACTTCCGATACAGTTGTAATCTTCTTTTCACTTTAATAAAGTTCTATTTCGTATTCTCGTTTGTGTTGAGATTGTTTGTGTTCTTGATTTCTGCCATTGTTATGTTTTGAGAAAATGATTTGGATTCTGATTCTCTGCAATTTTATGATTTCTTTCGGAATTAAATGTAGCATTTTTCATCGAGATGTCTTCTCGAGACAGAGAAAAGTCCAATGCATAAAAATTGATTCAAATTTGTGTTTCTTGAATTTGTTTGTGATTTTTAGATTGATGAATAGGCTAATGAACCTTGATTGAAAAAATGAGTGGAAAGAGTCAAATTAAAGTTCTGAAATATGAACTAGAATACCCTGGATTGGGATTCACATTATGATGATGTCTTCTTGAGAACTCTAAGCACTCTTTTATTCATATCAATGTACATTCACCTATGAAATCAATTCTGTCTTTGCTTTTGATAGTGATAGTTGAAGTTCAGTTTGAGTTTTGATGTTCCAGTTGTTTACTTTGAGTATTTTAGAATTTATGATCTGCTTTACTTCTGTTTCAGCCTTTACATTCTTGTTGATATGATGCTTTTCAATCTTGAGTTTTAAGTTCTTTTCAATTTGGTTTTATTTCTGATTTTGTTCCAGTTTTAGTATATAGGTTTTGTTTTGGATATAAATAGGTTTAATCTCTTCATGACTTTAGCTTAGGTTTTATTTCTTTATTTTCTTCCTTCTTTTATTTTAAAATAGATTATAGTTTCGCTTTTCTTAATTTTTTAATTTCTGTGTTTTCATTTTAAATGTCCCCACCATTTTAGTAGTAGTTAGTAAGTAAATAATTAGTAAATAAATACAAGACTTAACTCTACATTTTAAAACTTAATTTTGTTGAGTCCTAGGATTGATATTCTGGTTGCCCTATGCTACATTAGTGGGGACCAGATTTTGTTCTGATTTTAGGCGACGAAAATCAGTTTAACAAATGGCGCCGTTGCCGGGGACCCGGCGAGTTAAGTCTTAGAGTGTTAGGTTAGTCTTGTTTAGGCTTGTTTTCTTGATTTTATTTCTGTTTTGTGTTCATATATGTTCCTTTTTAGTTTAGGTTCTGTTTGTTTTGTTTTCATTTTTGTATATTAGGATCTGTTCTGCAGAGTAGAAATTGTGAATATAGCTTGTATAGATTTTCTTTTCTTTCAATTCTTTTGTTGAATTCTGTGATAGAGGCTTTATTGGTCTGATTGGTTTTTATCTTGTGAGCAATTGTTAAGCATGGATCACTCCTCTGCATATGGTAATTTCTAATTTCCTTATAATGCTCAACCACCAAGATTTGACATGTTTTATGAGCCTATTCCTGAGGTTTTTATGCAGCCAGCCAATCAAGCTTTCCAGCAGCAACCACCACATTGTTTTCAACCATATCATGAGCAACCACCCTTGCAAGTGCAGCAGCAGCTGCCACACGTATACTGGGACCAATATGCTGAACCAGAGCAGGAGAATTTCCTGTCGGAACAGCCATGGCAGCCATCTTTTTTCCATTATGATGCACCAGAGCAAGAGGAAATTCATTCAGAACAGCCATGGCAGCCACAATTCTGTGATCAGTGGCAACAGGGGATTCCAGCGTATGAACTTCAAGGACTAACCAATCAAGTGGCTGAGTTAGTAGCTGTAGTCAACAAGTTGACTGGGAGAGTTGAAAAGGAGAAAGAGGCATCAACCAATGAAGCACCACTGATGGTAGCTGCTACCCCAGAGTTTCAAGTGATTAAGTGTCCAACCACCTCTGTAATTGTATACGCTAATCCTTCTTTCACTGATTCAGATTCTGTTTTAATTTCTGTTAATGATAGTTCCAATTCTCTGATGAGTGGTGATTGTATGAATGCATCTGTTGATTCTGAATCTGTATATGAACTTTATGTTGGTGATGAGAGTACTGAACCTCATTCTGAAATTGATTGTATTGTTGATTTGAACTCTGATTTTAAAATTGAACCTGCTGAGCTTGAAGTACAAATTGATTTCAGAAAGTCCAAAGAGTATTTGAAAAAAATGAGGGAAGCTGCCAACCATGTTTTGGGGCTTCAGTACTATGAAATGGACTTTTATGCTGATGTATGTGATCCTAAAATTGATTTGACTACGTTTGATCAAATGCTTGATGTGCCTGTAGAGGTTGTTGATTTTAGTCCTTGCTTTGATCATTCTAATATCACAAATTCAGTATTTAACATTGATAGAGTTCATATACCTGCATCTAGTGTTTTTTATGATTGCACAGATTTAAATGCACTTCTTGATGATGAATCAGGTGCTCATGGTGATAGATATGTAGTTTTTGATGATGTGAAAGTTGATATGACTGATTTTGAAAATGCCTGAACTGATTTAGGATTAGAACTTGAACTTGAGTTTGCTGGGTTCTTAAACTCTTTAGAACTGAGTAATGAAAAACTCACTGGTTGTACATGCCTTGGGGGTGGTTGTGAAGTTTGTGAAGAAATCAGTTCTGCCATATGTTCTGCTTCTAACTATTTTGCAGGCGCCAAGGAAGAGATCATTATGTTCAAGCTGGATGGAAATGACCTTGATGAGGTAGCTAGTGATCAGAGAACACAGGTTTATTCTGAACTTAGCATTCCCATAGAATTCTCTAAGGTTCAATATGAATTTAATGCTTTGGATCTGTTTAAAGTTGAACCCATAGAACCTGCTCCAGATTATGTTCCTGTTATGCCTGCACACAGTCATATTTTAGATTCAGCCTGTTCCATTGAAAATATTGACATGCCTTATGCTGTTTCAGAGTTATGCACTGGTTTTGACATTATTCCAGTTGATGATAGCTTCACAATAGGTGTTCATTTAGCTGCTGATTTGATAGATGCTAGTGAGGTCATTTTTGAGGAGCCAGTACAGGTTGATTTTAAATTTGAGCTTCCTGTCTGTTTAGGTGAGGTACAAACTAGCTTTGATAATCTTATGGATGAGAAAACCTTGCCAGATATTCTTGCTGTTATACCTGATTGTACTGAAAAGCTGGATGAAATTTGTGTTGTAGAACATATTGATATTTCTGATGATTTTTATGATGTGTGCATTGGTCTGGACAACAATTTTGAGGATAACTTTATGGACTGTGTTGAGTTCACTATGGATTTTGTCCTTATTACTAAGGAAGAGCCAACACAGGTGTTGTTTAACCTTGAAATTCTAGTTGTCTTATCTGAATTTCCTTTGCAGTTTAGCTCATTTGATTGCCTATGCATAGATCCTTTAGAGCCTGTTGTTAACACTGCAGTAGTTATTGATTCTAAGGTTCTTAGAGCACCATTTGAGATTGAATGTATCCATACCCCTACTGTTTGCACTGATAATATTTTTCCCACCTTTGATGCATTGGTTCTTCATGAGAATGATCTTGATTTCAGTTTTAACAAAGCTGAAATGTTTGATGATTCACTGATGAACATTGACTTTGATTTTGCTGTTGCAGCTGACATTACTAATATTGCCACTCATCCAAAGGAAGCTGCAGACACAAAGGAAGTGGTCATGAATGCAAGAGAAGGTATAAATGATGCTCAAAGAGCCTGGAATTTGCAAAATCAACAGCAAAGGCATGAGGAGATCTGGTTGCTGCAGCTGAAAGCATTGAATGGAGAACTGATGATGCTAAAGCAGAGAGCTGGGAAGGAGCTAATGCACATCTTGGCTGACAGTGGAGAAAATCCAATAAGCTCTTTCTTGTCCCTACCTTTAAATAGTAGTTATAGGTCTTTTATATTTTTTCAGACAAAATCACAGTAATTATTATATTTTAGAGTTTGATTAAGAATTTATCATTACAATATAATTCATTAGATATAGAAATACATATATTTTGAAATTTAATCAAGAACTTAACCGATTAATTGGAAATCTTATTTAGAAGTTTATCAGATTTTGAAATATGGTTAAATTATATTGGATTTCAAACTTATGTTTAGGACACAGTTAAATTTCAAAATTCTATTAAGTATTTTTTAAAATTTGAAAATATGGTATTGTTTTTAGTTTTATTTTGTTTTATGAATTTGTTAATCTCAATTTTAGTTATGTTCAGTGAGATATTCTGTCTCAGTATTGTATTCTTGGTAGTTAGAGTCGTCATAACTAAGGTGAATTTTTTTTTTTAGTTTTATAAATTTTACCTTATGTTAGATTTATGTTCTTTTACAAATAAAATGTGTAAAAAGATTATATAAATAACTTGACAACCAATCATAATTTTTTTCATATGTGATGAATTAATTCGATAAGTTCCAAAAATTGCTTTTAAGTTTGATTTTATTGTTGTCACTTACGGTAAATTACTTAATCAAATTTCAAAATCTAATATTTTTTTAATAGAATTTGGAAATTCATTACCTTCTTAATTAGAGATTTCAAAATTTGGTACCTTACATACACCAAATTTTAAAAACTGGAATTTTACTTATAACGAGATTTAGAAGTGTAGTTATTTGTCTAACACGATTTCAAAATCTGCTACCTATAGTCCAAACGTAATTTTCATTCTCAAATCAGCTACGGTTTTCGACATTTAATTTAAATATAGCATAAATTTCTCACGAGAATATTATCCTCGTATAAATAATAGAAAAAAAGTAAATAAAAATGGAAGTACTAAATTGTATGGAGAGAGTGAAAAAAAGTTAGGGTTGTATTAAAAATAAAAGGAAGAAATTAGACTTTACATTTTTTACCCTAGTGAAAGGTCAAAGGATATTTCGGAGTTTTAGATAAATTTGGAGGTTTAGGAAGAAATTTGGAAGTACAAAAAGAAAGCCTCGATATTTACTAAAACTGGGCCGTTCCGTTTCTCTTTCTTGGGCTTCATCAGGAATGCTGATTCATGTTAGATTCTACTCTTTACAGTCATCGTTTTGTTACATTTTTTTAAAATTACATATTTACCTTCTTTGTCCATTTAAAAACATTATTATCTGCTTTGCACTCTTTTACACACTTGAACTTACATGATTTCATTTCCAACCTCGAAACAATGTTCTTTCTCGATAATATAAATTGAGATTAAGTTTTTTTTTTCTTCCGATTAAATTAAGATATTTTCCACTCTTTCTATGTTATTTTTTTCTTCTTCAAAACTTTGGTTGAAAATGTCATCTTAAAAAATACTTTCATAAACATTTTTCTTTATTTATTACATTCTACAAAGTATTTTACAACACACATGTAGATTTCGAAAACTTATTTTAAGAAATACATTTCGAAATCTACACAGTAGAAGAGCATTTTTGAATAATCTTCGCTTTAAAATTCGAAATACACTTTTTGGTACATTCCGTAAAATACATTTTTAAAACATAAAGAAAATTCGAATATAAAGAGAGTAATTTAAAAAAGTATTTTTAAAATATTTTTATCCATTTGTTATTTCAAGATGTACTTTATAAAAAGACATTTTTTAAAAAAAATAATTTTGATAATTGGAAATAAAAAATTGAAAATAAGGTTCAGTACATAATTTTAAATAACATAATTAAGAAATGTAGATTATTGAAGCCTTTAAGTTTTATAATTTGCATTAATTTATGAGAACAATTAATATGAAAGTACAAAACAAGGGTGCATTGGATTATAGGAATTGAACACATTTAATTACACTAACTCATGCATCTTACTGAATTAACCAAGCCAAACAATATACTTGATTATAATTATTACTAGATACCGCATATCACTTAAATATAAGGAAAAATGATAAAATGCTAATACCTGAAAGGATAATATAAGGGGAAATAATTGATTAAGTTCTACTAACCCGTTTTTTTTAAATTAAAATATAAAATAAATTAAAAGTTAATATTTTTATGTTATATTATTTTAAGAATATAAATATATATTAGTGTTGTAGTTTAAACCATTATCATTATAAATTAAATTTTATTTTTTATTTATAATAGAATAATATGATATGTAAATATAATTTTGGGATGGGTGACCTTGTGCGAGTGAGGACAAAGCACATTGGAAAGCCTGGTGGTGATGTGTGGGGGCAGTCGATGTTCCCCGTAAGTTGCCGGGACGTTACAAATGGTATCAGAGCCTTCATGAGAATGATCTTGATTTCAGTTTTAACAAAGCTGAAATGTTTGATGATTCACTGATGAACATTGACTTTGATTTTGCTGTTGCAGCTGACATTACTAATATTGCCACTCATCCAAAGGAAGCTGCAGACACAAAGGAAGTGGTCATGAATGCAAGAGAAGGTATAAATGATGCTCAAAGAGCCTGGAATTTGCAAAATCAACAGCAAAGGCATGAGGAGATCTGGCTGCTGCAGCTGAAAGCATTGAATGCAGAACTGATGATGCTAAAGCAGAGAGCTGGGAAGGAGCTAATGCACATCTTGGCTGACAATGGAGAAAATCCAATAAGCTCTTTCTTGTCCCTTCCTTTAAATAGTAGTTATAGGTCTTTTATAGTAGTTTACATAGCTTTAAGTAGCATAATAAATAGTAGGGTAGATAATATGTTGTTTTTCATAAAAATAAAAAGAATTAACTTTGATTTGTGGCCAATCTGAATAAGTTCTTTGCCTCTTTAGTTTTGTAGTTTTACTTTTAAGTCTTGTTTCTGTTCTTGTTCAATTGCTGTTTTTTTTGTGTTTTTCAGTTTCTATTCTTGTACATATCTGTTGCTGTTTGATCTGAGTATGTTTTTGTTGATTAGAAAACCTTACTCACTCACACATTGAGGGCAATGTGCCTCTTAAGTGTGGGGGTGAGGGGTTGTAGTTAAAATTTTTGCTTTTACTTTGATAGAGATGTGTTTAGTATCTGTTTTAGCAATAAAATAGGGGTATTTTTTTCTGAACTGTTTTTCTCTTAGTTTAGGTCTGGTTTGGTTTATAAATCCCTAGAGTAGTTTACTATTCTTTCTTTAGTCTGTAAATACTTACTCTTGTTACTGATCTGTTTTAGTTTAGTTGTTAGTTTTGTTGATAATAGTTCTTAGGTCTTTTAAAGTTCATTCATTTTCTGGTTTATGTTGTTTTAGCTTAGGTTCTTTTGCTGTTTTTTAATCTGTTTTAGAACTTATTTTAGGTCCCTTTTCTTGGCTTATTTCTATTATTTTGTTTTCCTTATGCTAGTTTCTTGCTCTGTTTTAGTTCTTCATTAGTTTCTATTCTTCATTTTATTTTCATGCTTTGCTTCAAGTTTTAATTAGGATTCTTTTCATAATTTGGTTCTATTTTCTTTCTGCTACTGTTTTTAAAATTTTTCTGAATCTGTTTAGCTTTCTTTTTGTCAATTCTCTATTCTGGTTATATTGCATATGTCAGGTAGCTTATAGGAATAATTTAGGTTTATCTTCTGTCAATATATTAGGTAGTTTAGGACTGATTCCAGGTTCCTTTTATTTCTCTAACCTTTGTTTCTATTCTTTTAGATTCTGTTTTATGCTTATCTTCATTCTTTGGTGATGTCATTCAAATTTTAGCTTTATTTCCTTAGATTAGAATTGTCAAGAGTAGACTTAGCTTTGGATTTGGGCAGAAGTAGTTCTAGCATTAATTTTTACAGTCTTTAGTTCATTTCAATTCAGTAATTTTTACATAGGATGAGTAGCAAGTCAGTTTTAACAAATTTTAAACCCTTGAGAGATTTTGGGCCAGTTTTTGTCTTTCTTGTGTGATAACATGCATGTTTAATTGTCGTTCTGATTTTGCATTGATTCTTTGTGATGTGCTCGCTCTTGGTAACTTTAAATATGATCTAGGCATCCTTCATTTTTCCAGTTTAGCTTATCCATTTCATTCCTTACCATTGCACCTTATATTGAGCTTTAGTTTTTTTTTTCTTTGCTTTTCATCCATTTCAAGCCATTTCCCCCAACCAATCATTCCTTAGAGACTTGTGAGATGTAGGGAGAAGTCTAGAACTTGGTGAGTGCATGAAAAAGAGTGAGGCCAGAAGTGAAAAAGAAAAAAAAATGTGTTGAAAAAAAATCTGGTTTGGTTGAAAAAGAAAGAAACAGGTTTGGAAATGAGAAAAATCAGAAAAAGAAATTGAAAAAGAGACCTGAAATGAATGAAATAGAAAGAGAACCAGAGAAAAAGAAAGAAAAAATCATCTGGCCAAAGTCTGAGAAAAATAGTATGTTCTGAGTTCTAGTTTTATCCCTTTTTCTTCACATTTCTCTACTCATTTCAGTTCCCATTCTTTTCTGTTTTTCCATTTCATTCCATGAACATTACAAGCCAATTAAAGACCTATTGATTTAGAGAAGCCTTGAGTCAAGCACTGTCATTTAGAGTCTTTTCAAAGTTGTGAATGGTAGTTGGCATGACATGATTGAGTGAAACAGGATTACATACTGTATTTTGTTTGATTGATTGAAATATACTGTATTTTGTTAGGAATGTAAATCTAGAATCACAACTGATTTAACTGTCATTAGACAGCTTACTTTTTGTACATATATACTGCTGACTTCAATAAGAAAATTAATCGTTTTCTCTAAATCTTTTGCATCTCTGTTTTCATTGCCTATCTCTCTCGGTTCCGCTTTTCCAAAATATCTTCCTCTCTTCTCTGATAAGCTGCCACTCTAACAGTGGTATCAGAGCTTACAGGTTTCGAATCTGGGAGGAGTAGTCAAGTAAAGAAACTCTGCAGCAAAATAGATTTTACGCTGAAGTATGGCAGGGATGATCCAAAGTAAACTACCGGTATTCGACGGAAAGAATTTCGAAGATTGGTGCGTAAAGATGGATGTTATATTGGGCTTCCATGAGATCGATGAAATTGTCAAAGATGGGTTTAAAGATCCTGCAAAGAATGCTACAGATGAAGAAAAGAAAGCGTATAAAGAGAACAGAAAATTAGACTGCAAAGCACGCATGATCTTGCATCAATGCATCTAGAAGTGGTGCATGCTGATGTATGTGGACCATTCGACGTGTCGTCTCTGGGAGGTAACAGATACTTCCTACTTTTTGTGGATGAGCTTTCTAGAAAAGTTTGGGTTTATCTGTTAAAAGGAAAAGGTGAAACTTACACTTTGTTAATTTTTGCTCCATGGCCGAGAGGCAATCGGGCAAGCAGATCAAAATTCTCCGCACTGATGGAGGAGGTGAATTCAACTCAGGAGAAATGTCGAAATTCTGCACTGAAAAAGGGATTATACAGGAAGTCACAGCCCCCTACACTCCTCAACATAATGGATTGGCTGAGAGGAGGAATCGCATGCTTCTTGATATGGTCAAATGTATGATCAAAGGAAGGGGTCTTCCGCATCATCTGTGGGGAGAAGCAGTTTCAACTGCAGCATACCTACTGAATAGGAGCCCAACCAAAGCTTTGCCAACTAGCACACCGGAAGAAGCGTGGTCTGGAAACAAACCTGACGTGCGACACCTGAAGATTTTTGGATCAGTCTGTTATAAGCATGTCCCAAGTGAATTGAGAAAGAAATTGGACGATAGAAGCGAAACTTTCGTTTTTGTTGGTTATCATCCAACTGGAGCATATAGACTCTATGATCCAGTGAAATCAAAAATTGTGATAAGTAGGGACGTGATTGTTGATGAATCTAATGTGTTCAAGTGGAACACATGTGAGACTACCCCAGATAATTCACCTAGTACTGTGATTACTACGTTGTTTAAGGAGAGAAACTATGATCAAGACACTCCGACAGTTAATACAGAGGATGTAAATAATAGGCGGTCAAAAAGAACGCGTTTCCCATCGACAAGACCGGCAGATCACGAGCTATTCCGAGACAGTGACATTACAGACACAGGTGATATATTGCATTATGCTTTACTTGCAGGTACTGAAACCATAGCATGGGAGAAAGCTATCAAAGATGATAATTGGAAGGATGCTATGATTGAGGAGAATAAAACATGGACGTTGATGGACTTACCTGCCTACAAGAAAGCCATAGAGGTCAAGTGGATGTTCAAAACTAAGTACAAACCCGATGGGAGTGTGGCAAAGTTTAAAGCTAGACTAGTTGCTAAAGGATTTCTGCAACAACCTGGGATCGATTTCACTGATGTGTACGCCCCTGTTGCAAGATTGGAAACGGTGAGGATCGTGGTAGCTATTGCCAATTCAAATAATTGGAGTATCAGCCAGATGGATGTCAAATCAGCATTTCTTAATGGGGCTCTCGAAGAAGAAGTCTACGAATGTCAACCGCCTGGTTTCATCAAGAAGGACAATGAACTGAAGGTTTATAAACTTAACAAAGCTCTCTACGGTCTTCGTCAGGCACCACGAGCATGGAACAAGCATATTGACTCGTTGCTCACCAGGTATGGATTTCAAAGATGTATTGTTGAATATGGAATATATGTCAAGTTCTGTGATCAGCTAGGTACCTTGCTCATATGTCTGTACGTGGACGACCTACTGGTCACTGGAAGCTCAGTGCAAGAGATTGAAAAATTCAAAGTTATGATGAAGAATGATCTGGAGATGACAGACCTTGGCTTCTTGGGATACTTCCTTGGATTGGAGTTTATACAAACCAAAGAGGGAGTACATATGAATCAAAAGAAATATATTCTCGAAACTCTGGAGAGGTTCAAGTTAAAAGACTGCAACAGCGCATCAGTTCCAGTTATTGCCAACACGAAGCTCTCACTGCAGCAGGATGAAAGCAAAGTAGATGCAACGCTATACAGACAGATAGTCGGGACACTCCGCTACATCTGTAGCAGCAGGCCAGACATAAGCTTTGGTGTGGGTCTCATCAGCCGTTACATGCATGATCCCAGACAATCGCACATGACAGCTGCAAAACACATCCTTCGATACTTGAAAGGTACCTTAGACTACGGAATTTACTTTCCCAGAAAAATTGATAGCACTACCAACATCTTGGAGGCATGGTGTGACGCGGACTGGAGCGGTGATCTTGTAGACAGGAAGAGTACTTACGGGTATTTGTTCAAGCTTATGGGAGCCCCCATCTCATGGTGTTCTAAGAAGCAGACAGTCGTGGCATTCTCATCGTGTGAAGCCGAATACATCTCAGCAGCAGAGACTGCCTGTCAATGCACTTGGATAGAAGCCATTTTGCAAGAGCTAAAGATCAAGCATCACGGACCAACATGCTTAAGGATAGACAACAAATCAGCTATTAATCTAGCCAAAAACCCAATATCTCATGGACGGAGCAAGCACATCGAAACAAAATTTCACTATCTCAGAGAACGGGTCAGCGAAGGAAAACTGGAACTGATCTACTGCAACACGGATGAACAGGAAGCTGATATATTCACGAAAGCCGTACGACAGAATAGATTTGAAAAGCTTAGAAGATCACTTGGAATTAGGTCTCTTAGTGATTTAGATTTAAGAGGTTGTGTTAGGAATGTAAATCTAGAATACAACTGATTTAACTGTCATTAGACAGTTTACTTTTTGTACATATATACTGCTGACTTCAATAAGAAAATTAATCTTTTTGCATCTCTGTTTTCATTGCCTATCTCTCTCGGTTCCGCTTTTCCAAAATATCTTCCTCTCTTCTCTGATTGTGAGCGTTCGGTCTTGGCTTGATTCTGATTGTGAGCGTTCGGTCTTGGCTTGATTCTGATTGTGAGCGTTCGGTCTTGGTTTGATTCTATTTGTGAGCGTTCGGTCTTGGTTTAATTCTGATTGTTGAGCGTTCGGTCTTCATTTGATAGTCTTAAGTTTGGATCTTGAGCGTTCGGTCTTGATATCAGTAAGAAATCATTAGCGTTCGACCTAAATCGCGTATTGTGATGTTTAGTTGGTAAGCGTTCAATCTGGGTGTATCAGTAATAGCTAGCGTTCGATCTTGACCAAGTATTTTCAGGTTTCGATCGTAAGTGTTCGGTATTAACGATAGATAACGTTCGGTTTTGCTGATGTTTATCCCAGTTAGTGATAGTTCGTAGCGAACGTTCGGTATTTGATGATTGATCTTTGAACGTTCGTCCAGACATTGTACGATTTTAGTGAGGTGTTCGGTTATAACGTCCAGATATATAATTATTTTTTAACACATCTAAATTTTTATATTTATTTGACATCATTTTTTTTTTAATTTTTTTTAAAAAAATACAAAAAATTTATTTTTTTATGATCATGCATTACTCATGACTAAATGAGTTGGTGTACTTCATTATGCGTTCAAAGGATGAAACTGTAAGCTGAAATTTTTTTGTTTCTTTCATCTCCTTTTCTTAGTTTGGAGACGCATCTGAAGATTTTTAACTTTGAACTGAAAGCTAATTTTGTTTCTTCCACTTATTTCTACAGTATTCATCAGTTTCCCATTGGACGAGGATTCAACAAACGCAATTTCCTTGATCCAAAGTTGGTCAGAACAAAATAACAATGTTGGAAGTCTCCCTCAACGATTCAGAAGATAAATTTAAAATATACAAGTTCATGAAAATTTTATTATATAAACTAATTTTTGTAACGTGGAATTAAGTTTAAAGTTCGTACTGAAATACTTTACATGAAAAGACCAACACCTCGGTGCTAAAGCTAGCTACGATATCCATTTCATTTTCTTCAATTTAAACGTAGGAGATCAATCCAACAAGAGTTTAAAGAACTACAAAAATGTTAGGACACTAAATTAAACCGCAGATGGAAAAAATCTGTGATTGTGATCCTCCTAATTTGGTTTGGAAGAAAGTAGACTTTAAGTCTAATTCTATCTTATAAAATCAGTTTGTAATACAAGATTTGTATTTGTTTATAAATTATAAATTGATCTTATCCTTAATTTACGTAAGAATTCCAAGACTTCCAACAAATAGTCTCTTGTCGATGAGAGTGGGTTGGCTAAATAAGTAGGGTAGGTTTCACCAGCCATGATCACAACAATCTGTGGCTCTGAAATATTAACCTTCTTTTTCTCCATCTTTGCTGCTTTCTCTTCATCACCGGCTGAGTTCGAAGCATAATAATGTTTACGATAACAACAAGCTATGATGAGTAATGCAACTGCTATGACTGCGAGCATCAGGGCTAAGCCACCAAACAGGTAAGCTATGGGAGAACTCAACTTTCTCAAACCACCTTCTTCCGATTCACTTCTTCTGCTTGAGTTCATTCTTTTTACTACTTTTTTTACAAAGTTGTAATCTTTTTTTTTTGGAAACTGGTTTTTGATTTTGGGATGGTGTGGATGTGATAGAGTTTAATCAATTTATAGTCCATGATTAAGTACAACTGCTACAGTTACGGAGCACTTTTGGACGAACGCTCAGTTCAAAACCGAGCGCCATTTTGGACGAACGCAGTTCAAAACCGAGCGCAATTTTGGACGAACGTTCACGGTGAGACCGAGCACCATTTTGAGCGAGCGTTCGGTGTCAGACCGAACACCAATTAGGACGAGCGCTCATCATAAAAACCGAGCACCCTAAAGGACGAACGCTATGTTCAGAACCGAGCACTATTTTGACGAACGCTCAGTGTGAGACCGAGCGCCTATTAGAGGGAGCGTTCAGTATAAGACTGAACACCCATTTGGACGAACGTTCAGTATAAGACTAGGACGAACGTTCAGTTTAATATATGGACGAACGCTCGGTATAAGACCGAACGTTAATAGCTCAGATTGGTAGAACTTGAAAAAAATAAACTAAGATACTTTTAAAGAAGTATTTACGAACGGTTAAGATAAACAGTTGCATATACACAGACAATTACAAAGAGATAGAAGTTTATCAAAAACATTAGCTTCAACAGTGTTTGACCGAACGCTCAAATAGAACATTTTAGAGTGAGGACGCTCGTCCTCAACAACAAATTTACCCAAATGACCGAATCAACATTTTAAACATATTACTACGGGAAACCGAACGGTCAAGGAACGTCCAGTACGAACGTGAATTTCATGGGGAGTTCATTTACATTTTCAGTTCACTTCTCATCATAATTACATAATTACGTTCGTTCTAATCACCCCAAAATCTCAGATTTCATACTACTAATATCATGCAATTTTCATACGTTTCATTTCACCAATAATAACGAACGTTCATACATTCAGAAAATCCAATATCATGCATTATATTCATACAATCAAATAACGAACGTTCACACACATACAAAAAAAACCAGTTAAATTAAATAAGCTTCCCTTACCTGGAATGACGAACGTCCACTGACGCACACAATTTCTCCTTTCTACTACAAATCCTCCGCTCGTCAACGCTCGTTAAACCAAGCTATAATGAACGAGCCCCAACGCCAAATCAGAGTTATGCTACACTAAGAAAGGAGGAACGCACAACTCAGAATTGAGTTTGCATACGCGGAAAACGAACGTCTAGAGAGTGGGAAAAGGCTTACCAGCTCAGTTTGAAACGAATGGCTTTTCTGGAAGCATTGGATGACGTTCGTCCTTCCGCTGCCGGATCCCAGAATTGGAGGAGATGAAACGGTGGTTCCTTAGAGAGAAGGTGCAGAGAACGTAGAGAGAAGAAAGAGAGAATTCAGAAACGAAAATGGTGGAGCGTGTGGAGGGTGGAGGATTTATCAGAGTCTCATATCTGTTTTTCCACCTCGCCAGCGTACGTTCCCACTGCCAGCCTTCTGCCAACGCACGTTCCCACTACGTTTTGACTAAATTTCTCGTGCACGGTTGGCGTCCGTTAGCGGATGTCAGACGCTGCTGTCTCCACGTGCGTCGCTGAGGTGGCGCGCTCAGGCTGCCACGTTTTTTTTTTTTTTTTTGAGGCCTGACATGAAGTATATAGAATCATAATTAAGTTTATGTTAGTTAATTATAAATTTATCTCGAAATTTATAAATATAAAATTTAAATAAAAAGATAAATAATTATATTTATTATAAATTTAAGATTTTAGTTGATTATCCGAAGGGTCGTGTTACTTACTTGAATGCTGAATTACCTTTTATATATATTTTCATACTACTTGTAACTAAAAATGTGAAAACAATTAAAAAATTTGGTGAAAAGTGTGACATGAAGTATTTTAGTTGCGTGCTAAACTTGCTTTCATCTCATACATGATCCGTAGTATAACGCAATTCCAATATTTTTTTTTAAAGGTTATCTTAACATACTAGTTTCTATGATTATTTGTTTTTGTTTCAAAATTTATCAATTAAAAGAGTGTGTTGACAAAGTTTTCCTTTTGAGGAAGAAAAATACGGCAAATTATACATATATTATCTGCATATACTGCCACTATTCTTGGTAATATCTGTACCAATGTTCTACACCGACATGGGACACTATTTTATGTTTGAGACGTGACATGCTTTCATGAGTATTTGATAATGAAAACTATATCGTGGTATCACACTAGGTAGATAGGATAATGAGTTGCCGGTGATTTATTAGTTATTATTATTTCTCACGGTTTTCCTTCACAATTATATATTTTAAAATCAAGAAAAATCCTTTCTATTTTAAGAGGAAGTATATATATCCTTTTGTTCCATTCGTAATATTTTTCAAGCCAAAGATCATCAATTTATAGTTTTTTCTAGAATATCGGCTTATGGCTCTTAAATTTGATCAATCAAAAAGTTAAAAGTGTCCTATAATTCAAGTACTTAACATGACTTTGTACGCTTTCATAGGTTTAGATTGTTATTTTTCGGATTAATTTTTCAAAATATTGCATAAGACCGAAAGAAAAGTGTTTTTATGCCAAAAAATTTCTGGAATAATTTATAGCCTCTTCCAAAAAAATTCATTCCGAAATGATAAATTAAATTGTGAAACATTCAGAAGATATAATTTTGTGGTACCACCAAGTTCAAGAGTTTGTTTAAAGGCAATTTGATCATTTGGTACTTTTGGGGGTGCAGGGAGATATTCCTACTGTGTAGAAAGAAAATCACAACTTGGGAACCCATGGCGCAATTCGGGCCTTGGAAACCCTTCTCTTTTGTTAAGAAAACCAGAAACAAAAGTACGCCTGAAATTAACAACCAATAAAGAAGCCAAAAATTGTTAATTTTAAAAAAGGACAAATCAACTAAAATACTTTCAATCTCTTTGTTTTGTCGAAGAGCCACCCGAAACAAACCATATTGAAAACACAAACATGGTAAAAATGTCATAGGCCAAAATCTGATTACTTTGGGTGGGTGAGATACAAAAGAAAGGTTGTTCTCCACAGGAGATGAAAGCTCAGATAGAACTTCCATCGCTACAGGTGGAAGCTCACAATAAACATATCGTTCAAACCTAATCTCAAACTCAACTGGAACCTTCTCTGCCAAAATTTAATTTCCACCAAATCAATGTTTGATAAGAGAACAACCAGCCTCTGCAACCATAACTGAAAATAACATTGAAGAAAAAGAAGTACAGCCTATATCTCCAACTGAAGATATAAAGCAATTCACATCAAAAGCTGTTGCTGACAACCAAATGTTCAATCTTTCCACATATCTGCAAACTCATCAGGCTCCAGAGGATTGGACATCTCATGCATTTTCCTCCTTGTCTTTGCTTTGACCTTCTTAGCAAACTTTCCAGACTTCTTCTTTTTCTCCAAAGCCCGAACCTATCACAACCAACCAATGACAGATATAATTATTAGTAGAAAGCTAGAGAAATTCAAAGCATACATTAAAAATATATTGATTGGTACCTGATTTGGAGATACATAAAATGGATTCTCATATAATGTCGGGCCTCCAAAACTGCCACCAAATATTTTAATTGGATTCAAGCAGAACCGTGGACCGACCTAAACAAATAGTTTGCTCATAGGTTAAATGAATGTTAGAAATTGAAAGATCAAAAGATACATGAAGAACCAGTTTTCAGACCTCAATCAATGTCATTTTATCAAGGCCTCCCCTTGGTAATTTGTCTGATTCATTATGATGAGTAGAAATCTGCAAGGGAATAAAGATGTAACATTCCTCAGTAGGCATTAGCAACAGGTAGAAAATACTACAATGTTGTCTCATGGAAAAATCAATATTATATAGTTGGAGAAAATGAGACCATATAATGTTCGAATTAAATAGGAGTATTGCGAACAACTAATAGTAACAATTGTCCTCTAATGACCATGTCATGAGTATAACACAAATGACTCAATCTAACGGTATATTGTCCAACAAAAACGGAGTATAACATCTATCGCAGGCACGCACAGGTCAAACCAAAATCCCCACTTGATTCGATCTTCACTGATCTGGTAAGACTGACCATAATTAAATGAATAAAGATGATCAATAAAATAAAACATTACATGCATCATAGTTTAACCTTTGAGCTTACAGAACAATACCATAGCGGAACATATTAATGTATTTACAAATAAAATGTTTTACATCGGTAGTAGATAAAATTTAAACTCATTATAATGGTCAAATATCCTCCATCTTCAAAATTCCTGTGGTTAACCATTCTTTATATATTATCTAAGTCTTGTCAAAAACTAAAACTTCAAATTGAAATGTATAGATAAGTTGATAATTGAGTAATGTTTATAAGAAAGTAAAGGAGTAAAGGTTAAAAATGCTCGACCCAAACTTCACTTCAATCATTAACATGTGGCTAAAAAGAGCAATAAACATGTTTATAATAACAATGCATACACTTAATTTGTATAGAAATAGGCAGAAAAGATGCTCCTAACAATAATCTCCAGGATTTTTTAACCTTTATCTTAATGCAAAAATAGTCTATGGTAATTCCGGAATACAGACACAAACCTGGTAATTCCGGAACCATATATGGTCATCAGCTATTGAGAAAACAAAAACATGATCATGGAAGGGCTTCGCCTTTCTATGGTCCTTTGGTACTTCAAATATCTAAACAAAAGGAAAGAAATAGTATATTAGAAATTATCAAATACAGTAAACAAACAACAGTATCAGAAACAGAGAGAACTGCACACAGAAAATATACATTAAACAGATATATGACATAAACTATGTAAAATAGATGGGCATAACAATAACATCAATTGAATTTTCATTGATCAGACATAATAAATTTAGAAAAAAATCGTAGGAAGATATATGACGACAAAAATGTAAGATTCCAATTAAATTGGTAGAAAGCACATGAAGCTGTTCTTAATTTGGCCGGAAATTCATGGTTTACAACATCACGAATCATAAAAATAAGATGAAATCATCAAGCTAACCTTTACCTTATTTACGAAAGTGCACATATTAGAGTTATCAACATAAGTTTACAGAAATCCATCTTTCCTCGGATGGAACTAGATGGACAAAAACGAAAAAACTTGCAACAAAAGAAACCAACAACACACCTGTAACAACATCTCCTTTAACAGTTTCCAATGTGCATCTTTTTCAAAATTTGCAGAAAACGTCAAAAGTGGACGAGAACCTTTTAGGTGATTTCCCGTTAGCTTCAACTCCTCCATTGTATGAACTGAAAAAACAGTGGAGGAAAAAGGAAAATCACTAAAAGTGTATAAAAAATGGTCGAGATAGAGAGAGAAACACAAAAGACATAGTTCACTGGGAAGAATGACCAGTGATGCCTAGAGTATACAGACATCAGAACTCTAAATAATCAGAGCAAGCAAACTAGTGTTATATTAAGATTACAATGATTGAATCAGAATATACCTGCACTGACTAAAAATTTTACAGATGGGCCACTGGGGCATTTGGCCATCCAGAGATAAAGATCTTTTGCTTTCCTGCACTGAAATTGATACATAAAAAATGAGAGAAGACACTAATAGAATATCACAAGTTGACCAGACTCAAACTCACGACCGCATCTCATTGAAATAGCATCAACAGTTGTGACCAACAAAGAATTCCCCTACCCATTAGCATGCTTCAGGTTTTCCAAATAGCGCAAAAAAAAATGCAAATACTAGTCTAGAGAACAGCACAACATATCAATCCTAAATTGAAGTAACACGGCACTGAAAAAACCTTGTGGCATATAAATAAAATACCTCAAAAAATAAACACGAAGAACAACTTTTGAGCTCAACAAGCTCATTAAGGGTGGCGCCTTTAGTTTCTTTTGATTCAATCTTGTTATCCTTCTTGCAATGCGGCAAAAGTGACACCAAGTTCAACATCAAATGTCGGTACCTACAAATTAATGGAAAACAATCACTCCACCCATGAATACCATAACAATATCCAAACTCGAAAAAGCAACAAAAACTGTAACTAAAAGTTATGGGGTGTATATTAGGTTGTACCTGTAACTGATACGCCTAGAGCAAGTGACCAAAACCTTCTCTTTGTTCCTAAATATTGGTGAAGCAACGTTATTGTCTTCTACTTCATCAGTGACTTGACTCTTATCCTTCCAACCCAAAAGGGTCCTCACCGGTCTCTCTGGAGCAGCATCTTCCTTTTTAGGATGTGCAACAACTTGACCACTCTCACTGCGCTTTCTCTTCTTCACCATTTTCTTCTTCAAAATCTGCAAAAACCAAGAACGACAATCACAAAAACAAAACAAAACAAAAAATTGCCAACGACCCTTTAGCAAGGTACGCACCTGGGGTGGGAAGAGATGATAGAAAAACTGGAATGGGATTTCGCCGGTGGTGGCGACAAATGAATAAACGAATGAGTTGCAGCAAATGGGGGCAAAAGGTTTTTCTACTTTATGGTGTATTATTACTTTTTGGCTTTGAATGTGTGCTATTTTGTGTTCTTGTCCACTGTCTTTCTGTTGACTGTATTGTTGGTCGCCTGAACAGAGCCAAAACGGTAGATCAATTCTGAAATTTCTTTTTTGAAAGACAGTTAGCACACCCCTGTTCCGGATCTAAATTTTCGAAAATTTTGATCCGGAGCAGGGGTGTGTTAATTGTCTTTCGAAAAAGAAATTTCAGAATTGATCTTCCGTTTTGGCTCTGTTCAGGCGACCAACAATACAATCAGCAGAAAGACAGTGGACAAGAACGACAAAATAGCACAGATCCAAAGCCAAAAAGTAATAATACATCATAAATTAAACTACCAAACAAGGCTACAAAAGAATGCTGAAGAAAACCAGTGAAGAAAACCAACCTGGATGAAGAAAAAAACAAACCAAACAAAATCTGGATCCACGCTCCTTGACGCCCCAGAGATCAACAACAATGGAAGCAATGAAACCCTAAAGGAAAATGAGTAAGAGACAACAGAAGGAAAAAGAAAGGAAAGGACGAAGAAATGAGATGAAGTGAAACGAAAAGGGAGAACAGAGCAATCCGTGTGAGAGATGGGTGGGGAGCGTGGAGCAAAAAATGAGGAGAAATAGGATTTTCAAATTAATTACAAAAATCCTAAATGATAAAAGTTTTAAGGTAAGGACAGAATTGAAATTAAAAGAATTTGGAAAGATGGAAGAAGGATGATGTAGTGGTGGAGGGAGCAACATCCTTTTTCTTCTTGTATACCCAAATTTTACGGTGATGCCAAATACGTCCCTTCTGAATATATAAAATATTAAATTAATTGGGTCAAGTCCAGCCACATCCAATTTCTAATTATTATTTTAACTTTTTTATTTTATATGTTTTTAAACATTTTAAAAAACCATTAACTTGTGCTGCGCCGCCTAACCCCGAGATCGCTGGCCGCGCCGTTGCCGCTGACTGTTTCCTGCGTTGCGTTATTCAATCATCGCCACCGTCATTGGTGTTGACGAAACCACTTGCCGGAAGCATCGCTCAACCACCGCATTATGTTCTCTGGCGCGACGTGGTTTTCATTATCTCACCATCCAAAATTTTGAAATCAAAAGCCATATCTCTTCTCTGTGTTTGTGACCTTGAGTTTTAATTTTTTTTTTTAAATCATCTCTGATAATGGGTCTGTCATTTTTTGTTTATGGTTTCTTGTTTATTCCGTATCCATGAATCAACAGAGACACAAAAAATTATGACACACAAATTTATCACAATAATGCTAAGAAATCATGCATCAGATTTGCAGAACAGAGGAAATACAACTAACAAAGATTAAGAAAACGCGCATGAACAAATCCAAAAGATAAGAAAATTTGACCAGTGATTTAAACAGTTCAAGCAAAGAGATAAGATTTGGGTAAATAACCTTCGTT
The DNA here is from genome assembly GCA_034642375.1 of Vigna nakashimae. Taxonomy (NCBI): domain Eukaryota; kingdom Viridiplantae; phylum Streptophyta; class Magnoliopsida; order Fabales; family Fabaceae; genus Vigna; species Vigna nakashimae. The sequence continues at coordinate 36,930,142 of CM067765.1, forward strand.
GTGTGAAACCAATACAATCCTAATTTTCTTCTTTCTTCAATCCAGTATTCTTCTTCCCTCTAATTCTTTCCAGCTTTCCGAATTCCAGAAACCAATTAGCTCCCTTCCCCGTTTTTCAAATCCAGTCCCCCTCTCCCTTTTTCGAATACCACGCAAGCAGAAAACCCGATTAGGTTTTTACATTGGGCATTTTAGATTTTCCTTATTTTTCTATTTTTTGTTTTTATTTTATTTCTAAATTTTATTATATTAATAATCATTTTTATTATATATATATATATATACATATATATTTTTAACATAATTGATATTTTTTCATCTTAATTCATTTATTATTATTATTATATTTTTTTTTAAAAGTTAAAATCTTTATTGTAAGAACTTAAAAAAATAGAGTATTAGACTAAATAGGTATACTAAAATAATGAGATTGAGTATTCTATTATAAAATAATTTTATGATATAAATAGAATTTTTTAAACTTGTTTTATTATTTTAAGAACACTTCATCTTTTTAAAAGTCTTTATCTTTGTTCTCTCTCACTTCTTTTTAAAATTTCTTACTCCTAAGTTATCTATTCGATGATTAGGAGGTGTCTAGGCGATTCTGGAGTCAAGGGTTACCTATTTAACCGATCAGTTTTGTGATTAGAGCAAGTAAATTTTATTCTCTCTTTCATGGCATTTTCTTTATTCTTGACCATGTAAGGAGTTTCTGTTGCATGTGTCAATTTGTGTCCTTCAATTTTTGACTCCATTTAGATTCTAAAGTTTCTTTCCAATCACTAATCGGTGATTTGCACATATTTTTAGAAGTTTCTTAAGGTGTAAGTTACAGTTGGGGAAACTATGGAAGTTTTATAAAGATAAAGGATTTGCTTTTAATTGAAGTATGTGGTATAATTTTAATGATATGTGAATTTACAACGAATTAAGAAAGAAAAATAAATCATTTATTGTAAACAAACATGACTAACCTTTGTTTTTCTGCAAGTATGTTTCAAGTGGCGCAATGAGCTCCTCATCTGATATATAGAAAGCATACGGCAACTTCTCTTCCTAAAATGAAAGCATAGATAATCGCTCAATGTTATAAATAATAAACAAAATGTAAAATAGAATTTGAGAAGAATAAAGGGACTTGCTTACATTGTTTTGAAGCTTATTAACAATCTGATTGAGGTGTTGAGGGCCAGCATTCTGAGGTAGGTACATGGGAGAGCCCAAGGGAGTTCCATCTGGGTCTGTCAAAAGACACATCACGTTGTTGATTATCTCCCTCTTCTCCACCATAGTCTCTGTCTCTACCTCCATTTTTCAATCAGGGATTTTCCTTCTCTTATGCTGAGATTCTCTTATGGATGATGCTTCTTACTCTTCCACTTGGGATTCTATTTGGTTCTATCTTCGCTGTCGTGCTGAAACTAATAAAAGTAGTGAAATAAAGTCACACCGGCACAAACCCTAAATTAAACAGGACCCAGGACCCATCATACAGAGACCTCAGACTTCCCATATGAGAAGTTGTGTAGTATAAACGTGGTAAAGCTACTGATGGCAGTTCATCCTGATGTTCCGTGAGTGCTCGTCCTCACGTAGAGGGGAGTAGGTCATGTGTGGGAACGGCAGGAGGTCCTAGTCCTTAAGAGTACTTTGGACTGTAGGACTAACCTCGGGTGGCAGTTGTTGAGTGTTTTCCAGTTATCACATCACCCGGGTGCACGAACGCCTGTAGATACATGGATTCATACAGTCCGGACGGTCTGTTTTATGAGAGTTTTGGATGATTATTGCTATGTTGATATATTATTGTATTGCTCGTATGTTGATTTGTATGTTTGTTGTATGAATTAAATTACATAAGCTTACCCTTTCGTTTTTCCTTGTGTTGTCTTGTACCTGTACGTCCGTCCTGTCAATGCAATGATCATCCGTGTGGATGTGAGCAGATGGAGAAACTTTTTTGGAGGAAGTGGTAGAAGAAGAGAATCTCGTGGAAGTCGAAGGGAAGGCCGAGACTTAGATCGTCCAGTAGGAATAGGCTGCTTAGAATTTTGTGACGTTCGTTATCAGCTTTTGTAAAACCGTTCGTCTTGAACCTTGGTTGTTTCTGTATTGATTTTCTTAACTCTGTAACTTTTTGACGTTCGGCTTTTGATAGCTGATCTTGCTTAAGACTGCACTGTGTATATTATGTAATGTGATTAATTCTAATTTATGGTAATTACTATATTTTGGGATGTTACATAACAACTTAAAAAGTAGATTATTAGACTAAATAGGTGTAGTAAAATAATGAGATTGATTATTTTATTATAAAATAATCTTATGATGTAAATAGAATTTTTTTAAACTTGTCTTAGTATTTTAAGAACACTTCATCTTTTTAAAAGTCTTTATCGTTGTTCTTTCTCACTTTTTTCTACAATTTCTTACTCCTAAATTATCTATTCGATGATCAGGAGGTGTCTAGGCAATTCTAGAGTCAAGGGTTACCTATTTGACCGATCAGTTTCGTGATTAGAGCAAGTAAGTTTCATTCTCACTTTCATGGCATTTTCTTTATTCTTGACCATGCAAGGAGTTTCTGTTGCATGCGTCAATTTGTGTCCTTTTTTAATGTTTGACTCCGTTTAGATTCTAAAGTTTGGAGAATGAGGTATGTCTGAGGAATCCCGTAGTTTAGTTTTCTTTAGATTGATGATGTAATTATTTTTATTTATCCAGTTTGTATATAAAGTTAAAAATTTATAATAGTTTTGGATAACGGTAAGTTTGTACTGTAAGGAACCGCACGTTCCTTATATTTTTAAAGGGGATGGGGAAGGTGGGCGGCTGCACGTTCGTGTAGTGGTGGGAGAGGGGCTCCACGTCCAGCAAAGGAGTGGGCAGCAGATGGTGGTGGGTCTCTCCACCTGGAAGTGCTCCAGCCATCATCATGAACCTCCATCATCTCCTTCGTTGGTGGGCATAGCACTGAGGAGTGGCTGTGGGGAGCACCATTTTCTTCCTTCTTAAAGGTAAAAGCCATGGATTCAAAGGGATTGGGAGTTCTGCAGATTGGAGGAGTTGCTGCCATATCTGTGAGACGGTGAAGTGAGAGCTGGACACTGTAGCAGAGGACTGAAACAGCAGAGGAGGAACACAGTGCAAAGATTGGTTCAAGATTTGCAAGGAGGTCTTCAAGAGGTAAGGGGAGCTAGATCTTTTGTTTGATTGTTGATATATACTGTGTTTGATGCAAATCTCGGAAGAAGGGGATGAAAAATTGGGGTTTTCTGGGTTTCTGGAAAACCTGGTGCGATTCTGCAGAATTCTGCAGAAACGCGCGTGCGTTCAATTTTGGTCAAAGTAGGACGTTCGTCCAAATGGCTCGACCAATTAGTGGTCGGCCAAAATAATATGAACGTTCGGTTTTGTATTCTCGTGTAACGAGCGTTAGCGTTCGTCAAAATATTACCCAGAGATGTTAGGCGTTCGTTTCTAATTCGGACTCGTAATAATCCTGAGCGTTCGGTCTTAAGTTGAAAATTCTTAGGGTTCGATGATGAGCGTTCGGTATTAACATGATATTCCTAGGTTTGGATTTTAAACGGTCGGTTTCGATGTACCTGTGATAATAAGTGTTCGGTTGTTGGTAGTCTCAACTGGTGATTTTTAGCGTTCGGTCTTAAATTGGATTCTTAGGAGTGAATCTCGGGCGTTCGGTTTTGTGGTAATACTGATTATAAGCGTTCATCCTAAATTGTTGTTTTCAGGAAATAATCTTGAACGTTCGTTTTTGATGTATTAGTAATTGTAGTCGTTCGTTTAAGTTGGTATTCTTAAGTTTGGATATTGAGCGTTCGGTCATGGTTTAATTCTGATTGTGAGCGTTCGGTCTTGGTTTAGTTCTGATTGTGAGCGTTCGGTCTTGGCTTGATTCTGATTGTGAGCGTTAGGTCTTAGTTTGATTCTGATTGTGAGCGTTAGGTCTTACAGCGTCGTCCTGCAAAATTTGATGGGAAGTGCCTTCCCGACGGAGCTGATCAGTGGATAAGGGACATGGAACAGATTTACGATGCCAAGGAATGTCCGAACGATCGAAGACTGGCATTCACTGAGTATCTGTTGACTGGAGAGGCCAGTCATTGGTGGTCGACTGCGAAGATGATACTAGTAGAATCTCACAGCCCTATTTCCTGGGAAGTCTTCAAGGAAAAGTTCTATGAGGAGTATTTCCCGGATAGTGTTCGTTTTGGCAAAGAGGTGGAATTTCTCCAGTTGGTACAGGGTAATATGTCTGTTTCGGAGTACACCAACAGGTTCAAACATCTGGTTCGCTTTAATACCCTTGCCACCAGTGAAGTGTGGCAGTGCAGGAAGTTTGAAAATGGGCTGAGAAGTGATTTGAAGGTACTAATATCCAGCCTTTGCATTAAGTCTTTTCCTGCCATGATTGAGAGAGCAAAAGTGTTAGAGAAAAATGTGGCTGAAGCAGAACGACTGAAGAAGCAGCAACAACCAACTAGAGGGCCGATCATGTCCAGACCGAATCTGAATCGGAACAGAATGCCGTATGCCCGTCCAGCACAACCATCTAATTCTCAGGCTATGGTTGTTGCCGGACAGTCTGGACAGAATGGATCAGTCAGATGTTTTAGGTGTGGAGGACCACACTATCGATCGTCGTGTCCTCTTTTGGAGGGGACAAAATACTGCACTCGCTGTAGAAGAAACGGTCACCTGGAGCATGAGTGTAATATGGGCAGACGAGCAATAATGAGGCCGCCAAATGCCGGGAGGATGCAACAGGATCGGGGTGGAAGAGCACAAGCTGTTGGTCGAGTTTATGCGATAACAGGCGCCGAAGCTGCCAGTTCAGGTACGCTCATCACCAGTACATGTTTATTGTTTGGGAAGCCTTGCTGTGTGTTGTATGATTCGGGGGTGACACACTCCTTCATCTCGAAGGCGTGCGTCGAGAAATTGGGTATAACCGAACGCGAAATGCAGTTCGACTTGGTAGTATCAACCCCAGCGGCTGGTGAAGTTAGGACGACTACTGTATGTGTTAAATGTCCTATAGAGGTTGAGGGGCGTAATTATAAAGTAAATCTCATCTGTCTACCCTTAAAAGATTTAGAAGTGATTCTAGGAATGGATTGGCTGGCTGCCAACCGCATTCTCATTGACTGTGGTGCAAAGGAATTGGTATTTCCATACGAGTATGAAGTAGAGCTATCTGTGACGCTCGGTCAGCTAAAAGAAGACATCGTGGATGGCGCCAGTTGCTTCCTGATCATGACGCATTCAAACGAACGACTTGAAGGTTCGAATCATGAGCAATCGTCCAGTAAACTGAATGGGGGACAATCAGTTGTGGATGAATTCCCTGATGTGTTTCCAGACGAAGTGCCCGGATTACCTCCTCCACGCGAGGTGGAATTTACTATCGACCTAGTGTCAAATACTGGACCTATCTCTATTGCACCCTATCGGATGTCGCCAACAGAATTAGCTGAACTCAAGGAGCAGATTGAAGAGTTAATGGATAAGCAGTTTATCAGACCAAGCGTATCACCTTGGGGAGCGCCAGTACTCTTAGTAAAGAAGAAGGATGGCAGTTCTCGTCTCTGCATTGATTACAGGCAGTTAAACAAGCTGACTATCAAGAACAAATACCCATTGCCTCGTATTGACGATCTACTGGATCAATTGCATGGAGCGAGCGTCTTCTCAAAGATAGATTTGAGATCGGGCTATCATCAGATTCGTGTTAAGGAAGGGGATATTCAGAAGACGGCCTTCCGTTCGCGCTACGGACATTATGAGTACGTAGTCATGCCGTTCGGTGTGACGAACGCTCCAGCAGTCTTCATGGACTACATGAACAGGATCTTCAGGCCGTACTTGGACAAGTTCGTGGTAGTGTTCATTGATGATATTCTTGTATACTCCAAGAGCTATGAAGAGCATGAAAATCACTTGAGGGTTGTTCTAGGCATCTTAAGAGAAAAGGAGTTGTACACCAAGTTCTCTAAATGTGAATTTTGGATGAAGGAAGTGCCATTTTTGGGACACGTGGTTTCAGCTGGAGGAATCTCAGTGGATCCGGCAAAAGTACGAGCAGTGTTGGAATGGGAGAGTCCACGTTCGGTAACTGAAGTTCGTAGCTTTGTAGGACTCGCAGGCTACTACAGACGGTTCATTGAAGGATTTTCCAAGATAGTGGCTCCGCTGACTCAGTTGACTAGAAAGGATCAACCGTTCGCTTGGACCGATCGGTGTGAAGCAAGTTTCCAAGCATTGAAGGGGAAGTTAACGAGCGCCCCAGTATTAGTCATTCCTGACACGTCCAAACCGTTCGAAGTATATTGTGACGCTTCTCATCAGGGTTTGGGTTGTGTGCTCATGCAAGAAAGGCGGGCAGTAGCGTACGCTTCTCGACAATTGAAAGTTCACGAGAAGAACTATCCGACACACGACCTGGAATTAGCAGCGGTCGTCTTTGCTTTGAAGATTTGGAGGCACTACTTGTATGGATCAACTTTCCAAGTGTTCAGTGATCATAAGAGTCTCAAGTACCTCTTTGATCAAAAGGAATTAAATATGAGACAGAGACGTTGGCTAGAGTTCTTGAAGGACTACGACTTTGAACTACTATACCACCCGGGAAAAGCAAATGTTGTAGCAGACGCCTTAAGCAGAAAGGTAGTTCACGTCTCCTCCATGATGGTCCGAGAGTTGAGTTTGGTAGAAAGTTTTAGAGATCTGAGGTTACAGTTTGACTTGCAACCGAATGTTATCAAATGCTGTACCCTTAGAATCTCCAGTGACGTATTTGACCGGATCAGAATGAAGCAGCGAGAAGACGAAGATTTGGTGAAGATCTTGAATGCACTCGGTACAGATCAAGCAAAACATTTTAACACTGGAACTGATGGTATGCTACGCTACATGGGTAGAACGTGCATTCCGAACGATGGCGAGTTGAAAAGAATTATTCTTGAGGAAGGACATCACAGTTGTCTTAGCATACACCCTGGTATGACTAAGATGTATCAGGACCTCAGGAAGTCGTTCTGGTGGCCAGGAATGAAGAGTGATGTCGCTCGTTTTGTAGCATCATGTTTGACGTGTCAAAGAGCCAAGGTTGAACATCAGAGGCCAGGCGGTCTACTTCAGCAGTTAGAGATTCCGGAATGGAAGTGGGACGGCATTGCGATGGACTTCGTGACTCACTTACCTCGCACGGTCAGGAATCATGATTCCATATGGGTAATAGTGGATCGTCTGACGAAGAGTGCTCACTTTCTAGCAGTCAACCTGAAGATGTCAATGGCGAATCTTGCTAAGCTTTATTACATCAAGGAAATCGTTCGTCTACATGGAGTTCCGTCTAGCATTGTTTCAGACCGAGACACAAGGTTTACCTCTCGATTTTGGCAGTCGTTACAAAGCGAGCTCGGCAGCAAACTCCATATGAGTTCGGCTTATCATCCTCAGACGGACGGTCAGTCCGAGAGGACAATTCAGACACTCGAAGACTTACTTAGGACATGCGTCCTAGATCACATGGGCGTCTGGGATGAAGTCTTACCGTTAGTGGAGTTCACTTACAACAACAGTTTCCAAGCCAGCATAGGAATGGCTCCCTTTGAAGCTCTGTATGGGAGGAAATGTCGAATGCCCTTGTGTTGGTTTCAGGAAGGGGAAAAGGTGTTAACAGGACCAGAGCTCATTCAGCAGACGACTGAGAAGGTGAAGTTAATTCAAGAAAGGCTGAAGGCATCTCGGAGCAGACAGAAGTCATACGCTGACAAAAGAAGAAGGCCATTGGAGTTCGATGCTGGAGATCACGTCTTTCTTAGACTACATCCGACTACTGGAGTGGGGAGAGCCATTCGACCCAAGAAGTTGTCTCCCAAGTTCGTCGGACCCTATCAGATCTTGAGGAAGATCGGACCAGTCGCATACGAGTTATCCTTGCCGCCTCAGTTATCAAATTTGCATCCAGTCTTTCACGTTTCTCAACTCCGAAAATACGTATCCGACCCTTCACACGTGTTGGAGTTAGAAGATATTCGTCTTCGTCAAGACCGTACATTAGAAATGCAGCCAGTACGCATTGAAGATAGCAACACCAAGTACTACAAGAGGAAAGCAGTCAGATTGGTGAAAGTCGTCTGGGACGAGAAGACGGGCGACTCTACATGGGAAGTGGAAGCTGCTATGAAAGATTTGTATCCCCATCTGTTCGAGACTCCGTCCTAATTTTCGAGGACGAAAATTTTTGTTGTTGGGGAGAATGTAAGGACCTAGTATAATTTTATTTATTTATTTTTAGTTTAATATTATTCTAGAAGGGGTAGGGGAAGTAATTAGGAGGTAATTAGGAAGTCACGGACGTTTGGTTTTATTTGGAAGTGGGGAGCAAAGAAGTCCGTGACTCCTCTCACATGTTTCTGGCACCATTCAAGCGTGGGAAATAAAAAGGGGTTGAGGGGTTCTGCACTGGGAGAGTTTTGCTGCTGCATTCGGTGAAAAACGTGAAGTCCAAAGTTGCTGGGAAAGAAGAAGTGAAGAACTTTGGAATTTGAAAGGAGATCCAGACACTTGAATTTCTAGGTTCAAGATTCACAAAGGAAGTCTTCAAGAGGTAAGCAGTGCTAGATTTTTCGTTTTGATCAGTTAATCTTACTGTTTTTGTAGAAATCTAAAAGCTTTAAAGTTAAAAATGGAGGTTTTTCTGGTTTCTGGAAAACCTGTGATTCTGCAGAATCTGTAGAATAGCGTTCGTCCAATTTGATTTCAAATTGGACGTTCGTCCAAATTGGTTTCAAATTGGACGTTCGTCCAAATTTTCGAGCGTTCGTCCAATTTGGTTTCAAATTGGACGTTCGTTCAAAACTAGACGAATTGAGTGTTCGTTCTTAAATATTCTGAAGTTCGTCCTAACCATTAGGTGGGTTTCTGAGCGTTCGTTCATATAAAGGATTAACGAGCGTTGGTGATAAGGATTTGAGTAGAGAGCGTCTGTGTGCGCCTGTGAACGTTCGTTCATTTCCGGGTAAGGGAAGCTTACTTAATTTAACTGTTTTGATGCATGCTGTATGTGAACGTTCGTTATTTTTACTGTATGGAAATAATGCATGATGGAATGAATGGTATGAACGTTCGTTATTGTGACTCTATGATGTTGCTGTGATTGATTTATGTGGACGTCCGTCATTTATTGAATGGAAATGAAACATGATTAAGCTACTTATGATGTATGAGATATTGGATGAAATGAGATATATGAATGAGATTTTTTGGTGTGAATGAATGAAACTATGAAAGTCTGTGATGAGAAATAAACTGGAACTGGAAAATGAACTCCCCATGAAATTGAACGTTCGTACTAAACGGTCATTGACCGTTCGGTTTTCCTTAGTTGAGGACGAGCGTCCTCACTCTAAAAATGTTCTATTTGAGCGTTCGGTCAAACACTGTTGAAGCTAACATTTTCATAAACTTCTATCTCTTTGAAATTGTATGTGTATATGCAACTGTGTATTTTTCCCGTTCGTAAATACTCTTTAAAAGTATCTTAATTTATTTTTCAATTCCTACCAATCTGAGTTATTAAACGTTCGGTCTCATACCGTACGTTCGTTCAAATTGGTGTTCGGTCTTATACCGAACACGCTTTCTAAATGACGTTCAGTCTTATATTGAACGCTCGTTCTGTTTGGTGTTCGTTTCAGAACGAGCGCTCGCTCAAATTGGTACTTACACTGAGCATTCGTCCAACATGACGCTCGCTTTTGATGTGAGCGTTCGTCCAAAATTCTGCGTTTTGAAATGAGCGTTCGTCCTATTGGCGCTCGACTTTTGAAATGAGCGATCGTCCTAAATGAGGCTCGTTCTTATAACGAGCGCTCGCTCAAAGTGAGGCTCGACCTTATGTTAAGCGTTCGTCCCAAAATGGGGCTCGGCATTATTTTGAGCGCTCGTATTATTTTCCACAGCGTTCGTCCAATGAACAGTACCAGATTTAGAAATATCTGAACTTAAACCGTTCATTCTTTGATTCGAACGAGCGTCCCTGTTGGGTCTCATTTCACAGCATTCGTCCTCAGACTTCTTGGGGACAAGACGTTCGTTTTTGATGGTTTTCTTAAGAATAATGAATGATGAAGAGTTTATGAGATGAAATGAAAATACGAATACATGATGAAAACTGAATGATGAACAGTATATGAGATGAAATGAATGTTGATTTATGAAAGAGCGTTCCAAGGAGGAATGACTCAGAACTTGATTATTGAGATTTGTAAAGTATGAATGTGGTAAGCTTAGCCGGTCGTTCATCCTGATATTCCGTGAGTATTCGTCCTCACGTAGAGGCAGTACGTCATGTGTGGGAATGGCAGGAGGTCCTAGTCCTGATGATTTTTGGACAGATAGGATTAACCTCGGGTGGCAGCTGATGAGAGTTCCAGTTACTACATCACCCGGGTGCACGAACACCGAAGCTACACAGAGTTCATACAGTCCGGACAGTCAGTCGTGTCGAGTTTATTTAGTGAGTACGTTTAAATGGGTTGTTATGTAATGAATGTGTATGTTGAGATATGCATGTATGTTGAATTGTTTACCTGAAATTGTATGTTGATGCATGAGTTAAATTACGTAAGCTTACCCTTTCGTTTCCTTGTGTTGTCTATTGTCCTTGTACGTCCGTCTTGTCATTGCAATGATCATCCGTGTGGATGTGAGCAGAGGGAGACGCGCGTTTGGAAGAGGCGCTGAATGAAGAGAACCTGGTTGATGTCGAAGTGAAGACCGAGCAGTGAGGCGCTCGGCCAGTTATATAGCCTGTATTAGAGTGGTCGTTCGACCATCTTGTCTTGTTATTTCTGATAGACCGTTCGGTATTTGTGCCGTGTAAACCGTTCGGTCAGGTTCCTGTACGGTTGGTTTTAATTTGTAAACTCTTATGTGTGACGTGTGACTTTAGCACATTCGCAGTTATGTTGGATTTGTACTCAAGGACGTTCGTCCTTGAGCGATCGTAAATTTCTCATTTCTTTAACTTTTAGTGTAAAACTGTTTGAGATTATTATTAATTGTGATTTTCTAAATTTATAGTTATAACTGTATTTTTGGGATGTCACATTGTCAATTACGGTAAATTACTTAATTAAATTTCAAAATCTAATATTTTTTTAATAGAATTTGGAAATTAATTACCTTCTTAATTAGAGATTTCAATGGTACACCAAATTTTAAAAACTGGAATTTTATTTATAACGAGATTTAGAAGTCTAGTTATTTGTCTAACACGATTTCAAAATCTGCTATCTAAAGTCCAAATGTAATTTTCATTCTCAGATCAGCTATGGTTTTAGACATCTAATTTAAATATAGCATAAATTTCTCATGAGAATATTATCCTCATATAAACAATAGAAAAAAAGTAAATAAAAATGGAAGTACTTGGAGTTAGTTTGCCATGAAAAGCAAAGGGAAACAGGAGGTTGGGGTGGGTGACATACAGTGTATGAAGAGAGTGAAAAAAAGTTAGGGTTGTATTAAAAATAAAAGGAAGAAATTAGACTTTAGATTTTTTACCCTAGTGAAAGGTCAAAGGATATTTCGGAGTTTTAGATAAATTTGGAGGTTTAGGAAGAAATTTGAAAGTACAAAAATAAATCAAAAACCAGTTTCCAAAGAAAAAAGATTACAACTTTGTAAAAAAAAGTAGTAAAAAGAATGAACTCAAGCAGAAGAAGTGAATCGGAAGAAGGTGGTTTGAGAAAGTTGAGTTCTCCCATAGCTTACCTGTTTGGTGGCTTAGCCCTGATGCTCGCAGTCATAGCAGTTGCATTACTCATCATAGCTTGTTGTTATCGTAAACATTATTATGCTTCGAACTCAGCCGGTGATGAAGAGAAAGCAGCAAAGATGGAGAAAAAGAAGGTTAATATTTCAGAGCCACAGATTGTTGTGATCATGGCTGGTGAAACCTACCCTACTTATTTAGCCAACCCACTCTCATCGACAAGAGACTATTTGTTGGAAGTCTTGGAATTCTTACGTAAATTAAGGATAAGATCAATTTATAATTTATAAACAAATACAAATCTTGTATTACAAACTGATTTTATAAGATAGAATTAGACTTAAAGTCTACTTTCTTCCAAACCAAATTAGGAGGATCACAATCACAGATTTTTTCCATCTGCGGTTTAATTTAGTGTCCTAACATTTTTGTAGTTCTTTAAACTCTTGTTGGATTGATCTCCTACGTTTAAATTGAAGAAAATGAAATGGATATCGTAGCTAGCTTTAGCACCGAGGTGTTGGTCTTTTCATGTAAAGTATTTCAGTACGAACTTTAAACTTAATTCCACGTTACAAAAATTAGTTTATATAATAAAATTTTCATGAACTTGTATATTTTAAATTTATCTTCTGAATCGTTGAGGGAGACTTCCAACATTGTTATTTTGTTCTGACCAACTTTGGATCAAGGAAATTGCGTTTGTTGAATCCTCGTCCAATGGGAAACTGATGAATACTGTAGAAATAAGTGGAAGAAACAAAATTAGCTTTCAGTTCAAAGTTAAAAATCTTCAGATGCGTCTCCAAACTAAGAAAAGGAGATGAAAGAAACAAAAAAATTTCAGCTTACAGTTTCATCCTTTGAACGCATAATGAAGTACACCAACTCATTTAGTCATGAGTAATGCATGATCATAAAAAAATAAATTTTTTGTATTTTTTTAAAAAAAATTAAAAAAAAAATGATGTCAAATAAATATAAAAATTTAGATGTGTTAAAAAATAATTATATATCTGGACGTTATAACCGAACACCTCACTAAAATCGTACAATGTCTGGACGAACGTTGAAAGATCAATCATCAAATACCGAACGTTCTCTACGAACGATCACTAACTGGGATAAACATCAGCAAAACCGAACGTTATCTATCGTTAATACCGAACACTTACGATCGAAACCTGAAAATACTTGGTCAAGATCGAACGCTAGCTATTACTGATACACCCAGATTGAACGCTTACCAACTAAACATCACAATACGCGATTTAGGTCGAACGCTAATGATTTCTTACTGATATCAAGACCGAACGCTCAAGATCCAAACTTAAGACTATCAAATGAAGACCGAACGCTCAACAATCAGAATTAAACCAAGACCGAACGCTCACAATCAGAATCAAACCAAGACCGAACGCTCACAATCAGAATCAAGCCAAGACCGAACGCTCACAATCAGAATCAAGCCAAGACCGAACGCTCACAATCAGAATTAAACCATAACTGAACCCTAAAGATACAAACCTAAGAATACCAACTTAAACGAACGACTACAATCACTAATTTATCAAAACGAACGCTCAGGATCACTTCCTGAAACTAACACTTTATGATGAACGCTTAAAATCAGTATTACCACAAAACCGAACGCTTATAATTTCTAATACAGAACCCAGACCGAACGCTAAATATCACTTTCGGAGGATACCAATTGAAAGACGAACGCCTACGACCACTATTTCACAAAGACCGAAAGCTCAAGATTGAAGCCTATGAATTTAAGACCGAACGCATACAATTAGTAGTACACCGAGACCAAAACTGAAATTAACCACTACTAAATTGAACACCACTGGGACGAACGTTTTGAGTATGGATCGAATACCTAGAGAACTATGTCGAATACCTAAGGTACTGAACGATCGTTTAGAATCCTGACCGAATGATCACCACTTAATCCAGTACCATATGAACACTTTAACCGAACAGTATTAAATCAAGCCTGTGCGAACGGTACTAAAGCCAATTGTAACCGAACGGTACTAAATATCAACCGAACGTAAACTCACTATGAAGGACGAACCCGAACGCTCCACAGATTTTGGCCGACCACTGTTTGGTCGAGCCATTTGGACGAACGTCCCATTTTGACCAAAATTGTACGTACGCGCGTTTCTGCAGAATTCTGCAGAATCGCACCAGAGTTTCCAGAAACGCAGAAACCCCATTTTTCATCCCCAAATTCCCAGATTTGCATCAAATATGTTAGAGTGGCAGCTTATCAGAGAAGAGAGGAAGATATTTTGGAAAAGCGGAACCGAGAGAGATAGGCAATGAAAACAGAGATGCAAAAAGATTAATTTTCTTATTGAAGTCAGCAGTATATATGTACAAAAAGTAAACTGTCTAATGACAGTTAAATCAGTTGTATTCTAGATTTACATTCCTAACACAACCTCTTAAATCTAAATCACTAAGAGACCTAATTCCAAGTGATCTTCTAAGCTTTTCAAATCTATTCTGTCGTACGGCTTTCGTGAATATATCAGCTTCCTGTTCATCCGTGTTGCAGTAGATCAGTTCCAGTTTTCCTTCGCTGACCCGTTCTATGAGATAGTGAAATTTTGTTTCGATGTGCCTGCTCCGTCCATGAGATATTGGGTTTTTGGCTAGATTAATAGCTGATTTGTTGTCTATCCTTAAGCATGTTGGTCCGTGATGCTTGATCTTTAGCTCTTGCAAAATGGCTTCTATCCAAGTGCATTGACAGGCAGTCTCTGCTGCTGAGATGTATTCGGCTTCACACGATGAGAATGCCACGACTGTCTGCTTCTTAGAACACCATGAGATGGGGGCTCCCATAAGCTTGAACAAATACCCGTAAGTACTCTTCCTGTCTACAAGATCACCGCTCCAGTCCGCGTCACACCATGCCTCCAAGATGTTGGTAGTGCTATCAATTTTTCTGGGAAAGTAAATTCCGTAGTCTAAGGTACCTTTCAAGTATCGAAGGATGTGTTTTGCAGCTGTCATGTGCGATTGTCTGGGATCATGCATGTAACGGCTGATGAGACCCACACCAAAGCTTATGTCTGGCCTGCTGCTACAGATGTAGCGGAGTGTCCCGACTATCTGTCTGTATAGCGTTGCATCTACTTTGCTTTCATCCTGCTGCAGTGAGAGCTTCGTGTTGGCAATAACTGGAACTGATGCGCTGTTGCAGTCTTTTAACTTGAACCTCTCCAGAGTTTCGAGAATATATTTCTTTTGATTCATATGTACTCCCTCTTTGGTTTGTATAAACTCCAATCCAAGGAAGTATCCCAAGAAGCCAAGGTCTGTCATCTCCAGATCATTCTTCATCATAACTTTGAATTTTTCAATCTCTTGCACTGAGCTTCCAGTGACCAGTAGGTCGTCCACGTACAGACATATGAGCAAGGTACCTAGCTGATCACAGAACTTGACATATATTCCATATTCAACAATACATCTTTGAAATCCATACCTGGTGAGCAACGAGTCGATATGCTTGTTCCATGCTCGTGGTGCCTGACGAAGACCGTAGAGAGCTTTGTTAAGTTTATAAACCTTCAGTTCATTGTCCTTCTTGATGAAACCAGGCGGTTGACATACGTAGACTTCTTCTTCGAGAGCCCCATTAAGAAATGCTGATTTGACATCCATCTGGCTGATACTCCAATTATTTGAATTGGCAATAGCTACCACGATCCTCACCGTTTCCAATCTTGCAACAGGGGCGTACACATCAGTGAAATCGATCCCAGGTTGTTGCAGAAATCCTTTAGCAACTAGTCTAGCTTTTAACTTTGCCACACTCCCATCGGGTTTGTACTTAGTTTTGAACATCCACTTCACCTCTATGGCTTTCTTGTAGGCAGGTAAGTCCATCAACGTCCATGTTTTATTCTCCTCAATCATAGCATCCTTCCAATTATCATCTTTGATAGCTTTCTCCCATGCTATGGTTTCAGTACCTGCAAGTAAAGCATAATGCAATATATCACCTGTGTCTGTAATGTCACTGTCTCGGAATAGCTCGTGATCTGCCAGTCTTGTCGATGGGAAACGCGTTCTTTTTGACCGCCTATTATTTACACCCTCTGTATTAACTGTCGGAGTGTCTTGATCATAGTTTCTCTCCTTAAACAACGTAGTAATCACAGTACTAGGTGAATTATCTGGGGTAGTCTCACATGTGTTCCACTTGAACACATTAGATTCATCAACAATCACGTCCCTACTTATCACAATTTTTGATTTCACTGGATCATAGAGTCTATATGCTCCAGTTGGATGATAACCAACAAAAACGAAAGTTTCGCTTCTATCGTCCAATTTCTTTCTCAATTCACTTGGGACATGCTTATAACATACTGATCCAAAAATCTTCAGGTGTCGCACGTCAGGTTTGTTTCCAGACCACGCTTCTTCCGGTGTGCTAGTTGGCAAAGCTTTGGTTGGGCTCCTATTCAGTAGGTATGCTGCAGTTGAAACTGCTTCTCCCCACAGATGATGCGGAAGACCCCTTCCTTTGATCATACATATGACCATATCAAGAAGCATGCGATTCCTCCTCTCAGCCAATCCATTATGTTGAGGAGTGTAGGGGGCTGTGACTTCGTGTATAATCCCTTTTTCAGTGCAGAATTTCGACATTTCTCCTGAGTTGAATTCACCTCCTCCATCAGTGCGGAGAATTTTGATCTGCTTGCCCGATTGCCTCTCGGCCATGGAGCAAAAATTAACAAAGTAAGTGTAAGTTTCACCTTTTCCTTTTAACAGATAAACCCAAATTTTTCTAGAAAGCTCATCCACAAAAAGTAGGAAGTATCTGTTACCTCCCAGAGACGACACGTCGAATGGTCCACATACATCAGCATGCACCACTTCTAGCAGCTGTCTTGCTCTCTTGTAGGCACGTTTCTTGAATACTGATCTTGTTTGCTTTCCTATGGTGCAACTTTCACAAACTTTCTTAGGTGCCTCAATCGTACAGATTCCACTCACAAGCTTCTTTTCTTTAGCTTCTAAAGTTTAGATGCCCGTAACGATAATGCCACAGCCAATTTCCTTCAACACTTGTTGCTTTCATGCATTGTATCTCCGCTGTATTCAGATCTACACGAAATGTGCGATTGCTGGCAATAGGAGCTTTGAGTATCATTCGTTGCTTTTCGTCGAACACCTTGATGTGCCCTTGTTCCATTTTCATGGTGTATCCTTTCTCGTGTAACTGACCAAGACTCAGGAGGTTGCTTCTCATGGTGGGTACGTAAAGAACATTATGCATGTATACTGGCCTTCCATCTTTGCGCGCAATCAATACCTTTCCCGTGCCTTCAGCTCTTATGGTACTATTATCAGCGAACCGTATTATGCTTTTAACACTAGTATCAAGATCGATCAGCCAATTTCGATTTCCTGTCATGTGGTTGGAACACCCTGTATCCAAATACCACGATGATTCCTCATTTGCATGGCTCGTCTTCCCAGCAAGAGACACGTATTCTCTTTCTGCAGCATTCTTTGTGCAGTTGTCTTCAACTTCGCTTGTCTCAAGTACTTGTTTTCTTTGATTAATCAGATTCTCATCAGTATTTCTTCCTTGCGTTGTAACAGTCATTAGCACTACGTGATCAGAATCTGATTCTTGTTCGTCTTTCACTAGATTAGCTTCGTCATTCTTCTCTTTCTTGGTGTTTTCATTATGCCAGCATTCAGACGAATAATGGCCAAATTTACTACATGTGAAACATTGCACGTTTCTTTTGTCGACATTTCTTCTGCCACCTCTTCCTCTGAAGTTTCCTTCCTTTTGATCATAGTTAACGTCATCTTTGTTCTGATCTTGGTTATTAGCGGACCTTCCTCCGTTTCGGCCTCCACGACCACCTCGCATTCTGCCTCTTCCTCTACCAAATCCACGACCCTTTCGTATTTTGGCTTGTAATGCTTGGCTGATCTGTGTTGCATCTTGTTCTGCGGCTTTCCTTTCTAGCAGTCTCTGTTCGTGAGCTTCAAGTGAGTTTTGCAACTCCTCGACTTTCATTTTCTCCAAATCTCTACTTTCTACAATCGCCACAACAATGTGGTCATACTGGGGCGTTAACGTACGCAAGATCTTATGAACTATCTTCTTGTCCTTGACAACTTTGTCGCATGCACGCATTGCGTTGACAATTACTTGGATCCTGCCGATGTACCCTTGAATGGTTTCTTGTTCCCCCATGTTCAGGAGCTCATACTGCCGCCGTAGTGACTGTAGCTTAATCTCCTTTATATTTCCAGCAGTTCCGTACCCATCTTGTAAGATCTCCCATGTTTCTTTGGCCGTTGTCGCCTTTGACACCTTTTGGAATATCGCCGTCGAGATGCATTGATGCAAGATCATGCGTGCTTTGCAGTCTAATTTTCTGTTCTCTTTTTATACGCTTTCTTTTCTTCATCTGTAGCATTCTTTGCAGGATCTTTAAACCCATCTTTGACAATTTCATCGATCTCATGGAAGCCCAATATAGCATCCATCTTTACGCACCAATCTTCGAAATTCTTTCCGTCGAATACCGGTAGTTTACTTTGGATCATCCCTGCCATACTTCAGCGTAAAATCTATTTTGCTGCAGAGTTTCTTTACTTGACTACTCCTCCCAGATTCGAAACCTGTAAGCTCTGATACCACTGTTAGAGTGGCAGCTTATCAGAGAAGAGAGGAAGATATTTTGGAAAAGCGGAACCGAGAGAGATAGGCAATGAAAACAGAGATGCAAAAGATTTAGAGAAAACGATTAATTTTCTTATTGAAGTCAGCAGTATATATGTACAAAAAGTAAGCTGTCTAATGACAGTTAAATCAGTTGTGATTCTAGATTTACATTCCTAACAAAATACAGTATATTTCAATCAATCAAACAAAATACAGTATGTAATCCTGTTTCACTCAATCATGTCATGCCAACTACCATTCACAACTTTGAAAAGACTCTAAATGACAGTGCTTGACTCAAGGCTTCTCTAAATCAATAGGTCTTTAATTGGCTTGTAATGTTCATGGAATGAAATGGAAAAACAGAAAAGAATGGGAACTGAAATGAGTAGAGAAATGTGAAGAAAAAGGGATAAAACTAGAACTCAGAACATACTATTTTTCTCAGACTTTGGCCAGATGATTTTTTCTTTCTTTTTCTCTGGTTCTCTTTCTATTTCATTCATTTCAGGTCTCTTTTTCAATTTCTTTTTCTGATTTTTCTCATTTCCAAACCTGTTTCTTTCTTTTTCAACCAAACCAGATTTTTTTTCAACACATTTTTTTTTCTTTTTCACTTCTGGCCTCACTCTTTTTCATGCACTCACCAAGTTCTAGACTTCTCCCTACATCTCACAAGTCTCTAAGGAATGATTGGTTGGGGGAAATGGCTTGAAATGGATGAAAAGCAAAGAAAAAAAAAACTAAAGCTCAATATAAGGTGCAATGGTAAGGAATGAAATGGATAAGCTAAACTGGAAAAATGAAGGATGCCTAGATCATATTTAAAGTTACCAAGAGCGAGCACATCACAAAGAATCAATGCAAAATCAGAACGACAATTAAACATGCATGTTATCACACAAGAAAGACAAAAACTGGCCCAAAATCTCTCAAGGGTTTAAAATTTGTTAAAACTGACTTGCTACTCATCCTATGTAAAAATTACTGAATTGAAATGAACTAAAGACTGTAAAAATTAATGCTAGAACTACTTCTGCCCAAATCCAAAGCTAAGTCTACTCTTGACAATTCTAATCTAAGGAAATAAAGCTAAAATTTGAATGACATCACCAAAGAATGAAGATAAGCATAAAACAGAATCTAAAAGAATAGAAACAAAGGTTAGAGAAATAAAAGGAACCTGGAATCAGTCCTAAACTACCTAATATATTGACAGAAGATAAACCTAAACTATTCCTATAAGCTACCTGACATATGCAATATAACCAGAATAGAGAATTGACAAAAAGAAAGCTAAACAGATTCAGAAAAATTTTAAAAACAGTAGCAGAAAGAAAATAGAACCAAATTATGAAAAGAATCCTAATTAAAACTTGAAGCAAAGCATGAAAATAAAATGAAGAATAGAAACTAATGAAGAACTAAAACAGAGCAAGAAACTAGCATAAGGAAAACAAAATAATAGAAATAAGCCAAGAAAAGGGACCTAAAATAAGTTCTAAAACAGATTAAAAAACAGCAAAAGAACCTAAGCTAAAACAACATAAACCAGAAAATGAATGAACTTTAAAAGACCTAAGAACTATTATCAACAAAACTAACAACTAAACTAAAACAGATCAGTAACAAGAGTAAGTATTTACAGACTAAAGAAAGAATAGTAAACTACTCTAGGGATTTATAAACCAAACCAGACCTAAACTAAGAGAAAAACAGTTCAGAAAAAAATACCCCTATTTTATTGCTAAAACAGATACTAAACACATCTATCAAAGTAAAAGCAAAAATTTTAACTACAACCCCTCACCCCCACACTTAAGAGGCACATTGCCCTCAATGTGTGAGTGAGTAAGGTTTTCTAATCAACAAAAGCATACTCAGATCAAACAGCAACAGATATGTACAAGAATAGAAACTGAAAAACACAAAAAAAAACAGCAATTGAACAAGAACAGAAACAAGACTTAAAAGTAAAACTACAAAACTAAAGAGGCAAAGAACTTATTCAGATTGGCCACAAATCAAAGTTAATTCTTTTTATTTTTATGAAAAACAACATATTATCTACCCTACTATTTATTATGCTACTTAAAGCTATGTAAACTACTATAAAAGACCTATAACTACTATTTAAAGGAAGGGACAAGAAAGAGCTTATTGGATTTTCTCCATTGTCAGCCAAGATGTGCATTAGCTCCTTCCCAGCTCTCTGCTTTAGCATCATCAGTTCTCCATTCAATGCTTTCAGCTGCAGCAGCCAGATCTCCTCATGCCTTTGCTGTTGATTTTGCAAATTCCAGGCTCTTTGAGCATCATTTATACCTTCTCTTGCATTCATGACCACTTCCTTTGTGTCTGCAGCTTCCTTTGGATGAGTGGCAATATTAGTAATGTCAGCTGCAACAGCAAAATCAAAGTCAATGTTCATCAGTGAATCATCAAACATTTCAGCTTTGTTAAAACTGAAATCAAGATCATTCTCATGAAGAACCAATGCATCAAAGGTGGGAAAAATATTATCAGTGCAAACAGTAGGGGTATGGATACATTCAATCTCAAATGGTGCTCTAAGAACCTTAGAATCAATAACTACTGCAGTGTTAACAACAGGCTCTAAAGGATCTATGCATAGGCAATCAAATGAGCTAAACTGCAAAGGAAACTCAGATAAGACAACTAGAATTTCAAGGTTAAACAACACCTGTGTTGGCTCTTCCTTAGTAATAAGGACAAAATCCATAGTGAACTCAACACAGTCCATAAAGTTATCCTCAAAATTGTTGTCCAGACCAATGCACACATCATAAAAATCATCAGAAATATCAATATGTTCTACAACACAAATTTCATCCAGCTTTTCAGTACAATCAGGTATAACAGCAAGAATATCTGGCAAGGTTTTCTCATCCATAAGATTATCAAAGCTAGTTTGTACCTCACCTAAACAGACAGGAAGCTCAAATTTAAAATCAACCTGTACTGGCTCCTCAAAAATGACCTCACTAGCATCTATCAAATCAGCAGCTAAATGAACACCTATTGTGAAGCTATCATCAACTGGAATAATGTCAAAACCAGTGCATAACTCTGAAACAGCATAAGGCATGTCAATATTTTCAATGGAACAGGCTGAATCTAAAATATGACTGTGTGCAGGCATAACAGGAACATAATCTGGAGCAGGTTCTATGGGTTCAACTTTAAACAGATCCAAAGCATTAAATTCATATTGAACCTTAGAGAATTCTATGGGAATGCTAAGTTCAGAATAAACCTGTGTTCTCTGATCACTAGCTACCTCATCAAGGTCATTTCCATCCAGCTTGAACATAATGATCTCTTCCTTGGCGCCTGCAAAATAGTTAGAAGCAGAACATATGGCAGAACTGATTTCTTCACAAACTTCACAACCACCCCCAAGGCATGTACAACCAGTGAGTTTTTCATTACTCAGTTCTAAAGAGTTTAAGAACCCAGCAAACTCCAGTTCAAGTTCTAATCCTAAATCAGTACAGGCATTTTCAAAATCAGTCATATCAACTTTCACATCATCAAAAACTACATATCTATCATCATGAGCACCTGATTCATCATCAAGAAGTGCATTTAAATCTGTGCAATCATAAAAAACACTAGATGCAGGTATATGAACTCTATCAATGTTAAATACTGAATTTGTGATATTAGAATGATCAAAGCAAGGACTAAAATCAACAACCTCTACAGGCACATCAAGCATTTGATCAAACGTAGTCAAATCAATTTTAGGATCACATACATCAGCATAAAAGTCCATTTCATAGTACTGAAGCACCAAAACATGGTTGGCAGCTTCCCTCATTTTTTTCAAATACTCTTTGGACTTTCTGAAATCAATTTGTACTTCAAGCTCAGCAGGTTCAATTTTAAAATCAGAGTTCAAATCAACAATACAATCAATTTCAGAATGAGGTTCAGTACTCTCATCACCAACATAAAGTTCATATACAGATTCAGAATCAACAGATGCATTCATACAATCACCACTCATCAGAGAATTGGAACTATCATTAACAGAAATTAAAACAGAATCTGAATCAGTGAAAGAAGGATTAGCGTATACAATTACAGAGGTGGTTGGACACTTAATCACTTGAAACTCTGGGGTAGCAGCTACCATCAGTGGTGCTTCATTGGTTGCTGCCTCTTTCTCCTTTTCAACTCTCCCAGTCAACTTGTTGACTACAGCTACTAACTCAGCCACTTGATTGGTTAGTCCTTGAAGTTCATACGCTGGAATCCCCTGTTGCCACTGATCACAGAATTGTGGCTGCCATGGCTGTTCTGAATGAATTTCCTCTTGCTCTGGTGCATCATAATGGAAAAAAGATGGCTGCCATGGCTGTTCCGACAGGAAATTCTCCTGCTCTGGTTCAGCATATTGGTCCCAGTATACGTGTGGCAGCTGCTGCTGCACTTGCAAGGGTGGTTGCTCATGATATGGTTGAAAACAATGTGGTGGTTGCTGCTGGAAAGCTTGATTGGCTGGCGGCATAAAAACCTCAGGAATAGGCTCATAAAACATGTCAAATCTTGGTGGTTGAGCATTATAAGGAAATGAGAAATTACCATATGCAGAGGAGTGATCCATGCTTAACAATTGCTCACAAGATAAAAACCAATCAGACCAATAAAGCCTCTATCACAGAATTCAACAAAAGAATTGAAAGAAAAGAAAATCTATACAAGCTATATTCACAATTTCTACTCTGCAGAACAGATCCTAATATACAAAAATGAAAACAAGACAAACAGATCCTAAACTAAAAAGGAACATATATGAACACAAAACAGAAATAAAATCAAGAAAACAAGCCTAAACAAGACTAACCTAACACTCTAAGACTTAACTCGCCGGGTCCCCGGCAACGGCGCCATTTGTTAAACTGATTTTTGTCGCCTAAAATCAGAACAAAATCTGGTCCCCACTAATGTAGCATAGGGCAACCAGAA
Source organism: Vigna nakashimae (assembly GCA_034642375.1). Classification (NCBI taxonomy): domain Eukaryota; kingdom Viridiplantae; phylum Streptophyta; class Magnoliopsida; order Fabales; family Fabaceae; genus Vigna; species Vigna nakashimae. The sequence continues at coordinate 36,953,679 of CM067765.1, forward strand.
TATCAATCCTAGGACTCAACAAAATTAAGTTTTAAAATGTAGAGTTAAGTCTTGTATTTATTTACTAATTATTTACTTACTAACTACTACTAAACAGGTGGGGACATTTAAAATGAAAACACAGAAATTAAAAAATTAAGAAAAGCGAAACTATAATCTATTTTAAAATAAAAGAAGGAAGAAAATAAAGAAATAAAACCTAAGCTAAAGTCATGAAGAGATTAAACCTATTTATATCCAAAACAAAACCTATATACTAAAACTGGAACAAAATCAGAAATAAAACCAAATTGAAAAGAACTTAAAACTCAAGATTGAAAAGCATCATATCAACAAGAATGTAAAGGCTGGAACAGAAGTAAAGCAGATCATAAATTCTAAAATACTCAAAGTAAACAACTGGAACATCAAAACTCAAACTGAACTTCAACCATCACTATCAAAAGCAAAGACAGAATTGATTTCATAGGTGAATGTACATTGATATGAATAAAAGAGTGCTTAGAGTTCTCAAGAAGACATCATCATAATGTGAATCCCAATCCAGGGTATTCTAGTTCATATTTCAGAACTTTAATTTGACTCTTTCCACTCATTTTTCCAATCAAGGTTCATTAGCCTATTCATCAATCTAAAATTCACAAACAAATTCAAGAAACACAAATTTGAATCAATTTTTATGCATTGGACTTTTCTCTGTCTCGAGAAGACATCTCGATGAAAAATACTACATTTAATTCCGAAAGAAATCATAAAATTGCAGAGAATCAGAATCCAAATCATTTTCTCAAAACATAACAATGGCAGAAATCAAGAACACAGAACAATCTCAAAACAAACGAGAATACGAAATAGAACTTTATTAATATGAAAAGAAGATTACAACTGTACCGGAAGTCACGAATATTCTCGCGACTGTCACTCTCGCAATTGTCTCAGCGAAATCCAGAAACAAGAACAATATCTCTACTCTAAGAAAAGCGTAAAAACCCTAATCTACAGAGCGTCTGAAAATGTATCTCAAAAGTATATGAAGAAGTGTTCTCCATATCTCCCTATTTACATGGTGAAGGCCCTTTATATAGGGTCAAAAACGAAAAGAGAAAAGGAAGGGGGAAAAGAAAAATGGGAGAGGGGAACCTTGCTATGACGCTTCGAGCTTCACCTTGATCCAACTGTCTCCAAAAGCTTTGCTCTTCAAACCCTCCGATCTACTTAAGCTTCGGTCAGCTTCTTCTCTGGCGAGGATCGCGCTCCGGTCACGTCTTCAGCTTCACCGGTCAGGTTCTTCTCCCTTCTCTCGCACAAGCCCTAGCTTAAGTTTCTACTCTCTTCCAAATGAATGTGCTTGAGAGAATGTTATTTTCTCAAATGAGCTGCAATGACCCCAAAAAGCTGCCTCCATTGAAACCGTTTCACTTAAGCCCATACCAGCATTCGCAGTCCAATTATCCAATCAACAGCAGTCTTCCAATTGCACACCATTGTAGCAGGCCAGCGCTGCCTTCAATTTTACTTGCAGCAGCTTAATGTTAAAACAGTGGCCCAAAACAGCGGCCCAAATTTAATCCAGCAGTTCATTTCAATTCAACACCTCTCAATCAACTTTTATTATGGCCCAAATGTTATTCCAATCTCTAAAAAATCAAACAATTAAGAAAAAGAAGAGAAATTATGCAATTAAAACAAAACATTTTTATTGAAAGAATTTCAGAAAAATACTAATTTCCTAATTATTAACAAAAGCTAAAAATTACACCTAAAAACCTCTTTTTAACTAAAATTTTATAAAACTAAAGAATTAAGAGAAAAACATAAAACTAATCTAATTCTAAGAAATTAAAAACTAAAGAAATCTAAGAAATGATTTTTAATAGAGAAAAATATGTAAATCTAGAGTGTTATCAGTAACTAATAAAAAATAAATGACAATTCATATAAATCATCTCCAGAATAAGGCAGGATGTTCTTTTATTTACTTTTGGAATTAGGGCAAGGAAAGAAGGGGGAAGCTGTGTAACTAGAGTTGTGTAATTCTTATAGCTAAATCAATGCTGCCCCTACAGCCATTGCTCCATTGCTCACTATTGTTTTCAATATGTACTTCACTACGACAATGTACTATTCAATGTTCAAAGCATCAAGTTTTCTCTGTTTGAATCTTCAAATAGTGGAAGTTTGCAATGCTATCAATAAACTTAAATGAAAAAAATTTAAGAAAAGAGTAAACAAACTTTATAATGGATGTTTGTATTGGTGATCAAAGATCTTACAGTTAGTGGATTGCCTAATGACTTTCCAGTTTGAGGGTCCCAACAAATAAGTTCAACAGACTTGCTCCCACTTACAAGATACTTTCCATCCAGTGACCATGCAATACAAAGTACCCAGTTCTTGTGTCCTGCATAAAATGTTAACAGCTATAATGCTATATATGACTCGTTAAAATTGCCGAAGCATTATGAAACTATAGAAATTGATATTAATTTAATAAGGAAGGATAAAGTATAGCTCTTTACAGCAGAGTAGACCATTGTAATTCTCTCAATACTATAATTCTCAGCCTTCACAGTCCCTATCCTTCCCTCTTATTATTTTCTCATTCCTTTGCAATAACCCCTACCCTCCCACTATTCTTTGCCAGCTTAGAATTCCATCATGATCCAGATTTAATAGCATGAACATTCCCCTTAGCAGTAACACACTGCTTCTCATCGAGAACCTTCAACTAATTCTAACTCCTTTTACAATTTAGTTAAATTGATCATTTATATTCCTGTACTTAATTAGCAAATACCAAGAACAACTTAACATTTTTAAATGTCAAACCTTTGCAAGTGTACAATGGTGTCTGAGTGGTCAAGTCCCAAAATCGAACACTGGTATCACCAGAACCACTTGCCAGTTGTCGTCCATCGGGACTGAAGGCAACACTAAGTACATCTTCAGCATGACCTAAAAATATAAACAACCGCAAAAATATGAATTCCAGAACATTCAAAGAATAACACAAACTTGTGCTACAATCATCAACATCCAAACCACACTGATGTCTCTCACAGTTTAGCAAGCACAATACAACATTGTGCCACTACGAATGGGAAAATACACAATATGTCTCACATACCAGAAATAGTTGCAGAACAGCGATTCACAGGACGAATCCAAAAAATAGCTTGAGGTTGACAAACTATAGGCAAAGCCTTCTCCACCGAGACTGGAATAGTGTTAAAGTAACATTGCAAAGGAAAAGAAAAACATCATTACAAGTGCATAATTCTTTGTATCAATTCTTTAGAAAGATGAGGATTTTTTTTCTCAAAATGTGTTAAAAGCAAGTAAATAAGTGAATTTACAACGAATTAAGAAAGAAAAAGAAATAATTTATTGTAAACAAACATGACTAACCTTTGTTTTTCTGCAAGTATGTTTCAAGTGGCACAATGAGCTCCTCATCTGATATATAGAAAGCATACGACAACTTCTCTTCCTAAAATGAAAGCATAGATAATCGCTCAATGTTATAAATAATAAACAAAATGTAAAATAGAATTTGAGAAGAATAAAGGGACTTGCTTACATTGTTTTGAAGCTTATTAACAATCTGATTGAGGTGTTGAGGGCCAGCAATCTGAGGTAGGTACATGGGAGAGCCCAAGGGAGTTCCATCTGGGTCTGTCAAAAGACACATCACGTTGTTGATTATCTCCCTCTTCTCCACCATAGTCTCTGTCTCTACCTCCATTTTTCAATCAGGGATTTTCCTTCTCTTATGCTGAGATTCTCTTATGGATGATGCTTCTTACTTTTCCACTTGGGATTCTATTTGGTTCTATCTTCGTTGTCGTGCTGAAACTAATAAAAGTAGTGAAATAAAGTCACATCGGCACAAACCCTAAATTAAACAGGACCCAGGACCCATCATACAGAGACCTCAGACTTCCCATATTTATGTTTTTTTTTCTTTGTTAAATATCATCATTTTAAATTTTAAATTTTAAATTTTAAACTTTAAATTTTAAATGATGATATTCTCAACCCAACTCATTGGATTTATTTACGAAAACGGCAGCAGATTTGGGGTTGAGAGTGGTGTGGTTTAGTTGGGGGAGGAACCTGGGTGACCTTCGTGGGGTGAGGAATTGACTGTGTACATAAGAGTTTTTCTCTGACATTTTAACGAACACTTGAAGGTGTCGCTTCTACAGTGAACAAAAATTAGACTCTCCCGATTAGAATTCAAACTCGAATTGAGAGTCTCGTGAATGCATTAACCAACACCCTTTTGGGCTTCTCTTCATGCACAAAAAAAATTTCTTACCCAGCTGCCGTGAACGATGCTCTGCCACAAATCCTTCTCTCCGGTGCTACAGATGCGTGGGAACGTTCTCAAACAAGACACGCACACGAATGGGGATAAAAATGCATGGTGATGGGTGTTTCTTCGTGCATCCCATCAAATTTCTACCTGCACCTCATCATAGGCTTCCGAAAATTTTGATCCGGTGCAGGGGTGTGTTAACTGTCTTTCGAAAAAGAAATTTCAGAATTGATCTACTGTGTTGCGAAAAGTAAAATCCAGTTTTATGGAATTAAGGGACAGCCTAGCCTGCCATTTTTTTTAAAATTTTTTAATTATTTTTAAACTTTTCAATTATTTTTAAAATTCGTTTATCCATATTTAAAGCATTTTTAATTATATAATTTTTTTAAAATTTTTAATTAATGTTTTCAATCAAATAAATTAAAATAATATTATATTTACATATCATATTATTCTATTATAAATAAAAAATAAATTTTAATTTATAATGATAATGGTTTAAACTACAACACTAATATATATTTATATTCTTAAAATAATATAACATAAAAATATTAACTTTTAATTTATTTTATATTTTAATTTTAAAAAAACGGGTTAGTAGAACAATCCACCGCTAATTTGACGGGGACCATGTAAGATTTTGCCGAATTGAAGTCACATATCTAAAGGGTTCTTTCTTTTCAACATTTTAACCATTTAAACCATCTAAAACTAGAAGTTTGAATCTCTGAAGATACCTCACCCACCATTCATCTACGATTTGGTTAAAGGAGGGGTGTAATGGTTCAATGAGGACATCCACACACAACACTTGGTCGTGTTGTACTTCCAAGCCTTTCACATCTCTTTTTCATGTTTGCATGGATGTTTTAATTTGGTTTAATCCTTTTCGACATCTCTATTTATGTATGAATGTCTCAATTGGGTCCTCGTTCTTTAAAGTGTATCAAAATGGTCCTTAATTTTGAAAATTGATATCAATTGAGTCCTTTCCGTTAAGTTGGCTGAACGACGTTAAAAAAATTGATGAGTGGATGCTGAGATGACGAACGAACGCTCGTCCACCAGCGAACGAACGCTCGTCCACCAGCGAACGAACGCTCGTTGACCTCTTACTGCTGGACGACCGTTCGTTCCACACTGGACGACCGTTCGTTCGGTGGTCGACGAGCGTTCGTTCGCTGGTGGACGAGCGTTCGTTCGTTGGTGAACGAGCGTTCGTTCGCTGGTGGACGAGCGTTCGTTCGTCATCTCAGCATCCACTCATCAATTTTTTTAACGCCGTCCAGCCAACTTAACGGAAAGGACTCAATTGATATCAATTTTCAAAATTAAGGACCATTTTGATACACTTTAAAAAACGAGGACCCAATTGAGACATTCGTACATAAGTAGGGATGTCGAAAAGGATTAAACCTTTTAATTTATTTTATATTTTAATTTTAAAAAAAACGGGTTAGTAGAACAATCCACCGCTAATTTGACGGGGACCATGTAAGATTTTGCCGAATTGAAGTCACATATCTAAAGGGTTCTTTCTTTTCAACATTTTAACCATTTAAACCATCTAAAACTAGAAGTTTGAATCTCTGAAGATACCTCACCCACCATTCATCTACGATTTGGTTAAAGGAGGGGTGTAATGGTTCAATGAGGACATCCACACACAGCACTTGGTCGTGTTGTACTTCCAAGCCTTTCACATCGGTCGTGTTGTACTTCCAAGCCTTTCACATCTCTTTTTCATGTTTGCATGGATGTTTTAATTTCACTAAATAGAAGTCTGAACACAGCTTTACAAAATAAGAACTAAATTTTAACCGTTACATCTCAATTTAAAATACTCCATTCAAACACTACAAAAGTGACAAGGTGAACAAAAATGACAGTTTAACCAAAAATGGCCATTGTTGTTAGAAGAAAATGCCTCCTGCATCGCATCGCTCGTGTTTGTGACCTTGGGTTTTAATTTTTTTTTTAAATCATCTCTGATAATGGGTCTGTCATTTTTTGTTTATGGTTTCTTGTTTATTCCGTATCCATGAATCAACAGAGACACAAAAAATTATGACACACAAATTTATCACAATAATGCTAAGAAATCATGCATCAGATTTGCAGAACAGAGGAAATACAACTAACAAAGATTAAGAAAACGCGCATGAACAAATCCAAAAGATAAGAAAATTTGACCAGTGATTTAAACAGTTCAAGCAAAGAGATAAGATTTGGGTAAATAACCTTCGTTGTGTGAAACCAATACAATCCTAATTTTCTTCTTTCTTCAATCCAATATTCTTCTTCCCTCTAATTCTTTCCAGCTTTCCGAATTCCAGAAACCAATTAGCTCCCTTCCCCGTTTTTCAATTCCAGTCCCCCTCTCCCTTTTTCAAATACCACGCAAGCAGAAAACCCTATTAGGTATACTAAAATAATGAGATTGAGTATTCTATTATAAAATAATGTTATGATATAAATAGAATTTTTTAAACTTGTTTTATTATTTTAAGAACACTTCATCTTTTTAAAAGTCTTTATCTTTGTTCTCTCTCACTTCTTTTTAAAATTTCTTACTCCTAAGTTATCTATTCGATGATTAGGAGGTGTCTAGGCGATTCTGGAGTCAAGGGTTACCCTTTGGGTTGGAAGGATAAGAGTCAAGTCACTGATGAAGTAGAAGACAATAACGTTGCTTCACCAATATTTAGGAACAAAGAGAAGGTTTTGGTCACTTGCTCTAGGCGTATCAGTTACAAGTACAACCTAATACACACCCCATAACTTTTAGTTACAATTTTTGTTGCTTTTTCGAGTTTGGATTACTCTAATTTTGTGTCTTGATTTGCAAAGTTTAAGGACAGAGAAACCTTGGATAGTGAGTTAGGTTTTGTATATTGTTATGGTATTCATGGGTGGAGTGATTGTTTTCCATTAATTTGTAGGTACCGACATTTGATGTTGAACTTGGTGTCACTTTTGCCGCATTGCAAGAAGGATAACAAGGTTGAATCAAAAGAAACTAAAGGCGCCACCCTTAATGAGCTTGTTGAGCTCAAAAGTTGTTCTTCGTGTTTATTTTTTGAGGTATTTTATTTATATGCCACAAGGTTTTTTCAGTGCCGTGTTACTTCAATTTAGGATTGATATGTTGTGCTGTTCTCTAGACTAGTATTTGCAATTTTTTTTTGCGCTATTTGGAAAACCTGAAGCATGCTAATGGGTAGGGGAATTCTTTGTTGGTCACAACTGTTGATGCTATTTCAATGAGATGCTGTAGTCGTGAGTTTGAGTCTGGTCAACTTGTTATATTCTATTAGTGTCTTCTCTCATTTTTTATGTATCAATTTCAGTGCAGGAAAGCAAAAGATCTTTATCTCTGGATGGCCAAATGCCCCAGTGGCCCATCTGTAAAATTTTTAGTCAGTGCAGGTATATTTCGATTCAATCATTGTAATGTTAATATAACATTAGTTTGCTTGCTCTGATTATTTAGAGTTCTGATGTCTGTATACTCTAGGCATCACTGGTCATTCTTCCCAGTGAACTATGTCTTTTGTGTTTCTCTCTCTATCTCGACCATTTTTTATATACACTTTTAGGGATTTTCCTTTTTCCTCCTGTTTTTTCAGTTCATACAATGGAGGAGTTGAAGCTAACGGGAAATCACTTAAAAGGTTCTCGTCCACTTTTGACGTTTTCTGCAAATTTTGAAAAAGATGCACATTGGAAACTGTTAAAGGAGATGTTGTTACAGGTGTGTTGTTGGTTTCTTTCGTTGCAAGTTTTTTCGTTTTTGTCCATCTAGTTCCATCCGAGGAAAGATGGATTTCTGTAAACTTATGTTGATAACTCTCATATGTGCACTTTCATATATAAGGTAAAGGTTAGCTTGATGATTTCATCTTATTTTTATGATTCGTGATGTTGTACACCATGAATTTCCAGCCAAATTAAGAACTGCTTCATGTGCTTTCTACCAATTTAATTGGAATCTTACATTTTTGTCGTCATATATATTCCTACGATTTTTTTCTCAATTTATTATGTCTGATCAATGAAAATTCAATTGATGTTATTGTTATGCCCATCTATTTCACATAGTTTATGTCATATATATGTTTAATGTATATTTTCTGTGTGCAGTTCTCTCTATTTCTGATACTGTTGTTTGTTTACTGTATTTGATAATTTCTAATATACTATTTCTTTCCTTTTGTTTAGATATTTGATGTACCAAAGGACCATAGAAAGGCTAAGCCCTTCCATGATCATGTTTTTGTTTTCTCAATAGCTGATGACCATATATGGTTCCGGAATTACCAGGTTTGTGTTTGTATTCCGGAATTACCATAGACTATTTTTGCATTAAGACAAAGGTTAAAAAATCCTGGAGATTATTGTTAGGAGCATCTTTTCTGCCTATTTCTATACAAATTAAGTGTATGCATTGTTATTATAAACACGTTTATTGCTCTTTTTAGCCACATGTTAATGATTGAAGTGAAGTTTGGGTCGAGCATTTTTAACCTTTACTCCTTTACTTTCTTATAAACATTACTCAATTATCAACTTATCTATACATTTCAATTTGAAGTTTTAGTTTTTGACAAGACTTAGATAATATATAAAGAATGGTTAACCACAGGAATTTTGAAGATGGAGGATATTTGACCATTATAATGAGTTTAAATTTTATCTACTACCGATGTAAAACATTTTATTTGTAAATACATTAATATGTTCCGCTATGGTATTGTTTTGTAAGCTCAAAGGTTAAACTATGATGCATGTAATGTTTTATTTTATTGATCATCTTTATTCATTTAATTATGGTCAGTCTTACCAGATCAGTGAAGATCGAATCAAGTGGGGATTTTGGTTTGACCTGTGCGTGCCTGCGATAGATGTTATACTCCATTTTTGTTGGACAATATACCGTTAGATTGAGTCATTTGTGTTATACTCATGACATGGTCATTAGAGGACAATTGTTACTATTAGTTGTTCGCAATACTCCTATTTAATTCGAACATTATATGGTCTCATTTTCTCCAACTATATAATATTGATTTTTCCATGAGACAATATTGTAGTATTTTCTACCTGTTGCTAATGCCTACTGAGGAATGTTACATCTTTATTCCCTTGCAGATTTCTACTCATCATAATGAATCAGACAAATTACCAAGGGGAGGCCTTGATAAAATGACATTGATTGAGGCTGAAAACTGGTTCTTCATGTATCTTTTGATCTTTCAATTTCTAACATTCATTTAACCTATGAGCAAACTATTTGTTTAGGTCGGTCAACGGTTCTGCTTGAATCCAATTAAAATATTTGGTGGCAGTTTTGGAGGCCCGACATTATATGAGAATCCATTTTATGTATCTCCAAATCAGGTACCAATCAATATATTTTTAATGTATGCTTTGAATTTCTCTAGCTTTCTACTAATAATTATATTTGTCATTGGTTGGTTGTGATAGGTTCGGGCTTTGGAGAAAAAGAAGAAGTCTGGAAAGTTTGCTAAGAAGGTCAAAGCAAAGACAAGGAGGAAAATGCATGAGATGTCCAATCCTCTGGAGCCTGATGAGTTTGCAGATATGTGGAAAGATTGAACATTTGGTTGTCAGCAACAGCTTTTGATGTGAATTGCTTTATATCTTCAGTTGGAGATATAGGCTGTACTTCTTTTTCTTCAATGTTATTTTCTGTTATGGTTGCAGAGGCTGGTTGTTCTCTTATCAAACATTGATTTGGTGGAAATTAAATTTTGGCAGTGAAGGTTCCAGTTGAGTTTGAGATTAGGTTTGAACGATATGTTTATTGTGAGCTTCCACCTGTAGCGATGGAAGTTCTATCTGAGCTTTCATCTCCTGTGGAGAACAACCTTTCTTTTGTATCTCACCAACCCAAAGTAATCAGATTTTGGCCTATGACATTTTTACCATGTTTGTGTTTTCAATATGGTTTGTTTCGGGTGGCTCTTCGACAAAACAAAGAGATTGAAAGTATTTTAGTTGATTTGTCCTTTTTTAAAATTAACAATTTTTGGCTTCTTTATTGGTTGTTAATTTCAGGCGTACTTTTGTTTCTGGTTTTCTTAACAAAAGAGAAGGGTTTCCAAGGCCTGAATTGCGCCATGGGCTCCCAAGTTGTGATTTTCTTTCTACACAGTAGGAATATCTCCCTGCACCCCCAAAAGTACCAAATGATCAAATTGCCTTTAAACAAACTCTTGAACTTGGTGGTACCACAAAATTATATCTTCTGAATGTTTCACAATTTAATTTATCATTTCGGAATGAATTTTTTGGAAGAGGCTATAAATTATTCCAGAAATTTTTTGGCATAAAAACACTTTTCTTTCGGTCTTATGCAATATTTTGAAAAATTAATCCGAAAAATAACAATCTAAACCTATGAAAGCGTACAAAGTCATGTTAAGTACTTGAATTATAGGACACTTTTAACTTTTTGATTGATCAAATTTAAGAGCCATAAGCCGATATTCTAGAAAAAACTATAAATTGATGATCTTTGGCTTGAAAAATATTACGAATGGAACAAAAGGATATATATACTTCCTCTTAAAATAGAAAGGATTTTTCTTGATTTTAAAATATATAATTGTGAAGGAAAACCGTGAGAAATAATAATAACTAATAAATCACCGGCAACTCATTATCCTATCTACCTAGTGTGATACCACGACATAGTTTTCATTATCAAATACTCATGAAAGCATGTCATGTCTCAAACATAAAATAGTGTCCCATGTCGGTGTAGAACATTGGTACAGATATTACCAAGAATAGTGGCAGTATATGCAGATAATGTATGTATAATTTGCCGTATTTTTCTTCCTCAAAAGGAAAACTTTGTCAACACACTCTTTTAATTGATAAATTTTGAAACAAAAACAAATAATCATAGAAACTAAGATAACCTTTCAAAAAAAATATTGGAATTGCGTTATACTACGGATCATGTATGAGATGAAAGCAAGTTTAGCACGCAACTAAAATACTTCATGTCACACTTTTCACCAATTTTTTTAATTGTTTTCACATTTTTAGTTACAAGTAGTATGAAAATATAGATAAAAGGTAATTCAGCATTCAAGTAAGTAACACGACCCTTCGGATAATCAACTAAAATCTTAAATTTATAATAAATATAATTATTTATCTTTTTATTTAAATTTTATATTTATAAGTTTCGAGATAAATTTATAATTAACTAACATAAACTTAATTATGATTCTATATACTTCACCTTTAAATTTGATTATTAGAAATATTTAAGTAATTGGTGAGTGTTCAATTGATCAGTTTTTTGATTGATTAATTGTTGAAACATCATAGTTAAGATACGTTTTCACTAACTACAATATTTCGTTTAAGTATATGAATAAACACCGTCTAGATGATGATATAATATCATTTATAATATAATTTTAATACGATTTAAATCACATTATTTTTTAATCTCAACTTTAACCAGTCCTTTTAATATGATTTAGATTCACATTATTTATTCTTGAATCTCAACTTTAACCATGACATTTTTGTCCTTTAGCTAGGTGAATAGATATGATATTCCTCAATCATGACTTAAAATTATCTGATATGATCATTGATTTTCTTAATGGGAATCACTTTTCTAGAAGTGTAGTCTTTGGTTAGCACTTAAAGTCACGGCCACAAAATAAATGTTGGCCTCATGTAACTCCAAAAGAAACAGAACATATTCCAATGTTAACTCTTAAACCAAAAATCCAATCACCATTTCTTCTTTACATTTCTGGTTCCAATTGGCCTGAGACATGTTATATTTAAATATATGTTTATGTGGAGTTGGAATATGTGAGTGCTGGGTGGCCCTCCAACAATTTTCTTAACCTCATCAGTTCATAAGTCTTAAAGACAATGACCCTTCCATCAATCACTCCCACTCACTTATTTTATTCCAATTTACCCCACAAAAAGATTTTCCTTTTTCCACCTTAATCCACCAACTAAGTGACCATTCTATTTTCCACAACACAGATTTCTCCTGTTAGAGTACAATGGATCACATAATTAAACCTCTTAACTAGCTTATTCCATTACAAAAAAACACTAACCCCATTATGTGTTTCTCCACTGTTTTCCAATGCCAGACCATAATAATTATTATCATTATTTCTATCAATTGCTGCACTGTTGTCGTTCAACCAAAAGATCTTCATGTTTCCTCTTTCACAGTGTAAACGATTCTATGAATTTATATTGCTGAAAAAAATAAATATTTAAACCAGCTTAATTTATTTAACGATTGTCAAAGATATTTCGATCCTCACAATTAATACAATAAGTGATGCATATTGTAAGGATTTGTAAAAAAAAAAAAAAAAAAAAAAAAAAAGAAGAAGAAGAAAGACAAGGGAGGAAGCAACGAGCGCTACCACAAGGGACAGCAAACGTTGCTTCCCTTTGAAAACAAAAATAAAAAGAAAACAAGAAAAGGAAAGAGAAGAGGAGGGGAAGAGGGGAGGTTATGAAGGGGGCATTTTACGGGGGAGGTTTGGCAGAAATGGGGCTCTCATTATTGGCATGTGAGAAGGAGAGAGAGAGCAGCAGAGGGAGGGAACCCTTCTCCCGTTTCCAGCCGTCCAAGAGCACCATTTCTTCCTTCTTTTGCTGAAAACGTGAAGCTCCTAGAAGCATGAATGACTGGGCTGTTGAAGCAGGAGCTGCTGCTACCAAAACTGGAACGCCACTTCTTCTTCTTGTTGGAACGTAACTGCTAATGGAAGTGAAGGGTTATTGGTTGTTTCCACCATTTTGAGCTGCTGGAGTTGAGAAATGCTGCTCCGTGAACTTTGTCGAGGTCGAGCGTGAACTTTGTCGAGGTCGACCGCGTGAACTTTGTCGAGGTCGAGCGGGAGCTTTGTCGAGGTCGACCGCGTGGACTTTGTCGAGGCCGAGTAGGAACTTTGTCGAGACCCAAGCTTTGTCGAGACCCATAGTAACAGAAACCATTCTTTTAGCTTCTTAAAACCGTGTATCTACTCCAATTGAGTGCGTGTGGGAGCTGCTGTTGGAGCTGCAAGGAGGCTTTGGTGGTGCATTTGGAAGGACATCAAACTCTCTGGAAGTGATTCAAGGAAGTCTTCAAGAGGTAAGGGGAGTTAGATTTTATTCGTTTGATTGTTGAATGATGTTATGTTTGATGCAAATCTGGATATTTTTGGGTTGAAAAATGAAGTTTCTGAAGTTTTTGGCCAATGGTGACCTGTGTTCACCTGACTGAGTACCTACGTTAGACTTTTTGTACAAATTGGCCATTTCTCTCGGGTAATCGTTTACAGGGGTCCTGTAAACGATTACCAGCCCGAACGTTCGTCCCAAATTTCGAGCGATCGTCCAATTTGAAATTTCAAATTGGACGTTCGTCCAAAACTAGACGAATTGAACGTTCGTCCACGTTGATTTGAGCACTCGTTTTCTTTTGCTGACGAGCGTTCGCTCATGCGTTTGTTTAAATTGTTAGATGACGTTCGTCCAAATCTGGCTGGTGTTTGAATATGACGTTCGTTCATTTTCCGGGTAAGGGAAGCTTACTTAATTTAACTGTTTTTGATGTATGCTGTAGGAACGTTCGTTATTTATATGAATATGAGGCATGATGTTACTGTGATTAAGTTGCATGAACATTCGTTGTTGAATGAATGAAAATGAAATATGATTGAATTTATGTATGATGTATGATATATATATGAGATTTGATGATCTGGACCGTATGAAATGTGGAAGTTGATTTTGATATGAACGAATGAAGCTATGAAAAGTTTATGCTGAGAAATATACTTGAATGTAACTGAAAATGAATTCTCCATGAAATTGTACCTTAGTACTGAACGGACGGTCATTGACCGTTCGGTTTTTCTTAGTAACTTGGTTGAAATCTCAATTCTTCCATTTGAATGAAATACTGACTGAGGACGAGCGTCCTCATATTACATTGCCTTGTTGAACGTTCGTTCAAACCGAAGTTCGGTCTCATACCGAACGTTCGTCCGAAATTGGTGTTCGATCTCCTACCGAACGTTCACTCAAATTGATGCTCGGTCTTACACTGAGCGTTCGTCCAACTAGTTCGCTCGCTTTTGAGATTGAGCGTTCGTCCAGAATGCTGCTCGGTTTTGAACTGAGCGTTCGTCCTAGTGTACTTGTTTTGAACTGAACGTTCGTCCTAATTTACTCATTTCTGAGATGAGCGTTCGTTCTTTTGGGTGTTCAGTTTTATACTAAGTGTTCGTTCATATACCGAACGTTTGTTTAAATTGGGGTTTGGCCTTACACCGAACGTTCGTTCTAAATAGAAGCTCTGTCATAGATTGAGCGCTCGCTCAACATGGTGCTCGGTCAGATACTGAGCGTTCGTACTCTGATTTTAACGGGCGTCTTTTGGTCCAGTCAACATGGTTCGTCCTCGCTCTATTTGAAATTCTGCCGTTCGTCTTGTGATTTGAACGAGCGTCTTTTAGTGTTGCTCACAGCGTTCGTCCTCGGACTTATTGGGGACAGAACATTCGTTTTTGATGGTCTTCTTAAGAATGATGAAAATGATGAATAGTTTATGAGATGAAATGAGAATATGAATACATAATGAAAAGTGAATGATGAACAATATGGAAAGTTATGATTTATGAAAGAGCGTTCCAAGGAGGAACGACTCAGATGATTGTTGAAATTCGTAAAGTATGACTGTGGGAAGTTAATGCTGGCTGTTCAATCCTGATATTCCGTGAGTGATCGTCCTCAAGTAGAGGCGCACGTCATGCGTGGGAATGGCAGGAGGTCGTCGTCCTTAGAGGTACTTTGGACGGACGTACTAACCTCGGGTGGCAGCTGATGAGAATGCCAGTTACCACACCACCCGGGTGCGTGAACGCCTGTAACTACACAGATTTCATACAGTCCGGACAGTCAGTCGTGTTGAGTTTTATTTAGTGAGTAAGTTAAAGTGGGTTGTTATGTAATGAATGTGTATGTTGAAATATGCATGTATGATGAATTATTTATTTGAAATTCTATGTTGATGCATGAGTTAAATTATGTAAGCTTACCCTTTCGTTTCCTTGTGTTGTCCATTGTCCTTGTACGTCCGTCTTGTCATTGCAATGATCATCCGTGTGGATGTGAGCAGATGAAGACGAGCGTTTGGAAGAGATGCTGAACGAAGAGATCTTGGTTGAAGTCGAAGTGAAGATGGAGCAATAAGACGCTCGGCTATTTCAGTTGTTGGCGTGAGTGGTCGTTCGACCTACCCACTCGTTTTCTTTTAGGTTCGACCGTTCGGTAATTATACTGTGGAAACCGTTCGGTCAGGTTTTTATTTGTACGTTCGACTTTAGATTGTGATTCGTGTTGTAAGGCATACGGCTTGGCTTTTGTTTTTAGTGAAAAACTGTACTGAATTATTATTAAATGTGATTTTCTGAATTTATAGTGCTGACTATATTTTTGGGATGTCACAGTTGGCTAAATAAGTAGGGTAGGTTTCACCAGCCATGATCACAACAATCTGTGGCTCTGAAATATTAACCTTCTTTTTCTCCATCTTTGCTGCTTTCTCTTCATCACCGGCTGAGTTCGAAGCATAATAATGTTTACGATAACAACAAGCTATGATGAGTAATGCAACTGCTATGACTGCGAGCATCAGGGCTAAGCCACCAAACAGGTAAGCTATGGGAGAACTCAACTTTCTCAAACCACCTTCTTCCGATTCACTTCTTCTGCTTGAGTTCATTCTTTTTACTACTTTTTTTACAAAGTTGTAATCTTTTTTCTTTGGAAACTGGTTTTTGATTTTGGGATGGTGTGGATGTGATAGAGTTTAATCAATTTATAGTCCATGATTAAGTACAACTGCTACAGTTACGGATCTTCCATGAAAGAGAGTGTTCGGAAGTTACTAAAACGCCCATCTGGTTTTTCTTTTTCTTTGAGGTTGTCTTGTGTGAAACTTCAAATCATTGTTGGTTCTTTTTCTTGTGTTTGGAACATCAATTGCTGCAAATTTTCTTTCTTCTATCTTTTCCAAAGGAGGGCCTCAGGAACTTGTCTCGTATATATAGTAACTCCATCTTTCAATATTTTATTTTATTTTAGTATGACTAATTAATAAGTTTGTATAGTAAGATTTAGCATCATTTCAACTAACATTTTTCACATTGCACATTTAATTTCTTATTTAACATTATATATATAAATATCAGAGATCACAAATTCTAACTCATCAAATCATTTGACCAAATACGACAAAAGTTTACTAAGAATATGATTTATGAAAACTCATGTAAGTGATTTTAGTAGACTAAAGTTATCTTTGAGAGAATTTTAGGTGATTCTAGAGTTATCAGGATCATTTCAAAGTCCAAACTGATAAACCCTTGTTTTAAGTTTTTAAGAAAAGAAGGTCTCCATTTTTTTAGTAGGGATTAATTTAAGCTTCCAAGTAAAAAAGTCTTCAAAAATTTTTTAAAACAAAAAAAAAACTCAAAATTTTTGAAAAAAAAATTTTAAATAAAATTATAATAAAAATCACATTTTAAAGTTTGTTTAAGTCTTTCAACTCGAAATTAACTTTATAGAAAAGAAACTAATCTTATTAGACATATGTAGAAATTTAAAGGGAAATCTAAAAGATGTCCTAAATTTGTCTCTTTGTTCCAAATTAAACTTGAAAACAACCTTTTTAAAGATGACTTAAAAAATATGAAAGTCAGATTTATTTTGGAAATAAACTAAATCACGACACACTTATTGTATTCTTGATAAGTATCCTTTGAGGAACCTAATTCGGATGATGTGTGACTTATTTATTATTCGGTTGGTTGTTTCGTAACTTCCAAATGGATTATTGATGTTGTATCAATGAAACAACCAACACAAAAGAAGGAACAAGAAACCTGAAACTGTTGTGCTTTTAAAGTCTCTAAATAGGACCCCTAAAAGTTTAAGAGACACGACAATACAATTATTAGTCACACTTCTTATTACACCCAATTATACAAGAAAAAAAAGACAGTATTATAGTTTGTTAAAAATAAGAGGAAGTGCAATATGTAAGGATTTGTAAAAAAAAAAAAAAAAAAAAAAAAAAAAAAGAAGAAGAAAGACAAGGGAGGAAGCAACGAGCGCTGCCACAAGGGACAGCAAACGTTGCTTCCCTTTGAAAACAAAAATAAAAAGAAAACAAGAAAAGGAAAGAGAAGAGGAGGGGAAGAGGGGAGGTTATGAGGGGGGCATTTTACGGGGGAGGTTTGGCAGAAATGGGGCTCTCATTATTGGCATGTGAGAAGGAGAGAGAGAGCAGCAGAGGGAGGGAACCCTTCTCCCGTTTCCAGCCGTCCAAGAGCACCATTTCTTCCTTCTTTTGCTGAAAACGTGAAGCTCCTAGAAGCATGAATGACTGGGCTGTTGAAGCAGGAGCTGCTGCTACCAAAACTGGAACGCCACTTCTTCTTCTTGTTGGAACGTAACTGCTAATGGAAGTGAAGGGTTATTGGTTGTTTCCACCATTTTGAGCTGCTGGAGTTGAGAAATGCTGCTCCGTGAACTTTGTCGAGGTCGAGCGTGAACTTTGTCGAGGTCGACCGCGTGAACTTTGTCGAGGTCGAGCGGGAGCTTTGTCGAGGTCGACCGCGTGGACTTTGTCGAGGCCGAGTAGGAACTTTGTCGAGACCCAAGCTTTGTCGAGACCCATAGTAACAGAAACCATTCTTTTAGCTTCTTAAAACCGTGTATCTACTCCAATTGAGTGCGTGTGGGAGCTGCTGTTGGAGCTGCAAGGAGGCTTTGGTGGTGCATTTGGAAGGACATCAAACTCTCTGGAAGTGATTCAAGGAAGTCTTCAAGAGGTAAGGGGAGTTAGATTTTATTCGTTTGATTGTTGAATGATGTTGTGTTTGATGCAAATCTGGATATTTTTGGGTTGAAAAATGAAGTTTCTGAAGTTTTTGGCCAATGGTGACCTGTGTTCACCTGACTGAGTACCTACGTTAGACTTTTTGTACAAATTGGCCATTTCTCTCGGGTAATCGTTTACAGGGGTCCTGTAAACGATTACCAGCCCGAACGTTCGTCCCAAATTTCGAGCGATCGTCCAATTTGAAATTTCAAATTGGACGTTCGTCCAAAACTAGACGAATTGAACGTTCGTCCACGTTGATTTGAGTACTCGTTTTCTTTTGCTGACGAGCGTTCGCTCATGCGTTTGTTTAAATTGTTAGATGACGTTCGTCCAAATCTGGCTGGTGTTTGAATATGACGTTCGTTCATTTTCCGGGTAAGGGAAGCTTACTTAATTTAACTGTTTTTGATGTATGCTGTAGGAACGTTCGTTATTTATATGAATATGAGGCATGATGTTACTGTGATTAAGTTGCATGAACGTTCGTTGTTGAATGAATGAAAATGAAATATGATTGAATTTATGTATGATGTATGATATATATATGAGATTTGATGATCTGGACCGTATGAAATGTGGAAGTTGATTTTGATATGAACGAATGAAGCTATGAAAAGTTTATGCTGAGAAATATACTTGAATGTAACTGAAAATGAATTCTCCATGAAATTGTACCTTAGTACTGAACGGACGGTCATTGACCGTTCGGTTTTTCTTAGTAACTTGGTTGAAATCTCAATTCTTCCATTTGAATGAAATACTGACTGAGGACGAGCGTCCTCATATTACATTGCCTTGTTGAACGTTCGTTCAAACCGAAGTTCGGTCTCATACCGAACGTTCGTCCGAAATTGGTGTTCGATCTCCTACCGAACGTTCACTCAAATTGATGCTCGGTCTTACACTGAGCGTTCGTCCAACTAGTTCGCTCGCTTTTGAGATTGAGCGTTCGTCCAGAATGCTGCTCGGTTTTGAACTGAGCGTTCGTCCTAGTGTACTTGTTTTGAACTGAACGTTCGTCCTAATTTACTCATTTCTGAGATGAGCGTTCGTTCTTTTGGGTGTTCAGTTTTATACTAAGTGTTCGTTCAT
Source organism: Vigna nakashimae (assembly GCA_034642375.1). Classification (NCBI taxonomy): domain Eukaryota; kingdom Viridiplantae; phylum Streptophyta; class Magnoliopsida; order Fabales; family Fabaceae; genus Vigna; species Vigna nakashimae. The sequence continues at coordinate 36,973,067 of CM067765.1, forward strand.
AAATTGTGGTTCGGTCATATACCGAACGTTTGTTTAAATTGGGGTTTGGCCTTACACCGAACGTTCGTTCTAAATAGAAGCTCTGTCATAGATTGAGCGCTCGCTCAACATGGTGCTCGGTCAGATACTGAGCGTTCGTACTCTGATTTTAACGGGCGTCTTTTGGTCCAGTCAACATGGTTCGTCCTCGCTCTATTTGAAATTCTGCCGTTCGTCTTGTGATTTGAACGAGCGTCTTTTAGTGTTGCTCACAGCGTTCGTCCTCGGACTTATTGGGGACAGAACATTCGTTTTTGATGGTCTTCTTAAGAATGATGAAAATGATGAATAGTTTATGAGATGAAATGAGAATATGAATACATAATGAAAAGTGAATGATGAACAATATGGAAAGTTATGATTTATGAAAGAGCGTTCCAAGGAGGAACGACTCAGATGATTGTTGAAATTCGTAAAGTATGACTGTGGGAAGTTAATGCTGGCTGTTCAATCCTGATATTCCGTGAGTGATCGTCCTCAAGTAGAGGCGCACGTCATGCGTGGGAATGGCAGGAGGTCGTCGTCCTTAGAGGTACTTTGGACGGACGTACTAACCTCGGGTGGCAGCTGATGAGAATGCCAGTTACCACACCACCCGGGTGCGTGAACGCCTGTAACTACACAGATTTCATACAGTCCGGACAGTCAGTCGTGTTGAGTTTTATTTAGTGAGTAAGTTAAAGTGGGTTGTTATGTAATGAATGTGTATGTTGAAATATGCATGTATGATGAATTATTTATTTGAAATTCTATGTTGATGCATGAGTTAAATTATGTAAGCTTACCCTTTCGTTTCCTTGTGTTGTCCATTGTCCTTGTACGTCCGTCTTGTCATTGCAATGATCATCCGTGTGGATGTGAGCAGATGAAGACGAGCGTTTGGAAGAGATGCTGAACGAAGAGATCTTGGTTGAAGTCGAAGTGAAGATGGAGCAATAAGACGCTCGGCTATTTCAGTTGTTGGCGTGAGTGGTCGTTCGACCTACCCACTCGTTTTCTTTTAGGTTCGACCGTTCGGTAATTATACTGTGGAAACCGTTCGGTCAGGTTTTTATTTGTACGTTCGACTTTAGATTGTGATTCGTGTTGTAAGGCATACGGCTTGGCTTTTGTTTTTAGTGAAAAACTGTACTGAATTATTATTAAATGTGATTTTCTGAATTTATAGTGCTGACTATATTTTTGGGATGTCACACAATATAACATTTATTTAAAAAAAATAATTATTATAAATAAAGTTTCTTTAGCTCGTGTCAGTAAGACCTAACAGTGTAATACAAATTAATGTATGATTAGGTCGTTATTGGACAATAAAAGATAAAGCCTCATTACAACTATTATAAATAAAAGTTTCATATATGACTTTAAAATCATCATGCACATTATATGCATCACTTATTGTATTAATTGGTCGGTCATATTATTGACTTGAGGATCGAAATATCTTTGACAAGCAACTTATCTTAAGGACAGTTTGGAATACTTTGAGTAAGGGACCTCAATTCCGTACTTGAAAGACCTTGTGAAAATGTGAGTCTCGTTAAATAAATTAAGCTGGTTTAAATATTTATTTTTTTCAGCAATATAAATTCATAGAATCGTTTACACTGTGAAAGAGGAAACATGAAGATCTTTTGGTTGAACGACAACAGTGCAGCAATTGATAGAAATAATGATAATAATTATTATGGTCTGGCATTGGAAAACAGTGGAGAAACACATAATGGGGTTAGTGTTTTTTTGTAATGGAATAAGCTAGTTAAGAGGTTTAATTATGTGATCCATTGTACTCTAACAGGAGAAATCTGTGGACTGACATAATGGATTTGGTGTGTGACTAATGGGGTTATGTGGAAAATAGAATGGTCACTTAGTTGGTGGATTAAGGTGGAAAAAGGAAAATCTTTTTGTGGGGTAAATTGGAATAAAATAAGTGAGTGGGAGTGATTGATGGAAGGGTCATTGTCTTTAAGACTTATGAACTGATGAGGTTAAGAAAATTGTTGGAGGGCCACCCAGCACTCACATATTCCAACTCCACATAAACATATATTTAAATATAACATGTCTCAGGCCAATTGGAACCAGAAATGTAAAGAAGAAATGGTGATTGGATTTTTGGTTTAAGAGTTAACATTGGAATATGTTCTGTTTCTTTTGGAGTTACATGAGGCCAACATTTATTTTGTGGCCGTGACTTTAAGTGCTAATCAAAGACTACACTTCTAGAAAAGTGATTCCCATTAAGAAAATCAATGATCATATCAGATAATTTTAGAACGAACGTTCGGTGTAAGCCGAACCCCAATTTGAACGAACGTTCGATATAAGATCGAACCCCAAATTTGAACGAACGCTCCGCATAAAACTGAACACACAAAAGGACAAACGCTCATTTCAGAACCGAGCTCATTATGACGAACGCTCAATTCGGAGCACTTTTGGACGAACGCTCAGTTCAAAACCGAGCGCCATTTTGGACGAACGCAGCTCAAAACCGAGCGCCATTTGGACGAACGTTCACGGTGAGACCGAGCACCATTTTGAGCGAGCGTTCGGTGTCAGACCGAACACCAATTAGGACGAGCGCTCATCATAAAAACCGAGCACCCTAAAGGACGAACGCTATGTTCAGAACCGAGCACTATTGTGACGAACGCTCAGTGTGAGACCGAGCGCCTATTAGAGGGAGCGTTCAGTATAAGACTGAACACCCATTTGGACGAACGTTCAGTATAAGAATAGGACGATCGTTCAGTTTAATATATGGACGAACGCTCGGTATAAGACCGAACGTTAATAGCTCAGATTGGTAGAACTTGAAAAAAATAAACTAAGATACTTTTAAAGAAGTATTTACGAACGGTTAAGATAAACAGTTGCATATACACAGACAATTACAAAGAGATAGAAGTTTATCAAAAACATTAGCTTCAACAGTGTTTGACCGAACGCTCAAATAGAACATTTTAGAGTGAGGACGCTCGTCCTCAACCACAAATTTACCCAAATGACCGAATCAACATTTTAAACATATTACTACGGGAAACCGAACGGTCAAGGAACGTCCAGTACGAACGTGAATTTCATGGGGAGTTCATTTACATTTTCAGTTCACTTCTCATCATAATTACATAATTACGTTCGTTCTAATCACCCCAAAATCTCAGATTTCATACTACTAATATCATGCAATTTTCATACGTTTCATTTCACCAATAATAACGAACGTTCATACATTCAGAAAATCCAATATCATGCATTATATTCATACAATCAAATAACGAACGTTCACACACATACAAAGAAAACCAGTTAAATTAAATAAGCTTCCCTTACCTGGAATGGCGAACGTCCACTGACGCACACAATTTCTCCTTTCTACTACAAATCCTCCGCTCGTCAACGCTCGTTAAACCAAGCTATAATGAACGAGCCCCAACGCCAAATCAGAGTTATGCTACACTAAGAAAGGAGGAACGCACAACTCAGAATTGAGTTTGCATACACGGAAAACGAACGTCTAGAGAGTGGGAAAAGGCTTACCAGCTCAGTTTGAAACGAATGGCTTTTCTGGAAGCATTGGATGACGTTCGTCCTTCCGCTGCCGGATCCCAGAATTGGAGGAGATGAAACGGTGGTTCCTTAGAGAGAAGGTGCAGAGAACGTAGAGAGAAGAAAGAGAGAATTCAGAAACGAAAATGGTGGAGCGTGTGGAGGGTGGAGGATTTATCAGAGTCTCATATCTGTTTTTCCACCTCGCCAGCGTACGTTCCCACTGCCAGCCTTCTGCCAACGCACGTTCCCACTACGTTTTGACTAAATTTCTCGTGCACGGTTGGCGTCCGTTAGCGGATGTCAGATGTAACATCCCGATTATATAATAACAAATATTACATAATAAAGATGTCATCATTACAATATAGAGAACAGTCAGAATATGACGTGTAATTTAATTGTTAAATTACAATCATCCAAATTAAATGAGTGAAAATTTTAAACCTTGAACAGCTAACAAGGATTGATCACTTACAAGTGATCAATCAGGAAACTTCTAAGAAGACTACTCTGCAACATCAGCAACCTCCAGCTCCTGCTCCAAGGGAAACTCTTCTACGCCATCTGCTCCCATCCAAGTGGATGATCATCGCCGAATAACATAATCCAAATTGGCACACAACACAAACAATGCAAGGGTGAGCTAGATATAAAAAGCATGTTATCTCCTAGCACAATTAATTCATGTCCTCATAGATTTAAATACAGAATTATTTATGCATGCTTATTAAACCACAATCCACATATTCATATGACTCATCCGGATTTTTGTATAATTGTCGGACTATTGGTCGTCTCTACACCTGCTAGTTCAGCTGGTCTTTCTCCAACACTAGCAATATAAGTCCCCCAAGCTGCCTATGTCTAAATTCAAAGATCATAGACGAGGACCTCCCTCTACTCTCACCACTCACATTGTTCTCCTCTACTTGAGTGTGAACAATGCTTTGAGTTTAGGGATAGACAACCATTTCAAAGCCCCTACAATTATACAGACACAACCACAATATTTCACATAACCACTTTCATCCATCTCTCCCTGAGATTTCCGAATCATACTCACGTTCATCATTCCCATCATATAATCACAGTAACTTATCGTATTTCATGCATTCTCATATTTTCTCATAGATCACATCACCACATATATTCCATCACTTTGAATCACATATCCTTTCACTGTAATGCCCACATGATAATGCATACATACACCCTTAAAGCAACATAGAAAAATCAATTAAAATAGTATACTGGCATGAATAAAAATCAATCAAACACATAATGAGCAAACCACAAACACCTTGACTTACACAGACCGAATGTTATAAGCTCTAGAAGAACACTAGTACATCACGAGTACTACAGAGATCATGATTTGGATGTTGAGGAAACATTTAGATATTTGTGAGGAAAGCACCTGACAAGGCATTGCCTCGCTCCTACGTATCTCCATTTTCGGTAGAGAATCAAGGCTTACGTAGTTCTGTCTCAAAATCATTGATTTATGATTTGATATTTTGATATTTTGAATATTTTTATATTATTTATTTATTTTATATTTTTCACTCTTGTTTTCTAAAAAAAAACAAAGAGAACCAGGCTTCTATTTCTATTTTACTGAACATAAGATACGGGCCCCAAACATTCCTTTTTCTTCCTTGGGCTGAGTCCCAAATTTGCTTCAGCAAGCCCTCTTCATTAGAGGATTCATCACGTTGGCAGAAACAGAGAGAGTTACTCCCATTCACTCCCTCAACGGTCACGGGAGAGATATTCTCCTCCAACCCCAAGCTCTGGCGGCGACGGCAGCAGAGGGCATCGCGGTTGCGGAACAGTGGTGACAGCGGATTGGAGGTGGTTCCCGGTGGAGGATTGATGGCGAGTTCTCGGGTCCGACCGCGAGGAGGCGCGGACTGAAGGTTGATGCAGGGATGAGGTTTCAGCGGTGGCGTTCACGGTGATGAAAGGCTGAGACACTGGGAGACGACAAGGCGACCATCCACGGGTTAAGGCATCTCGTGGTGGTGATCTGAGGCAGCGGCGGTGAAGGTCGAAGTGTCAGGTTGCCGTGGCGAGAACCGAGGCAAGGTCATGGTTGCTTGCATGCCCGGTGCCGGAGGTGATGAGATCAGAGGTTGAAGATGGTGACGTCCGCGGCTTATGATTAGGCGTGTTGGAGGTTCAGACGATGAATGGGTGGAGCCTAGGGTGGCGCTACAGTAGTAGCTCGCGGTGGGAAGAGAAGTGAAGCAGTGGATCGGTCGAGATCTGATAGGCTGTGAAGAAGAATATGGGTGGCGGTGGAGAGTGATGGTCGAGAGAAAACAATTATGGGATGGATGCTAGTCGAGTGTTTCATCTTAGAGTATTAAACAGGAATGGTCACATAGCACAAAAACAGAGTATTCCAACCATAAATATCATACATGCAATTAATCCCATGCATCACCACAATCAAACTTCAAGCCTAGACATGCAAGGAGAGTACTTACCTTTTGAAGCTCCCTTTTTATTTCTTCTGCTCTGAAATCTCCTTCTCTTCTTCTTAATGTTGTGATGTGTTCAGAGCTTTCTCTTCCCTTTCTTCTTCGCGGCAGCCCCCTCTTCTCCCTAGCCTCCTTCTCTTATTAATTTTCTTTTGCACATGATCCCACCACCAAAACATTGATCCCCCCGTGAAGAAGATAATCATAAAAAAATGTAATGGTGGCATGTGAACAACAATAATGTTCACGGAGTGGCATAACACTATTCTTTGGCATGAACATGGGGACACCAACTTTCAATTAGAACATAGACAGCTGCTCTCATTTTTTTTTTTTTTTATTTATTATTATATATATATATATATTTTTTTTTAACAAAGATAAAAACAAGGTTCTCACATTCTCCCATACATCAAAAATTTTCGTCCTCGAAAATTTATCATTCGAATTACTATGACTAATTTGAATATTTCATATTTTCAAAAGGTGAAAAAAAAAGAAAAAAAAAAAAAAATCAAATACTACTACAATTATTATTATATACATATATATATATATATATATATTTATAAAACCGATACTATTGAAGATTCCGGTTATGCATGACCGGAACTGTGAGCACAGTGAGGTTCCTTGGCTATAAAACGAGGTGCTAGCCGCGTTGGGCGACACGTCGAAACGCTGAGATTCCAGAACGCGTGAGAGAGGGTGAGATCTGAGCATTTAGGGTTCCGAGTGCGAGAGAGAGATAGAGAGAGATCTGAACCCAGAGAGTTCTGAGTGAGAGAACTTACGAGATCTGAACGCCTGAGTGCTGGAGATCGGAGAGTCTTCCCGCAAGCTTCACTCTAAGTTCCCGGCTTTACTCCGCTTCGAGTAAGTATTTCTCTTATCTCTTCCTTTACTTTACCTAGCTTCTTCTTCTCCTTTCTTTCTCTTCTTTTCTTTCCTTTCTTCTTCCTGCTTCCTTTCTTGTACTTTTCTTGTTCTGTTTCTTTTCTGAGCTTTTATTTCCCGCAATTTTATTCTGCTCTCTCCTATATTTTCTGCTTGTTATTTTTCTTCTGCTCCTGTATTTGCTTTCTTCTTCTTCTATCTTCCTTTAATTAACCAAATCTAAGAACACACTGCCTTAACAAAGATAAGGGGTATATCGGCTGGAAACCAGACGTTAATCTCCCCTCGATTGAGGGTATGGCAGAGACAATCGGGTAGAACAACGCCACGTACCCCATAAAAACAGAAAACTTAAAAAGAGGAAAATTTATTTGTATGTACGAAATGGACATAAACAAACTTGGACGTAGATCCGTTTAGGAACATTTGCGAGGACCGTGAAACAGATCTGGAACAAGACACTGAAACAACAAAGACCGACTGGACAAAAGAGCTTAAAAGAAACAAAATTAAATAAAGAAAACACTGACTATTTTTTTTTTGTTCTGTTTTTTTTTGCTCTTTTTATTCTATTTTATTATTTTTGTGCTTTAGAAACACTTTGAAAGGAAGGATGAGTGAGATGGAGATGGAGAGGTACACCAGTCAGCGGTGGAAACCTACTGATGATCAGGTAAAAATGATGATCAATATCTTCAACTACGGGGTCACACATCCCAGTAGAGCCCAAGTCGTCGAGATTGCATCTCGACTCAGGGCTTTCGGAGAAGCCAGTGAATATAATGTACACTGCTGGTTCAACAATCATGGTAACCGGGTCAGGCGCTGGCAAGCGGAATTAGACCCTACTGGCACCCGATTTTCTCAGCTGCCGCTGTACATGTATGGTAAGAATCCTAATTACCATTATTTTTGGTTTGAATTTTATTTTTCCTTCTCCATTATTGACACAATTTTCTTTGTTGGAAGAAAATGACTGGGTAATCATGAAGGCGCCGAGGTTGCTGAACTTATTCCCTGTTCCTATCATCATTGATGACGACAGAGACGAACGACAGATCCCTCCACCCATGCTTCTCACATTCCGAACCAGAGCGCCCTCGACGGAGCTCTCCCTTAGACCACCACAACCAGCTCGGGAATTTTTCCATTAAATTTTTATTTTTATTTGTAACTTAACTATCACGAGTGATTGAACCCCGAACATCCATTATTTACTTTTGTTTATTTGCTTCATTTGAGTATCTTATAGACTGTAATATTTAACGATCACTTATGATCGACTCTAGAACATCTTTATTTTAATTATGCATTGTAATATTTATCTGCCATGCTAGTTTGATGATCATATATATTGTTTTCTTATATATATATATATATATTTTTCTAACGATTTACTTACAGGTTATCGTCTTACCAAACTCAAGAGTATCAGAAGAGAAAAACCTCACAGAAACACAACCACCTGTTTGAAATTTTTATTGTATTTATTAAAATATATGTATATGTACTTGTTCATAAATTCGTATAAATTAATTTATTACACAATCTTTGAAATTTGACTCATAGAATTATTCTCAACTATTTTTATTTTTATTTGGTCCAAAAGAAGAACATAATAAGTTATCAATGAGTTTGAAACGCATTAAAATTATGTCTAAAATTTATCAAGATTCTTAACGATACTATAATATTCGATGAGGTAAACAAAACACTAATTTGCCCCAAACCTAAAACAATCTTTGTGTTCGCAGACTCGAAATTAACCAATAGGATTTCACATTAAGGCAAAAATACAAAGTATTAATGAACTTTGAAAACACCGAACACATACGTTTAACACAACCTGAACGGGAGCCGAAACTGAAAAATTAGATTGACTCATAATGACATTGAAAACAAAAGACATACGAACGGGAGCCGAAATCTGGCTTAGACACAAAGAGGTTGATAACCCCTAAATGATACATGTTAATGAAATGAATGAATGTTTAAGGTTGAACGCGACAGGATTAAAACATTAACTTGATGACAAAAACGGTTTAAACAGGGTTTAGGCTTAAACACGAGCAATGGACCAAACATGGCACATCAAGGTTAAGACAGGGAGAATTAAACTCATAATGATAACAAATTTTTATAACCGTAGTCGTGTGTACAATCGGAGCAAGTGCTCGAACCTGCATGCATACTCAGTCCCGACCTATTTCCCGGTATTAACTGAAGGAATTCAATCTCCAGGTCATACCTTACACTGTAAGGCAAGTACTCAGTATAAGCTACCTCGTTCTCATCTGAACATCATATATTTCACACATTTATACACAGAATTCAATTCAAGATAAAACTAAAAAAATCCAACGCAGAACATTATTTACACGAGCCAGGACGAATACCAGTACACGATCACCATTTGGACGAACGTCCTATTCAAAACGGACGAACGCTCCTCAACCAACTTGGACGAACATCAATTTTCTGAACGGACGAACACTACCCCAAACATCTTAGACGAACGTCCATTTTTGAACGGACGGACGCTCCACAGACAGCTTGGACGAACGTCCATTTTACAGGACGAACACCTCGAAGGCAGGACGAACGCTCTTAGCACACTTTTAGACGAACGTCCATTTCACAAGACGAACGCCCGAAGTCAGGACGAATGCTCAATGCCGAACGCTTGGACGAACGCTCACTGCCGAACGCTGGGACGAACGCTACACATCGCTGGGCGAACGCTCCACTCGAACGGTTGGACGAACGCTCACTGCCGAACGCTGGGACGAACGCTACACATCGCTGGGCGAACGCTCCACTCGAACGGTTGGACGAACGCTCACAACGCCAAGGACGAACGCTCACAATTTACTGTTTTAACACAATTTGAACGAGCGTCCAATAACCGACGAACATACGCTGACGTTCGTTAATAACCGAACATCCATCAAAATTCAAACTGAACGAACGCTCGAAATTTCGGACGAACGGGAGTCAAAATTGGACGAACGCTCAATCCTTTATTTAGGACGAACGCTGGTTACATAAGGACGAACGCTACATATCTTGGACGAACGTCCAATTTGAAATTTCAAATTGGACGAACGCTCGAAATTTGGGACGAACGTTCGGGCTGGTAATCGATTACAGGACCCCTGTAAACGATTACCCGAGAGAAATGGCCAATTTGTACAAAAAGTCTAACGTAGGTACTCAGTCAGGTGAACACAGGTCACCATTGGCCAAAAAAACTTCAGAAACTTCATTTTTCATCCTCAAAATTTCCAGATTTATTTCAAAAACAGTAAAACTCAACAATCAAATGATATATCTAACTCCCCTTACCTCAAACCTTCAGAATTAAGAAAGGAAAATCATCTACGATTAAAGTCATGAGTGTGCACCCTCATTACTCTTATCAAGACATTTTCTGTTCTTAAAACTTCTAGTTAGATACACCTTACTATATTAATTTGAAAGAAATGGTAAATCATACCATCTATCCTCCAATCCTCACAGAGAAGATACGGCAAACCCACAACACAAAGGTCAACCTAAGGACGAACTGCTCTGATACCATTAAATGTAACATCCCGATTATATAATAACAAATATTACATAATAAAGATGTCATCATTACAATATAGAGAACAGTCAGAATATGACGTGTAATTTAATTGTTAAATTACAATCATCCAAATTAAATGAGTGAAAATTTTAAACCTTGAACAGCTAACAAGGATTGATCACTTACAAGTGATCAATCAGGAAACTTCTAAGAAGACTACTCTGCAACATCAGCAACCTCCAGCTCCTGCTCCAAGGGAAACTCTTCTACGCCATCTGCTCCCATCCAAGTGGATGATCATCGCCGAATAACATAATCCAAATTGGCACACAACACAAACAATGCAAGGGTGAGCTAGATATAAAAAGCATGTTATCTCCTAGCACAATTAATTCATGTCCTCATAGATTTAAATACAGAATTATTTATGCATGCTTATTAAACCACAATCCACATATTCATATGACTCATCCGGATTTTTGTATAATTGTCGGACTATTGGTCGTCTCTACACCTGCTAGTTCAGCTGGTCTTTCTCCAACACTAGCAATATAAGTCCCCCAAGCTGCCTATGTCTAAATTCAAAGATCATAGACGAGGACCTCCCTCTACTCTCACCACTCACATTGTTCTCCTCTACTTGAGTGTGAACAATGCTTTGAGTTTAGGGATAGACAACCATTTCAAAGCCCCTACAATTATACAGACACAACCACAATATTTCACATAACCACTTTCATCCATCTCTCCCTGAGATTTCCGAATCATACTCACGTTCATCATTCCCATCATATAATCACAGTAACTTATCGTATTTCATGCATTCTCATATTTTCTCATAGATCACATCACCACATATATTCCATCACTTTGAATCACATATCCTTTCACTGTAATGCCCACATGATAATGCATACATACACCCTTAAAGCAACATAGAAAAATCAATTAAAATAGTATACTGGCATGAATAAAAATCAATCAAACACATAATGAGCAAACCACAAACACCTTGACTTACACAGACCGAATGTTATAAGCTCTAGAAGAACACTAGTACATCACGAGTACTACAGAGATCATGATTTGGATGTTGAGGAAACATTTAGATATTTGTGAGGAAAGCACCTGACAAGGCATTGCCTCGCTCCTACGTATCTCCATTTTCGGTAGAGAATCAAGGCTTACGTAGTTCTGTCTCAAAATCATTGATTTATGATTTGATATTTTGATATTTTGAATATTTTTATATTATTTATTTATTTTATATTTTTCACTCTTGTTTTCTAAAAAAAAACAAAGAGAACCAGGCTTCTATTTCTATTTTACTGAACATAAGATACGGGCCCCAAACATTCCTTTTTCTTCCTTGGGCTGAGTCCCAAATTTGCTTCAGCAAGCCCTCTTCATTAGAGGATTCATCACGTTGGCAGAAACAGAGAGAGTTACTCCCATTCACTCCCTCAACGGTCACGGGAGAGATATTCTCCTCCAACCCCAAGCTCTGGCGGCGACGGCAGCAGAGGGCATCGCGGTTGCGGAACAGTGGTGACAGCGGATTGGAGGTGGTTCCCGGTGGAGGATTGATGGCGAGTTCTCGGGTCCGACCGCGAGGAGGCGCGGACTGAAGGTTGATGCAGGGATGAGGTTTCAGCGGTGGCGTTCACGGTGATGAAAGGCTGAGACACTGGGAGACGACAAGGCGACCATCCACGGGTTAAGGCATCTCGTGGTGGTGATCTGAGGCAGCGGCGGTGAAGGTCGAAGTGTCAGGTTGCCGTGGCGAGAACCGAGGCAAGGTCATGGTTGCTTGCATGCCCGGTGCCGGAGGTGATGAGATCAGAGGTTGAAGATGGTGACGTCCGCGGCTTATGATTAGGCGTGTTGGAGGTTCAGACGATGAATGGGTGGAGCCTAGGGTGGCGCTACAGTAGTAGCTCGCGGTGGGAAGAGAAGTGAAGCAGTGGATCGGTCGAGATCTGATAGGCTGTGAAGAAGAATATGGGTGGCGGTGGAGAGTGATGGTCGAGAGAAAACAATTATGGGATGGATGCTAGTCGAGTGTTTCATCTTAGAGTATTAAACAGGAATGGTCACATAGCACAAAAACAGAGTATTCCAACCATAAATATCATACATGCAATTAATCCCATGCATCACCACAATCAAACTTCAAGCCTAGACATGCAAGGAGAGTACTTACCTTTTGAAGCTCCCTTTTTATTTCTTCTGCTCTGAAATCTCCTTCTCTTCTTCTTAATGTTGTGATGTGTTCAGAGCTTTCTCTTCCCTTTCTTCTTCGCGGCAGCCCCCTCTTCTCCCTAGCCTCCTTCTCTTATTAATTTTCTTTTGCACATGATCCCACCACCAAAACATTGATCCCCCCGTGAAGAAGATAATCATAAAAAAATGTAATGGTGGCATGTGAACAACAATAATGTTCACGGAGTGGCATAACACTATTCTTCGGCATGAACATGGGGACACCAACTTTCAATTAGAACATAGACAGCTGCTCTCATTTTTTTTTTTTTTTTATTTATTATTATATATATATATATATATTTTTTTTTAACAAAGATAAAAACAAGGTTCTCACATCAGACGCTGCTGTCTCCACGTGCGTCGCTGAGGTGGCGCGCTCAGGCTGCCACGTTTTTTTTTTTTTTTTTTTGAGGCCTGACATGAAGTATATAGAATCATAATTAAGTTTATGTTAGTTAATTATAAATTTATCTCGAAATTTATAAATATAAAATTTAAATAAAAAGATAAATAATTATATTTATTATAAATTTAAGATTTTAGTTGATTATCCGAAGGGTCGTGTTACTTACTTGAATGCTGAATTACCTTTTATATATATTTTCATACTACTTGTAACTAAAAATGTGAAAACAATTAAAAAATTTGGTGAAAAGTGTGACATGAAGTATTTTAGTTGCATGCTAAACTTGCTTTCATCTCATACATGATCCGTAGTATAACGCAATTCCAATATTTTCTTTTTAAAGGTTATCTTAACATACTAGTTTCTATGATTATTTGTTTTTGTTTCAAAATTTATCAATTAAAAGAGTGTGTTGACAAAGTTTTCCTTTTGAGGAAGAAAAATACGGCAAATTATACATATATTATCTGCATATACTGCCACTATTCTTGGTAATATCTGTACCAATGTTCTACACCGACATGGGACACTATTTTATGTTTGAGACGTGACATGCTTTCATGAGTATTTGATAATGAAAACTATATCGTGGTATCACACTAGGTAGATAGGATAATGAGTTGCCGGTGATTTATTAGTTATTATTATTTCTCACGGTTTTCCTTCACAATTATATATTTTAAAATCAAGAAAAATCCTTTCTATTTTAAGAGGAAGTATATATATCCTTTTGTTCCATTCGTAATATTTTTCAAGCCAAAGATCATCAATTTATAGTTTTTTCTAGAATATCGGCTTATGGCTCTTAAATTTGATCAATCAAAAAGTTAAAAGTGTCCTATAATTCAAGTACTTAACATGACTTTGTACGCTTTCATAGGTTTAGATTGTTATTTTTCGGATTAATTTTTCAAAATATTGCATAAGACCGAAAGAAAAGTGTTTTTATGCCAAAAAATTTCTGGAATAATTTATAGCCTCTTCCAAAAAAATTCATTCCGAAATGATAAATTAAATTGTGAAACATTCAGAAGATATAATTTTGTGGTACCACCAAGTTCAAGAGTTTGTTTAAAGGCAATTTGATCATTTGGTACTTTTGGGGGTGCAGGGAGATATTCCTACTGTGTAGAAAGAAAATCACAACTTGGGAACCCATGGCGCAATTCGGGCCTTGGAAACCCTTCTCTTTTGTTAAGAAAACCAGAAACAAAAGTACGCCTGAAATTAACAACCAATAAAGAAGCCAAAAATTGTTAATTTTAAAAAAGGACAAATCAACTAAAATACTTTCAATCTCTTTGTTTTGTCGAAGAGCCACCCGAAACAAACCATATTGAAAACACAAACATGGTAAAAATGTCATAGGCCAAAATCTGATTACTTTGGGTGGGTGAGATACAAAAGAAAGGTTGTTCTCCACAGGAGATGAAAGCTCAGATAGAACTTCCATCGCTACAGGTGGAAGCTCACAATAAACATATCGTTCAAACCTAATCTCAAACTCAACTGGAACCTTCTCTGCCAAAATTTAATTTCCACCAAATCAATGTTTGATAAGAGAACAACCAGCCTCTGCAACCATAACTGAAAATAACATTGAAGAAAAAGAAGTACAGCCTATATCTCCAACTGAAGATATAAAGCAATTCACATCAAAAGCTGTTGCTGACAACCAAATGTTCAATCTTTCCACATATCTGCAAACTCATCAGGCTCCAGAGGATTGGACATCTCATGCATTTTCCTCCTTGTCTTTGCTTTGACCTTCTTAGCAAACTTTCCAGACTTCTTCTTTTTCTCCAAAGCCCGAACCTATCACAACCAACCAATGACAGATATAATTATTAGTAGAAAGCTAGAGAAATTCAAAGCATACATTAAAAATATATTGATTGGTACCTGATTTGGAGATACATAAAATGGATTCTCATATAATGTCGGGCCTCCAAAACTGCCACCAAATATTTTAATTGGATTCAAGCAGAACCGTGGACCGACCTAAACAAATAGTTTGCTCATAGGTTAAATGAATGTTAGAAATTGAAAGATCAAAAGATACATGAAGAACCAGTTTTCAGACCTCAATCAATGTCATTTTATCAAGGCCTCCCCTTGGTAATTTGTCTGATTCATTATGATGAGTAGAAATCTGCAAGGGAATAAAGATGTAACATTCCTCAGTAGGCATTAGCAACAGGTAGAAAATACTACAATGTTGTCTCATGGAAAAATCAATATTATATAGTTGGAGAAAATGAGACCATATAATGTTCGAATTAAATAGGAGTATTGCGAACAACTAATAGTAACAATTGTCCTCTAATGACCATGTCATGAGTATAACACAAATGACTCAATCTAACTGTATATTGTCCAACAAAAACGGAGTATAACATCTATCGCAGGCACGCACAGGTCAAACCAAAATCCCCACTTGATTCGATCTTCACTGATCTGGTAAGACTGACCATAATTAAATGAATAAAGATGATCAATAAAATAAAACATTACATGCATCATAGTTTAACCTTTGAGCTTACAGAACAATACCATAGCGGAACATATTAATGTATTTACAAATAAAATGTTTTACATCGGTAGTAGATAAAATTTAAACTCATTATAATGGTCAAATATCCTCCATCTTCAAAATTCCTGTGGTTAACCATTCTTTATATATTATCTAAGTCTTGTCAAAAACTAAAACTTCAAATTGAAATGTATAGATAAGTTGATAATTGAGTAATGTTTATAAGAAAGTAAAGGAGTAAAGGTTAAAAATGCTCGACCCAAACTTCACTTCAATCATTAACATGTGGCTAAAAAGAGCAATAAACATGTTTATAATAACAATGCATACACTTAATTTGTATAGAAATAGGCAGAAAAGATGCTCCTAACAATAATCTCCAGGATTTTTTAACCTTTATCTTAATGCAAAAATAGTCTATGGTAATTCCGGAATACAGACACAAACCTGGTAATTCCGGAACCATATATGGTCATCAGCTATTGAGAAAACAAAAACATGATCATGGAAGGGCTTCGCCTTTCTATGGTCCTTTGGTACTTCAAATATCTAAACAAAAGGAAAGAAATAGTATATTAGAAATTATCAAATACAGTAAACAAACAACAGTATCAGAAACAGAGAGATCTGCACACAGAAAATATACATTAAACAGATATATGACATAAACTATGTAAAATAGATGGGCATAACAATAACATCAATTGAATTTTCATTGATCAGACATAATAAATTTAGAAAAAAATCGTAGGAAGATATATGACGACAAAAATGTAAGATTCCAATTAAATTGGTAGAAAGCACATGAAGCTGTTCTTAATTTGGCCGGAAATTCATGGTTTACAACATCACGAATCATAAAAATAAGATGAAATCATCAAGCTAACCTTTACCTTATTTACGAAAGTGCACATATTAGAGTTATCAACATAAGTTTACAGAAATCCATCTTTCCTCGGATGGAACTAGATGGACAAAAACGAAAAAACTTGCAACAAAAGAAACCAACAACACACCTGTAACAACATCTCCTTTAATAGTTTCCAATGTGCATCTTTTTCAAAATTTGCAGAAAACGTCAAAAGTGGACGAGAACCTTTTAGGTGATTTCCCGTTAGCTTCAACTCCTCCATTGTATGAACTGAAAAAACAGTGGAGGAAAAAGGAAAATCACTAAAAGTGTATAAAAAATGGTCGAGATAGAGAGAGAAACACAAAAGACATAGTTCACTGGGAAGAATGACCAGTGATGCCTAGAGTATACAGACATCAGAACTCTAAATAATCAGAGCAAGCAAACTAGTGTTATATTAAGATTACAATGATTGAATCAGAATATACCTGCACTGACTAAAAATTTTACAGATGGGCCACTGGGGCATTTGGCCATCCAGAGATAAAGATCTTTTGCTTTCCTGCACTGAAATTGATACATAAAAAATGAGAGAAGACACTAATAGAATATCACAAGTTGACCAGACTCAAACTCACGACCGCATCTCATTGAAATAGCATCAACAGTTGTGACCAACAAAGAATTCCCCTACCCATTAGCATGCTTCAGGTTTTCCAAATAGCGCAAAAAAAAATGCAAATACTAGTCTAGAGAACAGCACAACATATCAATCCTAAATTGAAGTAACACGGCACTGAAAAAACCTTGTGGCATATAAATAAAATACCTCAAAAAATAAACACGAAGAACAACTTTTGAGCTCAACAAGCTCATTAAGGGTGGCGCCTTTAGTTTCTTTTGATTCAATCTTGTTATCCTTCTTGCAATGCGGCAAAAGTGACACCAAGTTCAACATCAAATGTCGGTACCTACAAATTAATGGAAAACAATCACTCCACCCATGAATACCATAACAATATCCAAACTCGAAAAAGCAACAAAAACTGTAACTAAAAGTTATGGGGTGTATATTAGGTTGTACCTGTAACTGATACGCCTAGAGCAAGTGACCAAAACCTTCTCTTTGTTCCTAAATATTGGTGAAGCAACGTTATTGTCTTCTACTTCATCAGTGACTTGACTCTTATCCTTCCAACCCAAAAGGGTCCTCACCGGTCTCTCTGGAGCAGCATCTTCCTTTTTAGGATGTGCAACAACTTGACCACTCTCACTGCGCTTTCTCTTCTTCACCATTTTCTTCTTCAAAATCTGCAAAAACCAAGAACGACAATCACAAAAACAAAACAAAACAAAAAATTGCCAACGACCCTTTAGCAAGGTACGCACCTGGGGTGGGAAGAGATGATAGAAAAACTGGAATGGGATTTCGCCGGTGGTGGCGACAAATGAATAAACGAATGAGTTGCAGCAAATGGGGGCAAAAGGTTTTTCTACTTTATGGTGTATTATTACTTTTTGGCTTTGAATGTGTGCTATTTTGTGTTCTTGTCCACTGTCTTTCTGTTGATTGTATTGTTGGTCGCCTGAACAGAGCCAAAACGGTAGATCAATTCTGAAATTTCTTTTTTGAAAGACAGTTAGCACACCCCTGTTCCGGATCTAAATTTTCGAAAATTTTGATCCGGAGCAGGGGTGTGTTAATTGTCTTTCGAAAAAGAAATTTCAGAATTGATCTTCCGTTTTGGCTCTGTTCAGGCGACCAACAATACAATCAGCAGAAAGACAGTGGACAAGAACGACAAAATAGCACATATCCAAAGCCAAAAAGTAATAATACATCATAAATTAAACTACCAAACAAGGCTACAAAAGAATGCTGAAGAAAACCAGTGAAGAAAACCAACCTGGATGAAGAAAAAAACAAACCAAACAAAATCTGGATCCACGCTCCTTGACGCCCCAGAGATCAACAACAATGGAAGCAATGAAACCCTAAAGGAAAATGAGTAAGAGACAACAGAAGGAAAAAGAAAGGAAAGGACGAAGAAATGAGATGAAGTGAAACGAAAAGGGAGAACAGAGCAATCCGTGTGAGAGATGGGTGGGGAGCGTGGAGCAAAAAATGAGGAGAAATAGGATTTTCAAATTAATTAAAAAAATCCTAAATGATAAAAGTTTTAAGGTAAGGACAGAATTGAAATTAAAAGAATTTGGAAAGATGGAAGAAGGATGATGTAGTGGTGGAGGGAGCAACATCCTTTTTCTTCTTGTATACCCAAATTTTACGGTGATGCCAAATACGTCCCTTCTGAATATATAAAATATTAAATTAATTGGGTCAAGTCCAGCCACATCCAATTTCTAATTATTATTTTAACTTTTTTATTTTATATGTTTTTAAACATTTTAAAAAGGATAGCGATATTCCAACAACGCAAATTTGACAAAAATTTGACAACGCCACGTGTCAACTTTTAAGTGGTTGAAATTTGAATGTTACGTTTTAAAGAGAAAAGCTGCTGTATTCTGAGAAAACCTGCTGCAAGTGTGACGTGGCGAGGGACGGGCACGGGCAGCTTAGGGTGTGCGTTCCAAATTTGAAATGATATTCGAGTAGAGAGAGAAGCGGCGCGAACATTGGAGACGCTCAAACGTGACCTAGACAGAGAGACGAGAGAGTTGGAGAAAGGGTTCACGAGCGAGAGAGAGAGAGACGGAGTGGTTGCCGGAGTGCCGCCGTGCACAGCCCGTTCCGTTTGACGGCGCCGCAGCTCCGACGTGGAGCGCTGTTCGCGAAGACGGCATCGTGTTTCCTCCGTTCCGGCCCAGCGACCTAGGAGGCGTTGAAGGTGTCGCTTCGTCCCAGGTGGTTCCGTCCCTGTCCCGGAGTGCCGCCGGAGGTTCGCCGGAGTGTGGGCTGTAATGTGTAATCTGTAATGTGTTGTTAAATTTCAGGTTGTTGACGATGTTTATGGTGGTCCTTCAACGAAGGATAAGGAGGAATACAGACCAACACCTAAAAGAAAGGACGCTAAACCAAGAGGAAAGAAGAAACAAAAAAGAGCTCGCAGAGAAACTTTTATGCGTGCCTTAGAGGAACAAGAATTTGTAATTGAAGAACTTAAAAGGAGGGTTGCAACTTTGGAGGCACAATTGGCTGAAGAGAAGGCAAGAAGGCAAAATAAAGATGACGTTGGACAAAGTGTGCCTCGTACAGAACCATCTGTGAACACTGGTTTTGTATCCCCTACTGACATTGACGGAAATAAACAACCTTTGAAGACGTATGTTAGGGTTGGATCACGAAGGCGTTACAAGGGAAGAGCACTTAGGACTCCATACACCGGGACCGTAGCGCTTAGAATAAAAAACGAGTGATCTGTGTATTTAGTTGATTGAAAATGTTATTTGGAAAGTAATGAAAATTGTAATCATTGTAAATAGATTAAGAAAACAATGTTCAATGTATCCGATTTGGTTCAATGAAATAAAATTTGAGTTTTGGTTTGAATTGGTCTCATATTTTATCTATTCAATACCATTGTTATTATGAGTTGTGGATTTCAGAATGTCGTAATTTTTTTTGTCTCCTAAGTTGCAGGCTTGTTTGTAACATGTTGGTGTTTGAGTGGTCATTTTGAGTAACATGTGATGTGATGTGAGTCCAAGGAGTGTGGGGTGACCCCTTATGAGTTGGGGGAGCAAGCTGTGCAAGGAATGAGTGAGAGTGCTGAAAAAAGGGCTCTGGTAATCGTTTACAGGACCCCTGTAAACGATTACCCGAGAGAAATTGCCAATTTGTACACAAAGTGCAACACAGGTACTCAGTCAGGTGAACACAGGTAACCATTGGAAACAAAAGTGACTTTTAGGCACTTCTGCGCCTGTCTGAGGCTGGTGCAGGTGTTCCAGTGGTGGCAGAGGGTGGGTGGTGATGTGATGTGAGTCCAAGGAGGCTGGGGAGACCCCCCATGAGTTGGTGGAGCAACCTGTGCAAGGAATGAGTGAGAGTGTTCAAAAAGGGCTCTGGTAATCGTTTACAGGACCCCTGTAAACGATTACCCGAGAAAAATTGGGAATTTGTACAGAAAGTCCAACACAGGTACTCAGTCAGTTTAACACAGGTCACCATTGGATAAAAAACTGACTTTTAGGCACTTCACATATTGTCTAAGGCCTGTGCAGGTGATCCAGTGGTGGGAGAGGGTGGATGGTGATGTCATGTGAGGCCAAGAGGGTGGGGAGACCCCTCATGAGTTGGAGGAGCAAGCTGTGCAAGGTATGAGTGAGACTGCTGAAAAAAGCCTCTGGTAATCGTTTACAGGAACCCTGTAAACGATTACCCGAGAGAAATTGGGAATTTGTACAGAAAGTGCAACACAGGTACTCAGTCAGGTGAACACAGGTCACCATTGGACAAAAAACTGACTTTTAGGCACTTCTGCAACTGTCTGAGGCCTGTGCAGGTGATCCAGTGGTGGGAGAGGGTGGATGGTGATGTGATGTGAGTCCAAGGAGGGTGGGGAGACCCCTCATGAGTTGGAGGAGCAAGCTGTGCAAGGAATGAGTGAGACTGCTGAAAAAAGGGGCTGGTAATCGTTTACAGGACCCCTGTAAACGATTACCCGAGAGAAATTTGGAATTTGTACAGAAAGTGCAACACAGGTACTCAGTCAGGTGAACACAGGTCACCATTGGACAAAAAACTGACTTTTAGGCACTTCTGCAACTGTCTGAGGCCTGTGCAGGTGATCCAGTGGTGGGAGAGGGTGGATGGTGATGTGATGTGAGTCCAAGGAGGGTGGGGAGACCCCTCATGAGTTGGAGGAGCAAGCTGTGCAAGGAATGAGTGAGTCTGCTGAAAAAAGGGGCTGGTAATCGTTTACAGGACCCCTGTAAACGATTACCCGAGAGAAATTTGGAATTTGTACAGAAAGTCCAACACAGGTCATCAGTCAGGTGAACACAGGTCACCATTGGGCACAAAACTGACTTTTATGGTAATCTGCACCTGTCTGAGGCCTGTGCAGGTGTTCCAGTGGTGGGAGAGGGTGGATGGTGATGTGATGTGAGTCCAAGGAGGGTGGGGAGACCCCTCATGAGTTGGAGGAGCAAGCTGTGCAAGGAATGAGTGAGACTGCTGAAAAAAGGGGCTGGTAATCGTTTACAGGACCCCTGTAAACGATTACCCGAGAGAAATTTGGAATTTGTACAGAAAGTCCAACACATGTCATCAGTCAGGTGAACACAGGTCACCATTGGGCAAAAAACTGACTTTTATGGTAATGTGCACCTGTCTGAGGCCTGTGCAGGTGTTCCAGTGGTGGGAGAGGGTGGATGGTGATGTGATGTGAGTCCAAGGAGGGTGGGGAGACCCCTCATGAGTTGGAGGAGCAAGCTGTGCAAGGAATGAGTGAGACTGCTGAAAAAAGGGGCTGGTAATCGTTTACAGGACCCCTGTAAACGATTACCCGAGAGAAATTTGGAATTTGTACAGAAAGTCCAACACAGGTCATCAGTCAGGTGAACACAGGTCACCATTGGGCAAAAAACTGACTTTTATGGTAATCTGCACCTGTCTGAGGCCTGTGCAGGTGTTCCAGTGGTGGGAGAGGGTGGATGGTGATGTGATGTGAGTCCAAGGAGGGTGGGGAGACCCCTCATGAGTTGGAGGAGCAAGCTGTGCAAGGAATGAGTGAGATTGCTGAAAAAAGGGGCTGGTAATCGTTTACAGGACCCCTGTAAACGATTACCCGAGAGAAATTTGGAATTTGTACAGAAAGTCCAACACAGGTACTCAGTCAGCTGAGCAGGGGTCACCATTGGAAAAAGAAGTGACTTTTAGGCACTTTTGCACTTGTCTTAGGCTATTCCATGTGTTTCAGTGGTGGGAGAGGGAGGTTAGTGATTTGATTATGTCCCAATGATGGAGGAAAGTGATGTTTTGGCACCCCATGATGGAGGGAAAAAACAATGTTTATGAGATGAGCAACTTGGGTGAGATAACATGCTGTCAACTTTGACCTTTGTTGGCTATTTTACTGATAACTTTTCCCACCGACCTCCAAATGATGTGATTCTTTTTTGATTAGAAACTAGACTCAAAACTCTTTCCAATGACTACTAATTTGTAATTTTTGGACATCTGAGTTGGTACAGTTTATTGTTTCAAGTTAGCCTTTCATATATTTTTGCCAACTCTGACCTTTGCCTGTTCTTTTGCTCATAGCTTTCTCCACCGAACTCCAAATGAGTTGATTCTTGTTTTGTTGGAATCTATACTCAAAGACCTTTCAAATTATGCCTTAGAAATCAAGTTTACACCTTCTTTGACACTGTAATCGATTACAAGGACACTGTAAACGATTACCCGACAAGCGTCTGGACGAGCGTCCTCGGCCAGCTCGGCCAGCGTTCTCCGCTAGCTGGGCGAGCGATCTCCGCTCGCTGGACGAGCGTCCACTTGCTGGACGAGCGTCCACTTGCTGGACGAGCGTCCACTTGCTGGACGAGCGTCCACTTGCTGGACGAGCGTCCACTTGCTGGACGAGCCTCCTCTGCGCGCTTGACGAGCGTCCGCTGCGCGCTGGATGAGCGTCCCCTCTGGGCGACAAGCGTCTGTGCGAGATTTTAGATACCGTACGGTTAAGTGAGATTTTAGATACCGTTCGATCAAGCTTTGATTTATGCGGTTAAGTGTTGATGCAGTATTGGTCGGTCATGTGTTAAGTTTTGACCATTCGACCATGATTCTAGACGATCGTCAAGAACGCTATGTGTTCGACCAAGACTCTAAAATTTCGTCCTAGTTGTGTCAGAGCTTTAACTTTCGATCTTGGTTCTGTTTTAATGCTTGTGAGCGTTTGAATTTTAAGGCTCCGGTTTTGTGTTCTCAGGTAACGAGCGTTAGCGTTCGATCTTGGCATGTATTAGTGATTGTTTGCGTTCGACCTGGATCGGAGTGTACCTTTTGAACGTTCGGTCTGTGTGTTAGTGAGTGTTAGAGCGTTCGGTCGTGTAATGTGAACGGTCGTTCGTTTTCGTAGCGTTTCCCGTATTGCCCGAGCGTCCAAAAAGTAGTGGTGTCTAACACTAACCGCGTTCGGTCGTGTAATGTGAACGGTCGTTCGTTTTCGGTAGCGAACGCTCAGTCTAAAACATCAAAACCGAACGCTCAGTCTAAAACACCAAAACCGAACGCTTAGGCTGAAACATCAAAATTTGAATGGAACCATAAAACGCGTAGTATGACCTTACGTTCATGCACAAATTAAACTTAAGCATAAAACGCAAACCCAGAAACACAAACTTGAATGGAACCAGCGACTGAAAGCAAGCATGAACAATAAAATCCTACCATGGCAGCGTGAAAGAGATGATGAACAGTAAAACTTGCAGCACAATGAACAGTTAAAGCGTAAAATGAATAAGAAACTTGAGTGGAGAAACAGATTCAACTAGAAAATTTCAAAGAGACTCAGTTCAATACATGAAAATGGGAAAGAAACCAAACCCTAAACCTCCCCAAATGGGAAAGAAACCTAAACCTAAACCCCTCTTTTTCGTCCACCGAACAGTCGACACTCCGGCGATGCTCCGGCGGTGAATGCAAAGGTCCGGCACAGGGAGGGAAGCAGGTGGGACGAATCGAGACTCAGAACGCGCCCCTAGTTCGCTGGGTTGGAGGGAAGACGATGCCGCCTTCGTTTCGTTGGCCAACGTCGGAGCTGCGGCGACCGTGAATCGGAACCGGCTGGAGGGGTTGAATAGCTCCGACACGGCCTTCAACGTTGTCCGGCGGCATTCCGGCAAGGACTCCGTCGGACCTCTCTCTCTCGAACTCCCTTTCTCCAACTCTCTCGGGCTCTCTCTAGGTTAGACTCTCTCTCTCAACCTTCACTTCTCTCTAAAATTGTTCAAAAATGAAATTCAAATTTCAAACGCCAAACAAAAACCCCTGACCGCTCCCTTTCCAAGTGATATTTCATTTTCATTTTAATTTCTGAAACGCACACCCAACACTGCCCGTGCCCGTCGCCACGTCAGCGTTGAAGCAGGTTTCATCAGAAATTCTCAGACTGCAGCAGCTTTTTTCAACCAAAACGTGGGCCGCTCAAACGCTGACACGTATCGTTGTCAAATTATTGTCAAAAATCAGTTGTCGAACAAACATTTTCCTTTTAAAAAACCATTAACTTGTGCTGCGCCGCCTAACCCCGAGATCGCTGGCCGCGCCGTTGCCGCTGACTGTTTCCTGCGTTGCGTTATTCAATCATCGCCACCGTCATTGGTGTTGACGAAACCACTTGCCGGAAGCATCGCTCAACCACCGCATTATGTTCTCTGGCGCGACGTGGTTTTCATTATCTCACCATCCAAAATTTTGAAATCAAAAGCCATATCTCTTCTCTGTGTTTGTGACCTTGAGTTTTAATTTTTTTTTTTAAATCATCTCTGATAATGGGTCTGTCATTTTTTGTTTATGGTTTCTTGTTTATTCCGTATCCATGAATCAACAGAGACACAAAAAATTATGACACACAAATTTATCACAATAATGCTAAGAAATCATGCATCAGATTTGCAGAACAGAGGAAATACAACTAACAAAGATTAAGAAAACGCGCATGAACAAATCCAAAAGATAAGAAAATTTGACCAGTGATTTAAACAGTTCAAGCAAAGAGATAAGATTTGGGTAAATAACCTTCGTTGTGTGAAACCAATATGTTTCGGTGTACATTTGTCCGGTGTGTCTTTATTGCTCCT
Organism: Vigna nakashimae; assembly: GCA_034642375.1. Classification (NCBI taxonomy): domain Eukaryota; kingdom Viridiplantae; phylum Streptophyta; class Magnoliopsida; order Fabales; family Fabaceae; genus Vigna; species Vigna nakashimae. Next base: position 36,998,444 of record CM067765.1, read on the forward strand.
AGCTGTCTGGGACGCTTGCTCTTCAATCCAATTGTTGATCCAATTGTTGTTGTTCATACTCGCCAAAGGAGGGGGAGGTACCTGCAAAGATACTCCGACGCTCAAGTCAGATGTGAGTTATGGAGCTGAAGCTCTCAAGAGAATGATTATGATACTGTTCTGAAATATTATTCAGGATCTCTAGAGCATAAAGAGAACGTACCTGGACTTTGGTCCTGTCACTGTATTTATAAGCAAAATAAGAATAACCACCTTACCTAAAAATGTGGTTAGTGGCTTTGACCAATATTTTAACTGTCTAAAATATGTGAGATATTTATGTTATTACATAAATATCCTTACTACATAACATGCCCCCCAAGTCCGAGTTAACCGTTCCGTTTTATGGACGTGGTAACTATAGGACTTATGAGTTTGAGGGAGGCTGTTTTTGCTGTAATTAGAGAGTGTATTCCTGGTTATTGCTCATGTGTGGACTGAACGTGACCGAGTGGTTGGATTTGATGGACCAAAAGGAGGCGAAGACATAAGGCAAAAAGCTGGAGCAAGTGAGGCCGAACGTGAGGGTACGTATGACCGAGCGATAGAGGCCGAGTGGCATGCGAGGTCGATCATGAGGACGCTCGTTGACAATTGAATGTCGAGCGTTGAGGCCGAACGACTGACTGAGTGGACGCTCGTTGACAATTGAACGTCGAGCGTTGAAGCCGAACGCTGACTGAGTGGACACTCGTTGACATTTGATTGTCGAGCGTTGAGGTCGAACGCTGACTGACTGATTGGACGCTCGTTTGACAATTGAATGTCGAGCGTTGAGGCCGAACGGCTGACTGAATGAACGCTCGTTTGACAATTGAAGGTCGAGCGTTGAAGCCGAACGACTGACTGAATGGACGCTCATTTGACAATTGAATGTCGAGCGTTGAGGCCGAACGGCTGACTGAATGGACGCTCGTTTGACAATTGAATGTCGAGCGTTGAAGCCGAACGACTGACTGAATGGACGCTCGTTTGACAATTGAATGTCGAGCGATGAAGCCGAACGATTGACTGAATGGACGCTCGTTTGACAATTGAATGTCGAGCGTTGAGACCAAATGACGAACGCTTTCGATGTTGAACGACAGAATCTTTGAAAAGTTGATGTTCTTGGGTGAACATAAGCTCGGCTTGATGGTCTGGGTGTTCTAGGGCGAACATCTACCAGTGGGAGTGTGTCCCGTTGTTCGATGCACCTGGGTGTTCTAGGGCGAACATCTACCAGCGGGAGTGTATCCCTTTATGCAACCGGGTGTTCTTGGGCGAACATCTACCGGGTTTAGGAGTGCTTCAGGATGAACGGTGCTCAGATGTCCGCTTTTACGTATAGGATATGATTATCTGCACTGTAAGAAATAATACTAAGCATATAGGTGAGATCATTTGGTCAAGTTGCAAACCTGATGGCTGAACGTCCATTAGCCCGAATGCTGTACGCTTGAGGACGTACGTCAAAGAGATCCATTGACCGAACGCTTCGGGCGGTAGAGACCGAACGTCAATGATGAGCGAAATGACGAACGCCCGAGAAATGTAATGGCCGAACGTTGGTGCCAATAGAACGAACGCCATTGGAGTGGAGTGGCCGGATGCTAATGACGAGCGAACCGTGGAACGTTCTGGACCGAACGTTAATGACGACCAAAGCGAGCATCAGCTGTAGTTGAATGGACGAGCGCTTGCAGGTCCGAGTGGACGAACGTTACTGAGGCGGGTGTCGAGTGTTCGAATCCGAAGGGCGAGGACGAACGGTCGAAGCGAAAGGCTGATTGCTTGAACGCTCGTCCACATGGCTGTGTCAAGCGTTCGGACCCAAATGGCGCTCGTCACATGGCTTGTCGAGCGTTCGGATCCAGATGGTGAGGACGAACGGCTGAATTTTGGAACGCTCGTCCAGAGGCATTGTCGAGCGTTGGAGTGCGGTGGGTAAGGACGAATGGTCGAGAACGAACGGCTGATTGCTCGGACGCTCGTCCACAGCCGTTGTGGAACGCTCCTGTCGGAAGGGGTCAAGGTGGAACGTCCGGCTTGTTTGGACGCTCGTACAAATGAATTTGACGAGCGCTCGTTGAAATGGATGGACGAGCGCTCGTTAAAATGGTTGGGCGAGCGCTCTTTGAATGGTTGGACGAGCGCTCGTTGAAAGGTTGGACGAGCGCTCGCTGAAATGATTGGACGAGCGCTCGTTGAAATGTGGGACGAACGCTCGTCGAAGTGGTTGGACGAGCGCTCGTTGAAATGTGGGACGAACGCTCGTTGAAGTGGTTGGACGAGCGCTCGTTATAATTGTTGGACGAGCGCTCGTTGAAGTGGTTGGACGAGCGCTCGTTGAGATGTTTGGACGAGCGCTCGTTGAAGTGGTTGGACGAGCGCTCTTCGAATGGTTGGACGAGCGCTCGTTGAAAGGTTGGACGAGCGCTCGTTGAAGTAGTTGGACGAGCGCTCGTTGAAGTGGAGGGACGAGCGCTCGTTGAAATGTTTGGACGAGCGCTTATTGAAAAGGATGGACGAACGCTCGCCCACATTTCGATCGTTCGTCCTAGAAAGCGAGGGCGACTGTTGGGACGCTCGTACATAGTGATTGTCGAGCGTCCTCGAAGCCGAAAGTCGAGGTCGAACGCTGGAGTATTTGAGGAATAGAAATTAGGTTGGATGACGTGGAGGCCAAACTGAATGACGCGTGGGTGGAGCGAGTCTAGCGGAAGACGTGGAGAAATGGTCTGACAATGTGGTTTTCTTGGAGGCGCCGAAATGGCTCGTCGCCGAGTTTGGGAATTTAGGGTTTTTGGATATGCGGATTGTGCAATCCTGGTCAGAGTTTTTCTCGTTGGGGATTTGGGGTTCTTTCGCTCTCATTCTTGATTCTGTTTTTAGGGATCTCTGGTGTGTGCGATTGCCGAGAAGCTGCTGGCGGTGGTGCGGTGGTGTGTTGATGATGTGCCAATTCGTGTTTTCCGCAACCATGAACAAGAGGGTATCACTTACCCAAACAAACAAGGAATGAGGGTTTACACCAGCCTATGGAATGCAGACAACTGGGCAACCAGAGGCGGCCTAGTAAAGACGGACTGGAATCACGCACCATTCACGGCCAGATTCCACCATTTCAGAGCAAGGGCTCGCAAGTGGGGTGGAGCAAAGAGCATCCATCAATGTGCCTATAATACCCCTGCAAATCGGTGGACTTCCGCTAGATACAAGAAGCTGACCCACACCCAGTTGGAACAGCTGAATTGGATCAGAAACAATTACATGATCTATGACTACTGCACAGACACCAAAAGATTCAACGGACAGATGCCTCCAGAATGCTTTAAACCACAATTCTAAACATCTGATTCGTATTCCCTGCAGTCACGAAGAAAGCGCGGAGGAGATTCGGGATGGCGATGCAGCGATCATTGAGCTTTGGGGTTTAGGGCTCCTGCTGTTCTCCGATTTTGGGGATTGGGGTTTGTGGAAATTTGGGAAATTTAGAGATTTCTGGTGTGCCTCTGTATCCTTAAATTCTAAGGAGATTGATGGAAGGGTGTTGCAGTAGACGTGGGTGTTGTTTGGTGAGGAAGAAGATGAAGGCATGGAGATGGTGATGACGGCATAGGTGCATGATTGCTGATGGAAGATGAGTTTGGTGGCCTCTGTTACGAGACCCGCATGAGGGGTTCACAGATTTGGGATTTCAAAGTACTTATGGAAAAATAGCTGATGATTAAAGGGTGAGGGAGCAAGGATGGTCTTTCCGTGGTGAAGGCGGAAATGAATGAGTTCTGATTTGCACCGTTCCCTCTTTGCCGATATGAATGAAGGTCTCCGAGGAAAATGATGAACGAGCTCGCAAAACTCATGATCTGGGTTTGGTTTGATTGCGCGCTTTGGGATCTGAGGAGTGGCGTCAATGGAGGGGCTGGTGTGGGTTGTTCCTGTTGAGATGCATCGTGGAGGAGCCAATGGCTCAAGGAGAATCCTGGAGTAATGCGGCAGCTTCATCTTGATTTCTCGAGGCCGAGTGCTCCTCTTGCGGTTTTTGTGAGATGACACTCGGCCCCACGGTGGGCACCAAAATGTTTCGGTGTACATTTGTCCGGTGTGTCTTTATTGCTCCTAGCTGTCTGGGACGCTTGCTCTTCAATCCAATTGTTGATCCAATTGTTGTTGTTCATACTCGCCAAAGGAGGGGGAGGTACCTGAAAAGATACTCCGACGCTCAAGTCAGATGTGAGTTATGGAGCTGAAGCTCTCAAGAGAATGATTATGATACTGTTCTGAAATATTATTCAGGATCTCTAGAGCATAAAGAGAACGTACCTGGACTTTGGTCCTGTCACTGTATTTATAAGCAAAATAAGAATAACCACCTTACCTAAAAATGTGGTTAGTGGCTTTGACCAATATTTTAACTGTCTAAAATATGTGAGATATTTATGTTATTACATAAATATCCTTACTACATAACACAATACAATCCTAATTTTCTTCTTTCTTCAATCCAGTATTCTTCTTCCCTCTAATTCTTTCCAGCTTTCCGAATTCCAGAAACCAATTAGCTCCCTTCCCCGTTTTTCAAATCCAGTCCCCCTCTCCCTTTTTCGAATACCACGCAAGCAGAAAACCCGATTAGGTTTTTACATTGGGCATTTTAGATTTTCCTTATTTTTCTATTTTTTGTTTTTATTTTATTTCTAAATTTCATTATATTAATAATCATTTTTATTATATATATATATATATATATATATATATATATATATATATACATATATATTTTTAACATAATTGATATTTTTTCATCTTAATTCATTTATTATTATTATATTTTTTTTTAAAAGTTAAAATCTTTATTGTAAGAACTTAAAAAAATAGAGTATTAGACTAAATAGGTATACTAAAATAATGAGATTGAGTATTCTATTATAAAATAATTTTATGATATAAATAGAATTTTTTAAACTTGTTTTATTATTTTAAGAACACTTCATCTTTTTAAAAGTCTTTATCTTTGTTCTCTCTCACTTCTTTTTAAAATTTCATACTCCTAAGTTATCTATTCGATGATTAGGAGGTGTCTAGGCGATTCTGGAGTCAAGGGTTACCTATTTAACCGATCAGTTTTGTGATTAGAGCAAGTAAATTTTATTCTCTCTTTCATGGCATTTTCTTTATTCTTGACCATGTAAGGAGTTTCTGTTGCATGTGTCAATTTGTGTCCTTCAATTTTTGACTCCATTTAGATTCTAAAGTTTCTTTCCAATCACTAATCGGTGATTTGCACATATTTTTAGAAGTTTCTTAAGGTGTAAGTTACAGTTGGGGAAACTATGGAAGTTTTATAAAGATAAAGGATTTGCTTTTAATTGAAGTATGTGGTATAATTTTAATGATATGTGAATTTACAACGAATTAAGAAAGAAAAATAAATCATTTATTGTAAACAAACATGACTAACCTTTGTTTTTCTGCAAGTATGTTTCAAGTGGCGCAATGAGCTCCTCATCTGATATATAGAAAGCATACGGCAACTTCTCTTCCTAAAATGAAAGCATAGATAATCGCTCAATGTTATAAATAATAAACAAAATGTAAAATAGAATTTGAGAAGAATAAAGGGACTTGCTTACATTGTTTTGAAGCTTATTAACAATCTGATTGAGGTGTTGAGGGCCAGCATTCTGAGGTAGGTACATGGGAGAGCCCAAGGGAGTTCCATCTGGGTCTGTCAAAAGACACATCACGTTGTTGATTATCTCCCTCTTCTCCACCATAGTCTCTGTCTCTACCTCCATTTTTCAATCAGGGATTTTCCTTCTCTTATGCTGAGATTCTCTTATGGATGATGCTTCTTACTCTTCCACTTGGGATTCTATTTGGTTCTATCTTCGTTGTCGTGCTGAAACTAATAAAAGTAGTGAAATAAAGTCACACCGGCACAAACCCTAAATTAAACAGGACCCAGGACCCATCATACAGAGACCTCAGACTTCCCATATGAGAAGTTGTGTAGTATAAACGTGGTAAAGCTACTGATGGCAGTTCATCCTGATGTTCCGTGAGTGCTCGTCCTCACGTAGAGGGGAGTAGGTCATGTGTGGGAACGGCAGGAGGTCCTAGTCCTTAAGAGTACTTTGGACTGTAGGACTAACCTCGGGTGGCAGTTGTTGAGTGTTTTCCAGTTATCACATCACCCGGGTGCACGAACGCCTGTAGATACATGGATTCATACAGTCCGGACGGTCTGTTTTATGAGAGTTTTGGATGATTATTGCTATGTTGATATATTATTGTATTGCTCGTATGTTGATTTGTATGTTTGTTGTATGAATTAAATTACATAAGCTTACCCTTTCGTTTTTCCTTGTGTTGTCTTGTACCTGTACGTCCGTCCTGTCAATGCAATGATCATCCGTGTGGATGTGAGCAGATGGAGAAACTTTTTTGGAGGAAGTGGTAGAAGAAGAGAATCTCGTGGAAGTCGAAGTGAAGGCCGAGACTTAGATCGTCCAGTAGGAATAGGCTGCTTAGAATTTTGTGACGTTCGTTATCAGCTTTTGTAAAACCGTTCGTCTTGAACCTTGGTTGTTTCTGTATTGATTTTCTTAACTCTGTAACTTTTTGACGTTCGGCTTTTGATAGCTGATCTTGCTTAAGACTGCACTGTGTATATTATGTAATGTGATTAATTCTAATTTATGGTAATTACTATATTTTGGGATGTTACATAACAACTTAAAAAGTAGATTATTAGACTAAATAGGTGTAGTAAAATAATGAGATTGATTATTTTATTATAAAATAATCTTATGATGTAAATAGAATTTTTTTAAACTTGTCTTAGTATTTTAAGAACACTTCATCTTTTTAAAAGTCTTTATCGTTGTTCTTTCTCACTTTTTTCTACAATTTCTTACTCCTAAATTATCTATTCGATGATCAGGAGGTGTCTAGGCAATTCTAGAGTCAAGGGTTACCTATTTGACCGATCAGTTTCGTGATTAGAGCAAGTAAGTTTCATTCTCACTTTCATGGCATTTTCTTTATTCTTGACCATGCAAGGAGTTTCTGTTGCATGCGTCAATTTGTGTCCTTTTTTAATGTTTGACTCCGTTTAGATTCTAAAGTTTGGAGAATGAGGTATGTCTGAGGAATCCCGTAGTTTAGTTTTCTTTAGATTGATGATGTAATTATTTTTATTTATCCAGTTTGTATATAAAGTTAAAAATTTATAATAGTTTTGGATAACGGTAAGTTTGTACTGTAAGGAACCGCACGTTCCTTATATTTTTAAAGGGGATGGGGAAGGTGGGCGGCTGCACGTTCGTGTAGTGGTGGGAGAGGGGCTCCACGTCCAGCAAAGGAGTGGGCAGCTGATGGTGGTGGGTCTCTCCACCTGGAAGTGCTCCAGCCATCATCATGAACCTCCATCATCTCCTTGTTGGTGGGCATAGCACTGAGGAGTGGCTGTGGGGAGCACCATTTTCTTCCTTCTTAAAGGTAAAAGCCATGGATTCAAAGGGATTGGGAGTTCTGCAGATTGGAGGAGTTGCTGCCATATCTGTGAGACGGTGAAGTGAGAGCTGGACACTGTAGCAGAGGACTGAAACAGCAGAGGAGGAACACAGTGCAAAGATTGGTTCAAGATTTGCAAGGAGGTCTTCAAGAGGTAAGGGGAGCTAGATCTTTTGTTTGATTGTTGATATATACTGTGTTTGATGCAAATCTCGGAAGAAGGGGATGAAAAATTGGGGTTTTCTGGGTTTCTGGAAAACCTGGTGCGATTCTGCAGAATTCTGCAGAAACGCGCGTGCGTTCAATTTTGGTCAAAGTAGGACGTTCGTCCAAATGGCTCGACCAATTAGTGGTCGGCCAAAATAATATGAACGTTCGGTTTTGTATTCTCGTGTAACGAGCGTTAGCGTTCGTCAAAATATTACCCAGAGATGTTAGGCGTTCGTTTCTAATTCGGACTCGTAATAATCCTGAGCGTTCGGTCTTAAGTTGGAAATTCTTAGGGTTCGATGATGAGCGTTCGGTATTAACATGATATTCCTAGGTTTGGATTTTAAACGGTCGGTTTCGATGTACCTGTGATAATAAGTGTTCGGTTGTTGGTAGTCTCAACTGGTGATTTTTAGCGTTCGGTCTTAAATTGGATTCTTAGGAGTGAATCTCGAGCGTTCGGTTTTGTAGTAATACTGATTATACGCGTTCATCCTAAATTGTTGTTTTTCAGGAAATAATCTTGAACGTTCGTTTTTGATGTATTAGTAATTGTAGTCGTTCGTTTAAGTTGGTATTCTTAAGTTTGGATATTGAGCGTTCGGTCATGGTTTAATTCTGATTGTGAGCGTTCGGTCTTGGTTTAGTTCTGATTGTGAGCGTTCGGTCTTGGCTTGATTCTGATTGTGAGCGTTCGGTCTTAGTTTGATTCTGATTGTGAGCGTTCGGTCTTGGTTTAATTTTGATTGTTAGCGTTCGGTCTTGGCTTGATTTTGATTGTGAGCGTTCTGTATGTGAGCGTTCGGTCTTGGTTTGATTCTGATTGTGACCGTTCGGTCTTGGTTTAATTCTGATTGTTGAGCGTTCGGTCTTCATTTGATAGTCTTAAGTTTGGATCTTGAGCGTTCGGTCTCGATATCTGTTAGAAATCATTAGCGTTCGACCTAAATCGCGTATTCTGATGTTTAGTTGGTAAGCGTTTAATCTGGGTGTATCAGTGATAGCTAGCGTTCGATCTTGCCCAAGTATTCTCAGGCTTCCAAACCAAATTAGGAGGATCACAATCACAGATTTTCTCCATCTGCGGTTTAATTTAGTTTCCTAACATTTTTGTAGTTCTTTAAACTCTTGTTGGATTGATCTCCTACGTTTAAATTGAAGAAAATGAAATGGATATCGTAGCTAGCTTTAGCACTGAGGTGTTGGTATTTTCATGTAAAGTATTTCAGTACGAACTTTAAACTTAATTCCACGTTACAAAAATTAGTTTATATAATAAAATTTTCATGAACTTGTATATTTTAAATTTATCTTCTGAATCGTTGAGGGAGACTTCCAACATTGTTATTTTGTTCTGACCAACTTTGGATCAAGGAAATTGCGTTTGTTGAATCCTCGTCCAATGGGAAACTGATGAATACTGTAGAAATAAGTGGAAGAAACAAAATTAGCTTTCAGTTCAAAGTTAAAGAACTTCAGATGCGTCTCCAAACTAAGAAAAGGAGATGAAAGAAACAAAAAAATTTCAGCTTACAGTTTCATCCTTTGAACGCATAATGAAGTACACCAACTCATTTGTCATGAGTAATGCATGATCATAAAAAAATAAATTTTTTGTATTTTTTTAAAAAAAAAAAAAAAATGATGTCAAATAAATATAAAAATTTAGATGTGTTAAAAAATAATTATATATCTGGACGTTATAACCGAACACCTCACTAAAATCGTACAATGTCTGGACGAACGTTCAAAGATCAATCATCATCAAATACCGAACGTTCGCTACGAACGATCACTAACTGGGAATAAACATCAGCAAAACCGAACGTTATCTATGATTAATACCGAACGCTTACGATCGAAACCTGAAAATACTTGGTCAAGATCGAACGCTAGCTATTACTGATACACCCAGATTGAACGCTTACCAACTAAACATCACAATACGCGATTTAGGTCGAACGCTAATGATTTCTTACTGATATCAAGACCGAACGCTCAAGATCCAAACTTAAGACTATCAAATGAAGACCGAACGCTCAACAATCAGAATTAAACCAAGACCGAACGCTCACAATCAGAATCAAACCAAGACCAAACGCTCACAATCAGAATCAATCCAAGACCGAACGCTCACAATCAGAATCAAGCCAAGACCGAACGCTCACAATCAGAATCAAACAAAGACCGAACGCTCACAATCAGAATTAAACCATAACTGAACCCTCAAGATACAAACCTAAGAATACCAACTTAATCGAACGACTACAATCACTAATTTATCAAAACGAACGCTCAGGATCACTTCCTGAAACTAACACTTTATGATGAACGCTTATAATTTCTAATACAGAACCCAGACCGAACGCTAAATATAACTTTCGGAGGATACCAATTGAAAGACGAACGCCTACGACCACTATTTCACAAAGACCGAAAGCTCAAGATTGAAGCCTATGAATTTAAGACCGAACGCATACAATTAGTAGTACACCGAGACCAAAACTCAAATTAACCACTATTAAATTGAACACCACTGGGACGAACGTTTTGAGTATGGATCGAATACCTAGAGAACTATGTCGAATACCTAAGGTACTGAACGATCGTTTAGAATCCTGACCGAATGATCACCACTTAATCCAGTACCATATGAACACTTTAACCGAACAGTATTAAATCAAGCCTGTGCGAACGGTACTAAAGCCAATTGTAACCGAACGGTACTAAAGCCAATTGTAACCGAACGGTACTAAATATCAACCGAACGTTAAACTCACTATGAAGGACGAACCCGAACGCTCCACAGATTTTGGCCGACCACTGTTTGGTCGAGCCATTTGGTCGAACGTCCCATTTTGACCAAAATTGTACGTACGCGCGTTTCTGCAGAATTCTGCAGAATCGCACCAGAGTTTCCAGAAACGCAGAAACCCCATTTTTCATCCCCAAATTCCCAGATTTGCATCAAATATGTTAGAGTGGCAGCTTATCAGAGAAGAGAGGAAGATATTTTGGAAAAGCGAAACCGAGAGAGATAGGCAATGAAAACAGAGATGCAAAAAGATTAATTTTCTTATTGAAGTCAGCAGTATATATGTACAAAAAGTAAACTGTCTAATGACAGTTAAATCAGTTGTATTCTAGATTTACATTCCTAACACAACCTCTTAAATCTAAATCACTAAGAGACCTAATTCCAAGTGATCTTCTAAGCTTTTCAAATCTATTCTGTCGTAGGGCTTTCGTGAATATATCAGCTTCCTGTTCATCCGTGTTGCAGTAGATCAGTTCCAGTTTTCCTTCGCTGACCCGTTCTCTGAGATAGTGAAATTTTGTTTCGATGTGCTTGCTCCGTCCATGAGATATTGGGTTTTTGGCTAGATTAATAGCTGATTTGTTGTCTATCCTTAAGCATGTTGGTCCGTGATGCTTGATCTTTAGCTCTTGCAAAATGGCTTCTATCCAAGTGCATTGACAGGCAGTCTCTGCTGCTGAGATGTATTCGGCTTCACACGATGAGAATGCCACGACTGTCTGCTTCTTAGAACACCATGAGATGGGGGCTCCCATAAGCTTGAACAAATACCCGTAAGTACTCTTCCTGTCTACAAGATCACCGCTCCAGTCCGCGTCACACCATGCCTCCAAGATGTTGGTAGTGCTATCAATTTTTCTGGGAAAGTAAATTCCGTAGTCTAAGGTACCTTTCAAGTATCGAAGGATGTGTTTTGCAGCTGTCATGTGCGATTGTCTGGGATCATGCATGTAACGGCTGATGAGACCCACACCAAAGCTTATGTCTGGCCTGCTGCTACAGATGTAGCGGAGTGTCCCGACTATCTGTCTGTATAGCGTTGCATCTACTTTGCTTTCATCCTGCTGCAGTGAGAGCTTCGTGTTGGCAATAACTGGAACTGATGCGCTGTTGCAGTCTTTTAACTTGAACCTCTCCAGAGTTTCGAGAATATATTTCTTTTGATTCATATGTACTCCCTCTTTGGTTTGTATAAACTCCAATCCAAGGAAGTATCCCAAGAAGCCAAGGTCTGTCATCTCCAGATCATTCTTCATCATAACTTTGAATTTTTCAATCTCTTGCACTGAGCTTCCAGTGACCAGTAGGTCGTCCACGTACAGACATATGAGCAAGGTACCTAGCTGATCACAGAACTTGACATATATTCCATATTCAACAATACATCTTTGAAATCCATACCTGGTGAGCAACGAGTCAATATGCTTGTTCCATGCTCGTGGTGCCTGACGAAGACCGTAGAGAGCTTTGTTAAGTTTATAAACCTTCAGTTCATTGTCCTTCTTGATGAAACCAGGCGGTTGACATACGTAGACTTCTTCTTCGAGAGCCCCATTAAGAAATGCTGATTTGACATCCATCTGGCTGATACTCCAATTATTTGAATTGGCAATAGCTACCACGATCCTCACCGTTTCCAATCTTGCAACAGGGGCGTACACATCAGTGAAATCGATCCCAGGTTGTTGCAGAAATCCTTTAGCAACTAGTCTAGCTTTAAACTTTGCCACACTCCCATCGGGTTTGTACTTAGTTTTGAACATCCACTTCACCTCTATGGCTTTCTTGTAGGCAGGTAAGTCCATCAACGTCCATGTTTTATTCTCCTCAATCATAGCATCCTTCCAATTATCATCTTTGATAGCTTTCTCCCATGCTATGGTTTCAGTACCTGCAAGTAAAGCATAATGCAATATATCACCTGTGTCTGTAATGTCACTGTCTCGGAATAGCTCGTGATCTGCCGGTCTTGTCGATGGGAAACGCGTTCTTTTTGACCGCCTATTATTTACATCCTCTGTATTAACTGTCGGAGTGTCTTGATCATAGTTTCTCTCCTTAAACAACGTAGTAATCACAGTACTAGGTGAATTATCTGGGGTAGTCTCACATGTGTTCCACTTGAACACATTAGATTCATCAACAATCACGTCCCTACTTATCACAATTTTTGATTTCACTGGATCATAGAGTCTATATGCTCCAGTTGGATGATAACCAACAAAAACGAAAGTTTCGCTTCTATCGTCCAATTTCTTTCTCAATTCACTTGGGACATGCTTATAACAGACTGATCCAAAAATCTTCAGGTGTCGCACGTCAGGTTTGTTTCCAGACCACGCTTCTTCCGGTGTGCTAGTTGGCAAAGCTTTGGTTGGGCTCCTATTCAGTAGGTATGCTGCAGTTGAAACTGCTTCTCCCCACAGATGATGCGGAAGACCCCTTCCTTTGATCATACATCTGACCATATCAAGAAGCATGCGATTCCTCCTCTCAGCCAATCCATTATGTTGAGGAGTGTAGGGGGCTGTGACTTCCTGTATAATCCCTTTTTCAGTGCAGAATTTCGACATTTCTCCTGAGTTGAATTCACCTCCTCCATCAGTGCGGAGAATTTTGATCTGCTTGCCCGATTGCCTCTCGGCCATGGAGCAAAAATTAACAAAGTGTAAGTTTCACCTTTTCCTTTTAACAGATAAACCCAAATTTTTCTAGAAAGCTCATCCACAAAAAGTAGGAAGTATCTGTTACCTCCCAGAGACGACACGTCGAATGGTCCACATACATCAGCATGCACCACTTCTAGCAGCTGTCTTGCTCTCTTGTAGGCACGTTTCTTGAATACTGATCTTGTTTGCTTTCCTATGGTGCAACTTTCACAAACTTTCTTAGGTGCCTCAATCGTACAGATTCCACTCACAAGCTTCTTTTCTTTAGCTTCTAAAGTTTAGATGCCCGTAACGATAATGCCACAGCCAATTTCCTTCAACACTTGTTGCTTTCATGCATTGTATCTCCGCTGTATTCAGATCTACACGAAATGTGCGATTGCTGGCAATAGGAGCTTTGAGTATCATTCGTTGCTTTTCGTCGAACACCTTGATGTGCCCTTGTTCCATTTTCATGGTGTATCCTTTCTCGTGTAACTGACCAAGACTCAGGAGGTTGCTTCTCATGGTGGGTACGTAAAGAACATTATGCATGTATACTGGCCTTCCATCTTTGCGCGCAATCAATACCTTTCCCGTGCCTTCAGCTCTTATGGTACTATTATCAGCGAACCGTATTATGCTTTTAACACTAGTATCAAGATCGATCAGCCAATTTCGATTTCCTGTCATGTGGTTGGAACACCCTGTATCCAAATACCACGATGATTCCTCATTTGCATGGCTCGTCTTCCCAGCAAGAGACACGTATTCTCTTTCTGCAGCATTCTTTGTGCAGTTGTCTTCAACTTCGCTTGTCTCAAGTACTTGTTTTCTTTGATTAATCAGATTCTCATCAGTATTTCTTCCTTGCGTTGTAACAGTCATTAGCACTACGTGATCAGAATCTGATTCTTGTTCGTCTTTCACTAGATTAGCTTCGTCATGTAAGTTCAAGTGTGTAAAAGAGTGCAAAGCAGATAATAATGTTTTTAAATGGACAAAGAAGGTAAATATGTAATTTTAAAAAAATTTAACAAAACGAGGACTGTAAAGAGTAGAATCTAACATGAATCAGATGAAGCCCAGTTTTAGTAAATATCGAGGCTTTCTTTTTGTACTTCAAAATTTCTTCCTAAACCTCCAAATTTATCTAAAACTCCAAATTTATCTAAAACTCCGAAATATCCTTTGACCTTTCACTAGGATAAAAAATGTAAAGTCTAATTTCTTCCTTTTATTTTTAATACAACCCTAACTTTTTTTCACTCTCTCCATACAATTTAGTACTTCCATTTTTATTTACTTTTTTTCTATTATTTATACGAGGATAATATTCCCGTGAGAAATTTATGCTATATTTAAATTAAATGTCAAACTGATTTGAGAATGAAAATTACGTTTGGACTATAGGTAGCAGATTTTGAAATCGTGTTAGACAAATAACTACACTTCTAAATCTCGTTATAAGTAAAATTCCAGTTTTTAAAATTTGGTGTATGTAAGGAACCAAATTTTGAAATCTCTAATTAAGAAGGTAATGAATTTCCAAATTCTATTAAAAAAATATTAGATTTTGAAATTTGATTAAGTAATTTACCGTAAGTGACAACAATAAAATCAAACTTAAAAGCAATTTTTGGAACTTATCGAATTAATTCATCACATATGAAAAAAATTATGATTGGTTGTCAAGTTATTTATATAATCTTTTTACACATTTTATTTGTAAAAGAACATAAATCTAACATAAGGTAAAATTTATAAAACTAAAAAAAAAATTTCACCTTAGTTATGACGACTCTAACTACCAAGAATACAATACTGAGATAGAATATCTCACTGAACATAACTAAAATTGAGATTAACAAATTCATAAAACAAAATAAAACTAAAAACAATACCATATTTTCAAATTTTAAAAAATACTTAATAGAATTTTGAAATTTAACTGTGTCCTAAACATAAGTTTGAAATCCAATATAATTTAACCATATTTCAAAATCTGATAAACTTCTAAATAAGATTTCCAATTAATCGGTTAAGTTCTTGATTAAATTTCAAAATATATGTATTTCTATATCTAATGAATTATATTGTAATGATAAATTCTTAATCAAACTCTAAATTATAATAATTACTGTGATTTTGTCTGAAAAAATATAAAAGACCTATAACTACTATTTAAAGGTAGGGACAAGAAAGAGCTTATTGGATTTTCTCCATTGTCAGCCAAGATGTGCATTAGCTCCTTCCCAGCTCTCTGCTTTAGCATCATCAGTTCTCCATTCAATGCTTTCAGCTGCAGCAACCAGATCTCCTCATGCCTTTGCTGTTGATTTTGCAAATTCCAGGCTCTTTGAGCATCATTTATACCTTCTCTTGCATTCATGACCACTTCCTTTGTGTCTGCAGCTTCCTTTGGATGAGTGGCAATATTAGTAATGTCAGCTGCAACAGCAAAATAAAAGTCAATGTTCATCAGTGAATCATCAAACATTTCAGCTTTGTTAAAACTGAAATCAAGATCATTCTCATGAAGAACCAATGCATCAAAGGTGGGAAAAATATTATCAGTGCAAACAGTAGGGGTATGGATACATTCAATCTCAAATGGTGCTCTAAGAACCTTAGAATCAATAACTACTGCAGTGTTAACAACAGGCTCTAAAGGATCTATGCATAGGCAATCAAATGAGCTAAACTGCAAAGGAAACTCAGATAAGACAACTAGAATTTCAAGGTTAAACAACACCTGTGTTGGCTCTTCCTTAGTAATAACAACAAAATCCATAGTGAACTCAACACAGTCCATAAAGTTATCCTCAAAATTGTTGTCCAGACCAATGCACACATCATAAAAATCATCAGAAATATCAATATGTTCTACAACACAAATTTCATCCAGCTTTTCAGTACAATCAGGTATAACAGCAAGAATATCTGGCAAGGTTTTCTCATCCATAAGATTATCAAAGCTAGTTTGTACCTCACCTAAACAGACAGGAAGCTCAAATTTAAAATCAACCTGTACTGGCTCCTCAAAAATGACCTCACTAGCATCTATCAAATCAGCAGCTAAATGAACACCTATTGTGAAGCTATCATCAACTGGAATAATGTCAAAACCAGTGCATAACTCTGAAACAGCATAAGGCATGTCAATATTTTCAATGGAACAGGCTGAATCTAAAATATGACTGTGTGCAGGCATAACAGGAACATAATCTGGAGCAGGTTCTATGGGTTCAACTTTAAACAGATCCAAAGCATTAAATTCATATTGAACCTTAGAGAATTCTATGGGAATGCTAAGTTCAGAATAAACCTGTGTTCTCTGATCACTAGCTACCTCATCAAGGTCATTTCCATCCAGCTTGAACATAATGATCTCTTCCTTGGCGCCTGCAAAATAGTTAGAAGCAGAACATATGCCAGAACTGATTTCTTCACAAACTTCACAACCACCCCCAAGGCATGTACAACCAGTGAGTTTTTCATTACTCAGTTCTAAAGAGTTTAAGAACCCATCAAACTCAAGTTCAAGTTCTAATCCTAAATCAGTACAGGCATTTTCAAAATCAGTCATATCAACTTTCACATCATCAAAAACTACATATCTATCATCATGAGCACCTGATTCATCATCAAGAAGTGCATTTAAATCTGTGCAATCATAAAAAACACTAGATGCAGGTATATGAACTCTATCAATGTTAAATACTGAATTTGTGATATTAGAATGATCAAAGCAAGGACTAAAATCAACAACCTCTACAGGCACATCAAGCATTTGATCAAACGTAGTCAAATCAATTTTAGGATCACATACATCAGCATAAAAGTCCATTTCATAGTACTGAAGCACCAAAACATGGTTGGCAGCTTCCCTCATTTTTTTCAAATACTCTTTGGACTTTCTGAAATCAATTTGTACTTCAAGCTCAGCAGGTTCAATTTTAAAATCAGAGTTCAAATCAACAATACAATCAATTTCAGAATGAGGTTCAGTACTCTCATCACCAACATAAAGTTCATATACAGATTCAGAATCAACAGATGCATTCATACAATCACCACTCATCAGAGAATTGGAACTATCATTAACAGAAATTAAAACAGAATCTGAATCAGTGAAAGAAGGATTAGCGTATACAATTACAGAGGTGGTTGGACACTTAATCACTTGAAACTCTGGGGTAGCAGCTACCATCAGTGGTGCTTCATTGGTTGCTGCCTCTTTCTCCTTTTCAACTCTCCCAGTCAACTTGTTGACTACAGCTACTAACTCAGCCACTTGATTGGTTAGTCCTTGAAGTTCATACGCTGGAATCCCCTGTTGCCACTGATCACAGAATTGTGGCTGCCATGGCTGTTCCGACAGGAAATTCTCCTGCTCTGGTTCAGCATATTGGTCCCAGTATACGTGTGGCAGCTGCTGCTGCACTTGCAAGGGTGGTTGCTCATGATATGGTTGAAAACAATGTGGTGGTTGCTGCTGGAAAGCTTGATTGGCTGGCTGCATAAAAACCTCAGGAATAGGCTCATAAAACATGTCAAATCTTGGTGGTTGAGCATTATAAGGAAATGAGAAATTACCATATGCAGAGGAGTGATCCATGCTTAACAATTGCTCACAAGATAAAAACCAATCAGACCAATAAAGCCTCTATCACATAATTCAACAAAAGAATTGAAAGAAAAGAAAATCTATACAAGCTATATTCACAATTTCTACTCTGCAGAACAGATCCTAATATACAAAAATGAAAACAAAACAAACAGATCCTAAACTAAAAAGGAACATATATGAACACAAAACAGAAATAAAATCAAGAAAACAAGCCTAAACAAAACTAACCTAACACTCTAAGACTTAACTCGCCGGGTCCCCGGCAACGGCGCCATTTGTTAAACTGATTTTTGTCGCCTAAAATCAGAACAAAATCTGGTCCCCACTAATGTAGCATAGGGCAACCAGAATATCAATCCTAGACTCAACAAAATTAAGTTTTAAAATGTAGAGTTAAGTCTTGTATTTATTTACTAATTATTTACTTACTAACTACTACTAAAATGGTGGGGACATTTAAAATGAAAACACAGAAATTAAAAAATTAAGAAAAGCGAAACTATAATCTATTTTAAAATAAAAGAAGGAAGAAAATAAAGAAATAAAACCTAAGCTAAAGTCATGAAGAGATTAAACCTATTTATATCCAAAACAAAACCTATATACTAAAACTGGAACAAAATCAGAAATAAAACCAAATTGAAAAGAACTTAAAACTCAAGATTGAAAAGCATCATATCAACAAGAATGTAAAGGCTGAAACAGAAGTAAAGCAGATCATAAATTCTAAAATACTCAAAGTAAACAACTGGAACATCAAAACTCAAACTGAACTTCAACTATCACTATCAAAAGCAAAGACAGAATTGATTTCATAGGTGAATGTACATTGATATGAATAAAAGAGTGCTTAGAGTTCTCAAGAAGACATCATCATAATGTGAATCCCAATCCAGGGTATTCTAGTTCATATTTCAGAACTTTAATTTGACTCTTTCCACTCATTTTTCCAATCAAGGTTCATTAGCCTATTCATCAATCTAAAATTCACAAACAAATTCAAGAAACACAAATTTGAATCAATTTTTATGCATTGGACTTTTCTCTGTCTCGAGAAGACATCTCGATGAAAAATGCTACATTTAATTCCGAAAGAAATCATAAAATTGCAGAGAATCAGAATCCAAATCATTTTCTCAAAACATAACAATGGCAGAAATCAAGAACATAGAACAATCTCAACACAAACGAGAATACGAAATAGAACTTTATTAATATGAAAAGAAGATTACAACTGTACCGGAAGTCACCAATATTCTCGCGACTGTCACTCTCGCAATTGTCTCAGCGAAATCCAGAAACAAGAACAATATCTCTACTCTAAGAAAAGCGTAAAAACCCTAATCTACAGAGCGTCTGAAAATGTATCTCAAAAGTATATGAAGAAGTGTTCTCTATATCTCCCTATTTACATGCTGAAGGCCCTTTATATAGGGTCAAAAACGAAAAGAGAAAAGGAAGGGGGAAAAGAAAAATGGGAGAGGGAAAACCTTGCTATGACGCTTCGAGCTTCACCTTGATCCAACGGTCTCCAAAAGCTTTGCTCTTCAAACCCTCCGATCCACTTAAGCTTCGGTCAGCTTCTTCTCTGGCGAGGATCGCGCTCCGGTCACGTCTTCAGCTTCACCGGTCAGGTTCTTCTTTGGGTAAGTGGCGAGAGCTTTTCTTCTCCCTTCTCTCGCACAAGCCCTAGCTTAAGTGTTTCTAGTCTCTTCCACCAAATGAATGTGCTTGAGAGAATGTTATTTTCTCAAATGAGCTGCTCTGCAATGACCCCCAAAAGCTGCCTCCATTGAAACTCACCGTTTCACTTAAGTCCATACCAGCATTGGCAGCCCAATTATCCAATCAGCAGCAGTCTTCCAATTGCAGCACCATTGTAGCAGGCCAACGCTGCGTTCAATTTCACTTGCAGCAGCTTAATGTTAAAACAGTGGTACAAAACAGCGGCCCAAATTTAATCCAGCAGCTCATTTCAATTCAACACCTCTCAATCAACTTCTATTATGGCCCAAATGTTGTCCCAATCTGTAAAAAATCAAACAATTAAGAAAAAGAAGAGAAATTATGCAATTAAAACAAAACATTTTTATTAGAAAGAATTTCAGAAAAATACTAATTTCCTAATTATTAACAAAAGCTAAAAATTACACCTAAAAACCTCTTTTTAACTAAAATTTTATAAAATTAAAGAATTAAGAGAAAAACATAAAACTAATCTAATTCTAAGAAATTAAAAACTAAAGAAATCTAAGAAATGATTTTTAATAGAGAAAAATATGTAAATCTAGAGTGTTATCAGTAACTAATAATAAATAAATGACAATTCATATAAAACATCTCCAGAATAAGGCAGGATGTTCTTTTATTTACTTTTGGAATTAGGGCAAGGAAAGAAGGGGGAAGCTGTGTAACTAGAGTTGTGTAATTCTTATAGCTAAATCAATGCTGCCCCTGCAGCCATTGCTCCATTGCTC
This sequence comes from Vigna nakashimae, assembly GCA_034642375.1. NCBI lineage: Eukaryota > Viridiplantae > Streptophyta > Magnoliopsida > Fabales > Fabaceae > Vigna > Vigna nakashimae. The sequence continues at coordinate 37,018,769 of CM067765.1, forward strand.
ACTACTGTTTTCAATATGTACTTCACTACGACAATGTACTATTCAATGTTCAAAGCATCAAGTTTTCTCTGTTTGAATCTTCAAATAGTGGAAGTTTGCAATGCTATCAATAAACTTAAATGAAAAAAATTTAAGAAAAGAGTAAACAAACTTTATAATGGATATTTGTATTGGTGATCAAAGATCTTACAGTTAGTGGATTGCCTAATGACTTTCCAGTTTGAGGGTCCCAACAAATAAGTTCAACAGCCTTGCTCCCACTTACAAGATACTTTCCATCCAGTGACCATGCAATACAAAGTACCCAGTTCTTGTGTCCTGCATAAAATGTTAACAGCTATAATGCTATATATGACTCGTTAAAATTGTCGAAGCATTATGAAACTATAGAAATTTATATTAATTTAATAAGGAAGGATAAAGAATAGCTCTTTATGTTAGCAAAATGATGAAGATGAAGTTTTGATGATGTCCAAATACAAGTCAAGCACAATCAAGACTTATGAAGAATGATCTTAGAAGACTTGTAAAACCTTGTAAAAATTGTATGAACATAGGAAAATTAGTAGTTTCATGTATGTATTCAAAAGTGATGTAGAAATAAATCAAGAACAAAATCTGTGCAGTGTTAATCGATTAACAAGAGGTGTTAATCGATTAACGTTAATCGATTAACACAGTGTGTTAATCGATTGTTCCAGAGGCAAATGGCGAAGCACAGAATTTCGGTGTTAATCGATTAACACAGGGTGTTAATCGATTAACGTTAATCGATTAACAAGGACTGTTAATCGATTAACACACTGACCGTTTGAAAAACTAGCCGTTTTTAGAGCCGTTGAACTATCCGTTGGGGTGTTAATCGATTAACAAGTGGAGCTAATCGATTAACACAGTGTGAAAGGCTGAAAACGAAAAATGGAAGAGCTCTTTGGATGAGTCTATAAATAGACTCTCATTTCCTCTCAAGTAAAAACGAACCAACTAGAGAAACTCTTCCCTTGTGCTCAAATACTCAGAAACTCTTGAGAATTGTGTGCTCTTGCTCAGCTAAGGAAACTCTGTCTGTAGAGTTGGTGGAATACTTCTACGGTGATAGAGGAATAGCTGATTCATCCTTGGTGTGTCTAAGGAGGTGTTCGGAAGAGGAAGTTCATCCTTCGTGAAGCATTCGAAGGAGGTGGTCATCCTTTGTGAAGATTCAAAGGAGGTGTAAGTTGGTTCATCCTTCGTGAAGCATTCGAAGGAGGTGTTGTTTCATCTCTTGTGGTTTCAAGAGAGGTGGTAATTTCTAAACTGTTACAAATTGTTTTTCTGTGTGACTAATATTTGTAATAGTTTTGTGATAGTGAAAAAGGTTTATCTTATTTGAGATAAGCGACTGGACGTAGGATTGGTAAGATCCGAACCAGGATAAAATCATCTGTGCAAATTTCTCTCTACCTTACTCTTGCATTATTTGTCTTTATTAATTGCTTAGTAAGTTTAATTGAGTAGAAATTAAAAGGCACACGTTAGTATTGAAAACCCTCTTGGTTTGTTATCCCACGCTAACCATTCCGCTGCAGCCGCTCCTGACAATTGGTATCAGAGCTTGCTTTGATAGTCATTCAAATGGCGGGATCGCATCAAACATTCGCAGAGGGTGCTTCTATCAATAGACCACCACTATTCACAGGTGAAAATTACGCATTTTGGAAGGTCAGAATGCAAATATTTATGGAATCTATTGATGTAGATATTTGGGATGTTGTTGCATTTGGTCCTTTTGTTCCAACTAACAATATGCAGGAACCAAAGTCCCGTGACCAATGGACCATTGAAGAAAAGAGAAGATCTCAGAATGATGTAAAAGCCCGGAATATCATTGCGTCAGCATTGACTGTTGATGAGTTCTACAGGGTCTCTGTCTGCAAAAATGCTAAAGAAATGTGGGAAACTTTAAGAGTAACTCATGAAGGCGGAGATGAAATTGGGTGTGCTAAATCTAATACTTTAATCATGGAAGAGAATAATTCAAGCTCTTCATCAAGCACAACATCAAGTATGGGTGATTCTAATGAGCAAGCATATATCTGTTTAGTAGTGAACGACGACACTGGAAGCCAAGTAAGTACCTCTAGCGATTCTGATGATTCTGATCATATTGATGAAGATGAATTACATGAAATTTATAGAGAATTATTGATAGAATCAGAAAAACTAGATCTTGCTCATAAGAAATTGAAAAAGGATTTTAAAGAATTACAAAAGAAATATGAAAAATCCTTAGAAGAAATAGAAACTTTAAATAGTAAAATTTCAAATGTAGAAAATGATACAAATATATCTGCTGAGTGTAAATTTTGTGATGAACATAAATTGAAAGTTGATAACGTTGAAAAATCAATAGCAGATGAAAATAAAGAATTAAAATCAAATTTTAAAAATATTTTTGAAGAAAATAAAATTTTGAAAAATAAAATTTTATTTTATGAAAAAGGTAAATATACTAGTAGTAATGAATGTGCATCTTGTGTTATTTATAAGAAACTACTAGATGAAACAACCTTTGGAGAATGTAGTAAAAATAATGAAAATAAGGTTGTTAACAATAAGTATGTTCCTAGAATTAAAAATAAACATAATCATAGAACCCATAGAACTTGGGTAGAAAAAGGAACAACTTATAGGAACACAAACTTTGTATCATGCTTTTATTGTATGAAAAAAGGTCATACTTCAAATAAATGTAAAATTAAGCATTATGGTGTTCCAAGTGGTAGATATATTTGGGTTGTAAAATGATTTCAAATTTTCAAACTAACCCAAAGGACCCATACAAATAGTTGGGTACCTATTGCTTAAAAATTTAGAATTTCTTTAAAACAATTTTTAAGAAATTTTGTTTTAAAATTATGTATGTTATAAAATATTTCATGTTTATATTTTTATACAAAGCATATATAGTTTTCAAACGGAAAATATTTGAAATAGAAGAATGTATGCATGTTGTCTTTGATAAAATTGTAGACCTTGAGGCAAAACCTCTTGAGTCATTTAAATTACATGCAGGCAATGATGAAGATTTGTATAAGATAACAAATGAAGTGAAGAATAATGACAATCCTCAAGATGAAGATCTAAACAAAATGTGGAAACAACCTAAAGGATTCTCATTTGAAATTGGAGGGATATCTAAAGGGGTACTTTATATTTCTATGTTTTTATTAGTGTATGCCCTTTATATTTCATTGCATGCTTACCTCTCTAAAAAATTCAATAAAATATATATTGTTTTTCCTTAATATGCATACATGCTTGTATTAAGGGGGAGTATATTTTCTAATAAATTTAGGGGGAGCAATTATACATCTCTTTTTAATAATGATCAAAAAGGGGGAGAAATAGTTAAAGTCTTAAAATATTTTTTTCTAAGTTCACTAACAATATTTTTCTTCCTTAAGTTTATTTTTTATACAGCTGGTTCACAAAAGCTTTAATTCAAGAAGGTTTTGATCATCATCAAAAAGGGGGAGATTGTTAGCAAAATGATGAAGATGAAGTTTTGATGATGTCCAAATACAAGTCAAGCACAATCAAGACTTATGAAGAATGATCTTAGAAGACTTGTAAAACCTTGTACAAATTGTATGAACATAGGAAAATTAGTAGTTTCATGTATGTATTCAAAAGTGATGTAGAAATAAATCAAGAACAAAATCTGTGCAGTGTTAATCGATTAACAAGAGGTGTTAATCGATTAACGTTAATCGATTAACACAGTGTGTTAATCGATTGTTCCAGAGGCAAATGGCGAAGCACAGAATTTCGGTGTTAATCGATTAACACAGGGTGTTAATCGATTAACGTTAATCGATTAACAAGGACTGTTAATCGATTAACACACTGACCGTTTGAAAAACTAGCCGTTTTTAGAGCCGTTGAACTATCCGTTGGGGTGTTAATCGATTAACAAGTGGAGCTAATCGATTAACACAGTGTGAAAGGCTGAAAACGAAAAATGGAAGAGCTCTTTGGATGAGTCTATAAATAGACTCTCATTTCCTCTCAAGTAAAAACGAACCAACTAGAGAAACTCTTCCCTTGTGCTCAAATACTCAGAAACTCTTGAGAATTGTGTGCTCTTGCTCAGCTAAGGAAACTCTGTCTGTAGAGTTGGTGGAATACTTCTACGGTGATAGAGGAATAGCTGATTCATCCTTGGTGTGTCTAAGGAGGTGTTCGGAAGAGGAAGTTCATCCTTCGTGAAGCATTCGAAGGAGGTGGTCATCCTTTGTGAAGATTCAAAGGAGGTGTAAGTTGGTTCATCCTTCGTGAAGCATTCGAAGGAGGTGTTGTTTCATCTCTTGTGGTTTCAAGAGAGGTGGTAATTTCTAAACTGTTACAAATTGTTTTTCTGTGTGACTAATATTTGTAATAGTTTTGTGATAGTGAAAAAGGTTTATCTTATTTGAGATAAGCGACTGGACGTAGGATTGGTAAGATCCGAACCAGGATAAAATCATCTGTGCAAATTTCTCTCTACCTTACTCTTGCATTATTTGTCTTTATTAATTGCTTAGTAAGTTTAATTGAGTAGAAATTAAAAGGCACACGTTAGTATTGAAAACCCTCTTGGTTTGTTATCCCACGCTAACCATTCCGCTGCAGCCGCTCCTGACACTTTACAGCAGAGTAAACCATTGTAATTCTCTCAATACTATAATTCTCAGCCTTCACAGTCCCTATCCTTCCCTCTTATTATTTTCTCATTCCTTTGCAATAACCCCCACCCTCCCACTATTCTTTGCCAGCTTAGAATTCCATCATGATCTAGATTTAATAGCATGAACATTCCCCTTAGCAGTAACACACTGCTTCTCATCGAGAACCTTCAACTAATTCTAACTCCTTTTACCATTTAGTTTAATTGATCATTTATATTCCTGTACTTAATTAGCACATACCAAGAACAACTTAACATTTTTAAATGTCAAACCTTTGCAAGTGTACAATGGTGTCTGAGTGGTCAAGTCCCAAAATCGAACACTGGTATCACCAGAATCATTTTGTTCCATTCGTAATATTTTTCAAGCCAAAGATCATCAATTTATAGTTTTTTCTAGAATATCGGCTTATGGCTCTTAAATTTGATCAATCAAAAAGTTAAAAGTGTCCTATAATTCAAGTACTTAACATGACTTTGTACGCTTTCATAGGTTTAGATTGTTATTTTTCGGATTAATTTTTCAAAATATTGCATAAGACCGAAAGAAAAGTGTTTTTATGCCAAAAAATTTCTGGAATAATTTATAGCCTCTTCCAAAAAATTCATTCCGAAATGATAAATTAAATTGTGAAACATTCAGAAGATATAATTTTGTGGTACCACCAAGTTCAAGAGTTTGTTTAAAGGCAATTTGATCATTTGGTACTTTTGGGGGTGCAGGGAGATATTCCTACTGTGTAGAAAGAAAATCACAACTTGGGAGCCCATGGCGCAATTCGGGCCTTGGAAACCCTTCTCTTTTGTTAAGAAAACCAGAAACAAAAGTACGCCTGAAATTAACAACCAATAAAGAAGCCAAAAATTGTTAATTTTAAAAAAGGACAAATCAACTAAAATACTTTCAATCTCTTTGTTTTGTCGAAGAGCCACCCGAAACAAACCATATTGAAAACACAAACATGGTAAAAATGTCATAGGCCAAAATCTGATTACTTTGGGTGGGTGAGATACAAAAGAAAGGTTGTTCTCCACAGGAGATGAAAGCTCAGATAGAACTTCCATCGCTACAGGTGGAAGCTCACAATAAACATATCGTTCAAACCTAATCTCAAACTCAACTGGAACCTTCTCTGCCAAAATTTAATTTCCACCAAATCAATGTTTGATAAGAGAACAACCAGCCTCTGCAACCATAACAGAAAATAACATTGAAGAAAAAGAAGTACAGCCTATATCTCCAACTGAAGATATAAAGCAATTCACATCAAAAGCTGTTGCTGACAACCAAATGTTCAATCTTTCCACATATCTGCAAACTCATCAGGCTCCAGAGGATTAGACATCTCATGCATTTTCCTCCTTGTCTTTGCTTTGACCTTCTTAGCAAACTTTCCAGACTTCTTCTTTTTCTCCAAAGCCCGAACCTATCACAACCAACCAATGACATATATAATTATTAGTAGAAAGCTAGAGAAATTCAAAGCATACATTAAAAATATATTGATTGGTACCTGATTTGGAGATACATAAAATGGATTCTCATATAATGTCGGGCCTCCAAAACTGCCACCAAATATTTTAATTGGATTCAAGCAGAACCGTGGACCGACCTAAACAAATAGTTTGCTCATAGGTTAAATGAATGTTAGAAATTGAAAGATCAAAAGATACATGAAGAACCAGTTTTCAGACCTCAATCAATGTCATTTTATCAAGGCATTAGCAACAGGTAGAAAATACTACAATATTGTCTCATGGAAAAATCAATATTATATAGTTGGAGAAAATGAGACCATATAATGTTCGAATTAAATAGGAGTATTGCGAACAACTAATAGTAACAATTGTCCTCTAATGACCATGTCATGAGTATAACACAAATGACTCAATCTAACGGTATATTGTCCAACAAAAACGGAGTATAACATCTATCGCAGGCACGCACAGGTCAAACCAAAATCCCCACTTGATTCGATCTTCACTGATCTGGTAAGACTGACCATAATTAAATGAATAAAGATGATCAATAAAATAAAACATTACATGCATCATAGTTTAACCTTTGAGCTTACAGAACAATACCATAGCGGAACATATTAATGTATTTACAAATAAAATGTTTTACATCGGTAGTAGATAAAATTTAAACTCATTATAATGGTCAAATATCCTCCATCTTCAAAATTCCTGTGGTTAACCATTCTTTATATATTATCTAAGTCTTGTCAAAAACTAAAACTTCAAATTGAAATGTATAGATAAGTTGATAATTGAGTAATGTTTATAAGAAAGTAAAGGAGTAAAGGTTAAAAATGCTCGACCCAAACTTCACTTCAATCATTAACATGTGGCTAAAAAGAGCAATAAACATGTTTATAATAACAATGCATACACTTAATTTGTATAGAAATAGGCAGAAAAGATGCTCCTAACAATAATCTCCAGGATTTTTTAACCTTTGTCTTAATGCAAAAATAGTCTATGGTAATTCCGGAATACAAACACAAACCTGGTAATTCCGGAACCATATATGGTCATCAGCTATTGAGAAAACAAAAACATGATCATGGAAGGGCTTAGCCTTTCTATGGTCCTTTGGTACATCAAATATCTAAACAAAAGGAAAGAAATAGTATATTAGAAATTATCAAATACAGTAAACAAACAACAGTATCAGAAATAGAGAGAACTGCACACAGAAAATATACATTAAACATATATATGACATAAACTATGTAAAATAGATGGGCATAACAATAACATCAATTGAATTTTCATTGATCAGACATAATAAATTGAGAAAAAAATCGTAGGAAGATATATGACGACAAAAATGTAAGATTCCAATTAAATTGGTAGAAAGCACATGAAGCAGTTCTTAATTTGGCCGAAAATTCATGGTGTACAACATCACGAATCATAAAAATAAGATGAAATCATCAAGCTAACCTTTACCTTATATATGAAAGTGCACATATGAGAGTTATCAACATAAGTTTACAGAAATCCATCTTTCCTCGGATGGAACTAGATGGACAAAAACGAAAAAACTTGCAATGAAAGAAACCAACAACACACCTGTAACAACATCTCCTTTAACAGTTTCCAATGTGCATCTTTTTCAAAATTTGCAGAAAACGTCAAAAGTGGACGAGAACCTTTTAAGTGATTTCCCGTTAGCTTCAACTCCTCCATTGTATGAACTGAAAAAACAGGAGGAAAAAGGAAAATCACTAAAAGTGTATATAAAAAATGGTCGAGATAGAGAGAGAAACACAAAAGACATAGTTCACTGGGAAGAATGACCAGTGATGCCTAGAGTATACAGACATCAGAACTCTAAATAATCAGAGCAAGCAAACTAATGTTATATTAACATTACAATGATTGAATCAGAATATACCTGCACTGACTAAAAATTTTACAGATGGGCCACTGGGGCATTTGGCCATCCAGAGATAAAGATCTTTTGCTTTCCTGCTGATGAATCATTATTTTCTTCACTTCACTTAGTTTATTGTGCTAGAATTAATGGGGGAATTGTGCTGTAATGTTCAGTATTATCCTATTTTTCCTAATTGTGCTTAATTTGTCTAGAAATTCTTATTTTCATTAATTTGAATTATTTGAGGCTAATTATTTGCATTATTAATTGTAAAGAATTATTGGATAATATTCTTGGACATTTAGAAGGCTGCCAAATAATCAAAAACTCTCCATTAAAGAAGTATGTACAAAGAATGAGGACATTATGGTCATTTTATCCTTTCAAAGGGGTGCTTCATTATTGAAAAAGGGTTACATCTAGCAAAGTGAAAAGATGCAGATATGCACACGTAAATCACTCCACATACACTTTAAGTGATTTTGGGAAGCAACACGCATTACCCACACCTTCTTCCATCCAACAAAACCATGCATCCAAGGGCTGCTGTTCAGCACGTTCATGGCCAGAAAATGAATGAAGAAGCGTGTTGGTTGCTCCATGGAAAAGCATGGCAGTAGTGTGGGTGCACAGAAGAAGTCAAGCAGCTACCTTCATGGTCCAACTGGGAGGTGTCATGACCAGCTGCACCGTCCAGTTTTCTCACGTCCAAGCAAGTGAAGAAGAAGCATCCAAATCATCATCTAACAAAAGCACATAACTGCAACAATCTAGTCCAGCAGCCTCCACACTTATACAAACACATCCAGGATGAAGAGGCACTCACGGCTGCAGCATACAGCAACAAAGAAGAAGTTAGTGCATGGAGGAAGTGGTGATGAGAATGGATACAGCAGCAAGCAACGTCCAAGCATGGCTGGTTTCATTTGGAAGAAATGTGGTGTTTCAATATTGAATGTGTAAGGTGAGTTCACGTCCAGCTTGGAGCTAAGCTTGTTGAGATTTCTTTTGTTTGGTAAATGAAGAAGTAGATTAAGTTGGAGTTGGTGAAGTCACGTACTGCAGCTACGGATTGGGAAGGCTTCACTTAGATGAGTTATTTTCACTTGGGACCAAATGGAGAGCACATGTTTTTGTCTTCTTCTGAAAGAGGTGCAATTCACACGTTCACATGGGATTGCAAAATGCTAAGGTGCTATTTTATTGAGTTAGTGGAAGTGGTGTCACGGCCCACTCGTTTTGGCAGCAAGCATCCAGCACATCACGGTTCCATTTTGGAAGTGCATACAGCAAAGCAAAGGGCTGTTGGTGGGCTTCACGTAGCATAGAAATGTGGTGGCAGAGAGATCTCGGTCCAGCACAGTAGTAGCAGTTTGGATTCACACGCTGTCCAGCACATTCCGCACCTCCACCAACAATCCAGCAGCATCCAATTTTCTTCATTTTTCCAGCAAAGAACGTGCATCCAGTGAATCCAGCAAGCAGCTACCATGTCCGGGAAGCAGTTCACGTTCAAGGGAGAAGAAAAGGGAAGGAGAAGTGGTGTCACTTCTTGTTGGAAGAAGCAGCAGCTTCACGGACCTGAGTTGGTGTGCATGAGGGCCCACGAATTGTTATTATTATGTGGTGCATGGTGGACGGCTGGAAGAAGTTCCACTTAGAGACGTGAAATATTATTTTTGGAAGTGGTGTACACACGTGAAAGAAAAAAACACACACCCACATCTGCTTGCAAAAAAATTAGAGAAGTGGAATCATTTCCACGTGTGCAACTGAAAAGTGAAGTGAAAAGGAACTCTAGAGAAGTGCCACGGCCATGGGCAGCCTCCATACATCCAGCAATGCGGAAAAGTCCAGAGATGGCATGCACAGCGTCTTCACACACGGCCCAACAGTAGCAGCATGCGGTGGAGGAAGAAGAAGCTGGTCCAAACCACATCAGCACACTGCACACGGTATTTGCTTGGTCGGTCCAGCTTGGAGGCAAAGTCCAGAAGCCTTCACGCTCACCCACGCAGCTTCCATCCAGCATGTGGCAGCAAGGAAGACACCCACGTGAGAGAAGGAGTGTCCAGCAACACTTCATTCCACGCACATGGCAACAGCCCATGATCATGCAGCTAACGGTCTTGAGTTGGAGGTGCACTCTGAAGAAGGCAGCAACACATCGGGGTGCAGGAAGGAAAATAAAGAAGAGAAAAAGTCATGGCTAGCTCATGGAAGCAGCGTCCAGAGGAGGAAGTGTGATCCGTTCAGCATGAAGAAGGAAAGCATGCTCATGGAGGAGGTGCAGCACGTAGAGCAGTCCATCACCTTGAAGGAGCAACCACCATTTAAGATTGGAAGCACACGGCCTGCACAATCAAGCAGTTTGGAGAAGTAGCATTTTGGAGGGGACCACATTGAATGTCACGGTTTTTACTGGAAACTCACGGGAGGAGACTATTGGTGAGAGAATGGCCTATAAAAGAGTATCAGCAAGCAGAGAAGAAGGATCAGATTTTAGCATCAGAATTTAGGAGTAGTTAGTACCACTCACGGCTTGGAAGAGGCTTATGCCTCTTCCTTCTTCCTTTTCCAGTAACAAGCTCTATTAGTTTCCATTTTCAACAGTGCAAAGTGCAAAATGTAGTGTTTTATTTCGGAAGTGTATCAGTGTTTTGAAACAGTTCGTTAATTTTATTTTCACAGCATTTTATTTCAAGTCTTGTGTCTTTGCTAAATTTGATTTCCATGTGCTTTTTATTTTTACTGTCTCTTTTATTTTACCATTTATTGTTTTTTTTTTTTTTTTTTTTTTTTTTTTTTTGCATCGTTAAATTTTACCGTTTCTGCATATTTACTGTTCCGTTTTTCCATTTTTACCGTTCAGTTTTTACCACCGTTAAAATTTATTTCAGTGTTTTTAATTATATTTTATTTAATTTCCAGTCAACTTTAATTTTACCGCCTCAAAACCAAAATCACAAAACCCCCCCCCCCACTTCGTGTTAAATCTAAGACCGAACCACAAATATTGGTCCTTGAGAGACGACCTAGGAGTCACTTCCTAGTAAACTATACTGCATTTCTTTTATGCACAATTTTTGTGAGCGGTGCGACCCGTTTAGCAAATTTTGGCGCCGTTGCCGGGGACCAAAGACGGTTTGGTTTTAGATTCTTGTTGTGTAAATTTTTGTTCTGTTAATATGTGTCTTTTGTGTGTTTTGTGTTTTGTATTTTTGTAGGCGACAACGACACCTTCAGCAAATTTTGGCGGCGTTGTCACTCAGTTCCAGGTTTTTTGTTTTAGATTTTTGCTGTGTTTTTCGATTATGTTGTGTTAATATATGTTTTGTCTTTTATATTTTTATTGTGTTGTGTTTTGTATTTAGTTGTTATATTTAAAAAAAAAAAAAAAACGTTTTGTTGATGTTCTGTCTTGTTTGTGCCTGTAGCATGTTTAAATGTGTTGTGATGTTCTATTTTTTTGTATGTGTGTCGTATGTATTTTGTCTGTTAATTAAAAAAAAAGAGTAAAAAAAAAAATTAATTTTAAAACAAAAATAATAATAAAATTATTTTTATGTTCTGTTTTGTGTGTGCCTGTAGCATGTATAAATGTGTTGTATTTTGTTTGTCTAGTAATTTTTAGTGTTTAATTTTTATTTTTATTTTCCATGTCTACCTATTTTGATTTTGTGAATAGTGCTTATTCTGCGAGTGCCTGTAATTATGAATCTCCTTCTGCTTGTTACCCTGATTGTAATTCTGCTGAATTCTATGATGGGAATTATATGGATCATCCTCAAATTACTGAGAGCGCTCCTAGTGAGCCGGTCCCACCTTCAAAGGATGATATTCATTGCGTTCTAAGCGCTGGACTGATATATCTGCTCCCTAAGTTTCATGGATTTGCAGGAGAATGCCCACATGAACATTTGGCAAATTTCTATAGAATTTGTTCTGCAATGAAACCTCCAAATGTCCCAGATGATTACATTTTCTTGACGGCGTTTCAGCATTCATTACAAGGAGCAGCTAAGGATTGGTTGAATTGTCTTCCTCGAGGACTCATTACCAGATGGGAAGATCTTGAGCAAAATTTTCTGATCGAATTTTTCCCTGCACAAGATAGATACAGCAACGGTCCTGGAGGGAATGACCCTACCTTGGGATGGTACAGTGCTCCACAGTATCGATATCAAGAACCACCATTCCAGAATACTTTGATGCCTCCACTAGTCCAGCAAGAACAGCAGATGCAGTTCTATGATGCTACTGCTCAATTTACTCCTCAGCCTTCGATTTCTGAGCCTACAATAAAGGAGTTACTGGAGCAGATGACCATGCAGAACGTTCAGTTACAGAAAGGGAACATGCAGTTCAAGAAAAATAGCATAGAGTTTCAGCAAGAAACTCAAGCGGCAATTCAGAATCTGACTGATCAGATCGGGCAGATGACCACTATTGCACCTAAGGAGACTGATGAAGATTTTGAGGCCCAGGCAGGAATAAGCAATACTTTTGAGCCAGGTAGACCACCTTCATCCTCCACTACTTTACAAATCTTCAAGGAAGTGGAGGTAAGCATACCACAATTTGATTATTCGGTTGATTGTGATGATGATCGGTATGCTAATGATTATATTGTTGCTGAGTCTGATTTTAATTTTTCCTCTGTGCATGATGAGAATTGCTTTTTACTATCACATTCAAATGTTTATTCTCCATGCACTGAACATGAATATGAGTCTGTGGTTGATAATGCATGTAATTTTAAAATTGATTCATGTTCTGAGGATGTATCTGAGGTTCAGCTTGTTACACTAGATTTGGGTGTTTTACCTCTGCATGATATTTCTGTGGAACCATTTTGCACTAACCATATTGCAGGAGGTACATATAAATTTGATCAGCATGCACCCACGCTGGAAGACAAAGGTGCCAGTACATACAGCAGTTCGAAGATCAAAAGACACCTATTGAATCTGCTCAGTGACAATATTTGCTGCTTAGATCCGGCGGTGGAGGATATTTCTCTGCTTGATCAGATTTGGAGGATGAAGCAATTTTTCCTCAAAATTTCCGTCTTGGATCCTGAAGAAGACATCTCCCTGATTGTCCAATTTTGGCAACTGCCACCATAATCCAGGGGAGTTTTCTTTTTCTTTCTTCCCCGTTTTCTGACTTTTATTGCATTTGTCCTTTATCTGTTCAGTGTTTTAATTGATGATCTTATGCTTAGAAAACATTTAGGACAGTGTAGTTTAAGTGTGGTCTCGGGAAGTTTCTGATTTTTGTTTTTCTTTTAAGTTTGTTTTTCCTTTTCTTTTTAGTTTTCGAATTATTATTTTTAAAAAAAAATAAAAAAAAAAAAAAAAAAAAATTTAAAAACATAAAAAAACAATTTGTGATAAAATTTTTTTGTTTAAAGCGTGCCAAATCTGTATTCTGATATGTATATATTTTTTTTCTTCTTTTTTTCTTAGTTTTCACATTGTTATCCTTAAAAAAAAAAAAAAAAAAAAAAATTTTCAAAAATTCAAAAAATTGTTTTGCGTATTCTTTGATTTTATTTCGACCCTCAGTATCTTATTATTTCATATCAATAAACATTTCATTTCAGATCTCATTTTTTCCTTATTTTTCTTCACTGTAAAATAATTTCTTAGTTGTTTCATCAGATTATTGATTGAAAAATTTGACTAAGAAAGATTTCATTCGGTCATAAGAGCAAAAATTACAGTAATGGAAAATTGGAGATTTAACATATCTGAAAATGAAATTGCAATAGATATATGTGAAAATAAGGTTGTTCAGGGGGTCGATCTTTAGTGATCGTTAATATTACAAACCAAATAAAAAACAAAAACATCATAAAAACATAAAAAAAAAAATAAAAACAACAAAAATATAAGTGTTCATATTACAGCCCATATTCTGGCCACACTCGGCCAATAAAAACATAAAAAAAAAAAAAAAAAAAAATAAAATAAAAAAAAAAAAAAAAAAAAAAACATAAAACATTAAAACTGAAAGAATTCACGAGCTGGTTGTGGTGGTCTAAGGGAGAGCTCCGTTGAGGGAGCTCTGGTTCGAAAAGTCACGAGCGGAGGCTTTGGTGGAGGAATTTCTCGTTCATTTCTGTCGTCATCGATGATGATCGGAACGGGAAACAGATTCAGCAGCCTCGGTGCCCTCATTATCACCCAGTTGTTTTCTTTCAAACAAAAAAAAAAAAATAAAAAAAAAAATAAAAAAAAAAATAAAAATAAAAAAAAAATAAATAACTTGTGTTAATTATAGAAGAGGAAGTGAAAATTTTCAATAAAAAATGGAGGTGTGATCAGAGGTCTTACCGTACATGTACAGCGGCAGTTGTGAAAAGAGAGTGCCAGTGGGGTCTATCTCCGCTTGCCAGTGCTTGACCCGATTGCCGTGGTTGTTGAACCAGCAGTGTACGTTGTATTCAGTGGCTTCGCCGAAAGCCCTTAGTCGAGACGCGATCTCGACGACTTGCGCTCGGCTTGGGTGTGTGACCCCATAGTTGAATATTTTGGTCATCATCTGGATTTGATCGTCGGTAGGACGCCACCGTTGACTGGTATATCTCTCTGATTCCGTTTCACTCATCCTTCCTCTCGTAATATACAAATACATAAATAAAAAAATAAATATAAAAATAAAAAGAACAAAAACATAAAAAAAGAAAAAAATAAACATAAAAAAATAATAAAAAGAACTAAAAAAAAGAGAAGCATAAAAAATTTTTAGATTAGTTCTGTGTTTTCTTTATTTGTTCTTGTTTTCCGTTAAATTTATTTTGTCCTGTCTGTCTTTGATTGTTTTTGTGTCTGGTCTCAGATCTGTTTCACGGTCCTTGCAAAGGGTCCTAAACGGATCTACGTCCAGTGTCCTTGTCCATATTGTTCTTGTATATTCAGTTTCTGTGTTTTAGTTTTAAGTGGGGTACGTGGCGTTGTTCTACCCGATTGTCTCTGCCATACCTTCAAACGAAGGGAGATTAACGTCTGGTTTCCAGCCGATATACCCCTTAAGTTTTAAGACAATTGTGTTTTATGTGTTTTAAGTGTTTAGCAGGTGAAAAATAAAGAGCAGAAAGCTGAAAATAAAGATGGAAAGCAGTAAAGGGAGAGCAGGGCAGAAATGAAAAATAAAGGTAATACAGAGAGAGAGAGAGCAGAAAAAACGGAAAGAAAGGCAGATCCAGGAGCAAAGGACTTACCTGGAGTAGTAGGCTGGCAGAGAAGCTCCTCGCAAATCTCAGACTCTTCAGATGGCACGGTGGCAGAGGTTCCACACAGCTCCAGATGCTCAGAGGAGAGGCTCCCTGCAGAGATCCAGACGCTCGAGAGAGTTGAGAGAGCAGAGAGTCGAGAGAGAGCAGAGAGTTGAGAGAGCAGAGAGAGAGAGCAGAGGAGTAGAGAGAGATTGAGCGTTCAGAAATGGCGCTGGACGCGGAGGAGCAGCCTTTTATAGCCAAATCTTTCCACTGTAGCAACAGTTCCGGTCTTTGCCACCGAGACTGTTGTCACAGTACCGGTATCCTTTTTCAAAAAAAAAAAAAAAAAAAAAAAATAAAT
Source organism: Vigna nakashimae (assembly GCA_034642375.1). NCBI lineage: Eukaryota > Viridiplantae > Streptophyta > Magnoliopsida > Fabales > Fabaceae > Vigna > Vigna nakashimae. The sequence continues at coordinate 37,034,451 of CM067765.1, forward strand.
AAATAATAATAAAAAAAAAATATTTTAATAGCATCTACTGATGGGTGCTAGGTGTTTTAGACATCTGCTGATGGGTGTCACTGAAAATTTCTTCCCATTTTTCCTAACTTTTTATTGCACTTGTCTATATTATTTGCTGCTCTGAAATTGATAATCTGATGATTGTAACACACTGAGGACATTGTGTGATTTAAGTGTGGTCTACTGGGAAGAAATTCTGATTTTTCTGATTTTTCTGTTAGATTGTATTTTGTGTGTTAAATTTTTTGTTTTTGAGTGTTAATTTTTTCTGTTTTAAGTTATTTTTATCGAGTTTTGTGTGCAATAAATTTTACATTTTTCTCTTGATTTCTGGATGATGTTTAAGTTGTAGATTTTTCCTTCACTTACTTAATACTTATAGTTTGTAATCCTTGCTTTTCTTTGCTTGGAAGATGATTATAATGTTCAAGAGGTTGAAATTGATTATGACATGAACACCCTGTGTGAGATTTGAGCCACTTAATTTTCTTTCTTGTGTGATATGTATCTTGATTGCTTGCACATATGCCTTGGCTTGATTCTTTCTGATATACTTGATTGATATGCATGTTCAGACGTGATAAAGGCATTTTTGTTCTTGAGCCTCTTTAGCCAAATAAGCCTACCTTGTTATTATCCTTTGATAACCCCTTTGAGCCTATACTGTATATATTTCTTTGTGTTGAAGCTCATACACTGATCCTAAGTGAAAAACAAATGATTACCTTAACCATAGGAAAGTCTGGAGCTATAGAAGTATTTTGTGAATAAGTGTGGTCTCCTTGGGAATTCTGATGAATTGGCTAGTTGGTTCCTCATCATGTTTTGAAATGATAATTTATATCCTGTTGTGTGATAAAAAAAAAAAAAAAAAAGAAGAAGACAGGATAAAAAAAAAAAAAAATGATGATGAGAAAAAGAAAAAAAATGGAAAAATAATTTTGTAAATAATGGAGTCGAGAAGAGGATTGAATTAGAGGTTTGGGTGAGATTTCACTGTGTTTACATTTTTTCCCTAGTGCACCTCTATTTCTTCTGAGTTATAGCTACTTATCCAAATTTATCCTCCCCTGTCCTTGGCCCCATTACAACCCAGTAAAGACCTTTTGATCTGAAGATGCATATGTTTTAAGTATTGATATTAGAAGCTTGCCAAGTCTACTTGTGTTTGTTTTCTTGAGTACATTGAGTTGGAATTATTTACCTTAAACACTTGAGAGAAACACTATTAGTGCATCTGTGAGGTTATGTTATATTTGAATCACCTCTTGAGCTGATTAATTAATTTTGCCATACTGTGAATTGCTTGGATGATTTCTATAAGTATGTGCTTTTCTTGATTTTGTGTTGGAAAATTTCTACTTCTTTCATCAGTCCATAATTCTTGAGAATTCTGTAAATTCTTTTTATTTTTCTTGAGTCTTTCTTTTCTGTCTGCTGAGTTTTGTGTCACCTTCCTAAAAGTCCTTTGAACTATTCCCTGATTTGCGTCTTAATTTTGCCCAGGAGTGCAAAAGACTAAGTGTGGTCTATTTTGATGAATCATTATTTTCTTCACTTCACTTAGTTTATTGTGCTAGAATTAATGGGGGAATTGTGCTGTAATGTTCAGTATTATCCTATTTTTCCTAATTGTGCTTAATTTGTCTAGAAATTCTTATTTTCATTAATTTGAATTATTTGAGGCTAATTATTTGCATTATTAATTGTAAAGAATTATTGGATAATATTCTTGGACATTTAGAAGGCTGCCAAATAATCAAAAACTCTCCATTAAAGAAGTATGTACAAAGAATGAGGACATTATGGTCATTTTATCCTTTCAAAGGGGTGCTTCATTATTGAAAAAGGGTTACATCTAGCAAAGTGAAAAGATGCAGATATGCACACGTAAATCACTCCACATACACTTTAAGTGATTTTGGGAAGCAACACGCATTACCCACACCTTCTTCCATCCAACAAAACCATGCATCCAAGGGCTGCTGTTCAGCACGTTCATGGCCAGAAAATGAATGAAGAAGCGTGTTGGTTGCTCCATGGAAAAGCATGGCAGTAGTGTGGGTGCACAGAAGAAGTCAAGCAGCTACCTTCATGGTCCAACTGGGAGGTGTCATGACCAGCTGCACCGTCCAGTTTTCTCACGTCCAAGCAAGTGAAGAAGAAGCATCCAAATCATCATCTAACAAAAGCACATAACTGCAACAATCTAGTCCAGCAGCCTCCACACTTATACAAACACATCCAGGATGAAGAGGCACTCACGGCTGCAGCATACAGCAACAAAGAAGAAGTTAGTGCATGGAGGAAGTGGTGATGAGAATGGATACAGCAGCAAGCAACGTCCAAGCATGGCTGGTTTCATTTGGAAGAAATGTGGTGTTTCAATATTGAATGTGTAAGGTGAGTTCACGTCCAGCTTGGAGCTAAGCTTGTTGAGATTTCTTTTGTTTGGTAAATGAAGAAGTAGATTAAGTTGGAGTTGGTGAAGTCACGTACTGCAGCTACGGATTGGGAAGGCTTCACTTAGATGAGTTATTTTCACTTGGGACCAAATGGAGAGCACATGTTTTTGTCTTCTTCTGAAAGAGGTGCAATTCACACGTTCACATGGGATTGCAAAATGCTAAGGTGCTATTTTATTGAGTTAGTGGAAGTGGTGTCACGGCCCACTCGTTTTGGCAGCAAGCATCCAGCACATCACGGTTCCATTTTGGAAGTGCATACAGCAAAGCAAAGGGCTGTTGGTGGGCTTCACGTAGCATAGAAATGTGGTGGCAGAGAGATCTCGGTCCAGCACAGTAGTAGCAGTTTGGATTCACACGCTGTCCAGCACATTCCGCACCTCCACCAACAATCCAGCAGCATCCAATTTTCTTCATTTTTCCAGCAAAGAACGTGCATCCAGTGAATCCAGCAAGCAGCTACCATGTCCGGGAAGCAGTTCACGTTCAAGGGAGAAGAAAAGGGAAGGAGAAGTGGTGTCACTTCTTGTTGGAAGAAGCAGCAGCTTCACGGACCTGAGTTGGTGTGCATGAGGGCCCACGAATTGTTATTATTATGTGGTGCATGGTGGACGGCTGGAAGAAGTTCCACTTAGAGACGTGAAATATTATTTTTGGAAGTGGTGTACACACGTGAAAGAAAAAAACACACACCCACATCTGCTTGCAAAAAAATTAGAGAAGTGGAATCATTTCCACGTGTGCAACTGAAAAGTGAAGTGAAAAGGAACTCTAGAGAAGTGCCACGGCCATGGGCAGCCTCCATACATCCAGCAATGCGGAAAAGTCCAGAGATGGCATGCACAGCGTCTTCACACACGGCCCAACAGTAGCAGCATGCGGTGGAGGAAGAAGAAGCTGGTCCAAACCACATCAGCACACTGCACACGGTATTTGCTTGGTCGGTCCAGCTTGGAGGCAAAGTCCAGAAGCCTTCACGCTCACCCACGCAGCTTCCATCCAGCATGTGGCAGCAAGGAAGACACCCACGTGAGAGAAGGAGTGTCCAGCAACACTTCATTCCACGCACATGGCAACAGCCCATGATCATGCAGCTAACGGTCTTGAGTTGGAGGTGCACTCTGAAGAAGGCAGCAACACATCGGGGTGCAGGAAGGAAAATAAAGAAGAGAAAAAGTCATGGCTAGCTCATGGAAGCAGCGTCCAGAGGAGGAAGTGTGATCCGTTCAGCATGAAGAAGGAAAGCATGCTCATGGAGGAGGTGCAGCACGTAGAGCAGTCCATCACCTTGAAGGAGCAACCACCATTTAAGATTGGAAGCACACGGCCTGCACAATCAAGCAGTTTGGAGAAGCAGCATTTTGGAGGGGACCACATTGAATGTCACGGTTTTTACTGGAAACTCACGGGAGGAGACTATTGGTGAGAGAATGGCCTATAAAAGAGTATCAGCAAGCAGAGAAGAAGGATCAGATTTTAGCATCAGAATTTAGGAGTAGTTAGTACCACTCACGGCTTGGAAGAGGCTTATGCCTCTTCCTTCTTCCTTTTCCAGTAACAAGCTCTATTAGTTTCCATTTTCAACAGTGCAAAGTGCAAAATGTAGTGTTTTATTTCGGAAGTGTATCAGTGTTTTGAAACAGTTCGTTAATTTTATTTTCACAGCATTTTATTTCAAGTCTTGTGTCTTTGCTAAATTTGATTTCCATGTGCTTTTTATTTTTACTGTCTCTTTTATTTTACCATTTATTGTTTTTTTTTTTTTTTTTTTTTTTTTTTGCATCGTTAAATTTTACCGTTTCTGCATATTTACTGTTCCGTTTTTCCATTTTTACCGTTCAGTTTTTACCACCGTTAAAATTTATTTCAGTGTTTTTAATTATATTTTATTTAATTTCCAGTCAACTTTAATTTTACCGCCTCAAAACCAAAATCACAAAACCCCCCCCCCACTTCGTGTTAAATCTAAGACCGAACCACAAATATTGGTCCTTGAGAGACGACCTAGGAGTCACTTCCTAGTAAACTATACTGCATTTCTTTTATGCACAATTTTTGTGAGCGGTGCGACCCGTTTAGCACCTGCACTGAAATTGATACATAGAAAATGAGAGAAGACACTAATAGAATATAGCAAGTTGACCAGACTCAAACTCACGACTACAGCATCTCATTGAAATAGCATCAACAGTTGTGACCAACAAAGAATTCCCCTACCCATTAGCATGCTTCAGGTTTTCCAAATAGCGCAAAAAAAAATTGCAAATACTAGTCTAGAGAACAACACAACATATCAATCCTAAAGTGAAGTAACACGGCACTGAAAAAACCTTGTGGCATATAAATAAAATACCTCAAAAAATAAACACGAAGAACAACTTTTGAGCTCAACAAGCTCATTAAGGGTGGCGCCTTTAGTTTCTTTTGATTCAACCTTGTTATCCTTCTTGCAATGCGGCAAAAGTGACACCAAGTTCAACATCAAATGTCGGTACCTACAAATTAATGGAAAACAATCACTCCACCCATGAATACCATAACAATATACAAAACCTAACTCACTATCCAAGGTTTCTCTGTCCTTAAACTTTGCAAATCAAGACACAAAATTAGAGTAATCCAAACTCGAAAAAGCAACAAAAATTGTAACTAAAAGTTATGGGGTGTGTATTAGGTTGTACCTGTAACTGATACGCCTAGAGCAAGTGACCAAAACCTTCTCTTTGTTCCTAAATATTGGTGAAGCAACGTTATTGTCTTCTACTTCATCAGTGACTTGACTCTTATCCTTCCAACCCAAAAGGTAACCCTTGACTCCAGAATCGCCTAGACACCTCCTAATCATCGAATAGATAACTTAGGAGTAAGAAATTTTAAAAAGAAGTGAGAGAGAACAAAGATAAAGACTTTTAAAAAGATGAAGTGTTCTTAAAATAATAAAACAAGTTTAAAAAATTCTATTTATATCATAAAATTATTTTATAATAGAATACTCAATCTCATTATTTCAGTATACCTAATAGGGTTTTCTGCTTGCGTGGTATTTGAAAAAGGGAGAGGGGGACTGGAATTGAAAAACGGGGAAGGGAGCTAATTGGTTTCTGGAATTCGGAAAGCTGGAAAGAATTAGAGGGAAGAAGAATACTGGATTGAAGAAAGAAGAAAATTAGGATTGTATTGGTTTCACACAACGAAGGTTATTTACCCAAATCTTATCTCTTTGCTTGAATTGTTTAAATCACTGGTCAAATTTTCTTATCTTTTGGATTTGTTCATGCGCGTTTTCTTAATCTTTGTTAGTTGTATTTCCTCTGTTCTGCAAATCTGATGCATGATTTCTTAGCATTATTGTGATAAATTTGTGTGTCATAATTTTTTGTGTCTCTGTTGATTCATGGATACGGAATAAACAAGAAACCATAAATAAAAAATGACAGACCCATTATCAGAGATGATTTAAAAAAAAAATTAAAACCTAAGGTCACAAACACGAGCGATGCGATGCAGGAGGCATTTTCTTCTAACAACAATGGCCATTTTTGGTTAAACTGTCATTTTTGTTCACCAAATCACTTTTGTAGTGTTTGAATGGAGTATTTTAAATTGAGATGTAACGGTTAAAATTTAGTTCTTATTTTGTAAAGCTGTGTTCAGACTTCTATTTAGTGAAATTAAAACATCCATGCAAACATGAAAAAGAGATGTGAAAGGCTTGGAAGTACAACACGACCAAGTGCTGTGTGTGGATGTCCTCATTGAACCATTACACCCCTTCTTTAACCAAATCGTAGATGAATGGTGGGTGAGGTATCTTCAGAGATTCAAACTTCTAGTTTTAGATGGTTTAAATGGTTAAAATGTTGAAAAGAAAGAACCCTTTAGATATGTGACTTCAATTCGGCAAAATCTTACATGGTCCCCGTCAAATTAGCGGTGGATTGTTCTACTAACCCGTTTTTTTTAAAATTAAAATATAAAATAAATTAAAAGTTAATATTTTTATGTTATATTATTTTAAGAATATAAATATATATTAGTGTTGTAGTTTAAACCATTATCATTATAAATTAAAATTTATTTTTTATTTATAATAGAATAATATGATATGTAAATATAATATTATTTTAATTTATTTGATTGAAAACATTAATTAAAAATTTTAAAAAAATTATATAATTAAATATGCTTTAAATATGGATAAACGAATTTTAAAAATAATTGAAAAGTTTAAAAATAATTAAAAAATTTTTAAAAAAATGGCAGGCTAGGCTGTCCCTTAATTCCATAAAACTGGATTTTACTTTTCGCAACACAGTAGATCAATTCTGAAATTTCTTTTTCGAAAGACAGTTAACACACCCCTGCACCGGATCAAAATTTTCGGAAGCCTGTGATGAGGTGCAGGTAGAAATTTGATGGGATGCACGAAGAAACACCCATCACCATGCATTTTTATCCCCATTCGTGTGCGTGTCTTGTTTGAGAACGTTCCCACGCATCTGTAGCACCGGAGAGAAGGATTTGTGGCAGAGCATCGTTCACGGCGGCTGGGTAAGAATTTTTTTTTTGTGCATGAAGAGAAGCCCAAAAGGGTGTTGGTTAATGCATTCACGAGACTCTCAATTCGAGTTTGAATTCTAATCGGGAGAGTCTAATTTTTGTTCACTGTAGAAGCGACACCTTCAAGTGTTCGTTAAAATGTCAGAGAAAAACTCTTATGTACACAGTCAATTCCTCACCCCACGAAGGTCACCCAGGTTCCTCCCCCAACTAAACCACACCACTCTCAACCCCAAATCTGCCGCCGTTTTCGTAAATAAATCCAATGAGTTGGGTTGAGAATATCATCATTTAAAATTTAAAGTTTAAAATTTAAAATTTAAAATTTAAAATGATGATATTTAACAAAGAAAAAGAAACATAAATATGGGATGTCTGAGGTCTCTGTATGATGGGTCCTGGGTCCTGTTTAATTTAGGGTTTGTGCCGGTGTGACTTTATTTCACTACTTTTATTAGTTTCAGCACGACAATGAAGATAGAACCAAATAGAATCCCAAGTGGAAGAGTAAGAAGCATCATCCATAAGAGAATCTCAGCATAAGAGAAGGAAAATCCCTGATTGAAAAATGGAGGTAGAGACAGAGACTATGGTGGAGAAGAGGGAGATAATCAACAACGTGATGTGTCTTTTGACCGACCCAAATAGAACTCCCTTGGGCTCTCCCATGTACCTACCTCAGAATGCTGGCCCTCAACACCTCAATCAGATTGTTAATAAGCTTCAAAACAATGTAAGCAAGTCCCTTTATTCTTCTCAAATTCTATTTTACATTTTGTTTATTATTTATAACATTGAGCGATTATCTATGCTTTCATTTTAGGAAGAGAAGTTGTCGTATGCTTTCTATATATCAGATGAGGAGCTCATTGAACCACTTGAAACATACTTGCAGAAAAACAAAGGTTAGTCATGTTTGTTTACAATAAATTATTTCTTTTTCCTTCTTAATTCGTTGTAAATTCCCTTATTTACTTGCTTTTAACACATTTTGAGAAAAAAAATCCTCATCTTTCTAAAGAATTGATACAAAGAATTACGCACTTGTAATGATGTTTTTCTTTTCCTTTGCAATGTTACTTTAACACTATTCCAGTCTCGATGGACAAGGCTTTGCCTATAGTTTATCAACCTCAAGCTATTTTCCGGATTCGTCCTGTGAATCATTGTTCTGCAACTATTTCTGGTATGTGAGACATATTGTGTATTTTCCCATTCGTAGTGGCACAATGTTGTATTGTGCTTGCTAAACTGTGAGAGACAACAGCGTGGTTTGGATGTTGATGATTATTGTAGCACAATTTTGTGTTATTCATTGAATTTTTTGGAATTCATATTTTTGCGGTTGTTTATATTTTTAGGTCATGCCTGATGAGTCAATATTCTATTCACTTCACTTAGTTTATTGTACTAAAATTAGTCGGGGAATTGTGCTTAAACGTCCGGTATTTTCCTGTTTTTCCTAATTGTGCTTAATTTGATCGAAAATTCTTATTTTAACTAATTTGAATTCTCTGAGCTTATTATTTTGCATTATTAATTACGGGAAAATTTTGGATAACGTTTTGGGGCATTTGAAGGCTAAATGAAAAATGACAATTGAACCCAATGCATTTCAGCCACTTCAATTTTCGCACAGTGCTGCGTGAATGTTGTGTCAACTTGTTTGTCCTCGTTTGAGTTCAATTCTTATCCTTTTTCCATGCAATTTTTTTTCATAGTTTCGTCTAGATGTCTATTTTCACATATAGTTTTTCGTTTGTTCAAATTCGTTTTGTGTTGTTCCCAGTATTTTTTTTTCTCTCCTATGTCAGTCTAGTGATTACTGTTTGAGTGTTCTAATATGTTTGCATTGTTTGCTTGCTGTTTAGTACTTGTGGTGGCTGGAATTTATCATTGGAAGGTGTTAAGATCTTCCAACACTCAGCAAAATTGGCTTGGCAACTCATTTCTCCTGGAAGCATGATGAATTGGAAGACATTCCACGGCCATTCAGTTTGGCAAGCCAAAATATAAATTGGAACAAAAATATACACATCACACGGCCTCCCATATTTTTGCACGTCCAAAATGATGCTAAAAGATTCAACAATTTGCTTTGGAATAGAAGTGGGAGCTGCACCCTTTCTTTGGCTAACGCACATTTCTCTTTGGCTTAACAAAATGAAGGAGGCCGTGAAACATGATGGAGGGACCACCATTTAGTCACTTACGTGAATGAAGTAGCAAAGAATTAAAAAACAACTCCACTACCACGGCCAAACACTTTGGCACATCCAAAGGTTTTCTATTTTGATTGGACAAACACATGGGGCCCATTGGTCATTTCATCTTGGCAAAACATGAAGCCATGTACGTGGAATCAAAGTGGACTAGAAATCACATTAAAAAAAATGATGAAAGGGGACCACCACTTCTTAACATTGGAGAATTCATTTTGGAGTGTGCAGCCGTGAAACTTGTTGAATGAAGGGGCCACCTCACGGTTTCTCTATTATTTTGCTGCAGCTCACATAAAGGAGTTGAAGGAGTATCTACTGAGTTGAAGAAGAAGAAATCCAGCAGTTTGGAGCAGCTACCATTCACGGTTTTCTTTGAGAAACATCTAGCTGCACCGTCTAGAAAATGGCAACACAACTCACGGCTGGTCCAGACAGCAGCAAGGACTTCATCCTCCTAGCTACCTTCACGGTCCAGCCACATACAGTAACCGTGAGCAAGGTGTCTCGGTTGGTTTCTCCCATGCAGCAGCAAGCGTCAAATGGAATTGGAGCTGGAAGGGAGAGGCATACACGGCCCAAGGCAGAACTGAAGTCAAATCCAGCAGGAGTTGCTCTTGGTTGAAGATAGCAAGCTCACGGTGCAGCTACTGATTCACACATCCATAGAGAAGCAAAGCTTGGAGGAGATGGCAGCAAGGGTGTGCAACGAGATTGAATGAAGAAGATGACAAGTTTAGGTGAAGAATGGAGGGTCCCACCTATTTTCATACGTCCAAGGAAGTGAACATTTAGCTAAGAAAGTCTTCAAAGCTAAGAATAGAAAGGAAGCTATAGGGGGACAATAGACAAAACAAGACGTTGAAATGAAGGAGGAGAATACGGGAGTTTGTTCAGAGAAATGCTATAAAATTGCAAGCAGCAGCAGAGAAGAAACCATTAGATTTTAGTGTGGATTTTAGGAGTAGTAGATTTCAGTGTAGTTTAGGATAGCATCCACGTCTGGGAGGAGGCTCTCGCCTCTTCCTTTTCCAAAGCTCTTTGTGTTTTTATTTTCCAGCAGTGTAGAATGTTATTTTTGAACGCTTGTTAAATTAATTTGATCATTTTCATTTTCATCTGTTCAAACATTTTAATTTCAAGTATTGAAACTTTTGATAAATTTCATTTTCATTCAAGTGATTTTATTTTATTGTCTAATTATTTTACTGTCTTCTGTTACGTTTTATGCATGTTTACAGTTCCAGCATTTTAATTTCAACCACTGCGTAATTTTCCATTTTCCGTTTTTTACCGTCTTTTACCGTTTATTTTTATTGTCTTTAAAAATTTATTCCAGTGTTTTTAATTCTGTCTTATTTAATTTCCAGTGTTAATTTAGTTTATTTTTCTGCATCCAAACCAAAAACACTACAAAACCCCCCCCCTTCATGTTAAATCTGAGACTGAACCACAAAATTGGTCCTTGAGAGACGACCTAGGAGTCAAATCCTAGACTATACTGCATTTTAATCTGTATAAAATTTGTATGACCGCGACAGTCTTATCAATGCCGAAGCTGTACTTAGTGTTGCCTTCACTCCCGATGGACGACAACTGGCAAGTGGTTCTGGTGATACGAGTGTTCGATTTTGGGACTTGACCACTCAGACACCATTGTACACTGGCAAAGGTTTGACATTTAAAAACGTTAAGTTGTTCTTGGTATTTGCTAATTAAGTACAAGAATATAAATGATCAATTTAACTAAATGGTAAAAGGAGTTAGAATTAGTTGAAGGTTCTCGATGAGAAGCAGTGTGTTACTGCTAAGGGAAATGTTCATGCTATTAAATCTGGATCATGATGGAAGTCTAAGCTGGCAAAGAATAGTGGGAGGGTGGGGGTTATTGCAAAGGAATGAGAAAATAATAAGAGGGAAGGATAGGGACTGTGAAGGTTGGGAATTATAGTATTGGGAGAATTACAATGGTCTACTCTGCTGTAAAGAGCTATTCTTTATCCTTCCTTATTAAATTAATATCAATTTCTATAGTTTCATAATGCTTCGGCAATTTTAACGAGTCATATATAGCATTATAGCTGTTTACATTTTATGCAGGACATAAGAACTAGGTACTTTGTATTGCATGGTCATCGTCGTTGCCGCATTATGTTCTCTGGCGCGACGTGGTTTTCATTATCTCACCATCCAAAATTTTGAAATCAAAAGCCATATCTCTTCTCTGTGTTTGTGACCTTGGGTTTTAATTTTTTTTTAAATCATCTCTGATATTGGGTCTGTCATTTTTTGTTTGTGAGCTGTTTAATGTCATGTTCAAGCATCTAGACTGGAAGAAATATGAGTTATGAGTGTGTTGTGGTGATGAGGCAGAGTTCAACTTGGTTTTGAACTCAATTTTGAGGAAGTGAACTAGTGAAAATTTGAATTGAGAGTTTTGTGCTCAAAATGTCAGTTTGAAGAGTCTTGGTAAGTTATTTGGGACTTGTTAGTCCCTAAGTTGCTTGAAATTGTGCCACAAATGGTAGAATTCAATTTGAGTCTCTAAGTTGATGTTTTGAAGGTTTTTGGGTTGATATCATGTAGTCACTTGTTTAGAATGAGTTTAGACACACTTGGTTTAGTATAATTAAGTATATAACACACTCTAGGAGGATTAGAAGTTGGGGAAAATATTTACATTTGGTAAATTTGGTGTAGGTTGCATAATTATGTACTTTGGTGCCAGGGAACGTCGACTGCCCCCACACCCATCCCAGAATTTCTCCAGGAGTTCTTATGGGTCAGGCTACCGAAAAGCAAATGCATTTTGGTGATATGAGTAGTCAAATCAATCCATTTAGGATATCCTTCAACTGTATAGTCCCGTACCTATACAGTCTCCAGATCCCTCTCATTTCGGTGTATGTTCGATTCATCCATGTCACCCTTCCACTCGAAGCTGCCAGGAGCCGCTCCTTGTCTTGTGCCCCTTGCACCATGCCTCTTGCACCAGCGTCACTCCCCGCCCTCGTCTCAGTGCCCGAGTGTCACATGCCCACCAGCTTCCGTCTGGTTCGTCCTCGAACCACACCGTACTGGGAGAGGCTAGGCTCTGATACCATTTGTAACGTCCCGACAACTTACAGGGAACATCGACTGCCCCCACACATCACCACCAGGCTTTCCAATGTGCTTTGTCCTCACTCGCACAAGGTCACCCATCCCAGAATTATATTTACATATCATATTATTCTATTATAAATAAAAAATAAAATTTAATTTATAATGATAATGGTTTAAACTACAACACTAATATATATTTATATTCTTAAAATAATATAACATAAAAATATTAACTTTTAATTTATTTTATATTTTAATTTAAAAAAAACGGGTTAGTAGAACTTAATCAATTATTTCCTCTTATATTATCCTTTCAGGTATTAGCATTTTATCATTTTTCCTTATATTTAAGTGATATGCGGTATCTAGTAATAATTATAATCAAGTATATTGTTTGGCTTGGTTAATTCAGTAAGATGCATGAGTTAGTGTAATTAAATGTGTTCAATTCCTATAATCCAATGCGCCCTTGTTTTGTACTTTCATCTTAATTGTTCTCATAAATTAATGCAAATTATAAAACTTAAAGGCTTCAATAATCTACATTTCTTAATTATGTTATTTAAAATTATGTACTGAACCTTATTTTCAATTTTTTAATTCCAATTATCAAAATTTTTTTTTTTAAAAATGTCTTTTTATAAAGTACATCTTGAAATAACAAATGGATAAAAATATTTTAAAAATACTTTTTTAAATTACTCTCTTTATATTCGAATTTTCTTTATGTTTTAAAAATGTATTTTACGGAATGTACCAAAAAGTGTATTTCGAATTTTAAAGCGAAGATTATTCAAAAATGCTCTTCTACTGTGTAGATTTCGAAATGTATTTCTTAAAATAAGTTTTCGAAATCTACATGTGTGTTGTAAAATACTTTGTAGAATGTAATAAATAAAGAAAAATGTTTATGAAAGTATTTTTTAAGATGACATTTTCAACCAAAGTTTTGAAGAAGAAAAAAATAACATAGAAAGAGTGGAAAATATCTTAATTTAATCGGAAGAAAAAAAAACTTAATCTCAATTTATATTATCGTGAAAGAACATTGTTTCGAGGTTGGAAATGAAATCATGTAAGTTCAAGTGTGTAAAAGAGTGCAAAGCAGATAATAATGTTTTTAAATGGACAAAGAAGGTAAATATGTAATTTTAAAAAAATGTAACAAAACGAGGACTGTAAAGAGTAGAATCTAACATGAATCAGCATTCCTGATGAAGCCCAAGAAAGAGAAACGGAACGGCCCAGTTTTAGTAAATATCGAGACTTTCTTTTTGTACTTCCAAATTTCTTCCTAAACCTCCAAATTTATCTAAAACTCCGAAATATCCTTTGACCTTTCACTAGGATAAAAAATGTAAAGTCTAATTTCTTCTTCCTTTTATATTTAATACAACTCTAACTTTTTTTCACTCTCTCCATACAATTTAGTACTTCCATTTTTATTTACTTTTTTTCTATTATTTATACGAGGATAATATTCTCGTGAGAAATTTATGCTATATTTAAATTAAATGTCGAAAACCGTAGTTGATTTGAGAATGAAAATTACGTTTGGAGTATAGGTAGCAGATTTTGAAATCGTGTTAGACAAATAACTACACTTCTAAATCTCGTTATAAGTAAAATTCCAGTTTTTAAAATTTGGTGTATGTAAGGTACCAAATTTTGAAATCTCTAATTAAGAAGGTAATGAATTTCCAAATTCTATTAAAAAAATATTAGATTTTGAAATTTAATTAAGTAATTTACCGTAAGTGACAACAATAAAATCGAACTTAAAAGCAATTTTTGGAACTTATCGAATTAATTCATCACATATGAAAAAAATTATGATTGGTTGTCAAGTTATTTATATAATCTTTTTACACATTTTATTTGTAAAAGAACATAAATCTAACATAAGGTAAAATTTATAAAACTAAAAAAAAAATTTCACCTTAGTTATGACGACTATAACTACCAAGAATACAATACTGAGACAGAATATCTCACTGAACATAACTAAAATTGAGATTAACAAATTCATAAAACAAAATAAAACTAAAAACAATACCATATTTTCAAATTTTAAAAAATACTTAATAGAATTTTGAAATTTAACTGTGTCCTAAACATAAGTTTGAAATCCAATATAATTTAACCATATTTCAAAATCTGATAAACTTCTAAATAAGATTTCCAATTAATCGGTTAAGTTCTTGATTAAATTTCAAAATATATGTATTTCTATATCTAATGAATTATATTGTAATGATAAATTCTTAATCAAACTCTAAATTATAATAATTACTGTGATTTTGTCTGAAAAAATATAAAAGACCTATAACTACTATTTAAAGGTAGGGACAAGAAAGAGCTTATTGGATTTTCTCCATTGTCAGCCAAGATGTGCATTAGCTCCTTCCCAGCTCTCTGCTTTAGCATCATCAGTTCTCCATTCAATGCTTTCAGCTGCATCAACCAGATCTCCTCATGCCTTTGCTGTTGATTTTGCAAATTCCAGGCTCTTTGAGCATCATTTATACCTTCTCTTGCATTCATGACCACTTCCTTTGTGTCTGCAGCTTCCTTTGGATGAGTGGCAATATTAGTAATGTCAGCTGCAACAGCAAAATCAAAGTCAATGTTCATCAGTGAATCATCAAACATTTCAGCTTTGTTAAAACTGAAATCAAGATCATTCTCATGAAGAACCAATGCATCAAAGGTGGGAAAAATATTATCAGTGCAAACAGTAGGGGTATGGATACATTCAATCTCAAATGGTGCTCTAAGAACCTTAGAATCAATAACTACTGCAGTGTTAACAACAGGCTCTAAAGGATCTATGCATAGGCAATCAAATGAGCTAAACTGCAAAGGAAACTCAGATAAGACAACTAGAATTTCAAGGTTAAACAACACCTGTGTTGGCTCTTCCTTAGTAATAAGGACAAAATCCATAGTGAACTCAACACAGTCCATAAAGTTATCCTCAAAATTGTTGTCCAGACCAATGCACACATCATAAAAATCATCAGAAATATCAATATGTTCTACAACACAAATTTCATCCAGCTTTTCAGTACAATCAGGTATAACAGCAAGAATATCTGGCAAGGTTTTCTCATCCATAAGATTATTAAAGCTAGTTTGTACCTCACCTAAACAGACAGGAAGCTCAAATTTAAAATCATCCTGTACTGGCTCCTCAAAAATGACCTCACTAGCATCTATCAAATCAGCAGCTAAATGAACACCTATTGTGAAGCTATCATCAACTGGAATAATGTCAAAACCAGTGCATAACTCTGAAACAGCATAAGGCATGTCAATATTTTCAATGGAACAGGCTGAATCTAAAATATGACTGTGTGCAGGCATAACAGGAACATAATCTGGAGCAGGTTCTATGGGTTCAACTTTAAACAGATCCAAAGCATTAAATTCATATTGAACCTTAGAGAATTCTATGGGAATGCTAAGTTCAGAATAAACCTGTGTTCTCTGATCACTAGCTACCTCATCAAGGTCATTTCCATCCAGCTTGAACATAATGATCTCTTCCTTGGCGCCTGCAAAATAGTTAGAAGCAGAACATATGCCAGAACTGATTTCTTCACAAACTTCACAACCACCCCCAAGGCATGTACAACCAGTGAGTTTTTCATTACTCAGTTCTAAAGAGTTTAAGAACCCATCAAACTCAAGTTCAAGTTCTAATCCTAAATCAGTACAGGCATTTTCAAAATCAGTCATATCAACTTTCACATCATCAAAAACTACATATCTATCATCATGAGCACCTGATTCATCATCAAGAAGTGCATTTAAATCTGTGCAATCATAAAAAACACTAGATGCAGGTATATGAACTCTATCAATGTTAAATACTGAATTTGTGATATTAGAATGATCAAAGCAAGGACTAAAATCAACAACCTCTACAGGCACATCAAGCATTTGATCAAACGTAGTCAAATCAATTTTAGGATCACATACATCAGCATAAAAGTCCATTTCATAGTACTGAAGCACCAAAACATGGTTGGCAGCTTCCCTCATTTTTTTCAAATACTCTTTGGACTTTCTGAAATCAATTTGTACTTCAAGCTCAGCAGGTTCAATTTTAAAATCAGAGTTCAAATCAACAATACAATCAATTTCAGAATGAGGTTCAGTACTCTCATCACCAACATAAAGTTCATATACAGATTCAGAATCAACAGATGCATTCATACAATCACCACTCATCAGAGAATTGGAACTATCATTAACAGAAATTAAAACAGAATCTGAATCAGTGAAAGAAGGATTAGCGTATACAATTACAGAGGTGGTTGGACACTTAATCACTTGAAACTCTGGGGTAGCAGCTACCATCAGTGGTGCTTCATTGGTTGCTGCCTCTTTCTCCTTTTCAACTCTCCCACTCAACTTGTTGACTACAGCTACTAACTCAGCCACTTGATTGGTTAGTCCTTGAAGTTCATACGCTGGAATCCCCTGTTGCCACTGATCACAGAATTGTGGCTGCCATGGCTGTTCCGACAGGAAATTCTCCTGCTCTGGTTCAGCATATTGGTCCCAGTATACGTGTGGCAGCTGCTGCTGCACTTGCAAGGGTGGTTGCTCATGATATGGTTGAAAACAATGTGGTGGTTGCTGCTGGAAAGCTTGATTGGCTGGCTGCATAAAAACCTCAGGAATAGGCTCATAAAACATGTCAAATCTTGGTGGTTGAGCATTATAAGGAAATGAGAAATTACCATATGTAGAGGAGTGATCCATGCTTAACAATTGCTCACAAGATAAAAACCAATCAGACCAATAAAGCCTCTATCACAGAATTCAACAAAAGAATTGAAAGAAAAGAAAATCTATACAAGCTATATTCACAATTTCTACTCTGCAGAACAGATCCTAATATACAAAAATGAAAACAAAACAAACAGATCCTAAACTAAAAAGGAACATATATGAACACAAAACAGAAATAAAATCAAGAAAACAAGCCTAAACAAGACTAACCTAACACTCTAAGACTTAACTCGCCGGGTCCCCGGCAACGGCGCCATTTGTTAAACTGATTTTTGTCGCCTAAAATCAGAACAAAATCTGGTCCCCACTAATGTAGCATCCAGAATATCAATCCTAGGACTCAACAAAATTAAGTTTTAAAATGTAGAGTTAAGTCTTGTATTTATTTACTTACTAACTACTACTAAAATGGTGGGGACATTTAAAATGAAAACACATAAATTAAAAAATTAAGAAAAGCGAAACTATAATCTATTTTAAAATAAAAGAAGGAAGAAAATAAAGAAATAAAACCTAAGCTAAAGTCATGAAGAGATTAAACCTATTTATATCCAAAACAAAACCTATATACTAAAACTGGAACAAAATCAGAAATAAAACCAAATTGAAAAGAACTTAAAACTCAAGATTGAAAAGCATCATATCAACAAGAATGTAAAGGCTGAAACAGAAGTAAAGCAGATCATAAATTCTAAAATACTCAAAGTAAACAACTGGAACATCAAAACTCAAACTGAACTTCAACTATCACTATCAAAAGCAAAGACAGAATTGATTTCATAGGTGAATGTACATTGATATGAATAAAAGAGTGCTTAGAGTTCTCAAGAAGACATCATCATAATGTGAATCCCAATCCAGGGTATTCTAGTTCATATTTCAGAACTTTAATTTGACTCTTTCCACTCATTTTTTCAATCAAGGTTCATTAGCATATTCATCAATCTAAAATTCACAAACAAATTCAAGAAACACAAATTTGAATCAATTTTTATGCATTGGACTTTTCTCTGTCTCGAGAAGACATCTCGATGAAAAATGCTACATTTAATTCCGAAAGAAATCATAAAATTGCAGAGAATCAGAATCCAAATCATTTTCTCAAAACATAACAATGGCAGAAATCAAGAACACAAACAATCTCAACACAAACGAGAATACGAAATAGAACTTTATTAACATGAAAAGAAGATTACAACTGTACCGGAAGTCACCAATATTCTCGCGACTGTCACTCTCGCAATTGTCTCAGCGAAATCCAGAAACAAGAACAATATCTCTACTCTAAGAAAAGCGTAAAAACCCTAATCTACAGAGCGTCTGAAAATGTATCTCAAAAGTATATGAAGAAGTGTTCTCTATATCTCCCTATTTACATGGTGAAGGCCCTTTATATAGGGTCAAAAACGAAAAGAGAAAAGGAAGGGGAAAAGAAAAATTGGAGAGGAGAACCTTGCTATGACGCTTCGAGCTTCACCTTGATCCAACGGTCTCCAAAAGCTTTGCTCTTCAAACCCTCCGATCCACTTAAGCTTCGGTCAGCTTCTTCTCTGGCGAGGATCGCGCTCCGGTCACGTCTTCAGCTTCACCGGTCAGGTTCTTCTTTGGGTAAGTGGCGAGAGCTTTTCTCCTCCCTTCTCTCGCACAAGCCCTAGCTTAAGTGTTTCTACTCTCTTCCAAATGAATGTGTTTGAGAGAATGAAATTTTCTCAAATGAGCTGCTCTGCAATGACCCCCAAAAGCTGCCGTGCTTGAGAGAATGAAATTTTCTCAAATGAGCTGCTATTACCCCCAAAAGCTGCCTCCATTGAAACTCACCGTTTCACTTAAGTCCATACCAGCATTTGGCAGCCCAATTATCCAATCTGCAGCACTCTTCCAATTGCAGCACCATTGTAGCAGGCCAGCGGGTGCCTTCAATTTCACTTGCAGCAGCTTAATGTTAAAACAGTGGCCCAAAACAGCGGCCCAAATTTAATCCAGCAGCTCATTTCAATTCAACACCTCTCAATTAACTTTTATTATGGTCCAAATGTTGTCCCAATATGTAAAAAATCAAACAACAATTAAGAAAAAGAAGACAAATTATGCAATTAAAACAAAACATTTTTATTGAAAGAATTTCAAAAAAATACTAATTTTCTAATTATTAACAAAAGCTAAAAATAATACTTAAAAACCTCTTTTTAACTAAAATTTTATAAAACTAAAGAATTAAGAGAAAAACATAAAACTAATCTAATTCTAAGAAATTAAAAACTAAAGAAATCTAATTCTCCCAATACTATAATTCTCAGCCTTCACAGTCCCTATCCTTCCCTCTTATTATTTTCTCATTCCTTTGCAATAACCTCCACCCTCCCACAATTCTTTGCCAGCTTAGAATTTCATCATGATCCAGATTTAATAGCATGAACATTCCCCTTAGTAGTAACACACTGCTTCTCATCGAGAACCTTCAACTAATTCTAACTCCTTTTACCATTTAGTTAAATTGATCATTTATATTCTTGTACTTAATTAGCAGATACCAAGAACAACTTAACGTTTTCAAATGTCAAACCTTTGCAAGTGTACAATGGTGTCTGAGTGGTCAAGTCCCAAAATCGAACACTGGTATCACCAGAACCACTTGCCACTTGTCGTCCATCGGGACTGAAGGCAACACTAAGTACAGCTTCGGCATGACCTAAAAATATAAACAACCGCAAAAATATGAATTCTAGAAAATTCAAAGAATAACACAAACTTGTGCTACAATAATCATCAACATCCAAACCACGCTGTTGTCTCTCACAATTTAGCAAGCACAATACAACATTGTGCCACTACGAATGGGAAAATACACAATATGTCTCACATACCAGAAATAGTTGCAGAACAACGATTCACAGGACGAATCTGGAAAAT
The DNA here is from genome assembly GCA_034642375.1 of Vigna nakashimae. NCBI lineage: Eukaryota > Viridiplantae > Streptophyta > Magnoliopsida > Fabales > Fabaceae > Vigna > Vigna nakashimae. Next base: position 37,054,534 of record CM067765.1, read on the forward strand.
AGCTTGAGGTTGATAAACTATAGGCAAAGCCTTGTCCATCGAGACTGGAATAGTGTTAAAGTAACATTGCAAAGGAAAAGAAAAACATCATTACAAGTGCGCAATTCTTTGTAACAATTCTTTAGAAAGATGAGGATTTTTTTCTCAAAATGTGTTAAAAGCAAGTAAATAAGTGAATTTACAACAAATTAAGAAGGAAAAAGAAATAATTTATTGTAAACAAACATGACTAACCTTTGTTTTTCTGCAAGTATGTTTCAAGTGGTTCAATGAGCTCCTCATCTGATATATAGAAAGCATACGACAACTTCTCTTCCTAAAATGAAAGCATAGATAATTGCTCAATGTTATAAATAATAAACAAAATGTAAAATAGAATTTGAGAAGAATAAAGGGACTTGCTTACATTGTTTTGAAGCTTATTAACAATCTGATTGAGGTGTTGAGGGCCAGCATTCTGAGGTAGGTACATGGGAGAGCCCAAGGGAGTTCCATTTGGGTCGGTCAAAAGACACATCACGTTGTTGATTATCTCCCTCTTCTCCACCATAGTCTCTGTCTCTACCTCCATTTTAAAATTAGGGATTTTCCTTCTCTTATGCTGAGATTCTCTTATGGATGATGCTTCTTACTCTTCCACTTGGGTGTCGCTTCTATAGTGAACAAAAATTAGACTCTCTATATTAGAATTTAAACTCGAATTGAGAGCCTCGTGAACGCATTAACCAACACCTTTTGGGCTTTTCTTCATGCACAAAAAAAAATTCTTACCCAGCCGCCGTGAACGATGCTCTGCCACAAATCCTTCTCTCCGGTGCTACAGATGCGTCGGAACGTTCTCAAACAAGACACGCACACGAATGAGGATAAATATGCATGGTGATGGGTGTTTCTTCGTGCATCCCATCGAATTTCTACCTGCACCTCATCACAGGCTTCCGAAAATTTTGATCTGGAACAGGGGTGTGCTAACTGTCTTTCGAAAAAGAAATTTCACAATTGATCTACCGTTTTGGCTCTGTTCAAGCGACCAACAATACAATCAGCAGAAAGACAGTGGACAAGAACGACAAAATAGCACACATCCAAAGCCAAAAAGTAATAATACACCATAAATTAAACTACCAAACAAGGCTACAAAAGAATGCTGAAGAAAACCAGTGAAGAAAACCAACCTGGATGAAGAAAAAAACAAACCAAACAAATGAGTGAGAAAAGGAAAAAGAAAGGAAAGGAAGTAGAAACGAGATGAAGTGAAACGAAAAGGGAGAAGAGAGGAATCCGTGTGAGAGATGGGTGGGGGCGTGAGAAAAAGAGAAAAATTGAAAAATAATTTTGTGAATAATGGAGTCGAGAAGAGGATTGAATTAGAGGTTTGGGTGAGATTTCACTGTGTTTACATTTTTTTTTCCCTAGTGCACCTCTATTTCTTCTGAGCTATAGCTACTTATCCAAATTTATCCTTCCCTGTCCTTGGCCCCATTACAACCCTGAAAGACCTTTTGATCTGAACATGCATATGTTTTAAGTGTTGATATTAGAAGCTTGCCAAGTCTACTTGTGTTTGTTTACTTGAGTACATTGAGTTGAAATTATTTACCCTAAACACTTGAGAGAAACACTATTAGTGCATCTGTGAGGTTATGTTATTTTTAAATCACCTCTTGAGCTGATTAATTATTTTGCCATACTGTGAATTGCTTGGATGATTTCTGTAAGTATGTGCTTTTCTTGATTTTGTGTTGGAAAATTTCTACTTCTTTCATCGGTCCATAATTCTTGAGAATTCTGTAAATTCTTTTTATTTTTCTTGAGTCTTTGTTTTCTGCGTGCTGAGTGTGTGTCACCTTCTTAGAATTCCTTTGACCCATTCCCTGATTTGAGTCTTGATTTTGCCCAGGAGTGCAAAAGACTAAGTGTGGTCTATTTTGATGAATCATTATTTTCTTCACTTCACTTATCTTATTGTACTAAAAATAATCAGGGAATTATGCTTAATTGTCCAATATTTTTCCGTTTTTCATAAATGTACTTAATTTGACCGATAATTCTTATTTTGATTAATTTGAATTATCTATGATTAAATTATTTACATTATTAATTCTAGGGAAATTATTGGGTAGTAATTTGTGGGACTAACTTCTTTTTGAAGCAATTAATTAGAAGCTCTTGGATTTTAATTTGGAATTAAAGGAATGGTGTCACTGTTTGAATGGTAACACTTAGTAAATTATTTGAGAGTGAAAATCAAAAATAGAAGTATGCATGGCAGACGGCTCTCGGCTGAAATGGCAATTAGATCAAAAGTGGGTTTAATGCTTCACTTATAAATTTGCTCCATTATTGAAGCATTGTTGTCAATTAATGTGGGACCATTATATGTTTGTGGAAATACTGTAAATTTTTTGATACGACTGTCGCGGTCATACAAATTTTATGTGCAAAATTAATGCAGTATAATTACTAGGAAGTGACTCCTAGGTCGTCTCTCAAGGACCAATTTATGTGCCGGTTCAGTCTCAGATTTTTTACACGAAGTGGGGGGGTTTTGTGGATTTTTGGTTGCAGTAAAATTAAAACGGACTAGAAATTAAATAAAGCAAAGTTAAAAACGATGAAATAAATTTTAACTGTGGTAAAAACAAATGGTAAAAACGGAAAATGGAAAATTACGCAGTGTTTGAAATTAAAATACTGGAACTATAAACATACAGAAAACATAACAACAGTGTAATTAAAAATTTACCCAAAGCATCAGTGAAAATGGACCGTAAAAACAACGTTGAAAATAAACCGAACGAAAAAATACATTGACTGAATTTAACGGTTCAGAAAATAGTATACAGTAAAATAAAACAGATAACAAAAATAAAACACTTAACTGAAAATAGAATTCAACAAAGTTTTAACACTTGAAATAAAATTACTGAACACTTAAAATAAAATACACAAACTGAAATGACGAAACTGTTTTAATTACTATAACACTGAAGAAAAATTCTACATTGCATTGAAAAAAATGAAAATCAAAGATAGAGCTTCCTGGAAGAGAAGAACCCGAGAGCCTCTTCCAGGCCTCCAGACGTCTCCTCCTCTCTGCTGCTTGAAGTTCTCTTATAGCCTAAATTTTGGACAAGTGGCTTTCAGCTTTTAGACTTTTACGTTATTCATTTTGTCTCTTTGCATTAATTTCTTCATCAGCAAATTATACCTTGGACGTGGGAAAAGAAGGTGAGGGGCCTCCATTTTACCAACTAACCTTGTCTTCATCTTCAATACCATTCCAGCTCACACGTCCGTGACCTCCCCTTTACTCGTTGCAGCCGCTGGATGGAAGTGCAGCGTGTTGCTGCCAATGTTACTGGATGTAGCACACCAAGGCTGTTGCCTTGCTTCTATTCAAAGCCAAAACTGGTCCAGCAATGCTTCTTTTTCATGTGTGTGCTGGGCGTGAGCTGCTGCTAAGCTCCTCAAAGAAACCGTCCAATGCCAAGCTGCTGCGTTCTTTCTCTGGGTGTGGACGTGGCTGTGTTGGCCTCCCATGCCTGCACCCTCTTGCTTCCTGCTCCAGACCGAGACACCCACTGCAGCTTCCCTTCTTCCAGCTATCATTCCGTGCACACCATTCTCTCTCTCACTCGGTGCCAATTTATCGCTCCATGCTTATTTCAATCACTGTGTTGCTTCCAAAACGTTCCAGCGCAACACGCCTCTGCATTCTTCTCAGCCAATCTCCAGACACTCCCTGCTTCCAGCTCGTGACAGCACTCTCAACGTGCTTCTACTTATTCTCCGCGCACCATTCTTTCCCTCTGTGTGCTTCTCTTCTTCGTTCAATCTTCTCCAGCTCCTTCTTTAATCAACCTTCCAGCACAACACACCTCCATTTCATTCTTCTTGCATCCACTTCCCGAGCACACCGAGACACATCCAACTCCACGCACACCATACAGTTTAATAATGAAGCACTACTGGACCTCAAAACCAAACACCGAGAGAAATAAAAATTTCCAAAATGTGTGGCGGCTGGGGGCACCAGAACCAAATGGAAAATTCAATTAGAATTAAGCAAAAAGGAATTACAACTGTTCATTCATTCCAGACCACGTTCCACTCTCTTCATGTTTCCAAGACCGAGAGAAAATAAAAACAAGTGGGGCCCATACTTTTGTCTTATGCCTTTCAAATTTGGATGGTGGAACGTGCACATGTTAATTGTATAACATTTGACTAAACTAGTAACCAAAACCGTGAATAATGGTCCCTCCTCTTTTTTTATTTTTTTCATCCATTCTAAGCCATATGCCTCTTTACAGTATTTCCACAAACATATAATGGTCCCACATTAATTGACAACAATGCTTCAATAATGGAGCAAATTTATAAGTGAAGCACTAAACCCACTTTTGATCTAATTGCCATTTCAGCCGAGAGCCGTCTGCCATGCATACTTCTATTTTTGATTTTCACTCTCAAATAATTTACTAAGTGTTACCATTCAAACAGTGACACCATTCCTTTAATTCCAAATTAAAATCCAAGAGCTTCTAATTAATTGCTTCAAAAAGAAGTTAGTCCCACAAATTACTACCCAATAATTTCCCTAGAATTAATAATGTAAATAATTTAATCATAGATAATTCAAATTAATCAAAATAAGAATTATCGGTCAAATTAAGTACATTTATGAAAAACGGAAAAATATTGGACAATTAAGCATAATTCCCTGATTATTTTTAGTACAATAAGATAAGTGAAGTGAAGAAAATAATGATTCATCAAAATAGACCACACTTAGTCTTTTGCACTCCTGGGCAAAATCAAGACTCAAATCAGGGAATGGGTCAAAGGACTTCTAAGAAGGTGACACACACTCAGCACGCAGAAAACAAAGACTCAAGAAAAATAAAAAGAATTTACAGAATTCTCAAGAATTATGGACCGATGAAAGAAGTAGAAATTTTCCAACACAAAATCAAGAAAAGCACATACTTACAGAAATCATCCAAGCAATTCACAGTATGGCAAAATAATTAATCAGCTCAAGAGGTGATTTAAAAATAACATAACCTCACAGATGCACTAATAGTGTTTCTCTCAAGTGTTTAGGGTAAATAATTTCAACTCAATGTACTCAAGTAAACAAACACAAGTAGACTTGGCAAGCTTCTAATATCAACACTTAAAACATATGCATGTTCAGATCAAAAGGTCTTTCAGGGTTGTAATGGGGCCAAGGACAGGGAAGGATAAATTTGGATAAGTAGCTATAGCTCAGAAGAAATAGAGGTGCACTAGGGAAAAAAAAATGTAAACACAGTGAAATCTCACCCAAACCTCTAATTCAATCCTCTTCTCGACTCCATTATTCACAAAATTATTTTTCAATTTTTCTCTTTTTCTCATCATTTTTTTTTATCCTGTATTTTTTTTATCACACAACAGGATATGAATTATCATTTCAAAACATGATGAGAAACCAACTAGCCAATTCATCAGAATTCCCAAGGAGACCACACTTATTCACAAAATACTTCTATAGCTCCAGACTTCCCTAAGGTTAAGGTAATCATGGTTTTTCACTTAGGATCAGTGTATGAGCTTTAACACAAAGAAATGGATACAGTATAGGCTCAAAAGGGGTATCAAAGGATAATAACAAGGTAGGCTTATTTGGCTAAAGAGGCTTAAGAACAAAATGCCTTTATCACTTCTAAAACATGCATATCAATCAAGTATATAAAAAAGAATCAAGCCAAGGCATATGTGCAAGCAATCAAGATACATATCTCACATAAGAAAGAACATTAAGTGGCTCAAATCTCACACAGGGTGTTTGTCACAATCAAATCAACCTCTCAAACGCATAATCATCTTTCCAAGCAGAGAAAAACAAGGATTTCAAACTAAGTATCAATGAAGTGGAGGAAAAATCTACAACTTAGACATCATCAAGAAATCAAGAGAAAAATGTAAAATTTATTGCACACAAAACACACTAAAAACCACTTAAAACAGAAAAAATTTAACACTCAAAAACAAAAATTTTAACACATAAAATACAAACTTAACAGAAATTAACAGAAAATCAGAATTTCTCCCAGTAGACCACACTTAAATCACACAATGTCCTCAGTGTGTTACAATCATCAGATGATCAATTTTAGAGCAGTCAAAAAATATAGACAAGTGCAATAAAATGTTAGGAAAATGGGAAGAAATTTTCAGTAACATCCATCAGTAGATGTTATCACCTAGCACCCATCAGTAGATGCTAACATTTTTTTATTTTTTATTTTATTATTTATTTTTTTATTTTTTTTTTATTATTTATTTTTTTATTTTTTTATTTTTTTTTTTTCAGAAAAAAGAGATGACCGGCACTGTGACAACAGTTTCGGTGGCAATGACCGAAACTGTTGCTACAGTGACAGAATTTTTGGCTATAAAAGGGTACCTCCTCAGTGTCGAGCAACATTTCTGACTTCCCTGCTCTCTCTCTACTCCTCTCTTCTCTCTCTCTTCTCTCCTCTGAGCATCTGGAGCTGCGCGGAGCCTCTGCCATCGTGCCATCTGAAGAGTCTGAGATCTGCGAGGAGCTCTGTCTGCGTGCCTTCGGAGCGTCTGAGATCTGTGTCAAGCTTCTGTAAGCCCTACTACTCCGGGTAAGTCATCTGCACCTTGGATCTCCTTCTTTCTTCCGTTTAAGCTTTCTGCTCTTTTCTTTGCTTCATTTTTCTTCTTTCCTTTCATTCTGCTTATTCTGCTGTTATGCCTTCCTGCTTTCCTTCTTCTCCTTTTCCTTTTTTTCAGATCTTTCATTTTTTTTTTCTTTTTCTTTTTCTGCTTTCTTTTCCTGCTTTCATTTAAGCCTTCAGTTCCTTCTTTATTTTCAGCTCTTATTCGCTTTCTTCTTCACCTGCTAAACACTTAAAACACATAAAACACAATTGTCTTAAAACTTAAGGGGTATATAGGCTGGAAACCAGACGTTAATCTCCCTTCGATTGAAGGTATTGCAGAGACAATCGGGTAGAACAACGCCACGTACCCCACTTAAAAATAAAACACAGAAACTGAATATACAAGAACAATATGGACAAGGACACTGGACGTAGATCCGTTTAGGACCCTTTTGCAAGGACCGTGAAACAGATCTGAGACCAAAAACTGAAACATCAAATACAGACTGGACAAAATAAATCTAAAAGGAAACAAGAACAAATAAAGAAAACAGAGAACTAATCTAATTTTTTTATGCTTCTCTTTTTTTTTTTTTTAGTTCTTTTTATTATTTTTTTTTTATGTTTTTTTTTTTTATGTTTTTGTTCTTTTTATATGTATTTATTTTTTATTTATGTATTTGTATATTATGAGAGGAAGGATGAGTGATATGGAATCAGAGAGATATACCAGTCAACGATGGCGTCCTACAGATGATCAGATCACGATGATGACCAAAATCTACAACTATGGGGTCACACACCCAAGCCGAGCGCAAGTCGTCGAGATCGCGTCTCGACTAAGGACCTTCGGCGAAGCCACTGAATACAACGTGCACTGCTGGTTTAACAACCATGGCAATCGGGTCAGGCGCTGGCAAGCGGAGATAGACCCCACAGGCACTCTCTTTTCACAACTGCCGCTATACATGTACGGTAAGAACTCTCATCATACCTCAATCGAAATTTTTTTTTTTCACTTCCTCTTCTATTATTAACACATGTTTTTTATTTTTTTATTTTTTTATTTTTTATTTTTTGTTTGAAAGAAAACAACTGGGTGATAATGAGGGCACCGAGGCTGCTGAATTTGTTTCCAGTTCCGATCATTATCGATGACGACAGAAATGAACGAGAAATTCCTCCACCAAAGCCTCCGCTCGTGACTTTTCGAACCAGAGCTCCCTCAACGGAGCTCTCCCTTAGACCACCACAACCAGCTCGTGAATTCTTTCAGTTTTAAAGTTTTGTTTATTTATTTATTTTTTTTTTTTATGTTTTTATTGGCCGAGTGTGGCCAGAATATGGGCTGTAATATGAACACTTATATTTTTGTTGTTTTTATTTTTTTTTTATGTTTTTATGATGTTTTTGTATTTTTATTTGGTTTGTAATATTAACGATCACTAAAGATCGACCCCCTGAACAACCTTATTTTCACATATATCTACTGCAATTTCATTTTCAGATCTGTTCAATCCCTTTTCTCCATTACAGTAATTTTTGCATTGATGAATGAAATATTTTCTTAGTCTAAAAATTTTCAATCAAAAACCTGTATGAGACAACTAAGAAAATATATTTACAACGAAGAAAATAAGGAAAAAGATAAGATCTGAAGTGAAAATTTTCAATGAATTATTGATATGAAATAATAAGAAATTGAGAGCCGAGAAATTATGGACTACACGCAAAACAATTTTTGAATTTTTGATTTTTTTTTTTTTTTTTTTTTAGGGATAACAATTTGAAAACTAAGAAGAAAAAATAAATAAATATACATATCATAATACAGATTTGGCACGCTTTAAAAAAAAATTTATCACAAAATTTTTTTTTCTTTTTAGTAAAAACACTAAGAATGAGGAAGCAAATAAAACACAAAACACATTTTTTTTCGTTTTTAAATATATGAAAAATAAATATATGTACATCTCATAACAATTAAATTTGAAAAGAAAAAATTTTTGCACACTTAAAAAAAAAATTATCAAAAATTTTTTTTTTTTTTTTAAATAATAACTGGAAAACTAATAAAGAAAAATAAAAGGAAAAATAAACATAAAAGAAAATGAAATTCAGAATCTTCCCGAGACCATACTTAAATTACACTGTCCTAAATGTTTTCTAAGCAAAAGATCATCAATTAAAACACTAACAGATAAAGGACAAATGCAATAAAAGTAGGAAAACGGGGAAGAAAGAAAAAGAAAACTCCCCTGGTCAGGGTGGCAGTTGCCAATTTTGGATTTGTAGGGAGATGTTCTTCGCTTCAGGATCCAGTATGAAATTGTTGAGGACGAACTGCTTCATCCTCCAGATTTGATCAAGCAGTGAAATGTCCTCCACCGCCGGATCTAAGCAGCAAATATTGTTACTAAGCAGATTCAGTAGGTGCCTTTTGATCTTCAAACTATCAGTGTCAGCACCTTTGTTTTCCACTGTGGGTGTATGTTGATCAAATTTATACGTACCTCCTGCAACATGGTTAGTGCAATGTGGCACTGCAGAAATTTCATGCAGAGGTATAACACCCCATCCCAATTCATCATACTGAGCCTTAGATAAATCCTCATAACATGAATCAATTTCTAAATTGCATGCAATATTAATCATAGACTCAGATTCATGTTCAATGCATGAAGAATAACCATTCGAATGTGATAGTAAAAAGCGGTTCTCATCATGCACAGAGGAAAAATTAAAATCAGACTCAGCAAGAATATAGTCATTAGCATACCGATCATCATCACAATCAACATAATAATCAAATTGTGGTATGCTTACCTCCTCTTCCTTGAAGATTTCTAGAGTGTGGGAAGGTAAAGGTGGTCTACCTGGTTCAGGATTACTGCTTATTTCTGCCGGGTCCCCAAAATTTTCATCAGTCTCCTCAGATGCAAGAGTGGCCATCTGCCTGATCTGATCACTCAGATTCTGTATGGCAGCTTGAGTTTCCTGCTGGAACTCCATGCTCTCTTGCTTGAACTGCATGTTCCCTTTCTGAAACTGAATGTTCTGCATTGTCATCTGCTCTAGTAACTCCTTTAAAGTAGGTTCAGAAGTAGAAGGCTGAGGAGTTATTTGAATAGGAGAATCATACTGCTGACTCTCATATTGTGGAACTGGCTCCCAAAGAGAGCTCTCAGAAATTGGATGATGGAACATATTGTTCTCATCATAAAAATCAGCAGATTTAAAATCAAAGTAATATGCAGAATAAGAATCATAATCAGAGACATTGGCAGAATAAGCATTATTCACAACATTAAAATAGGTAGACATGGAAAATAAAAAGTAAAAACTAAAAACTAAAAATTACGAATCAGATAAAACAAAACACATTTATACATGCTACAAGCACACACAAGACAGAACATCAATAGTAAAAATTTTTAATTAATTTTTTTTTTTTTAATTTTCAATTTTTTTTTTAATAACAACTAAATACAGAACATAGCACAATTAAACACATATATACACAATATATATTAACACAGTAAAAATCTAAAACAAAAAACCTGGAACTGAAGTGACAACGCCGCCAAAATTTGTTGAAGGTGTCGTTATCGCCTGCAAAAATATACAAGACAAAACACACAAAACAAACATATTAACAGAACAAAACTTTATACAACAAAAATCTAAAACCAAACCGTCATTGATTGGTCCCCGGCAACGGCGCCATTTTTTGATACGACTGTCGCGGTCATACAAATTTTATGTGCAAAATTAATGCAGTATAATTACTAGGAATTGACTCCTAGGTCGTCTCTCAAGGACCAATTTATGTGCCGGTTCAGTCTCAGATTTTTTACACGAAGTGGGGGGGTTTTGTGGATTTTTGGTTGCAGTAAAATTAAAACGGACTAGAAATTAAATAAAGCAAAGTTAAAAACGATGAAATAAATTTTAACTGTGGTAAAAACAAATGGTAAAAACGGAAAATGGAAAATTACGCAGTGTTTGAAATTAAAATACTGGAACTATAAACATACAGAAAACATAACAACAGTGTAATTAAAAATTTACCCAAAGCATCAGTGAAAATGGACCGTAAAAACAACGTTGAAAATAAACCGAACGAAAAAATACATTGACTGAATTTAACGGTTCAGAAAATAGTATACAGTAAAATAAAACAGATAACAAAAATAAAACACTTAACTGAAAATAGAATTCAACAAAGTTTTAACACTTGAAATAAAATTACTGAACACTTAAAATAAAATACACAAACTGAAATGACGAAACTGTTTTAATTACTATAACACTGAAGAAAAATTCTACATTGCATTGAAAAAAATGAAAATCAAAGATAGAGCTTCCTGGAAGAGAAGAACCCGAGAGCCTCTTCCAGGCCTCCAGACGTCTCCTCCTCTCTGCTGCTTGAAGTTCTCTTATAGCCTAAATTTTGGACAAGTGGCTTTCAGCTTTTAGACTTTTACGTTATTCATTTTGTCTCTTTGCATTAATTTCTTCATCAGCAAATTATACCTTGGACGTGGGAAAAGAAGGTGAGGGGCCTCCATTTTACCAACTAACCTTGTCTTCATCTTCAATACCATTCCAGCTCACACGTCCGTGACCTCCCCTTTACTCGTTGCAGCCGCTGGATGGAAGTGCAGCGTGTTGCTGCCAATGTTACTGGATGTAGCACACCAAGGCTGTTGCCTTGCTTCTATTCAAAGCCAAAACTGGTCCAGCAATGCTTCTTTTTCATGTGTGTGCTGGGCGTGAGCTGCTGCTAAGCTCCTCAAAGAAACCGTCCAATGCCAAGCTGCTGCGTTCTTTCTCTGGGTGTGGACGTGGCTGTGTTGGCCTCCCATGCCTGCACCCTCTTGCTTCCTGCTCCAGACCGAGACACCCACTGCAGCTTCCCTTCTTCCAGCTATCATTCCGTGCACACCATTCTCTCTCTCACTCGGTGCCAATTTATCGCTCCATGCTTATTTCAATCACTGTGTTGCTTCCAAAACGTTCCAGCGCAACACGCCTCTGCATTCTTCTCAGCCAATCTCCAGACACTCCCTGCTTCCAGCTCGTGACAGCACTCTCAACGTGCTTCTACTTATTCTCCGCGCACCATTCTTTCCCTCTGTGTGCTTCTCTTCTTCGTTCAATCTTCTCCAGCTCCTTCTTTAATCAACCTTCCAGCACAACACACCTCCATTTCATTCTTCTTGCATCCACTTCCCGAGCACACCGAGACACATCCAACTCCACGCACACCATACAGTTTAATAATGAAGCACTACTGGACCTCAAAACCAAACACCGAGAGAAATAAAAATTTCCAAAATGTGTGGCGGCTGGGGGCACCAGAACCAAATGGAAAATTCAATTAGAATTAAGCAAAAAGGAATTACAACTGTTCATTCATTCCAGACCACGTTCCACTCTCTTCATGTTTCCAAGACCGAGAGAAAATAAAAACAAGTGGGGCCCATACTTTTGTCTTATGCCTTTCAAATTTGGATGGTGGAACGTGCACATGTTAATTGTATAACATTTGACTAAACTAGTAACCAAAACCGTGAATAATGGTCCCTCCTCTTTTTTTATTTTTTTCATCCATTCTAAGCCATATGCCTCTTTACAGTATTTCCACAAACATATAATGGTCCCACATTAATTGACAACAATGCTTCAATAATGGAGCAAATTTATAAGTGAAGCACTAAACCCACTTTTGATCTAATTGCCATTTCAGCCGAGAGCCGTCTGCCATGCATACTTCTATTTTTGATTTTCACTCTCAAATAATTTACTAAGTGTTACCATTCAAACAGTGACACCATTCCTTTAATTCCAAATTAAAATCCAAGAGCTTCTAATTAATTGCTTCAAAAAGAAGTTAGTCCCACAAATTACTACCCAATAATTTCCCTAGAATTAATAATGTAAATAATTTAATCATAGATAATTCAAATTAATCAAAATAAGAATTATCGGTCAAATTAAGTACATTTATGAAAAACGGAAAAATATTGGACAATTAAGCATAATTCCCTGATTATTTTTAGTACAATAAGATAAGTGAAGTGAAGAAAATAATGATTCATCAGGGCGCGCGGAGAAAATAATGAGGAAAAATAGGGTTTTCAAATTAATTAAAAAAATCCTAAATGATAAAAGTAAAAAAGTTTTAACCTAAGGGCAAGCGGAGGAAACATGGTGTAGTGGTGGATGCAGCAACACCCTAAAAGTCGTATATTTGGCCTTTCCGTAAGGCCCATCGGGAACAAAAGGCCCAATTTAAGCGTAGTGCCTTTGCTAAGAAGAAAAACCTTTTGCCCCCATTGCTGCAACTCATTCGTTTATTCATTTGTCGCCACCACCGGCGAAATCCCATTCCAGTTTTTCTATCATCTCTTCCCACCCCAGGTGCGTTTATTCTCTGGCGGGCACCTTGCTAAAGGGTCGTTGGCAATTTTTTGTTTTGTTTTGTTTTTGTGATTGTCGTTCTTGGTTTTTGCAGATTTTGAAGAAGAAAATGGTGAAGAAGAGAAAGCGCAGTGAGAGTGGTCAAGTTGTTGCACATCCTAAACAGGAAGATGCTGCTCCAGAGAGACCGATGAGGACCCTTTTGGGTTTGAAGGATAAGAGTCAAGTCACTGATGAAGTAGAAGACAATAACGTTGCTTCACCAATATTTAGGAACAAAGAGAAGGTTTTGGTCACTTGCTCTAGGCGTATCAGTTACAGGTACAACCTAATACACACCCCATAACTTTTAGTTACAGTTTTTGTTGCTTTTTCGAGTTTGGATTACTCTAATTTTGTGTCTTGATTTGCAAAGTTTAAGGACAGAGAAACCTTGGATAGTGAGTTAGGTTTTGTATATTGTTATGGTATTCATGGGTGGAGTGATTGTTTTCCATTATTCTTTCCCACCCTCCCACTATTCTTTGCCAGCTTAGAATTCCATCATGATCCAGATTTAATAGCATGAACATTCCCCTTAGTAGTAACACACTGCTTCTCATCGAGAACCTTCAACTAATTCTAACTCCTTTTACCATTTAGTTAAATTGATCATTTATATTCCTGTACTTAATTAGCAAATACCAAGAACAACTTAACATTTTTAAATGTCTAACTTAACATTTTAAATGTCTTTCGAAAAAGAAATTTCAGAATTGATCTACCGTTTTGGCTCTGTTCAAGCGACCAACAATACAATCAGCAGAAAGACAGTGGACAAGAACGACAAAATAGCACACATCCAAAGCCAAAAAGTAATAATACACCATAAATTAAACTACCAAACAAGGCTACAAAAGAATGCTGAAGAAAACCAGTGAAGAAAACCAACCTGGATGAAGAAAAAAACAAACCAAACAAATGAGTGAGAAAAGGAAAAAGAAAGGAAAGGAAGAAGAAACGAGATGAAATGAAACGAAAAGGGAGAAGAGAGGAATCCGTGTGAGAGATGAGTGGGGGCGCGCGGAGAAAATAATGAGGAAAAATAGGGTTTTCAAATTAATTAAAAAAATCCTAAATGATAAAAGTAAAAAAAGTTTTAACCTAAGGGCAAGCGGAGGAAACATGGTGTAGTGGTGGATGCAGCAACACCCTAAAAGTCGTATATTTGGCCTTTCCGTAAGGCCCATCGGGAAGAAAGGCCCAATTTAAGCGTAGTCCCTTTGCTAAGTAGAAAAACCTTTTGCCCCCATTGCTGCAACTCATTCGTTTATTCATTTGTCGCCACCACCGGCGAAATCCCATTCCAGTTTTTCTATCATCTCTTCCCACCCCAGGTGCGTTTATTCTCTGGCGGGCACCTTGCTAAAGGGTCGTTGGCAATTTTTTGTTTTGTTTTGTTTTTGTGATTGTCGTTCTTGGGTTTTGCAGATTTTGAAGAAGAAAATGGTGAAGAAGAGAAAGCGCAGTGAGAGTGGTCAAGTTGTTGCACATCCTAAACAGGAAGATGCTGCTCCAGAGAGACCGGTGAGGACCCTTTTCGGTTGGAAGGATAAGAGTCAAGTCACTGATGAAGTAGAAGACAATAACGTTGCTTCACCAATATTTAGGAACAAAGAGAAGGTTTTGGTCACTTGCTCTAGGCGTATCAGTTACAGGTACAACCTAATACACACCCCATAACTTTTAGTTACAGTTTTTGTTGCTTTTTCGAGTTTGGATTACTCTAATTTTGTGTCTTGATTTGCAAAGTTTAAGGACAGAGAAACCTTGGATAGTGAGTTAGGTTTTGTATATTGTTATGGTATTCATGGGTGGAGTGATTGTTTTCCATTAATTTGTAGGTACCGACATTTGATTTTGACCTTGGTGTCACTTTTGCCGCATTGCAAGAAGGATAACAAGGTTGAATCAAAAGAAACTAAAGGCGCCACCCTTAATGAGCTTGTTGAGCTCAAAAGTTGTTCTTCGTGTTTATTTTTTGAGGTATTTTATTTATATGCCACAAGGTTTTTTCAGTGTCGTGTTACTTCAATTTAGGATTGATATGTTGTGCTGTTCTCTAGACTAGTATTTGCAATTTTTTTTTGCGCTATTTGGAAAACCTGAAGCATGCTAATGGGTAGGGGAATTCTTTGTTGGTCACAACTGTTGATGCTATTTCAATGAGATGTTGTAGTCGTGAGTTTTAGTCTGGTCAACTTGTTATATTCTATTAGTGTCTTCTCTCATTTTTTATGTATCAATTTCAGTGCAGGAAAGCAAAAGATCTTTATCTCTGGATGGCCAAATGCCCCAGTGGCCCATCTGTAAAATTTTTAGTCAGTGCAAGTATATTCCGATTCAATCATTGTAATGTTAATATAACACTAGTTTGCTTGCTCTGATTATTTAGAGTTCTGATGTCTGTATACTCTAGGCATCACTGGTCATTCTTCCCAGTGAACTATGTCTTTTGTGTTTCTCTCTCTATCTCGACCATTTTTTATATACACTTTTAGTGATTTTCCTTTTTCCTCCTGTTTTTTCAGTTCATACAATGGAGGAGTTGAAGCTAATGGGAAATCACCTAAAAGGTTCTCGTCCACTTTTGACGTTTTCTGCAAATTTTGAAAAAGATGCACATTGGAAACTGTTAAAGGAGATGTTGTTACAGGTGTGTTGTTGGTTTCTTTCGTTGCAAGTTTTTTCGTTTTTGTCCATCTAGTTCCATCCGAGGAAAGATGGATTTTTGTAAACTTATGTTGATAACTCTCATATGTGCACTTTCATATATAAGGTAAAGGTTAGCTTGATGATTTCATCTTATTTTTATGATTCGTGATGTTGTACACCATGAATTTCCGGCCAAATTAAGAATTGCTTCATGTGCTTTCTACCAATTTAATTGGAATCTTACATTTTTGTCGTCATATATCTTCCTACGATTTGTTTCTCAATTTATTATGTCTGATCGATGAAAATTCAATTGATGTTATTGTTATGGCCATCTATTTTACATAGTTTATGTCATATATCTGTTTAATATATTTTTTGTGTGCAGTTCTCTTTATTTCTGATATTGTTGTTTGTTTACTGTATTTGATAATTTCTAATATACTATTTCTTTCCTTTTGTTTAGATATTTGAAGTACCAAAGGACCATAGAAAGGCTAAGCCCTTCCATGATCATGTTTTTGTTTTCTCAATAGCTGATGACCATATATGGTTCCGGAATTACCAGGTTTGTGTCTGTATTCCGGAATTACCATAGACTATTTTTGCATTAAGACAAAGGTTAAAAAATCCTGGAGATTATTGTTAGGAGCATCTTTTCTGCCTATTTCTATACAAATTAAGTGTATGCATTGTTATTATAAACATGTTTATTGCTCTTTTTAGCCATATGTTAATGATTGAAGTGAAGTTTGGGTCGAGCATTTTTAACCTTTACTCCTTTACTTTCTTATAAACATTACTCAATTATCAACTTATCTATACATTTCAATTTGAAGTTTTAGTTTTTGACAAGACTTAGATAATATATAAAGAATGGTTAACCACAGGAATTTTGAAGATGGAGGATATTTGACCATTATAATGAGTTTAAATTTTATCTACTACCGATGTAAAACATTTTATTTGTAAATACATTAATATGTTCCGCTATGGTATTGTTTTGTAAGCTCAAAGGTTAAACTATGATGCATGTAATGTTTTATTTTATTGATCATCTTTATTCATTTAATTATGGTCAGTCTTACCAGATCAGTGAAGATCGAATCAAGTGGGGATTTTGGTTTGACCTGTGCGTGCCTGCGATAGATGTTATACTCCGTTTTTGTTGGACAATATACCGTTAGATTGAGTCATTTGTGTTATACTCATGACATGGTCATTAAAGGACAATTGTTACTATTAGTTGTTCGCAATACTCCTATTTAATTCGAACATTATATGGTCTCATTTTCTCCAACTATATAATATTGATTTTTCCATGAGACAATATTGTAGTATTTTCTACCTGTTGCTAATGCCTACTGAGGAATGTTACATCTTTATTCCCTTGCAGATTTCTACTCATCATAATGAATCAGACAAATTACCAAGGGGAGGCCTTGATAAAATGACATTGATTGAGGTCTGAAAACTGGTTCTTCATGTATCTTTTGATCTTTCAATTTCTAACATTCATTTAACCTATGAGCAAACTATTTGTTTCGGTCGGTCCACGGTTCTGCTTGAACCCAATTAAAATATTTGGTGGCAGTTTTGGAGGCCCGACATTATATGAGAATCCATTTTATGTATCTCCAAATAAGGTACCAATCAATATATTTTTCATGTATGCCTTGAATTTTTCTTTCCAGATAAGATATATCACACCTGTATATCAAATATGCTAGAAAAATACAATATATAAACAAAACTAAAAGAAAAGGAAAAATTTAAAACCCATTAACCCATGAGAAGAGTCTCAATGGCTTCGAAGAAAAGTGCTGACATTTCAGGGGTTGGAGACTTGATTGCACATTTGATGCCAGGGTTTCCAATCACTGGTAAGTTTAATTAAGAATGGAACCCCTTTAGGGAGTTTAGCTGAGAAGTAAAACATGTCCTTGATAGCAATCTTGCGCTTTACAATAAATAACATGTTTGGTGCAACCTATTGTTCTAGAGTTGCGTCTGCACTGCTAATTACCTTTCGCAACAAACGCACGTCGGACATTCGTTTAAGGCCAAACGGATATCCCACATCCGTTTTGGCCTATATCCGTTTGGTCTTCGCGAGTTCTGTTCAACAATACAACTACCAGAAAGATAGTGCACAAGCAACGACAAAACAACATAGATCCAAAGCCAAAAAATAATAATACACCATAAATTAAACTATCAAACAAGGCTAAACAATAATGTTGAAGAAAACTAGTGAAGAAAATCAACCTGAATGGAGAGGAAAATAAACCGAAGAAAATCTGGATCACGTTTCTCGATGCTTCTCCACGCTCCTTCATACTAGAAATCAACAACAATGGAAGCAATAACAATGGAAGCAATGAAACCCAAAAGGAAAATGGCAAAGAGACAAATGAAGGAAAAGAAAAGGAAAGGACGAAGAAATGAGAGAAAGTGAGAAGGAAAAGGGGAAGAGAGATATATGTGAGAGATGGGTGGGGTGCAGCTGAAGAGCAAAATTGACGTGAAATAGAGTTTTCAAATTAATGAAAAAATCCTAAACAATAAAAATAAAAAGGTTTTAACTAAAAAAGAAGGATAAAATTGGAATTAAATGAATTTGGAGAGGTGGAGGAAGCACGGTGTGGTGGTAGAGGGAGTAACACCCGTACAAATTTGATAAGATGCACGAAGAAACACCCATCACCATGCATTTTTATCCCCATTCGTCTGCATGTCTTGTTTGAGAACGTTCTGACACATCTGTAGCACCGGAGAGAAGGATTTGTGGCAGAGCATCGTTCACGGCGGCTGGGTAAGAATTTTTTTTTGTGCATGAAGAAAAGCCCAAAAGGGTGTTGGTTAATGCGTTCACGAGGCTCTCAATTCGAGTTTGAATTCTAATAGGGAGAGTCTAATTTTTGTTCACTGTAGAAGCGACACCTTCAAGTGTTCGTTAAAATGCCAGAGAAAAACTCTTATGTACACAGTCAATTCCTCACCCCACGAAGGTCCCCCAGGTTCCTCCCCCAACTAAACCACACCACTCTCAATCCCAAATCTGCCGTCGTTTTCGTAAATAAATCCAATGAGTTGGGTTGAGAATATCATCATTTAAAATTTAAAATTTAAAGTTTTAAATTTAAAATTTAAAATGATGATATTTAACAAAGAAAAAGAAACATAAATATGGGAAGTCTGAGGTCTCTGTATGATGGATCCTGGGTCCTGCGTAATTTAGGGTTTGTGCCAGTGTGACTTTATTTCACTACTTTTTTTAGTTTCACCACGACAACGAAGATAGAACCAAATAGATCCCCAAGTGGAAGAGTAAGAAGCATCATCCATAAGAGAATCTCAGCATAAGAGAAGGAAAATCCCTGATTGAAAAATGGAGGTAGAGACAGAGACTATGGTGGAGAAGAGGGAGATAATCAACAACGTGATGTGTCTTTTGATCGACCCAGATGGAACTCCCTTGGGCTCTCCCATGTACCTACCTCAGATTGCTGGCCCTCAACACCTCAATCAGATTATTAATAAGCTTCAAAACAATGTAAGCAAGTCCCTTTATTCTTCTCAAATTCTATTTTACATTTTGTTTATTATTTATAACATTGAGCGATTATCTATGCTTTCATTTTAGGAAGAGAAGTTGTCGTATGCTTTCTATATATCAGATGAGGAGCTCATTGTGCCACTTGAAACATACTTGCAGAAAAACAAAGGTTAGTCATGTTTGTTTACAATAAATTATTTCTTTTTCTTTCTTAATTCGTTGTAAATTCACTTATTTACTTGCTTTTAACACATTTTGAGAAAAAAAATCCTCATCTTTCTAAAGAATTGATACAAAGAATTACACACTTGTAATGATGTTTTTCTTTTCCTTTGCAATGTTACTTTAACACTATTCCAGTCTCGGTGGAGAAGGCTTTGCCTATAGTTTGTCAACCTCAAGCTATTTTTTGGATTCGTCCTGTGAATCGCTGTTCTGCAACTATTTCTGGTATGTGAGACATATTGTGTATTTTCCCATTCGTAGTGGCACAATGTTGTATTGTGCTTGCTAAACTGTGAGAGACATCAGTGTGGTTTGGATGTTGATGATTGTAGCATTGATTTAGCTATAAGAATTACACAACTCTAGTTACACAGCTTCCCCCTTCTTTCCTTGCCCTAATTCCAAAAGTAAATAAAAGAACATCCTGCCTTATTCTGGAGATGTTTTATATGAATTGTCATTTATTTATTATTAGTTACTGATAACACTCTAGATTTACATATTTTTCTCTATTAAAAATCATTTCTTAGATTTCTTTAGTTTTTAATTTCTTAGAATTAGATTAGTTTTATGTTTTTCTCTTAATTCTTTAGTTTTATAAAATTTTAGTTAAAAAGAGGTTTTTAGGTGTAATTTTTAGCTTTTGTTAATAATTAGGAAATTAGTATTTTTCTAAAATTCTTTCAATAAAAATATTTTGTTTTAATTGCATAATTTCTCTTTTTTTTTCTTAATTGTTTGATTTTTTAGAGATTGGGATAACATTTGGGCCATAATAGAAGTTGATTGAGAGGTGTTGAATTGAAATGAGTTGCTGGATTAAATTTGGGCCGCTGTTTTGGGCCACTATTTTAACATTGAGTGTTTCATCCTACACCTCCAAGATCTCATCATGCACCTCCAAAAATTCCAATTTTAACCTTCTGACTTCTCATCATCATTCTGCACCTCCAACTTTTTCAAAACTTTATTTCTAATTTTAATAAATATTTTTCTATTTTCTTTTTTTTTATTAAAAACAATCTTCACTACCTTAATAATAATTTAATTTAATTTATTTTAAAATTTAAATATTATTTTAAATAATTTTGTATTTTAAAAATTATTAAAATATAATTTATATTATAATAATATTTATATTAAAAACATAAAAATAAAATAATAATAATAATAATAAAAATAAATTTGATTTAATATATTCAAATATATTAAATTATAATAAAATATTAAAATAAATTAAATAATTATTAAATTTTAAATAAAAATGAAAATTTTAAAAAGCTTATTTATATATTAAAATCTATAAAATATGTTAATACTTTGTTTTTTATTTAAAATTTAATAAATATTAAACTTAAATAAAAATTATAATATGTACTTATTATATTTATATATTTTAATAATTAATAAAATATAATTTATATTTTTAAAATAGTTTTATTAAAAAAATTGAAAAATAATAACTAAAATAAGAATAAAAATAATACTTAAAATTATATTTAATATATTTAAAAATATTAAATTATATTAAAATATTAAATTAAATTTAATAATTATTAAAATTTTAAAAAAACAAAAATTTTGAAAAATTTGTTAATCGGATATCGATATCCGATAAGTTATAAATCGGATATCCATATCCGATAAAGAATGATTTTTAAAATTTTATTTTATATATAAATTTTAATAATTATTTAATTTAATTTAATATTTTAATATAATTTAGTATATTTAAATATTTTATTTAATATAATTTTATTTATTATTTGATAAATAATTGTTTTAAAATTTTGTTTATTATTTAAATTTTAATAATTATTTAATTTAATTTAATATTTTAATATAATTTAATATATTTGAATATATTAAATATTTTATTTAATATAATTTACTTTTTTGTTATTATTTTTATTTTCAATTATTTTATTTTTTATTTTTAATATAATTATTATTATAACATAAATTATATTTTAATAATTATTAAAATATAAAATTATATTAAATAATATTTGAATTTTAAATTTAGTTATTATTAAGGTGATATAGTGTCTTTTTAACAAGAAAAAAAAAGAAAATAAAAATATATTTATTAAAATTAAAAATAAAATTTTCTATAAAGTTAAAGATGTAGGATAATGATGATATGTCAGAAGGTTAAAAGTGTAATTTTTGAAAGTCCAGGATGAGATCTTGGAGACGTAGGATGAAACACTCTTTAACATTAAGCTGCTGCAAGTGAATTGAAGGCAGCGCTGGCCTGCTACAATGGTGCTGCAATTGGAAGACTGCTGCTGATTGGATAATTGGGCTGCGAATGCTGGTACGGGCTTAAGTAAAACGGTGAGTTTCAATGGAGGCAGTTTTGGGGGTCATTGCAGAGCAGCTCATTTGAGAAAATAACATTCTCTCAAGCACATTCATTTGGAAGAGAGTAGAAACACTTAAGCTTGGGCTTGTGCGAGAGAAGGGAGAAGAAAAGCTCTCGCCACTTACCCAAAGAAGAACCTGACCGGTGAAGCTGAAGACGTGACCGGAGCGCGATCCTCGCCAGAGAAGAAGCTGACCGAAGCTTAAGTGGATCGGAGGGTTTGAAGAGCAAAGCTTTTGGAGACCGTTGGATCAAGGTGAAGCTCGAAGCGTCATAGCAAGGTTTCCCTCTCCCATTTTTCTTTTCCCCCTTCCTTTTCTCTTTTCGTTTTTGACCCTATATAAAGGGCCTTCACCATGTAAATAGGGAGATATAGAGAACACTTCTTCATATACTTTTGAGATACATTTTCAGACGCTCTGTAGATTAGGGTTTTTACGCTTTTCTCAGAGTAGAGATATTGTTCTTGTTTCTGGATTTCGCTGAGACAATTGCGAGAGTGACAGTCGCGAGAATATTGGTGACTTCCGATATAGTTGTAATCTTCTTTTCATATTAATAAAGTTCTATTTCGTATTCTCGTTTGTGTTGAGATTGTTCTGTGTTCTTGATTTCTGCCATTGTTATGTTTTGAGAAAATGATTTGGATTCTGATTCTCTGCAATTTTATGATTTCTTTCGGAATTAAATGTCTCCATAGTGAGCATTTTTCATCGAGATGTCTTCTCGAGACAGAGAAAAGTCCAATGCATAAAAATTGATTCAAATTTGTGTTTCTTGAATTTGTTTGTGAATTTTAGATTGATGAATAGGCTAATGAACCTTAATTGGAAAAATGAGTGGAAAGAGTCAAATTAAAGTTCTGAAATATGAACTAGAATACCCTGGATTGGGATTCACATCATGATGTCTTCTTGAGAACTCTACGCACTCTTTTATTCATATCAATGTACATTCACCTATGAAATCAATTCTGTCTTTGCTTTTGATAGTGATAGTTGAAGTTCAGTTTGAGTTTTGATGTTCCAGTTGTTTACTTTGAGTATTTTAGAATTTATGATCTGCTTTACTTCTGTTTCAGCCTTTACATTCTTGTTGATATGATGCTTTTCAATCTTGAGTTTTAAGTTCTTTTCAATTTGGTTTTATTTCTGATTTTGTTCCAGTTTTAGTATATAGGTTTTGTTTTGGATATAAATAGGTTTAATCTCTTCATGACTTTAGCTTAGGTTTTATTTCTTTATTTTCTTCCTTCTTTTATTTTAAAATAGATTATAGTTTCGCTTTTCTTAATTTTTTAATTTCTGTGTTTTCATTTTAAATGTCCCCACCTGTTTAGTAGTAGTTAGTAAGTAAATAATTAGTAAATAAATACAAGACTTAACTCTACATTTTAAAACTTAATTTTGTTGAGTCCTAGGATTGATATTCTGGTTGCCCTATGCTACATTAGTGGGGACCAGATTTTGTTCTGATTTTAGGCGACAAAAATCAGTTTAACAAATGGCGCCGTTGCCGGGGACCCGGCGAGTTAAGTCTTAGAGTGTTAGGTTAGTCTTGTTTAGGCTTGTTTTCTTGATTTTATTTCTGTTTTGTGTTCATATATGTTCCTTTTTAGTTTAGGATCTGTTTGTCTTGTTTTCATTTTTGTATATTAGGATCTGTTCTGCAGAGTAGAAATTGTGAATATAGCTTGTATAGATTTTCTTTTCTTTCAATTCTTTTGTTGAATTCTGTGATAGAGGCTTTATTGGTCTGATTGGTTTTTATCTTGTGAGCAATTGTTAAGCATGAATCACTCCTCTGCATATGGTAATTTCTCATTTCCTTATAATGCTCAACCACCAAGATTTGACATGTTTTATGAGCCTATTCCTGAGGTTTTTATGCCGCCAGCCAATCAAGCTTTCCAGCAGCAACCACCACATTGTTTTCAACCATATCATGAGCAACCACCCTTGCAAGTGCAGCAGCAGCTGCCACACGTATACTGGGACCAATATGCTGAACCAGAGCAGGAGAATTTCCTGTCGGAACAGCCATGGAAGCCATCTTTTTTCCATTATGATGCACCAGAGCAAGAGGAAATTCATTCAGAACAGCCATGGCAGCCACAATTCTGTGATCAGTGGCAACAGGGGATTCCAGCGTATGAACTTCAAGGACTAACCAATCAAGTGGCTGAGTTAGTAGCTGTAGTCAACAAGTTGAGTGGGAGAGTTGAAAAGGAGAAAGAGGCAGCAACCAATGAAGCACCACTGATGGTAGCTGCTACCCCAGAGTTTCAAGTGATTAAGTGTCCAACCACCTCTGTAATTGTATACGCTAATCCTTCTTTCACTGATTCAGATTCTGTTTTAATTTCTGTTAATGATAGTTCCAATTCTCTGATGAGTGGTGATTGTATGAATGCATCTGTTGATTCTGAATCTGTATATGAACTTTATGTTGGTGATGAGAGTACTGAACCTCATTCTGAAATTGATTGTATTGTTGATTTGAACTCTGATTTTAAAATTGAACCTGCTGAGCTTGAAGTACAAATTGATTTCAGAAAGTCCAAAGAGTATTTGAAAAAAATGAGGGAAGCTGCCAACCATGTTTTGGTGCTTCAGTACTATGAAATGGACTTTTATGCTGATGTATGTGATCCTAAAATTGATTTGACTACGTTTGATCAAATGCTTGATGTGCCTGTAGAGGTTGTTGATTTTAGTCCTTGCTTTGATCATTCTAATATCACAAATTCAGTATTTAACATTGATAGAGTTCATATACCTGCATCTAGTGTTTTTTATGATTGCACAGATTTAAATGCACTTCTTGATGATGAATCAGGTGCTCATGATGATAGATATGTAGTTTTTGATGATGTGAAAGTTGATATGACTGATTTTGAAAATGCCTGTACTGATTTAGGATTAGAACTTGAACTTGAGTTTGCTGGGTTCTTAAACTCTTTAGAACTGAGTAATGAAAAACTCACTGGTTGTACATGCCTTGGGGGTGGTTGTGAAGTTTGTGAAGAAATCAGTTCTGCCATATGTTCTGCTTCTAACTATTTTGCAGGCGCCAAGGAAGAGATCATTATGTTCAAGCTGGATGGAAATGACCTTGATGAGGTAGCTAGTGATCAGAGAACACAGGTTTATTCTGAACTTAGCATTCCCATAGAATTCTCTAAGGTTCAATATGAATTTAATGCTTTGGATCTGTTTAAAGTTGAACCCATAGAACCTGCTCCAGATTATGTTCCTGTTATGCCTGCACACAGTCATATTTTAGATTCAGCCTGTTCCATTGAAAATATTGACATGCCTTATGCTGTTTCAGAGTTATGCACTGGTTTTGACATTATTCCAGTTGATGATAGCTTCACAATAGGTGTTCATTTAGCTGCTGATTTGATAGATGCTAGTGAGGTCATTCTTGAGGAGCCAGTACAGGTTGATTTTAAATTTGAGCTTCCTGTCTGTTTAGGTGAGGTACAAACTAGCTTTGATAATCTTATGGATGAGAAAACCTTGCCAGATATTCTTGCTGTTATACCTGATTGTACTGAAAAGCTGGATGAAATTTGTGTTGTAGAACATATTGATATTTCTGATGATTTTTATGATGTGTGCATTGGTCTGGACAACAATTTTGAGGATAACTTTATGGACTGTGTTGAGTTCACTATGGATTTTGTCCTTATTACTAAGGAAGAGCCAACACAGGTGTTGTTTAACCTTGAAATTCTAGTTGTCTTATCTGAGTTTCCTTTGCAGTTTAGCTCATTTGATTGCCTATGCATATATCCTTTAGAGCCTGTTGTTAACACTGCAGTAGTTATTGATTCTAAGGTTCTTAGAGCACCATTTGAGATTGAATGTATCCATACCCCTACTGTTTGCACTGATAATATTTTTCCCACCTTTGATGCATTGGTTCTTCATGAGAATGATCTTGATTTCAGTTTTAACAAAGCTGAAATGTTTGATGATTCACTGATGAACATTGACTTTGATTTTGCTGTTGCAGCTGACATTACTAATATTGCCACTCATCCAAAGGAAGCTGCAGACACAAAGGAAGTGGTCATGAATGCAAGAGAAGGTATAAATGATGCTCAAAGAGCCTGGAATTTGCAAAATCAACAGCAAAGGCATGAGGAGATCTGGCTGCTGCAGCTGAAAGCATTGAATGCAGAACTGATGATGCTAAAGCAGAGAGCTGGGAAGGAGCTAATGCACATCTTGGCTGACAATGGAGAAAATCCAATAAGCTCTTTCTTGTCCCTTCCTTTAAATAGTAGTTATAGGTCTTTTATAGTAGTTTACATAGCTTTAAGTAGCATAATAAATAGTAGGGTAGATAATATGTTGTTTTTCATAAAAATAAAAAGAATTAACTTTGATTTGTGGCCAATCTGAATAAGTTCTTTGCCTCTTTAGTTTTGTAGTTTTACTTTTAAGTCTTGTTTCTGTTCTTGTTCAATTGCTGTTTTTTTTGTGTTTTTCAGTTTCTATTCTTGTACATATCTGTTGCTGTTTGATCTGAGTATGTTTTTGTTGATTAGAAAACCTTACTCACTCACACATTGAGGGCAATGTGCCTCTTAAGTGTGGGGGTGAGGGGTTGTAGTTAAAATTTTTGCTTTTACTTTGATAGAGATGTGTTTAGTATCTGTTTTAGCAATAAAATAGGGGTATTTTTTTCTGAACTGTTTTTCTCTTAGTTTAGGTCTGGTTTGGTTTATAAATCCCTAGAGTAGTTTACTATTCTTTCTTTA
This sequence comes from Vigna nakashimae, assembly GCA_034642375.1. NCBI lineage: Eukaryota > Viridiplantae > Streptophyta > Magnoliopsida > Fabales > Fabaceae > Vigna > Vigna nakashimae. Next base: position 37,081,263 of record CM067765.1, read on the forward strand.
GTCTGTAAATACTTACTCTTGTTACTGATCTGTTTTAGTTTAGTTGTTAGTTTTGTTGATAATAGTTCTTAGGTCTTTTAAAGTTCATTCATTTCTGGTTTATGTTGTTTTAGCTTAGGTTCATTTGCTGTTTTTTAATCTGTTTTAGAACTTATTTTAGGTCCCTTTTCTTGGCTTATTTCTATTATTTTGTTTTCCTTATGCTAGTTTCTTGCTCTGTTTTAGTTCTTCATTAGTTTCTATTCTTCATTTTATTTTCATGCTTTGCTTCAAGTTTTAATTAGGATTCTTTTCATAATTTGGTTCTATTTTCTTTCTGCTACTGTTTTTAAAATTTTTCTGAATCTGTTTAGCTTTCTTTTTGTCAATTCTCTATTCTGGTTATATTGCATATGTCAGGTAGCTTATAGGAATAGTTTAGGTTTATCTTCTGTCAATATATTAGGTAGTTTAGGACTGATTCCAGGTTCCTTTTATTTCTCTAACCTTTGTTTCTATTCTTTTAGATTCTGTTTTATGCTTATCTTCATTCTTTGGTGATGTCATTCAAATTTTAGCTTTATTTCCTTAGATTAGAATTGTCAAGAGTAGACTTAGCTTTGGATTTGGGCAGAAGTAGTTCTAGCATTAATTTTTACAGTCTTTAGTTCATTTCAATTCAGTAATTTTTACATAGGATGAGTAGCAAGTCAGTTTTAACAAATTTTAAACCCTTGAGAGATTTTGGGCCAGTTTTTGTCTTTCTTGTGTGATAACATGCATGTTTAATTGTCGTTCTGATTTTGCATTGATTCTTTGTGATGTGCTCGCTCTTGGTAACTTTAAATATGATCTAGGCATCCTTCATTTTTCCAGTTTAGCTTATCCATTTCATTCCTTACCATTGCACCTTATATTGAGCTTTAGTTTTTTTTTTCTTTGCTTTTCATCCATTTCAAGCCATTTCCCCCAACCAATCATTCCTTAGAGACTTGTGAGATGTAGGGAGAAGTCTAGAACTTGGTGAGTGCATGAAAAAGAGTGAGGCCAGAAGTGAAAAAGAAAAAAAAATGTGTTGAAAAAAAATCTGGTTTGGTTGAAAAAGAAAGAAACAGGTTTGGAAATGAGAAAAATCAGAAAAAGAAATTGAAAAAGAGACCTGAAATGAATGAAATAGAAAGAGAACCAGAGAAAAAGAAAGAAAAAATCATCTGGCCAAAGTCTGAGAAAAATAGTATGTTCTGAGTTCTAGTTTTATCCCTTTTTCTTCACATTTCTCTACTCATTTCAGTTCCCATTCTTTTCTGTTTTTCCATTTCATTCCATGAACATTACAAGCCAATTAAAGACCTATTGATTTAGAGAAGCCTTGAGTCAAGCACTGTCATTTAGAGTCTTTTCAAAGTTGTGAATGGTAGTTGGCATGACATGATTGAGTGAAACAGGATTACATACTGTATTTTGTTTGATTGATTGAAATATACTGTATTTTGTTAGGAATGTAAATCTAGAATCACAACTGATTTAACTGTCATTAGACAGCTTACTTTTTGTACATATATACTGCTGACTTCAATAAGAAAATTAATCGTTTTCTCTAAATCTTTTGCATCTCTGTTTTCATTGCCTATCTCTCTCGGTTCCGCTTTTCCAAAATATCTTCCTCTCTTCTCTGATAAGCTGCCACTCTAACAGTGGTATCAGAGCTTACAGGTTTCGAATCTGGGAGGAGTAGTCAAGTAAAGAAACTCTGCAGCAAAATAGATTTTACGCTGAAGTATGGCAGGGATGATCCAAAGTAAACTACCGGTATTCGACGGAAAGAATTTCGAAGATTGGTGCGTAAAGATGGATGCTATATTGGGCTTCCATGAGATCGATGAAATTGTCAAAGATGGGTTTAAAGATCCTGCAAAGAATGCTACAGATGAAGAAAAGAAAGCGTATAAAGAGAACAGAAAATTAGACTGCAAAGCACGCATGATCTTGCATCAATGCATCTAGAAGTGGTGCATGCTGATGTATGTGGACCATTCGACGTGTCGTCTCTGGGAGGTAACAGATACTTCCTACTTTTTGTGGATGAGCTTTCTAGAAAAGTTTGGGTTTATCTGTTAAAAGGAAAAGGTGAAACTTACACTTACTTTGTTAATTTTTGCTCCATGGCCGAGAGGCAATCGGGCAAGCAGATCAAAATTCTCCGCACTGATGGAGGAGCATAGGTTGACGCCACAAATTCCATCCCCAAAAACCATATTTGGATTGTGCATCAACTATATCAACTGTACTTAAACTGTTAGATAATCCTAGTCGGTGATGACATTACTGTTACCATCTCTATTACAGAACCGTACATGAGATTTTCATCTCATACGGCTCCTTTAAAGCCTTCAAAAAATATAAGAACCCGTCCGATTATTTATCCCTTGATATATACCTAAGAGAAGATTCTTTTTTCTCGGACGGTTCTGAATTAGACCCATTGAATTCTGTCTGTTCTAAAAAAAATTTTAAATGAACACACACTTATTTAAAAAATACAACTCAGGAGAAATGTCGAAATTCTGCACTGAAAAAGGGATTATACACGAAGTCACAGCCCCCTACACTCCTCAACATAATGGATTGGCTGAGAGGAGGAATCGCATGCTTCTTGATATGGTCATATGTATGATCAAAGGAAGGGGTCTTCCGCATCATCTGTGGGGAGAAGCAGTTTCAACTGCAGCATACCTACTGAATAGGAGCCCAACCAAAGCTTTGCCAACTAGCACACCGGAAGAAGCGTGGTCTGGAAACAAACCTGACGTGCGACACCTGAAGATTTTTGGATCAGTATGTTATAAGCATGTCCCAAGTGAATTGAGAAAGAAATTGGACGATAGAAGCGAAACTTTCGTTTTTGTTGGTTATCATCCAACTGGAGCATATAGACTCTATGATCCAGTGAAATCAAAAATTGTGATAAGTGGGGACGTGATTGTTGATGAATCTAATGTGTTCAAGTGGAACACATGTGAGACTACCCCAGATAATTCACCTAGTACTGTGATTACTACGTTGTTTAAGGAGAGAAACTATGATCAAGACACTCCGACAGTTAATACAGAGGGTGTAAATAATAGGCGGTCAAAAAGAACGCGTTTCCCATCGACAAGACTGGCAGATCACGAGCTATTCCGAGACAGTGACATTACAGACACAGGTGATATATTGCATTATGCTTTACTTGCAGGTACTGAAACCATAGCGTGGGAGAAAGCTATCAAAGATGATAATTGGAAGGATGCTATGATTGAGGAGAATAAAACATGGACGTTGATGGACTTACCTGCCTACAAGAAAGCCATAGAGGTGAAGTGGATGTTCAAAACTAAGTACAAACCCGATGGGAGTGTGGCAAAGTTAAAAGCTAGACTAGTTGCTAAAGGATTTCTGCAACAACCTGGGATCGATTTCACTGATGTGTACGCCCCTGTTGCAAGATTGGAAACGGTGAGGATCGTGGTAGCTATTGCCAATTCAAATAATTGGAGTATCAGCCAAATGGATGTCAAATCAGCATTTCTTAATGGGGCTCTCGAAGAAGAAGTCTACGTATGTCAACCGCCTGGTTTCATCAAGAAGGACAATGAACTGAAGGTTTATAAACTTAACAAAGCTCTCTACGGTCTTCGTCAGGCACCACGAGCATGGAACAAGCATATCGACTCGTTGCTCACCAGGTATGGATTTCAAAGATGTATTGTTGAATATGGAATATATGTCAAGTTCTGTGATCAGCTAGGTACCTTGCTCATATGTCTGTACGTGGACGACCTACTGGTCACTGGAAGCTCAGTGCAAGAGATTGAAAAATTCAAAGTTATGATGAAGAATGATCTGGAGATGACAGACCTTGGCTTCTTGGGATACTTCCTTGGATTGGAGTTTATACAAACCAAAGAGGGAGTACATATGAATCAAAAGAAATATATTCTCGAAACTCTGGAGAGGTTCAAGTTAAAAGACTGCAACAGCGCATCAGTTCCAGTTATTGCCAACACGAAGCTCTCACTGCAGCAGGATGAAAGCAAAGTAGATGCAACGCTATACAGACAGATAGTCGGGACACTCCGCTACATCTGTAGCAGCAGGCCAGACATAAGCTTTGGTGTGGGTCTCATCAGCCGTTACATGCATGATCCCAGACAATCGCACATGACAGCTGCAAAACACATCCTTCGATACTTGAAAGGTACCTTAGACTACGGAATTTACTTTCCCAGAAAAATTGATAGCACTACCAACATCTTGGAGGCATGGTGTGACGCGGACTGGAGCGGTGATCTTGTAGACAGGAAGAGTACTTACGGGTATTTGTTCAAGCTTATGGGAGCCCCCATCTCATGGTGTTCTAAGAAGCAGACAGTCGTGGCATTCTCATCGTGTGAAGCCGAATACATCTCAGCAGCAGAGACTGCCTGTCAATGCACTTGGATAGAAGCCATTTTGCAAGAGCTAAAGATCAAGCATCACGGACCAACATGCTTAAGGATAGACAACAAATCAGCTATTAATCTAGCCAAAAACCCAATATCTCATGGACGGAGCAAGCACATCGAAACAAAATTTCACTATCTCAGAGAACGGGTCAGCGAAGGAAAACTGGAACTGATCTACTGCAACACGGATGAACAGGAAGCTGATATATTCACGAAAGCCCTACGACAGAATAGATTTGAAAAGCTTAGAAGATCACTTGGAATTAGGTCTCTTAGTGATTTAGATTTAAGAGGTTGTGTTAGGAATGTAAATCTAGAATACAACTGATTTAACTGTCATTAGACAGTTTACTTTTTGTACATATATACTGCTGACTTCAATAAGAAAATTAATCTTTTTGCATCTCTGTTTTCATTGCCTATCTCTCTCGGTTCCGCTTTTCCAAAATATCTTCCTCTCTTCTCTGATAAGCTGCCACTCTAACATATTTGATGCAAATCTGGGAATTTGGGGATGAAAAATGGGGTTTCTGCGTTTCTGGAAACTCTGGTGCGATTCTGCAGAATTCTGCAGAAACGCGCGTACGTACAATTTTGGTCAAAATGGGACGTTCGTCCAAATGGCTCGACCAAACAGTGGTCGGCCAAAATCTGTTGAGCGTTCGGGTTCGTCCTTCATAGTGAGTTTAACGTTCGGTTACAATTGGCTTTAGTACCGTTCGGTTACAATTGGCTTTAGTACCGTTCGCACAGGCTTGATTTAATACTGTTCGGTTAAAGTGTTCATATGGTACTGGATTAAGTGGTGATCATTCGGTCAGGATTCTAAACGATCGTTCAGTACCTTAGGTATTCGACATAGTTCTCTAGGTATTCGATCCATACTCAAAACGTTCGTCCCAGTGGTGTTCAATTTAGTAGTGGTTAATTTCAGTTTTGGTCTCGGTGTACTACTAATTGTATGCGTTCGGTCTTAAATTCATTGGCTTCAATCTTGAGCTTTCGGTCTTTGTGAAATTGTATGCGTTCGTCTTTCAATTGGTATCCTCCGAAAGTGATATTTAGCGTTCGGTCTGGGTTCTGTATTAGAAATTATAAGCATTCGGTTTTGTGGTAATACTGATTTTAAGCGTTCATCATAAAGTGTTAGTTTCAGGAAGTGATCCTGAGCGTTCGTTTTGATAAATTAGTGATTGTAGTCGTTCGTTTAAGTTGGTATTCTTAGGTTTGTATCTTTAGGGTTCAGTTATGGTTTAATTCTGATTGTGAGCGTTCGGTCTGATTCTGATTGTGAGCGTTCGGTCTTGGCTTGATTCTGATTGTGAGCGTTCGGTCTTGGCTTGATTCTGATTGTGAGCGTTCGGTCTTGGTTTGATTCTGATTGTGAGCGTTCGGTCTTGGTTTAATTCTGATTGTTGAGCGTTCGGTCTTCATTTGATAGTCTTAAGTTTGGATCTTGAGCGTTCGGTCTTGATATCAGTAAGAAATCATTAGCGTTCGACCTAAATCGCGTATTGTGATGTTTAGTTGGTAAGCGTTCAATCTGGGTGTATCAGTAATAGCTAGCGTTCGATCTTGACCAAGTATTTTCAGGTTTCGATCGTAAGTGTTCGGTATTAACGATAGATAACGTTCGGTTTTGCTGATGTTTATCCCAGTTAGTGATCGTTCGTAGCGAACGTTCGGTATTTGATGATTGATCTTTGAACGTTCGTCCAGACATTGTACGATTTTAGTGAGGTGTTCGGTTATAACGTCCAGATATATAATTATTTTTTAACACATCTAAATTTTTATATTTATTTGACATCATTTTTTTTTTAATTTTTTTTAAAAAAATACAAAAAATTTACTTTTTTATGATCATGCATTACTCATGACTAAATGAGTTGGTGTACTTCATTATGCGTTCAAAGGATGAAACTGTAAGCTGAAATTTTTTTGTTTCTTTCATCTCCTTTTCTTAGTTTGGAGACGCATCTGAAGTTTTTTAACTTTGAACTGAAAGCTAATTTTGTTTCTTCCACTTATTTCTACAGTATTCATCAGTTTCCCATTGGACGAGGATTCAACAAACGCAATTTCCTTGATCCAAAGTTGGTCAGAACAAAATAACAATGTTGGAAGTCTCCCTCAACGATTCAGAAGATAAATTTAAAATATACAAGTTCATGAAAATTTTATTATATAAACTAATTTTTGTAACGTGGAATTAAGTTTAAAGTTCGTACTGAAATACTTTACATGAAAAGACCAACACCTCGGTGCTAAAGCTAGCTACGATATCCATTTCATTTTCTTCAATTTAAACGTAGGAGATCAATCCAACAAGAGTTTAAAGAACTACAAAAATGTTAGGACACTAAATTAAACCGCAGATGGAAAAAATCTGTGATTGTGATCCTCCTAATTTGGTTTGGAAGAAAGTAGACTTTAAGTCTAATTCTATCTTATAAAATCAGTTTGTAATACAAGATTTGTATTTGTTTATAAATTATAAATTGATCTTATCCTTAATTTACGTAAGAATTCCAAGACTTCCAACAAATAGTCTCTCTTGTCGATGAGAGTGGGTTGGCTAAATAAGTAGGGTAGGTTTCACCAGCCATGATCACAACAATCTGTGGCTCTGAAATATTAACCTTCTTTTTCTCCATCTTTGCTGCTTTCTCTTCATCACCGGCTGAGTTCGAAGCATAATAATGTTTACGATAACAACAAGCTATGATGAGTAATGCAACTGCTATGACTGCGAGCATCAGGGCTAAGCCACCAAACAGGTAAGTGTGAGGTCCTAAAAAAAAAAAAAAAAAAAAAAAAAACGTCCGTTCACGTGGCGGCAGGAGAGCGCGCCACGTCAGCAATCCGCATGGCCGACAACAGTGCCCGACAGCCACTGACGGACGCCAGCCGCGTTGAGTCAGCAGCGTCAGTGGAGCGCCGCCTGCCAGCCTGTGAACGTGCGTTCGGCGTGGTGGATTACACGTGGCGAGCGCAGAGTGGACGTCTGGTAGTGGGGAACAGTGTGCCGCCCAGCTGAACGAGCATTTGCGATGGTGGAAGACGCGTGTCAACAGTGCAGCGGTCGACCGTCCGAAGTGGGTTGGTGAAGTGCGTTCGGCTGAGCTGGAAAGTAGATCCTGAGTGACGAGCGTTCGGCGGAAGTGGAAATCTAGTCAGAATTCCAAGTTTAAATTCTCCACTCCCCTGCACGTCCCTCTCTTTCCCATTTCTCAGACTCAATTCTCTCCTCCTTCTCTCTAAACTCTCTGCGCACTCTCTCTAAGAAACCCCCCAATTCACCTCCTCCGTTCTACACTCCGGCGAGGACGTTCGGCGTCAAGGATCACCAGAAAAGACGTTCGGTTGGCTGAACCGGTAAGTCCGCTCCTTCCTCTCTGACGTTCGTCCTTCGCGTATGCAAACTAAATCCTGAGTGTGCGTTCGTTATATCTTAGAGTAGAACGGTTCTGAGTTTGATTTTGGGGGCTCGTCTGAATAGTGGATCAACGAGCGTTGGTTAGTGGAATTGGAGTGGAGAACCGTCTGCGTACGTTAGAGAACGTTCGTCATTCCAGGTAGGGGAGCTTATTTAATTTAGCTTATTTGATGTATGCCTGTATGAACGTTCGTTATTTGATTGTATGAATATAATACATGATATTGGATTTTTGAGATGCATGAACGTTCGTTGTATTGGTGAAATGAGATATATGAGTTTACATGATATGGATTGTATAAATTGTGGAAGTTGATGTTGATATGAACGTGTGAAATTATGAGAAGTTGCATGTTAAGATTGTACTGGAATGTAAATGAATTGAAAAGAGTCTCCCTTGGTAATGAACGTTCGTGCTGAACGGTCTTAGACCGTTCGGTCTCATTTTTTTAATAGTCAAGAATGGGATTCGTTCATTTGGGATGATCCCTGGTCGAGGACGAGCGTCCTCAGTTTCCACTGCCTTGTTGAGCGTTCGGTAAAGCTTTGATTGTTTGAAATAGTTTATTTCCGTTCGTAAAATCTATTATTTTAAAGTTATAAACGTTCGGCCTCATCTGAACGTTCGTTCAAAATGGCGCTCGGTTTTGACTGAGCGTTCGTCCCAAATGACTCAGTTTTAAATGTGAGCGTTCGTTCAAATTGGGGTTTGGTATTATACCGAACGGGTGTTCGGTCCTACACCAAACGTCCGTTCTTAGCAGGGACTCGGTCATAGACTGAGCGCTCGCTTAAAATGAGGCTCGGCCTTTTGCTGAGCGTTCGTCCAAAATGACGCTCGGTTTCTGAATTGAACGCTCGTCCAATTTGTGTTCGGTTTTGAATTGCGCGTTCGTCCTAATATTGCTCGGTATTATTTTGAGCGGTCGTTCTCTTTCCCCACCAAATAGCGTTCGTCCAATGAACAGTACCAGAATTGGAAATTTCTAAACTTAAACCGTTCGTTCTTTGATTCGAACGAGCGTCCTTTTGTGTCTCATTTATAGCGTTCGTCCTCGGTCTTTGGGGGACAGAACGTTCGGTCTTGGTGGTTTTCTTATGAATGGTGGAAAAGGGTGAGGTATTAATGAATAGTACTTGATGAACAGTAAATGATGAATGGTGAATAATGAATAGTAAATGATGAAGAGTATATGAAATGAAAGTATGAATATTGAATGAGCGTTCCGGGGAGGAATGACTCTTGGATGATTATAAGAATTTGTACAGTATGACCGTGGCCAGACTTAGCAGGCGATTCGATCCTGATATTCCGTGACTCCTCGTCCTCACATAGAGGGGGTACGTCATGCGTGGGAATGGCAGGAGGTCCCCGTCACATAACAGTAATTTGGACGGAACCGTCACATAACAGTAATTTGGACGGAACGGACTAACCTCGGGTGGAAGCTGATGAGAGTGCCAGCTACTACCCCACCCGGGTGCGCGAACGTCGTAGCTACACGGGAAATCATACAGTCCGGACAGTCAGTCGTGTATTAAATTTTATGTTAAGTGTGCGTTGAAATAAGCATGTATGTTGAATTATGTTCATGTGTGATGAATTAATTTCATGAATTTGTATGTTGATGCATGAGTTAAATTACATAAGCTTACCCTTTCGTTTTCCTTGTGTTGTCTGTCCGTGTACGTCCGTCTTGTCATTGCAATGATCATCCGTGTGGATGTGAGCAGAGGGAGACGAGCGTTTGGAAGATGTTCTGAACGAAGAAAATCTGGTTGAAGTTGAAGTGAAGACTGAGCAGTGAGACGTTCGGCAAATCCTTTAATTCTATTATGTATGACCGTTCGGTGTTTTCCTGTGTGAACCGTTCGGTCAAGTTTTAGATTTTACGTTCGGTTGTAATCCGTGACTATTGTATGGACGTGGAGTTTTGCACGTTCGCTATTTATTGTTGTAAGACTATATTCAAGGACGTTCGTCCTTGAGCGTTTGTTTTGTTCATTCTATTTTAGTTGGAAAACTGTACTGTTTTATTATTAACTGTGATTTTCTAATTATATGGTTTTTACTGTATTTTTGGGATGTCACATTAGTGGTATCAGAGCAGTTTTGTTCTTTTAAGGACATTGTAGGTTGTGAGTGCACCATGCTTGTTTTGCTGTGTGCTCAACGTTCTTTATTAAGTGTTTTAGACTCTTTGAACTTAATTAATGATCGTTTTCTCTGTTTCTCAGAGAACAAATGGCACCAAGACTTCCTCCTCCTCCACCACAGACCAATGAACACGATGCGCCCAACAACACCAGGTTGTTGGAATCAGTGATCGAAAGGCTACAAGAGCAGAACGCTGTTTTGATGCAACAAAATGCAGCTGCCTTACAGAGTTTGGAGGCCGCTCGCGCAAATTCTGAAGCAACCCAGAGACAGTTGATGGAGATCATTGCGACCACTAGGGGTACTCCTGGGGCGTGTGCTTCAAACGTTAATCCTCAGACCGAGTGGAGTTTGGAAAATTTCTTGCAGCATCGTCCGGCCAAGTTTGATGGGAAGTGCCTTCCTGACGAGGCAGACCAGTGGTTACGTGACATGGAACGAATTTACGACGCCAAGGGATGTCCGGACGACCGCAGGTTGGCGTTCACTGAATATTTGCTAACTGGGGAGGCCAGTCATTGGTGGTCAAGCGCGAAGATGTTACTGACAGACGTTCATAGTCCCATCTCCTGGGAAGTCTTCAGGGCTAAGTTTTATGAGGAGTATTTCCCTGACAGCGTTCGTTTCGCCAAGGAAGTAGAATTTCTTCAGTTGGTGCAAGGTGGTATGTCCGTTTCTGAGTACACCAACAAGTTCAAGCATCTCGTTCGTTTTAATACTATGGCTACCAATGAGGAATGGCAGTGTCGAAAGTTTGAGAATGGACTGAGGAGCGATCTGAAGGTACTGATATCCAGCCTTTGTATTAAGTCGTTTCCTGCCATGGTTGAGAGGGCTAAAGTGTTGGAGAGGAATGTGGCCGAAGCAGAACGACAAAAGAAGCAACAACAAGCAACTAGGGGGCCGATCATGTCCAGGCCAAATCTGAACCGAAATAGGGTGCCATACGCTCGTCCAGCACAGTCACCGAATTCAAGTGGGTCTCAAGCTTTGGTTGTTGCCGGACAGTCTGGACAACAAGGAGCGGTCAGATGTTTTCAATGTGGAGGACCCCATTTCAAGTCAGTCTGTCCTCAGTTGACTGGAGGGAAGTATTGCAACCGTTGTAGAAGAAGTGGTCACTGGGAGAGCGAGTGTTATATGGGTGGACGAGCGGCAATGAGGCCGCCAAATGCTGGGAGAATGCAACAAGGAAGGGGTGGACGAGCACAAGCTGTTGGTCGAGTCTATGCAATAACAGGCGCTGAAGCTGCCAGTTCAGGTACGCTCGTCACCGGTACTTGCTTATTACATGGAATGCCTGTTTGTGTGTTGTATGATTCGGGGGCAACACATTCCTTCATTTCGAAGGCGTGCGTTGAGAAATTGGGATTAGTCGAACGCGAGATGCAGTTCGACTTGGTAGTATCAACCCCAGCGGCTGGTGAGGTTAGGACGTCTACTGTATGCGTTAAATGTCCTATAGAGGTTGAGGGGCGTAATTATAAAGTGAATCTCATCTGTCTACCCTTAAAAGATCTTGAAGTAATCTTAGGAATGGATTGGCTGGCTACCAATCGCATTCTCATAGATTGTGGTGCAAAAGAATTGGTGTTTCCGGACGAGTACGAAGTGGATCTATCTGTGACGCTCGGTCAACTGAAAGAAGACATCGTGGATGGCGCCAGTTGCTTTCTGATCATGACACATTCGGACGAACGACTTGAAGGTTTGACTCATGAGCGATCGTCCAGTAAACTGAATGGAGGACGATCAGTCGTGGATGAATTCCCTGACGTATTTCCTGATGAAGTGCCTGGATTACCTCCTCCACGCGAGGTGGAATTTACTATCGACTTAGTGTCCAATGCTGGACCTATCTCTATTGCACCTTATCGGATGTCGCCAGCAGAGTTAGCTGAACTCAAGGAACAGATTGAAGAGTTAATGGATAAGCAGTTTATCAGACCTAGTGCATCACCTTGGGGAGCGCCGGTACTCTTAGTAAAGAAGAAGGATGGTAGCTCTCGTCTCTGCATTGATTATAGGCAGTTAAACAAACTGACTATCAAGAACAAGTACCCTTTGCCTCGGATAGACGACCTGCTAGATCAATTGCATGGCGCGGTCATATTTTCAAAGATTGATTTACGGTCGGGATATCATCAGATTCGGGTGAAGGAAGAAGACATCCAGAAGACAGCCTTCCGATCTCGATACGGACACTACGAGTATGTAGTAATGCCGTTCGGTGTGACAAACGCCCCAGCAATATTTATGGACTACATGAATCGTATCTTCAGACCGTATCTAGACAAGTTCGTAGTCGTCTTCATTGATGACATTCTTGTCTACTCCAAAAGCTATGAAGAGCATGAGGATCACTTGAGGATCGTTCTAGGCGTGCTAAGAGAAAAGGAGTTATATGCCAAATTCTCTAAATGTGAATTCTGGATGAAGGAAGTACCATTCTTGGGGCATGTTGTTTCAGCTGAAGGAATCTCAGTAGATCCGGCTAAAGTAAGAGCAGTACTGGAATGGGAGAGTCCACGCTCAGTTACCGAAGTTCGTAGTTTTGTGGGACTCGCGGGATACTATAGACGGTTCATTGAAGGATTTTCCAAAATAGTAGCTCCGCTTACTCAGCTGACCAGAAAAGATCAACCGTTCGCTTGGACCGATCGGTGTGAAGAAAGTTTCAAGGAATTGAAGAATAAGTTAACGAGCGCCCCAGTATTAGTCATACCTGACACGGCTAAATCCTTCGTGGTATATTGTGACGCATCTCATCAAGGTTTGGGCTGTGTACTCATGCAAGAAAAGAGGGTGGTTGCGTATGCTTCTCGACAACTGAAGGTTCACGAGAAGAATTATCCAACTCACGACCTGGAATTAGCAGCAGTTGTCTTTGCCTTGAAAATTTGGAGACACTACTTGTATGGATCGGCATTTCAAGTGTTCAGTGATCACAAGAGTCTTAAGTACCTGTTCGATCAGAAAGAGCTGAATATGAGGCAGAGACGTTGGCTAGAATTCTTGAAGGATTACGACTTTGAACTACTCTACCATCCGGGAAAAGCAAATGTTGTAGCAGACGCTTTAAGTAGAAAGGTAGTTCACGTCTCCTCTATGATGGTCCGAGAGTTGAGTTTGGTAGAAAGTTTTAGAGATCTGAGGATACAGTTTGACTTGCAACCAAATGTTATCAAATGCTGTACTCTTAGAATCTCCAGTGACGTGTTCGACCGGATCAGAGCGAAGCAGCGAGAGGATGAGGAGTTGGTGAAGATTTTGAGAGCACTCGGTACAGATCAAGCAAAACATTTTAACACTGGAACTGATGGTATGCTACGCTACATGGGTAGAACGTGCATTCCGAATGATGGCGAGTTGAAAAGAATTATTCTTGAGGAAGGACATCACAGTCGTCTTAGCATACACCCTGGTATGACTAAGATGTATCAAGACCTCAGGAGCTCGTTCTGGTGGCCGGGAATGAAGAGTGATGTCGCCCGTTTTGTGGCATCCTGTTTAACATGCCAGCGAGCCAAGGCTGAGTATCAAAGGCCTGGTGGTTTACTTCATCAGTTAGAAATCCCAGAATGGAAATGGGACAGCATTGCGATGGATTTCGTGACTCACTTACCTCGCACGGTCAGGAATCATGATTCCGTGTGGGTAATTGTAGATCGACTGACGAAGAGTGCTCATTTCCTAGCAGTCAACCTGAAGATGTCTATGACGAACCTGGCTAAGCTTTACATCAAAGAAATTGTTCGTCTACATGGAGTTCCGTCTAGCATTGTTTCAGACCGAGACACGAGATTTACTTCTCGGTTCTGGCGATCATTACAAAGTGAACTCGGTAGCAAACTCCATATGAGTTCGGCCTATCATCCTCAGACAGACGGCCAGTCCGAGAGAACCATTCAGACGCTTGAAGACTTATTGAGGACTTGTGTCCTAGATCACATGGGCGTTTGGGATGAAGTCTTGCCTTTAGTAGAGTTCACCTACAATAACAGTTTTCAAGCTAGCATAGGAATGGCTCCTTTTGAAGCTCTATACAGAAGAAAGTGCCGAACGCCCTTGTGTTGGTTTCAGGAAGGGGAAAAGGTATTAACAGGACCAGAGCTCATTCAGCAGACGACTAAGAAGGTGAAGTTGATTCAAGAGAGGTTGAAGACTTCCAGGAGTCGACAGAAATCTTACGCTGACAAGAGGAGAAGACCCTTGGAATTCGATGCAGGGGATCACGTTTTCCTTAGACTGCATCCGACCACGGGAGTTGGGAGAGCTATTCGACCCAAGAAGTTGTCTCCCAAGTTCATCGGACCCTATCAGATATTGAGGAAGATCGGACCAGTTGCGTACGAGTTGTCTTTACCGCCTCAGTTATCAAACTTGCATCCAGTCTTTCACGTTTCTCAACTCCGAAAATACGTATCCGACCCTTCTCACGTATTGGAGTTAGAAGATATTCGTCTTCGTCAAGATCGTACATTAGAGATGCAGCCGGTACGCATTGAAGATAGCAACACCAAGTACTACAAGAGGAAGGCAGTCAGATTGGTGAAAGTCGTCTGGGACGAGAAGACAGGCGACTCTACTTGGGAAGTGGAAGATGCTATGAAAGATTTGTATCCCCATCTGTTCGAGACTCCGTCCTAATTTTCGAGGACGAAAATTTTTTTAGTTGGGAGGAATGTGAGGTCCTTAAAAAAAAAAAAAAAAAAAAAAAAAACGTCCGTTCACGTGGCGGCAGGAGAGCGCGCCACGTCAGCAATCCGCATGGCCGACAACAGTGCCCGACAGCCACTGACGGACGCCAGCCGCGTTGAGTCAGCAGCGTCAGTGGAGCGCCGCCTGCCAGCCTGTGAACGTGCGTTCGGCGTGGTGGATTACACGTGGCGAGCGCAGAGTGGACGTCTGGTAGTGGGGAACAGTGTGCCGCCCAGCTGAACGAGCATTTGCGATGGTGGAAGACGCGTGTCAACAGTGCAGCGGTCGACCGTCCGAAGTGGGTTGGTGAAGTGCGTTCGGCTGAGCTGGAAAGTAGATCCTGAGTGACGAGCGTTCGGCGGAAGTGGAAATCTAGTCAGAATTCCAAGTTTAAATTCTCCACTCCCCTGCACGTCCCTCTCTTTCCCATTTCTCAGACTCAATTCTCTCCTCCTTCTCTCTAAACTCTCTGCGCACTCTCTCTAAGAAACCCCCCAATTCACCTCCTCCGTTCTACACTCCGGCGAGGACGTTCGGCGTCAAGGATCACCAGAAAAGACGTTCGGTTGGCTGAACCGGTAAGTCCGCTCCTTCCTCTCTGACGTTCGTCCTTCGCGTATGCAAACTAAATCCTGAGTGTGCGTTCGTTATATCTTAGAGTAGAACGGTTCTGAGTTTGATTTTGGGGGCTCGTCTGAATAGTGGATCAACGAGCGTTGGTTAGTGGAATTGGAGTGGAGAACCGTCTGCGTACGTTAGAGAACGTTCGTCATTCCAGGTAGGGGAGCTTATTTAATTTAGCTTATTTGATGTATGCCTGTATGAACGTTCGTTATTTGATTGTATGAATATAATACATGATATTGGATTTTTGAGATGCATGAACGTTCGTTGTATTGGTGAAATGAGATATATGAGTTTACATGATATGGATTGTATAAATTGTGGAAGTTGATGTTGATATGAACGTGTGAAATTATGAGAAGTTGCATGTTAAGATTGTACTGGAATGTAAATGAATTGAAAAGAGTCTCCCTTGGTAATGAACGTTCGTGCTGAACGGTCTTAGACCGTTCGGTCTCATTTTTTTAATAGTCAAGAATGGGATTCGTTCATTTGGGATGATCCCTGGTCGAGGACGAGCGTCCTCAGTTTCCACTGCCTTGTTGAGCGTTCGGTAAAGCTTTGATTGTTTGAAATAGTTTATTTCCGTTCGTAAAATCTATTATTTTAAAGTTATAAACGTTCGGCCTCATCTGAACGTTCGTTCAAAATGGCGCTCGGTTTTGACTGAGCGTTCGTCCCAAATGACTCAGTTTTAAATGTGAGCGTTCGTTCAAATTGGGGTTTGGTATTATACCGAACGGGTGTTCGGTCCTACACCAAACGTCCGTTCTTAGCAGGGACTCGGTCATAGACTGAGCGCTCGCTTAAAATGAGGCTCGGCCTTTTGCTGAGCGTTCGTCCAAAATGACGCTCGGTTTCTGAATTGAACGCTCGTCCAATTTGTGTTCGGTTTTGAATTGCGCGTTCGTCCTAATATTGCTCGGTATTATTTTGAGCGGTCGTTCTCTTTCCCCACCAAATAGCGTTCGTCCAATGAACAGTACCAGAATTGGAAATTTCTAAACTTAAACCGTTCGTTCTTTGATTCGAACGAGCGTCCTTTTGTGTCTCATTTATAGCGTTCGTCCTCGGTCTTTGGGGGACAGAACGTTCGGTCTTGGTGGTTTTCTTATGAATGGTGGAAAAGGGTGAGGTATTAATGAATAGTACTTGATGAACAGTAAATGATGAATGGTGAATAATGAATAGTAAATGATGAAGAGTATATGAAATGAAAGTATGAATATTGAATGAGCGTTCCGGGGAGGAATGACTCTTGGATGATTATAAGAATTTGTACAGTATGACCGTGGCCAGACTTAGCAGGCGATTCGATCCTGATATTCCGTGACTCCTCGTCCTCACATAGAGGGGGTACGTCATGCGTGGGAATGGCAGGAGGTCCCCGTCACATAACAGTAATTTGGACGGAACCGTCACATAACAGTAATTTGGACGGAACGGACTAACCTCGGGTGGAAGCTGATGAGAGTGCCAGCTACTACCCCACCCGGGTGCGCGAACGTCGTAGCTACACGGGAAATCATACAGTCCGGACAGTCAGTCGTGTATTAAATTTTATGTTAAGTGTGCGTTGAAATAAGCATGTATGTTGAATTATGTTCATGTGTGATGAATTAATTTCATGAATTTGTATGTTGATGCATGAGTTAAATTACATAAGCTTACCCTTTCGTTTTCCTTGTGTTGTCTGTCCGTGTACGTCCGTCTTGTCATTGCAATGATCATCCGTGTGGATGTGAGCAGAGGGAGACGAGCGTTTGGAAGATGTTCTGAACGAAGAAAATCTGGTTGAAGTTGAAGTGAAGACTGAGCAGTGAGACGTTCGGCAAATCCTTTAATTCTATTATGTATGACCGTTCGGTGTTTTCCTGTGTGAACCGTTCGGTCAAGTTTTAGATTTTACGTTCGGTTGTAATCCGTGACTATTGTATGGACGTGGAGTTTTGCACGTTCGCTATTTATTGTTGTAAGACTATATTCAAGGACGTTCGTCCTTGAGCGTTTGTTTTGTTCATTCTATTTTAGTTGGAAAACTGTACTGTTTTATTATTAACTGTGATTTTCTAATTATATGGTTTTTACTGTATTTTTGGGATGTCACAGTAAGCTATGGGAGAACTCAACTTTCTCAAACCACCTTCTTCCGATTCACTTCTTCTGCTTGAGTTCATTCTTTTTACTACTTTTTTTTACAAAGTTGTAATCTTTTTTCTTTGGAAACTGGTTTTTGATTTCTTTTTGTACTTTCAAATTTCTTCCTAAACCTCCAAATTTATCTAAAACTCCGAAATATCCTTTGACCTTTCACTAGGGTAAAAAATGTAAAGTCTAATTTCTTCCTTTTATTTTTAATACAACCCTAACTTTTTTTCACTCTCTTCATACACTGTATGTCACCCACCCCAACCTCCTGTTTCCCTTTGCTTTTCATGGCAAACTAACTCCAAGTACTTCCATTTTTATTTACTTTTTTTCTATTGTTTATATGAGGATAATATTCTCATGAGAAATTTATGCTATATTTAAATTAGATGTCTAAAACCATAGCTGATCTGAGAATGAAAATTACATTTGGACTTTAGATAGCAGATTTTGAAATCGTGTTAGACAAATAACTAGACTTCTAAATCTCGTTATAAATAAAATTCCAGTTTTTAAAATTTGGTGTACCATTGAAATCTCTAATTAAGAAGGTAATTAATTTCCAAATTCTATTAAAAAAATATTAGATTTTGAAATTTAATTAAGTAATTTACCGTAATTGACAACAATAAAACCAAACCTAAAAACAATTTTTTAAATTTATTGAATTAATTCATCACATATGAAAAAAAATACGATCGGTTGTCAAATTATTTATATAATCTTTTTACACATTTTATTTGTGAAAGAACATAAATCTAACAAAGGTAAAATTTATAAAACTAAAAGAAATCTTTCACCTTAATTATGACGAATCTAACTACCAATAATACAACATTAAGATAGAATATCTCACTGAACATAACTAAAATTGAGATTAACAAATTCATAAAACAAAATAAACAAAATAAATTTAAAAGTATAAAATAAAAAAAAAGCAATAAAACAAACAATGTAAATTTGAAAAAATAAAACTAAAAACAATACTGTCACGTTCCATTAAATTCTCTGCTGAATCACCACTCTGCTTCCATTAATGCACATGCCACGTGTTCAATGCCATTAAAGACGCACACACACTCACTCTGCATGCAACGGCCAGATGTCATTTTTGGAACGTTCTAAAACGTTAATGGAAGACATGTGGCAGCAGAGGAATGGACGCACGTCCTGCTTGGGAAGAGAAAATGAATTCTGGAAAACTCTTCCCATTTCTCTGCACACTTCATCTTCTTCCCTAAAATTTCTGAGCGTAAGGATAGACATACTAGTTCAAAGTTCCATACAATTTATACAGAACAACACACCACCACATAACCACTTTCATCCATCTCTCCCCGAGATGTCCACTTCATACTCACATACACTATTTACTTTTACAATCGTATCATCATAGTAATTTATCATATTTCATACATTCACATATCTTCACATACATCACATCGCAGTATATATTCCAAACATTTGTACACATAATTCAATTCCAGAGAAACTCAACTTAGAACTCAACACTATTTGCAGAACACTATTCATCCGAACACTATTCATCAAACACTTTGCGGGACACTATTCATCCGAACACTATTCACCGAACGCCATCTGTCGAACGTTATCTTGCCGAACACTACTATATTTGGACGCACGCTATAAGATCCAACAAAATCATGCCAAACGCTAAAACCGAACACCTCCAATATTCAGTCGAACGCTAAAACCGAACGACTCCAGTATTCAGTCGAACGCTAAAACCGAACGCCCCACTGGATTAAACATTTCCCGACCGAACGTTATAACCGAACACCTCACTAAAATCGTACAATGTCAGGACGAACGTTCAAAGATCAATCATCATCAAGTACCGAACGTTCGCTACGAACGATCACTAAATGGGAATAAACATCAGCAAAACCCAACGTTATCTATCATTAAGACCGAACGCTTACGATCGAAGCCTGAGAATACTTGGGCAAGATCGAACGCTAGCTGTCACTGATACACCCAGATTGAACGCTTACCAACTAAACATCAGAATACGCGATTTAGGTCGAACGCTAATGATTTCTAACAGATATCGAGACCGAACGCTCAAGATCCAAACTTAAGACTATCAAATGAAGACCGAACGCTCAACAATCAGAATTAAACCAAGACCGAACGGTCACAATCCGAATCAAACCAAGACCGAACGCTCACAATCAGAATTAAACCAATACAGAACGCTCACAATCAAAATCAAGCCAAGACCGAACGCTAACAATCAAAATTAAACCAAGACCGAACGCTCACAATCAGAATCAAACTAAGACCGAACGCTCACAATCAGAATCAAGCCAAGACCGAACGCTCACAATCAGAACTAAACCAAGACCGAACGCTCACAATCAGAATTAAACCATGACCGAACGCTCAATATCCAAACTTAAGAATACCAACTTAAACGAACGACTACAATTCTCCCTTTCTCTTTCTGATTGTTGCTTCCTCCTGGCCTTCCTCTCAGTCCCAACTTCCAGTGCTCCTCCAAGTCTTCATTACATTATTCTGCCCCCTATTCTCTCTCCGATTTCCCCATTTTTCTCCTGCTGATACCTCCCTGTTCTTTTCTATGGATCCCCTCCCACATACCAACAAGTACCCGTGACCAAAAAGTTCCTCCCCGTGAAGAGAAGAAATGAGAGAAGTTGGGAGATGAAGTTTTAAAGAGAGAAAGAATGGGTTCCTCTCCTGTGAACTTTCCTCCCATGCCAAAAATGAGGCCTTCCCCCGTCTTTCTCTCCTTCCAATAATTCCACCCAATACTGCACTCTAATACTGCAAAAGGTGGGTGACTTCCCTGTCCCCAACACTCCTTCTAAAATACACGGTCCTCACATTCTCCCCAACAACAAAAATTTTCGTCCTCGAAAATTGAGCTTACCAGAACAAGTAAGTTTCTTTTATCTAGTCCTTTAACTCTCGGTAGAGTTGCCTGCTCTACTGTCCAAGATTTACACTTAGACAACTTGGCATACAATCTTCCTTTTCTCAGTACTCTAAGTACTGCACTAAGGTGATCCTCATGTTCTTTTCGAGTCTTAGAATAGACAAGTATGTCATCTATAAATACCACCACGAACTTGTCCAAGAAGGGTCTGAAAATTAGATTCATATAGTCCATGAAAATGACTGGAGCATTGGTCACGCCAAAAGGCATAACCACATACTCATAGTGGCCATATCTAGACCTGAACGCCGTCTTCTGCACATCATCTGATTTTACTAAGATTTGATGATAACTCGACCTCAAATCAATCTTAGAGAATATTGTAGCTCCGTGTAGTTGATCCATCAAATCATCTATTCTCGGTAACGGATACTTATTCTTGATCGTCAAATTATTCAGTTGCCGATAATCAACGTACAATCTCAAACCACTATCTTTCTTCTTTACAAGCAACACTGGTTCTCCCCAAGGTGAAACACTAGATCGGTTAAACTGTTTCTCCAACAGGTCTTCAATCTGCTTCTTTAACTCTACCAATTCTGCTGGAGCCATCCTATAAGGAGTTATGGAAACTGGTCCTGCTCCTGAGACCAAATCAATAGAGAACTCCACCTCACGTGGAGGAGGTAAACCAGGAACTTCTTCAGGAAAAACATCCAAGAAGTCGTTCACAACTGCAATGTTTACGTTCTAACTCCCCTGCACCGCATGACCTGAAACTTGTGTCGCTTCTATATGCGATAACACTAAGAAGCAACTAGCACCTTCCAGGAGGTCTTGCTTCACGACGCTGATCGACAAAGGCATCTTTGTCTTCATCTGGAAACGACACCTCCTTATCATCGTAGTTGATAAGGATGCGATTGATGGATAGCCAATCCATTCTTGAAATACTTCTAATCCTCGCAAGGGTAAACAGATGAGGTTTACCTTGAAACAACATCCTTCTACAAAAATCGGATAACGGACACACACAAGGACGTCCCAATTAATCCTGATGTTGGTGTAGACACCAACAGATCAACGCCTAACTATTCTACAGACATACCCAACTTTTCAACACGTGCCTTCGCCATGAAGGAGTGTGTTGCCCCCAAAACAAAAGCACAACACAAAGAACACCAAGAAATGAACAACTACAAATGAGGATGTTACCTGAGTTGACCGCCTCTGATCCAACCAAGGCATACACTCTGCCCGTCGTCTGAGGTCTGCTACCTTCCCTGGGTGGAGGCAAACCAGTCCTCGGTGCTTGAGACCCTGATCCTATTGCAGAAGTACACTCATCAGCAAAGTGTCCCTCTTTCCCGCACTTGAAACATTTCACTGCTCTTTTTCTAAGAGAGCAGTCGCTTCGATAATGAGGTCCTCCACATTTAAAGCATTTAACGGTACCGGATGGTCCAGCTGGTCCTGACTGCACAGTTGGTTGATAGGATGGACCCTTAGACCCAGAAGAGAAGGATGGTCTAGCGTAAGGTGTCTTCTTAATGCTAATTCCACCACGAGATCCAGATGGTTCCCCATTCCTAGCAGGCTGATCCTGCTGTCCTTCAGATTCACTCTTCGTCTTCTCTAAATCACGAGACATCTCCACCAATGTAGGGAATTCTCTGATGCGTAACCCTTTTACCAGCAACTTGATATCCTTCCTCAAGCCATTTTCAAATTTTCTGCACTGCCACTCTTCATCTACTGTCATAGTGTTGAAACGAAGCAAATGCTTGAAGCGGTTTGCATATTCCGACACCGATCTGTTGCCTTGTGCCAGTT
The DNA here is from genome assembly GCA_034642375.1 of Vigna nakashimae. Taxonomy (NCBI): domain Eukaryota; kingdom Viridiplantae; phylum Streptophyta; class Magnoliopsida; order Fabales; family Fabaceae; genus Vigna; species Vigna nakashimae. The sequence goes on from CM067765.1 coordinate 37,103,552, forward strand.
CTAGGAATTCCACTTCCTTTGCAAATCTCACACTGTCTGGGAAATACTCAGTGTAAAATTTGGCCTTAAACAATTCCCAAGTAATAGGAGTCCCACTCCTTTCAAGGATCTTCTTCATGCTGTTCCACCAATGCCCAGCTTCTTCGGTAAGCAGATATTGAGTATAAGCTAACTTCTTCTCATCAGGACATCCCTTAGCTTCAAATATCCTCTCCATGTCCCCAAACCAGTGATCAGCTTCATCAGGGCTACATTTGCCAGTAAATCTTGCTGGGCGATGCTGTAGAAAACTCTCCAAGCTCCACTCTTGCGCAGGAATAACACCAGAAGAAACACTTAGAGGAGTCCTGGCACTAGTCATCAATTCCATGAACTCCCTCTGAGTGTTCTCAGAAGACACTCTTGCGTTCTCTGCTGATACCCTTGCGGCTTCAAGGTTTTGCAATGCAAAGGTATTCTGTTGAATCAACGTAGCATTCTGCTGTTGCAACGCCTGGAGCACGGCATTCAACATCTGATTAGAGTTAGGTTGATCGACTTGCGGAGGAGAACGATGAGGAGACGTAGGTGCCATCTTCTATCCACACAGAGAGAAAGATCATTAGTTTGACTTAAACTACTACAACTTCCTACACAAGGTTAGAGTACGCAATCGTAAACAATGCATACCCACAACCTACAGGTTTCTAAGGAAAGAACTGCTCTGATACCATTAATGTAACATCCCGATTATATAATAATAATTATTATTACATAATAAAGACGTCATCATTCAAATATAGAGAACAGTCGGAATACGACGTGTAATTTAAGTGTGAAATTACAGTCATCAAGAAATACAGAAACGGAAATTTAAACTTAAACAGTTTAAAGAGTCGAACGCTACACGTGTTCAGATAGGAAATTCCTAAGAAGACTACTCCACAACCTCGGTATTCTCCAGCTCTTGCTCCAAAGGACTCTCCTCGACAGCATCTGCTCCCATCCAAGTGGATGATCATCGCCGAAAAATATATCCAAATTGGCACACAACACAAACAATGCAAGGGTGAGCTAGATGTAAAAAGCATGTTATACCAATATCACAGTTAACTTATGTTATCATACATGGAACAAATAAGACATACTCGTTAAACCACAAATCACACACTAACACGTCATGCAAAAATCCTCCAAACATGGTAAATTGACATCACAAGACCCATCTTTACACTCACATAGTCTGCTGGCACTCCCCAACACTATGCAAGGTAGATACACACGACTCATCTTTGCACTCGCATAGTCTGCTGGCACTCCCCAAACACTATGCAAGATAAACACACACGATTCATCTTTACACTCGCATAGTCTGCTGGCACTCCCCAACACTATGCAAGATAAACACACACGATTCATCTTTACACTCGCATAGTCTGCTGGCACTCCCCAACACTATGCAAGATAAACACACACGATTCATCTTTACACTCGCATAGTCTGCTGGCACTCCCCAACACTATGCAAGATAAACACACACGATTCATCTTTACACTCGCATAGTCTGCTGGTCTTTCTCCAACACTAGCAAGGTAAATCCCCCAATTTGTCTATGTCTAAATTCAAAGACTATAGACGAGGACCTCCCTCTACTCTCACCACTCACATTGTTCTTCTCTACTTGAGTATGAACAATGCTTTGAGTTTAGGGATAGACAGACCAAAATACAAAGTTCACTACAGTTATACAGAACAACAATCCACATATCACTTTCGTCCATCTCTCCTCGAGATGTCCGAATCATACACAAATACATTATTCACTTTCGCAATCATATTATCCCAGTAATTTAGCATCTATCATGCATTCACGTACTTTCACATAAATCGCATTACAATATACATTGCAAACATTTATACACATAATTCAATTCTAGAGAAAATCAACTTTGAACTCAATACTATGTGTAGAACACTATTCATCCGAACACCATTCATCCAAACAATATTCATCCGAACACTATTCATCCGAACACTATTCATCCAAACACCATTCATCCAACCACTATTCATCCAAACACTTGTGCAACGAACGTTACTGAACGAGCGTCCTTTCCAAGCACCAGGCCGAACGCTATTGGCCGAACGTCACCAAAATAATTTGGACGAACGTCACTAAAATAATTTGGACAATTGCTTCTGGACGGACGCTGTATGAACGAACGCTAATACTCTTTGAACGAACGTCGTAAATTGCTAACAATGACGAACGCTCAAGAATTTCAAACTTTATATTTATCGAATTATGACCGAACGCTCAAGATCCAAACCTAAGGAGACCAACCTGAGGCCGAACGCTAACAATCATATCCATGAACGAACGCATATGATTTGAAACTTAGAATCTAACTTTAAACTCGAACGCTCCCAACAGAATCGAGACCGGACGTTCACCATCAGAATAAAACAACGGCCGAACGTTAGTCAAGCCAAGACCGAACGCTCATAATATCTCATTCAAACCAAACGTTCAATTACTAATACAGAAATGTGATCGAACGCTACAATCACTAACTACCCATAACGGACGTTCAAGATTCAAGCCTGATAATACTAAATTATGTCGAACGCTATATTTACCAAATTTAAAAACGAACGTTCACGATTTAAAATTATACATACCCATTTAACAACGAACGTTCATGTCCAATTTATACTCAGACGAACGCTCAAAATCCATTATGCACTTAAGCGAACGCTCAAAATCCATTATCACAGACTATTCAATAAAAACCGAACGCTACCACAGCTAGAACGAACGCTACACTGACGAACACGAACGCTTATCAAACTGAAGACCGAACGTGATAGGACGAACGCGAACGCTCGTCCTGAAAACCGAACAATGAGCATGTTTTTGGCCGAGCCATTTGGGACGAACGCTCAATTTTGCTGCTTTGAATGAACGTTCAGAGAAGAATACCGAACGTTCAGCAATTTGAACGAACGTTCAGAAAATACCGAACGTTCCGAAATTTGGACGAACGTCCAATTCATCAAATTGGACGAACGCGCAATTCTGCAGAATTCTGCAGAATTTCAGATTTTCCAGAAACGCAGGAACTCCAAGTTTCATCCCAAAATTCCCAGATTTACTTTAAAGACAGTAAAATTCAACAATCAAACAAACAAAAATCTAACTCCCCTTACCTCTTGAAGACTTCCTTCAAGAAATTGATCTTCCACCACAGGTTCTCTCTCCGGTCCTTCTCCAGTGGAATCCTCCTTCTTCTCTAGTTCCCTTTTTCCCTTTTCCTTTCTCCCTTTCTCTTTCTGATTGTTGCTTCCTCCTGGCCTTCCTCTCAGTCCCAACTTCCAGTGCTCCTCCAAGTCTTCATTACATTATTCTGCCCCCTATTCTCTCTCCGATTTCCCCATTTTTCTCCTGCTGATACCTCCCTGTTCTTTTCTATGGATCCCCTCCCACATACCAACAAGTACCCGTGACCAAAAAGTTCCTCCCCGTGAAGAGAAGAAATGAGAGAAGTTGGGAGATGAAGTTTTAAAGAGAGAAAGAATGGGTTCCTCTCCTGTGAACTTTCCTCCCATGCCAAAAATGAGGCCTTCCCCCGTCTTTCTCTCCTTCCAATAATTCCACCCAATACTGCACTCTAATACTGCAAAAGGTGGGTGACTTCCCTGTCCCCAACACTCCTTCTAAAATACACGGTCCTCACACCCACCAACGAAGGAGATGATGGAGGTTCATGATGATGGCTGGAGCACTTCCAGGTGGAGAGACCCACCACCATCTGCTGCCCACTCCTTTGCTGGACGTGGAGCCCCTCTCCCACCACTACACGAACGTGCAGCCGCCCACCGTCCCCATCCCCTTTAAAAATATAAGGAACGTGCGGTTCCTTACAGTACAAACTTACCGTTATCCAAAACTATTATAAATTTTTAACTTTATATACAAACTGGATAAATAAAAATAATTACATCATCAATCTAAAGAAAACTAAACTACGGGATTCCTCAGACATACCTCATTCTCCAAACTTTAGAATCTAAACGGAGTCAAACATTAAAAAAGGACACAAATTGACGCATGCAACAGAAACTCCTTGCATGGTCAAGAATAAAGAAAATGCCATGAAAGTGAGAATGAAACTTACTTGCTCTAATCACGAAACTCATCGGTCAAATAGGTAACCCTTGACTCTAGAATTGCCTAGACACCTCCTGATCATCGAATAGATAATTTAGGAGTAAGAAATTGTAGAAAAAAGTGAGAAAGAACAACGATAAAGACTTTTAAAAAGATGAAGTGTTCTTAAAATACTAAGACAAGTTTAAAAAAATTCTATTTACATCATAAGATTATTTTATAATAAAATAATCAATCTCATTATTTTACTACACCTATTTAGTCTAATAATCTACTTTTTAAGTTGTTATGTAACATCCCAAAATATAGTAATTACCATAAATTAGAATTAATCATATTACATAATATACACAGTGCAGTCTTAAGCAAGATCAGCTATCAAAAGCCGAACGTCAAAAAGTTACAGAGTTAAGAAAATCAATACAGAAACAACCAAGGTTCAAGACGAACGGTTTTACAAAAGCTGATAACGAACGTCACAAAATTCTAAGCAGCCTATTCATACTGGACGATCTAAGTCTCGGCCTTCACTTCGACTTCCACGAGATTCTCTTCTTCTACCACTTCCTCCAAAAAAGTTTCTCCATCTGCTCACATCCACACGGATGATCATTGCATTGACAGGACGGACGTACAGGTACAAGACAACACAAGGAAAAACGAAAGGGTAAGCTTATGTAATTTAATTCATACAACAAACATACAAATCAACATACGAGCAATACAATAATATATCAACATAGCAATAATCATCCAAAACTCTCATAAAACAGACCGTCCGGACTGTATGAATCCATGTATCTACAGGCGTTCGTGCACCCGGGTGATGTGATAACTGGAAAACACTCAACAACTGCCACCCGAGGTTAGTCCTACAGTCCAAAGTACTCTTAAGGACTAGGACCTCCTGCCGTTCCCACACATGACCTACTCCCCTCTACGTGAGGACGAGCACTCACGGAACATCAGGATGAACTGCCATCAGTAGCTTTACCACGTTTATACTACACAACTTCTCATATGGGAAGTCTGAGGTCTCTGTATGATGGGTCCTGGGTCCTGTTTAATTTAGGGTTTGTGCCGGTGTGACTTTATTTCACTACTTTTATTAGTTTCAGCACGACAACGAAGATAGAACCAAATAGAATCCCAAGTGGAAGAGTAAGAAGCATCATCCATAAGAGAATCTCAGCATAAGAGAAGGAAAATCCCTGATTGAAAAATGGAGGTAGAGACAGAGACTATGGTGGAGAAGAGGGAGATAATCAACAACGTGATGTGTCTTTTGACAGACCCAGATGGAACTCCCTTGGGCTCTCCCATGTACCTACCTCAGAATGCTGGCCCTCAACACCTCAATCAGATTGTTAATAAGCTTCAAAACAATGTAAGCAAGTCCCTTTATTCTTCTCAAATTCTATTTTACATTTTGTTTATTATTTATAACATTGAGCGATTATCTATGCTTTCATTTTAGGAAGAGAAGTTGCTGTATGCTTTCTATATATCAGATGAGGAGCTCATTGCGCCACTTGAAACATACTTGCAGAAAAACAAAGGTTAGTCATGTTTGTTTACAATAAATGATTTATTTTTATTTCTTAATTCGTTGTAAATTCACATATCATTAAAATTATACCACATACTTCAATTAAAAGCAAATCCTTTATCTTTATAAAACTTCCATAGTTTCCCCAACTGTAACTTACACCTTAAGAAACTTCTAAAAATATGTGCAAATCACCGATTAGTGATTGGAAAGAAACTTTAGAATCTAAATGGAGTCAAAAATTGAAGGACACAAATTGACACATGCAACAGAAACTCCTTACATGGTCAAGAATAAAGAAAATGCCATGAAAGAGAGAATAAAATTTACTTGCTCTAATCACAAAACTGATCGGTTAAATAGGTAACCCTTGACTCCAGAATCGCCTAGACACCTCCTAATCATCGAATAGATAACTTAGGAGTAAGAAATTTTAAAAAGAAGTGAGAGAGAACAAAGATAAAGACTTTTAAAAAGATGAAGTGTTCTTAAAATAATAAAACAAGTTTAAAAAATTCTATTTATATCATAAAATTATTTTATAATAGAATACTCAATCTCATTATTTTAGTATACCTATTTAGTCTAATACTCTATTTTTTTAAGTTCTTACAATAAAGATTTTAACTTTTAAAAAAAAATATAATAATAATAAATGAATTAAGATGAAAAAATATCAATTATGTTAAAAATATATATGTATATATATATATATATATAATAAAAATGATTATTAATATAATAAAATTTAGAAATAAAATAAAAACAAAAAATAGAAAAATAAGGAAAATCTAAAATGCCCAATGTAAAAACCTAATCGGGTTTTCTGCTTGCGTGGTATTCGAAAAAGGGAGAGGGGGACTGGATTTGAAAAACGGGGAAGGGAGCTAATTGGTTTCTGGAATTCGGAAAGCTGGAAAGAATTAGAGGGAAGAAGAATACTGGATTGAAGAAAGAAGAAAATTAGGATTGTAGGTTATTTACCCAAATCTTATCTCTTTGCTTGAACTGTTTAAATCACTGGTCAAATTTTATTATCTTTTGGATTTGTTCATGCGCGTTTTCTTAATCTTTGTTAGTTGTATTTCCTCTGTTCTGCAAATCTGATGCATGATTTCTTAGCATTATTGTGATAAATTTGTGTGTCATAATTTTTTGTGTCTCTGTTGATTCATGGATACGGAATAAACAAGAAACCATAAACAAAAAATGACAGACCCATTATCAGAGATGATTTAAAAAAAAAAATTAAAACTCAAGGTCACAAACACAGAGAAGAGATATGGCTTTTGATTTCAAAATTTTGGATGGTGAGATAATAAAAACCACGTCGCGCCAGAGAACATAATGCGGTGGTTGAGCGATGCTTCCGGCAAGTGGTTTCGTCAACACCAATGACGGTGGCGATGATTGAATAACGCAACGCAGGAAACAGTCAGCGGCAACGGCGCGGCCAGCGATCTCGGGGTTAGGCGGCGCAGCACAAGTTAATGGTTTTTTAAAATGTTTAAAAACATATAAAATAAAAAAGTTAAAATAATAATTAGAAATTGGATGTGGCTGGACTTGACCCAATTAATTTAATATTTTATATATTCAGAAGGGACGTATTTGGCATCACCGTAAAATTTGGGTATACAAGAAGAAAAAGGATGTTGCTCCCTCCACCACTACATCATCCTTCTTCCATCTTTCCAAATTCTTTTAATTTCAATTCTGTCCTTACCTTAAAACTTTTATCATTTAGGATTTTTTTAATTAATTTGAAAATCCTATTTCTCCTCATTTTTTGCTCCACGCTCCCCACCCATCTCTCACACGGATTGCTCTGTTCTCCCTTTTCGTTTCACTTCATCTCATTTCTTCGTCCTTTCCTTTCTTTTTCCTTCTGTTGTCTCTTACTCATTTTCCTTTAGGGTTTCATTGCTTCCATTGTTGTTGATCTCTGGGGCGTCAAGGAGCGTGGATCCAGATTTTGTTTGGTTTGTTTTTTTCTTCATCCAGGTTGGTTTTCTTCACTGGTTTTCTTCAGCATTCTTTTGTAGCCTTGTTTGGTAGTTTAATTTATGATGTATTATTACTTTTTGGCTTTGGATCTGTGCTATTTTGTCGTTCTTGTCCACTGTCTTTCTGTTGTTGATTGTATTGTTGGTCGCCTGAACAGAGCCAAAACGGAAGATCAATTCTGAAATTTCTTTTTCGAAAGACAATTAACACACCCCTGCTCCGGATCAAAATTTTCGAAAATTTAGATCCGGAACAGGGGTGTGCTAACTGTCTTTCAAAAAAGAAATTTCAGAATTGATCTACCGTTTTGGCTCTGTTCAGGCGACCAACAATACAGTCAACAGAAAGACAGTGGACAAGAACACAAAATAGCACACATTCAAAGCCAAAAAGTAATAATACACCATAAAGTAGAAAAACCTTTTGCCCCCATTTGCTGCAACTCATTCGTTTATTCATTTGTCGCCACCACCGGCGAAATCCCATTCCAGTTTTTCTATCATCTCTTCCCACCCCAGGTGCGTACCTTGCTAAAGGGTCGTTGGCAATTTTTTGTTTTGTTTTGTTTTTGTGATTGTCGTTCTTGGTTTTTGCAGATTTTGAAGAAGAAAATGGTGAAGAAGAGAAAGCGCAGTGAGAGTGGTCAAGTTGTTGCACATCCTAAAAAGGAAGATGCTGCTCCAGAGAGACCGGTGAGGACCCTTTTGGGTTGGAAGGATAAGAGTCAAGTCACTGATGAAGTAGAAGACAATAACGTTGCTTCACCAATATTTAGGAACAAAGAGAAGGTTTTGGTCACTTGCTCTAGGCGTATCAGTTACAGGTACAACCTAATATACACCCCATAACTTTTAGTTACAGTTTTTGTTGCTTTTTCGAGTTTGGATATTGTTATGGTATTCATGGGTGGAGTGATTGTTTTCCATTAATTTGTAGGTACCGACATTTGATGTTGAACTTGGTGTCACTTTTGCCGCATTGCAAGAAGGATAACAAGATTGAATCAAAAGAAACTAAAGGCGCCACCCTTAATGAGCTTGTTGAGCTCAAAAGTTGTTCTTCGTGTTTATTTTTTGAGGTATTTTATTTATATGCCACAAGGTTTTTTCAGTGCCGTGTTACTTCAATTTAGGATTGATATGTTGTGCTGTTCTCTAGACTAGTATTTGCATTTTTTTTGCGCTATTTGGAAAACCTGAAGCATGCTAATGGGTAGGGGAATTCTTTGTTGGTCACAACTGTTGATGCTATTTCAATGAGATGCGGTCGTGAGTTTGAGTCTGGTCAACTTGTGATATTCTATTAGTGTCTTCTCTCATTTTTTATGTATCAATTTCAGTGCAGGAAAGCAAAAGATCTTTATCTCTGGATGGCCAAATGCCCCAGTGGCCCATCTGTAAAATTTTTAGTCAGTGCAGGTATATTCTGATTCAATCATTGTAATCTTAATATAACACTAGTTTGCTTGCTCTGATTATTTAGAGTTCTGATGTCTGTATACTCTAGGCATCACTGGTCATTCTTCCCAGTGAACTATGTCTTTTGTGTTTCTCTCTCTATCTCGACCATTTTTTATACACTTTTAGTGATTTTCCTTTTTCCTCCACTGTTTTTTCAGTTCATACAATGGAGGAGTTGAAGCTAACGGGAAATCACCTAAAAGGTTCTCGTCCACTTTTGACGTTTTCTGCAAATTTTGAAAAAGATGCACATTGGAAACTGTTAAAGGAGATGTTGTTACAGGTGTGTTGTTGGTTTCTTTTGTTGCAAGTTTTTTCGTTTTTGTCCATCTAGTTCCATCCGAGGAAAGATGGATTTCTGTAAACTTATGTTGATAACTCTAATATGTGCACTTTCGTAAATAAGGTAAAGGTTAGCTTGATGATTTCATCTTATTTTTATGATTCGTGATGTTGTAAACCATGAATTTCCGGCCAAATTAAGAACAGCTTCATGTGCTTTCTACCAATTTAATTGGAATCTTACATTTTTGTCGTCATATATCTTCCTACGATTTTTTTCTAAATTTATTATGTCTGATCAATGAAAATTCAATTGATGTTATTGTTATGCCCATCTATTTTACATAGTTTATGTCATATATCTGTTTAATGTATATTTTCTGTGTGCAGATCTCTCTGTTTCTGATACTGTTGTTTGTTTACTGTATTTGATAATTTCTAATATACTATTTCTTTCCTTTTGTTTAGATATTTGAAGTACCAAAGGACCATAGAAAGGCGAAGCCCTTCCATGATCATGTTTTTGTTTTCTCAATAGCTGATGACCATATATGGTTCCGGAATTACCAGGTTTGTGTCTGTATTCCGGAATTACCATAGACTATTTTTGCATTAAGATAAAGGTTAAAAAATCCTGGAGATTATTGTTAGGAGCATCTTTTCTGCCTATTTCTATACAAATTAAGTGTATGCATTGTTATTATAAACATGTTTATTGCTCTTTTTAGCCACATGTTAATGATTGAAGTGAAGTTTGGGTCGAGCATTTTTAACCTTTACTCCTTTACTTTCTTATAAACATTACTCAATTATCAACTTATCTATACATTTCAATTTGAAGCTTTAGTTTTTGACAAGACTTAGATAATATATAAAGAATGGTTAACCACAGGAATTTTGAAGATGGAGGATATTTGACCATTATAATGAGTTTAAATTTTATCTACTACCGATGTAAAACATTTTATTTGTAAATACATTAATATGTTCCGCTATGGTATTGTTCTGTAAGCTCAAAGGTTAAACTATGATGCATGTAATGTTTTATTTTATTGATCATCTTTATTCATTTAATTATGGTCAGTCTTACCAGATCAGTGAAGATCGAATCAAGTGGGGATTTTGGTTTGACCTGTACGTGCCTGCGATAGATGTTATACTCCGTTTTTGTTGGACAATATACCGTTAGATTGAGTCATTTGTGTTATACTCATGACATGGTCATTAGAGGACAATTGTTACTATTAGTTGTTCGCAATACTCCTATTTAATTCGAACATTATATGGTCTCATTTTCTCCAACTATATAATATTGATTTTTCCATGAGACAACATTGTAGTATTTTCTACCTGTTGCTAATGCCTACTGAGGAATGTTACATCTTTATTCCCTTGCAGATTTCTACTCATCATAATGAATCAGACAAATTACCAAGGGGAGGCCTTGATAAAATGACATTGATTGAGGTCTGAAAACTGGTTCTTCATGTATCTTTTGATCTTTCAATTTCTAACATTCATTTAACCTATGAGCAAACTATTTGTTTAGGTCGGTCCACGGTTCTGCTTGAATCCAATTAAAATATTTGGTGGCAGTTTTGGAGGCCCGACATTATATGAGAATCCATTTTATGTATCTCCAAATCAGGTACCAATCAATATATTTTTAATGTATGCTTTGAATTTCTCTAGCTTTCTACTAATAATTATATCTGTCATTGGTTGGTTGTGATAGGTTCGGGCTTTGGAGAAAAAGAAGAAGTCTGGAAAGTTTGCTAAGAAGGTCAAAGCAAAGACAAGGAGGAAAATGCATGAGATGTCCAATCCTCTGGAGCCTGATGAGTTTGCAGATATGTGGAAAGATTGAACATTTGGTTGTCAGCAACAGCTTTTGATGTGAATTGCTTTATATCGTCAGTTGGAGATATAGGCTGTACTTCTTTTTCTTCAATGTTATTTTCAGTTATGGTTGCAGAGGCTGGTTGTTCTCTTATCAAACATTGATTTGGTGGAAATTAAATTTTGGCAGAGAAGGTTCCAGTTGAGTTTGAGATTAGGTTTGAACGATATGTTTATTGTGAGCTTCCACCTGTAGCGATGGAAGTTCTATCTGAGCTTTCATCTCCTGTGGAGAACAACCTTTCTTTTGTATCTCACCCACCCAAAGTAATCAGATTTTGGCCTATGACATTTTTACCATGTTTGTGTTTTCAATATGGTTTGTTTCGGGTGGCTCTTCGACAAAACAAAGAGATTGAAAGTATTTTAGTTGATTTGTCCTTTTTTAAAATTAACAATTTTTGGCTTCTTTATTGGTTGTTAATTTCAGGCGTACTTTTGTTTCTGGTTTTCTTAACAAAAGAGAAGGGTTTCCAAGGCCCGAATTGCGCCATGGGTTCCCAAGTTGTGATTTTCTTTCTACACAGTAGGAATATCTCCCTGCACCCCCAAAAGTACCAAATGATCAAATTGCCTTTAAACAAACTCTTGAACTTGGTGGTACCACAAAATTATATCTTCTGAATGTTTCACAATTTAATTTATCATTTCGGAATGAATTTTTTTGGAAGAGGCTATAAATTATTCCAGAAATTTTTTGGCATAAAAACACTTTTCTTTCGGTCTTATGCAATATTTTGAAAAATTAATCCGAAAAATAACAATCTAAACCTATGAAAGCGTACAAAGTCATGTTAAGTACTTGAATTATAGGACACTTTTAACTTTTTGATTGATCAAATTTAAGAGCCATAAGCCGATATTCTAGAAAAAACTATAAATTGATGATCTTTGGCTTGAAAAATATTACGAATGGAACAAAAGGATATATATACTTCCTCTTAAAATAGAAAGGATTTTTCTTGATTTTAAAATATATAATTGTGAAGGAAAACCGTGAGAAATAATAATAACTAATAAATCACCGGCAACTCATTATCCTATCTACCTAGTGTGATACCACGATATAGTTTTCATTATCAAATACTCATGAAAGCATGTCACGTCTCAAACATAAAATAGTGTCCCATGTCGGTGTAGAACATTGGTACAGATATTACCAAGAATAGTGGCAGTATATGCAGATAATATATGTATAATTTGCCGTATTTTTCTTCCTCAAAAGGAAAACTTTGTCAACACACTCTTTTAATTGATAAATTTTGAAACAAAAACAAATAATCATAGAAACTAGTATGTTAAGATAACCTTTAAAAAGAAAATATTGGAATTGCGTTATACTACGGATCATGTATGAGATGAAAGCAAGTTTAGCACGCAACTAAAATACTTCATGTCACACTTTTCACCAAATTTTTTAATTGTTTTCACATTTTTAGTTACAAGTAGTATGAAAATATATATAAAAGGTAATTCAGCATTCAAGTAAGTAACACGACCCTTCGGATAATCAACTAAAATCTTAAATTTATAATAAATATAATTATTTATCTTTTTATTTAAATTTTATATTTATAAATTTCGAGATAAATTTATAATTAACTAACATAATGTAAGGACCTAGTATTTTTATTTTAATATTTTAGAAGGGGTGGGGGAAGCAATTAGGGAGTCACGGGGGGTTGTTTTTTTTGGAAGTGGGAAAAATTCACGTAGAAGAGTAGCACCTTGAAGTGGAAGAAGGGGACCACGTTGAAAGCAAATTCTCATTCCTTTTCTATGAAAGCAAACTACCAGCACATGATGGAGGGGGCCACCACTTTGAAAGGGTACATGCAAGGAGCTCTTAAATTTTTAGCAATGATAAAAACACTTCACGGCCTTGGACAACCAAGCATCCAGCAATTTATAGTTTGGGATTAAAGAGCCACCATTTATGAGAAGCTCACGGTTTCTATTTGGAGGAATGATAGAAAGCTTAGCAAACATCAAAGTGGTGTCACGGCCAACATGGAAAAGAGTTGAGATTGAGAAGGTTGTACACGGCAACAACAATGGAAGAAGAGGGCATGCAACTCATCATCCAGTGTCCACCAGCAGCTGCAGTGTGCAGAGGGAAGGATGAAAATGGAGATTCCCTTGCTTAGTTTTGGTACGTCCAGAAGGTGAAAAAGAAATTGGAGAAAAAGTGCTAGGAGACAAAACTTGGGAAGAGTACCACTTTCTTTCTTTTAAAAATATTAAAGCAATGATGAGAGGAAAAGAAGGGAAAACAGCATGCTCCACACACGGCTCACGTTCAGAATAGGAGAAAAGCACTTTGGAGGAGGGTATTCACGGGCAGAGGATGCCATGGCTATAAGAAGTGTGGAGTTCTGAGAGTTTAGGAGCAGATTGAAGGAGGAGAGAAGAGAAAGATGGTGTCATGGATGGAGATGGAGTGCACGGTGATGAAGTCCAGCAACCATGGCAGCAGCACTCCAGCGTTAGAAGAAGCACACAGCTGCCATATGATGAAAGAGTGTTGTCACGGTGGTGGCTGGAGAAGGAAGCACCATGGAAGAAGCCGTCAGGCGTCCACACTGCATCAGCTGGATGCTTTGAACTATCTTCACGGTGGGCAGCAGCTTGGAGCGAAAGTGGAGTCCAGCAGAGGAGCTTCATCCACTTTGGTTGGAACGTGAAGAGAAGCACAGCTTGGATGGAAAGGTGCGCTTCACGGCTGGATGCACTTGAGAGAAACAAAGCAAAGAAGCTTCACACCACCCGCTCCATGTTGTTCAATCCAGCAAACCAGCAACAACACCATCCATGAAGCAACATCACAGCAGTACCTCACGGTCATCCAGCACACAATCATCCAGGAGCTGGTGCACGAAAAGATGAAGCACTTGGTGCACGGCTGCTTGGAGAGAAAGCACACTGTTGATTTCAATTAGCAGGAGAGGTTCACGGGATTCATGGAGGGACCCACGTTATCTATTTTTGGCACGTCCCAGGAGCACAAGGATGAAATAATTTTATTGAAAAGGTGGTAGACAAAAATAAAGAAAGATGCACATCAATAGTTTCTTAGATGACTTAGGTGAAGAAGTACATAGAAGCAGCCGTGGCATATTGGACCATGTGTCTACAGAAAAATTAATTGCATATTTCCAAAATAAAATCTTGGGCTGCACATTAAAAATAAACCTCCTCTTTTTACTAATTGCTGTAACGCCCCGGTAGAGGAGGAACTCAGTGCTGAGATTGATTCAAGAATTCATAAAGGAAGTCTTCAAGAGGTGGGTTTCTGAGCGTTCGTTCAGATAGTGGATTAACGAGCGTTGGTGATAAGGATTTGAGTATAGAGCGTCTGTGTGCGCCTGTGAACGTTTGTTCATTTTCCGGGTAAGGGAAGCTTACTTAATTTAACTGTTTTTGATGTATGTTATGTGTAAACGTTCGTTATTTTGACTGTATGAAGTTGTTATGATTGAGTTATGTGAACGTTCGTTTTTATGGAATGAAAATGATATATGACTATGTTACATGTGATGCATGAGATGTTGGGTGGAATAGAATATATGAAATCTGAGATTTTGGGTTGATATGAAAGAATGAAAGTATGTGATTTCAATGAGATTTTGAACTGGAATGTATATGGAATGAAATAATAAAACACTCCCCTGTAATTACGTACGTTCATTGCTGAACGGTCTCTGACCGTTCGGTTTTTCTGATGAAAATAACCGAAGTGGGATTCGTTCATTTGGGTCAATCCCTTGTTGAGGACGAGCGTCCTCGTGTCTAAAGGCTATGCTTGAGCGTTCGGCCAAGTATTGTTGAATATGGTATACTTTGATAAATTCCCTTATGTTGTATGCATATGTGAAACAGTGTATTTTACCACTCGTAAACACTTCTTCAAAAGTCCCTTAGTATATTTATCAATTCTGTATTTTAAGTTGTTAAACGTTCGGTCTCACACCTGATGATCGTACTTAGGAGTGTTCGGTCTTATACCGAACGCTCGTTTTAAAATTGGAATTCGGTCTCATACCGAACGTTCGTTGGAATTTGGTGTTCGGTCTCCTACCGAACGTTCGTTCAAATTGGAATTCGGTCTCATACCGAACGTTCGTTGGAATTTGGTGTTCGGTCTCCTACCGAACGTTCGTTCAAATTGGTGTTCGGTCTTAGATTGAGCGTTCGTTCTAATTGGTGCTCGGTCTAACTCTGAGCGTTCATTATGATGGTGCTCGGTTTGAACTGAGCGTTCGTTCCAAAATTGAGGCTCGGCATTATTTTGAGCACTCGTACTATTTTCTACAGCGTTCGTCCAATGAACAGTACCAGACTTTTAAACCGTTCGTTCTTTGATTCGAACGAGCGTTCCTTTTGGGTCTCATTTCACAGCGTTCATCCTCGGACTTATTGGGGACAGAACGTTCGTTTTTGATGGTTTTCTTAAGAATGATGAAAATGATAATGGAATGATGAATAATGAATGATGAACAGTTTATGAGATGAAATGAAAATATGAATACATGATGAAAAGTGAATGATGAAGAGTATATGAGATGAATGGAAAGTTATGATTTATGAAAGAGCGTTCCAAGGAGGAACGACTCAGAATTTGATTATTGAGATTTGTAATGTATGAATGTGGTAAGCTTAGCCGGTTGTTCATCCTGATATTCCGTGAGTACTCATCCTCACGTAGAGGCAGTACGTCATGTGTGGGAATGGCAGGAGGTCCTAGTCCTGATGATTATTTGGACAGATAGGATTAACCTCGGGTGGCAGCTGATGAGAGTTCCAGTTACTACATCACCCGGGTGCACGAACACCGAAGCTACACAGATTTCATACAGTCCGGACAGTCAGTCGTGTTGAGTTTTATTTAGTGAGTACGTTAAAGTGGGTTGTTATGTAATGAATGTGTATGTTGAAATATGCATGTATGATGAATTGTTTACTTGAAATTCTATGTTGATGCATGAGTTAAATTATGTAAGCTTACCCTTTCGTTTCCTTGTGTTGTCTATTGTCCTTGTACGTCCGTCTTGTCATTGCAATGATCATCCGTGTGGATGTGAGCAGAGGGAGACGAGCGTTTGGAAGAGGCGCTGAATGAAGAGAACCTGGTTAATGTCGAAGTGAAGACCGAGCAGTGAGGCGCTCGGCCAGTTATGTAGCCTGTATTAGAGTGGTCGTTCGACCTACCCACTCGTTTTCTTTTAAGTTCGACCGTTCGGTAATTATACTGTGTAACCCGTTCGGTCAGGTTTTTATTTATACGTTCGACTTCAGATTGTGATTCGTGTTGTAAGGCATACGGCTTGGCTTTTGTTTTTAGTGAAAAACTGTACTGAATTATTATTAAATGTGATTTTCTGAATTTATAGTGCTGACTGTATTTTTGGGATGTCACACATAAACTTAATTATGATTCTATATACTTCATGTCAGGCCTCAAAAAGAAAAAAAAAAAAAAAACGTGGCAGCCTGAGCGCGCCACCTCAGCGACGCACGTGGAGACAGCAGCGTCTGACATCCGCTAACGGACGCCAACCGTGCACGAGAAATTTAGTCAAAACGTAGTGGGAACGTGCGTTGGCAGAAGGCTGGCAGTGGGAACGTACGCTGGCGAGGTGGAAAAACAGATATGAGACTCTGATAAATCCTCCACCCTCCACACGCTCCACCATTTTCGTTTCTGAATTCTCTCTTTCTTCTCTCTACGTTCTCTGCACCTTCTCTCTAAGGAACCACCGTTTCATCTCCTCCAATTCTGGGATCCGGCAGCGGAAGGACGAACGTCATCCAATGCTTCCAGAAAAGCCATTCGTTTCAAACTGAGCTGGTAAGCCTTTTCCCACTCTCTAGACGTTCGTTTTCCGCGTATGCAAACTCAATTCTGAGTTGTGTGTTCCTCCTTTCTTAGTGTAGCATAACTCTGATTTGGCGTTGGGGCTCGTTCATTATAGCTTGGTTTAACGAGCGTTGACGAGCGGAGGATTTGTAGTAGAAAGGAGAAATTGTGTGCGTCAGTGGACGTTCGTCATTCCAGGTAAGGGAAGCTTATTTAATTTAACTGGTTTTTTTTGTATGTGTGTGAACGTTCGTTATTTGATTGTATGAATATAATGCATGATATTGGATTTTCTGAATGTATGAACGTTCGTTATTATTGGTGAAATGAAACGTATGAAAATTGCATGATATTAGTAGTATGAAATCTGAGATTTTGGGGTGATTAGAACGAATGTAATTATGTAATTATGATGAGAAGTGAACTGAAAATGTAAATGAACTCCCCATGAAATTCACGTTCGTACTGGACGTTCCTTGACCGTTCGGTTTCCCGTAGTAATATGTTTAAAATGTTGATTCGGTCATTTGGGTAAATTTGTGATTGAGGACGAGCGTCCTCACTCTAAAATGTTCTATTTGAGCGTTCGGTCAAACACTGTTGAAGCTAATGTTTTTGATAAACTTCTATCTCTTTGTAATTGTCTGTGTATATGCAGCTGTTTATCTTAACCGTTCGTAAATACTTCTTTAAAAGTATCTTAGTTTATTTTTTTCAAGTTCTACCAATCTGAGCTATTAACGTTCGGTCTTATACCGAGCGTTCGTCCATATATTAAACTGAACGTTCGTCCTAGTCTTATACTGAACGTTCGTCCAAATGGTTGTTCAGTCTAATACTGAACGCTCCCTCTAATAGGCGCTCGGTCTCACACTGAGCGTTCGTCAAAATAGTGCTCGGTTCTGAACATAGCGTTCGTCCTTTAGGGTGCTCGGTTTTTATGATGAGCGCTCGTCCTAATTGGTGTTCGGTCTGACACCGAACGCTCGCTCAAAATGGTGCTCGGTCTCACCGTGAACGTTCGTCCAAAATGGCGCTCGGTTTTGAACTGCGTTCGTCCAAAATGGCGCTTGGTTTTGAACTGAGTGTTCGTCCAAAAGCGCTCCGAAGTGAGCGTTCGTCATAATGAGCTCGGTTCTGAAATGAGCGTTCGTCCTTTTGTGTGTTCAGTTTTATGCCGAGCGTTCGTTCAAATTTGGGGTTCGATCTTATACCGAACGTTCGTTCAAATTGGGGTTCGGCTTACACCGAACGTTCGTTCTAAAATTATCTGATATGATCATTGATTTTCTTAATGGGAATCACTTTTCTAGAAGTGTAGTCTTTGATTAGCACTTAAAGTCACGGCCACAAAATAAATGTTGGCCTCATGTAACTCCAAAAGAAACAGAACATATTCCAATGTTAACTCTTAAACCAAAAATCCAATCACCATTTCTTCTTTACATTTCTGGTTCCAATTGGCCTGAGACATGTTATATTTAAATATATGTTTATGTGGAGTTGGAATATGTGAGTGCTGGGTGGCCCTCCAACAATTTTCTTAACCTCATCAGTTCATAAGTCTTAAAGACAATGACCCTTCCATCAATCACTCCCACTCACTTATTTTATTCCAATTTACCCCACAAAAAGATTTTCCTTTTTCCACCTTAATCCACCAACTAAGTGACCATTCTATTTTCCACATAACCCCATTAGTCACACACCAAATCCATTATGTCAGTCCACAGATTTCTCCTGTTAGAGTACAATGGATCACATAATTAAACCTCTTAACTAGCTTATTCCATTACAAAAAAACACTAACCCCATTATGTGTTTCTCCACTGTTTTCCAATGCCAGACCATAATAATTATTATCATTATTTCTATCAATTGCTGCACTGTTGTCGTTCAACCAAAAGATCTTCATGTTTCCTCTTTCACAGTGTAAACGATTCTATGAATTTATATTGCTGAAAAAAATAAATATTTAAACCAGCTTAATTTATTTAACGAGACTCACATTTTCACAAGGTCTTTCAAGTACGGAATTGAGGTCCCTTACTCAAAGTATTCCAAACTGTCCTTAAGATAAGTTGCTTGTCAAAGATATTTCGATCCTCAAGTCAATAATATGACCGACCAATTAATACAATAAGTGATGCATATAATGTGCATGATGATTTTAAAGTCATATACGAAACTTTTATTTATAATAGTTGTAATGAGGCTTTATCTTTTATTGTCCAATAACGACCTAATCATACATTAATTTGTATTACACTGTTAGGTCTTACTGACACGAGCTAAAGAAACTTTATTTATAATAATTATTTTTTTTAAATAAATGTTATATTGCACTTCCTCTTATTTTTAACAAACTATAATACTGTCTTTTTTTTCTTGTATAATTGGGTGTAATAAGAAGTGTGACTAATAATTGTATTGTCGTGTCTCTTAAACTTTTAGGGGTCCTATTTAGAGACTTTAAAAGCACAACAGTTTCAGGTTTCTTGTTCCTTCTTTTGTGTTGGTTGTTTCATTGATACAACATCAATAATCCATTTGGAAGTTACGAAACAACCAACCGAATAATAAATAAGTCACACATTATCCGAATTAGGTTCCTCAAAGGATACTTATCAAGAATACAATAAGTGTGTCGTGATTTAGTTTATTTCCAAAATAAATCTGACTTTCATATTTTTTAAGTCATCTTTAAAAAGGTTGTTTTCAAGTTTAATTTGGAACAAAGAGACAAATTTAGGACATCTTTTAGATTTCCCTTTAAATTTCTACATATGTCTAATAAGATTAGTTTCTTTTCTATAAAGTTAATTTCGAGTTGAAAGACTTAAACAAACTTTAAAATGTGATTTTTATTATAATTTTATTTTAAATTTTTTTTTCAAAAATTTTGAGTTTTTTTTTTTGTTTTAAAAAATTTTTGAAGACTTTTTTACTTGGAAGCTTAAATTAATCCCTACTAAAAAAATGGAGACCTTCTTTTCTTAAAAACTTAAAACAAGGGTTTATCAGTTTGGACTTTGAAATGATCCTTGTGAAACCCTTAATAATTGGCCTAAATTAATTCTGTCACCTCTAATTAATCCTCACCACAATCAATGCTTATTTTCATTAAAAACCCACTTTCAAGGCTGATAAATCTCCCTGCAGTGCACTGAAACCAAGCCCCATCATTCTCTGAAACCTGCACCACGTCACACACACTCAGTGCATTAAAAACGCACCAATCCTTGCATGCAAGCACGCCACGTGTTGCGGAAGAGGCTTCCAAATCAGAGTTTGGTGTGCAGGTGGCAGCCTCGGACACGCTTGTTCAATCAAACGTTATTTTAACAAAACCAGGATTTTCGAAATTCTCTCTCACTTGCACGCACTCATCTTCAACCTCTGAACTCACCCTTTCATATTCTCCAACTTCTCTCAAAAAACCAGTGAACTTCTCTTTACTGTAAAACTCATATCTCTTCTCCAATCACGATTTCAGCACCGTAGGAGTATTCGTACTGCTGTGATCTTCATTTTGGACCGAACAGAATTTTAATCCAACCTGGTAAGTCTCCTTACTGTAGTTCGTCCTTAGGTTTCTGGAAAAATAGAGTTTTTCATGCATGCAAGCATGTATTCTGAGTGTTCTGTAATCTGTGGTTAGATTTTATTTTGGAAGAGGCAAGAACGTAAGAAAAGCGTATTTGGACAAAGCCATTTTTACATCTAGGACAAGCTTGAATTTCAATCCGGGTAAGGGAAGCTTATATGTTTAATTCATACTGCTTGATTTTACAATCTGAGTTGCCTGTATGTAAAGTCTGATGTTTGAGCTGTTATGAACGGTTACTGATATCTGATATGATTTCTGATGTTGGTTTAATCTGACATGAACAAACACTGCTTGTATGTATTATATATGTGTTGTTGATTTCGATTAAATGCATGCTGATCTGATCATGTATGAATGGAGTATAGTGATTGTATATTTGGAATGATTCAATTGTTGAAACCTGTATGAAGATGATGTTTAAGGTGAATTAAATCTGGAATGAAAGTTATAAAGTTATAAATTGGAAATCTGGAAAATTCTGCTAAGGTTGCGAAATCTGAAATTTCATTCTTCCCCACTGATAAATGACGTTCGTCCCTGTACGGTCTTAAACCGTTTGGCATTTTAGTAAAGTAACTTAGATTGGAATTCTTTCATTTGGAAGGAATTCTGCTCATGAACGAGCGTCCCAAATTGAATGTCTGAGCGTTCGTCTAGCTCAGCAGTGTTTAAATATTTAAAACTTTATGAATAAGTAACGCTCGGTCTTATACCGAAGCGTTCGTCCAATTAGCGTTCGGCCTTATGTTGAACGTTCGTCTTTGATAGCGCTCGTCCTTATGTCGAGCGTTCGTTTTTCATAAGCGTTCGGCCTTATGTCGAGCGTTCGTCATTCGTAGCGTTCGGCCTTATGTCGAGCGTCCGTTCTCAATAAGCGCTCGGTTTTATCACGAGCGTCCGTTCTGAATCTCGCTAGGTCTCATACCTCGCGTTTGTACTAAGTGAATATTCAATTGATAAAATAGCGTTCGTTCAAAGTATTTAAATATTCATTTTCTTTGCGTTCGTTCCATTCCTGGAATTGGATTCATATGTAAATCTCTTGAAAAATAATTCTAAGTGTTCTTGACCCTCCTTTGTACATTAAATCTGGTTCAAGTTTCTATCATGATTATTTTCTAAGTACCAGTACACTTCAAGTCGAGTCAGTTCATTTAACAGAATCAACAGAAATTACGTTCGTTCTAAGTATTTCCTGAGTATCCAGTGAAGTTATTTGGACGTTCGTCCTGAGTGTTCAGTGGACTGTACGTTCGTTCGGTTATTCTCTTACAGTTAAAGATGAAATTGATGTTACATCATATTGAATTACAGTGTGAACACTATATGGATTGAATCTATGATTATGGATATTGGATGAGCGTTCCAGGGAGGAACGTCTCTTATATGATTGAATATTAAAATTGGTAAAGTATGAACATGGATAAGTTACTGATGGCTTGGTCCATCCTGATATTCCGTGATACTCATCTTCACGTAGAAGGGGGTAGTCATGTGTGGGAATGGCAGGAGGTCTTTCGTATCTCTCACTTAGCAGGGGCGAAGGATTAACCTCAAGTGGAAGCTGATTAGGTATATCCCGGCTACTATACCACTTGGGTGCAAGGACGCCTGTAACTACATGGTTCATACAGTCCGGACGGTCTGTCTTATATATATTTCTATGTTAAATTATATGATTAATTTACTTGATGTATGTGTGAATTGAATTATGAACTGTATGTATGTTGTATTAATTAAACAATATAAGCTTACCCTTGCGTTTTCCATTGTGTTGTCTACTGTCCATGTGCTTTCGTCTTGTCAAAATGCAATGATCATCCGTTGTGGATGTGAGCAGATGGTGATGCATCCCTTGAAGTCATGCTGGAAGAAGAAAATTTGGAGGATGCAAATCTGATGGAAGTGGAAGTGAAGACCGAGCCGTAGAGTGCTCGTTAAGTTTAGGACTATATATATTAGTTCATTTTTGGAACGTTCGGTTATCATCTTGTAAAACCGTTCGTTAGTAACGCTCGTTATTTTGAGCTGTATTTTGTAACTCTGAAACCTTAAGCCGTTCGTGCTGTTTTATTTCTCTGCTATTTGATACGTTCGTTATTTGTACACCAGCCGTTAGGCTTTGAACCTTGGTTTACTGTTAAATATTAAGACTGTTTACTGTTCACTGTTAATTGTAATTAATTCTGAATTATGGTATTACTATATTTTGGGATGTTACAATAGTGGTATCAGAGCAGTTTTGTTCTCTTAAAAACACTGTAGGGTTATGAGTACACTGTGTTTTTGCTGTGTGCTTATTATATGTTTAATGAGTTATTATTGATTTAACTCTTGAACATAACTAACGTTCGTTTGTTTTTCTCTGTATCCAGAGAACAAATGGCACCTAGGCTACCTCCTCCCCCACAACCTAATGACCCTGACGCTCCTAATAATGCCAGGATGTTGGAAACGGTTATTGATAGGCTACAACAACAAAACACAACATTAATAGAGCAGAACGCTGCCTTGATGAGGCAAAATCAGGATGCCATGCAGAGCTTGGAGGCCTCTCGTCTCAATTCAGAAGCGACTCAGAGGCAGTTAATGGACATTCTGGCTGCCACTAGAGGTACTCCTGGAGCTTCTTCTTCAAATGCTACTCAACATGCTGCTCAACCAACTGCTGAATGGAGTTTAGAGAGTTTTCTCCAGCACCATCCATCCAAGTTTAGTGGCAAATGCCTCCCTGATGAGGCAGACCAGTGGCTAAGGGATATGGAGAGGATCTTCAATGCCAAGAGGTGTCCGGATGAGAACCGTTTAGCTTACACTGAGTACTTATTAACTGGAGAAGCTAGCCACTGGTGGGCGAGCGCTAGAGCCATCTTAACAGACGCTCATCAACCAGTCACTTGGGAGGTTTTCAGGAATAAATTTTATGAAGAATACTTCCCTGACAGCGTCCGTTTTGCAAAGGAAGTTGAATTTCTACAGTTGGTTCAGGGGAGTATGTCAGTTTCAGAATACACCAATAAATTTAAGCACCTTGTGCGGTTCAATACTATGGCAACCAGTGAGGAGTGGCAATGTCGGAAGTTTGAGAACGGTCTGCGAAGTGATTTAAAGGTTATGATTTCAAGTTTGTGCATAAGAACGTTTCCTGCCATGGTTGAGAGGGCCAAAGTTTTGGAGAAAAATATGGCAGAAGCTGAAAGACACAAGAAGCAACAACAAGTTAGTAGGGGACCAATTGTGTCCAGGGGAGGTTCTGTTCAAAGGAGACTACCTTACGCTCGTCCAAATCAATCAGCCAATACGAGTGGTTCTCAAGCAGTGATTCCTGTCGGACAAACTGGACAAGGAAATGTAACTTGTTTTCAATGTGGGGGGCCGCATTACCGTTCGTCCTGCCCTCAACTAGTGGGAGGAAAGCACTGCAACAGATGTGGGCGAAATGGGCACGTGGAGAACGAGTGTAACATGAGTGGAAGAGCAGTGATGAGACCACCAAACGCTGGAAGAAATCAGCCAAGAGGGGGACGAGCACAAGCAGTAGGTCGTGTGTATGCTATCACTGGAGCGGAGGCAGCAAGCGCAGGTAATCTTATAACTGGTGAATGCTTGCTGTTTGGAATGCCTTGTCATGTACTGTTTGACTCTGGGGCGACGCACTCCTTCATCTCGAAGGCGTGTGTTGAAAAGCTGGGAATAGTGGAGAGAGATATGCAGTTTGACTTGGTGGTATCAACACCAGCGGCTGGAGAGATTAGGACATCTACCGTGTGCATTAGATGTCCTATTGTGGTTGAGGGGCATAGTTATAAGGTGAACTTGATCTGTTTACCTTTGAAGGACTTGGAAATAATTCTAGGAATGGATTGGTTGGCTACCAACCACATCATTATAGATTGTGGCAAGAAAGAATTAGTGTTTCCTGAAGATGATGAAGAATGCTTGGGTGTGACGCTCAGTAAATTAAAAGAAGATATAATGGAAGGTGCAAGCTGTTTTCTCATCATGACACATGAAGATAAGGAGTTAGGAGGGTTGGCAGAAGAGCGAACGCTCAATAAGAGCAGCATTGAACGCACAGTCGTGAATGAATTTCTGGACGTTTTTCCAAAGAAGATACCAGGGTTGCCTCCTGTTAGGGAAGTTGAATTCACCATTGATTTGGTGACGACTGCAGCACCTATATCCGTTCAACCATACCGAATGGCACCTGCAGAGTTGGTTGAACTCAAGAAGCAAATCGAAGAGCTTATGGAGAAGCAATTCATTAGACCAAGTGTATCACCATGGGGAGCTCCTGTGCTCTTGGTGAAAAAGAAGGATGGCAGCTCTCGGTTATGTATAGACTACAGGCAATTAAACAAGCTGACCATCAAGAACAAGTACCCCTTGCCAAGAATAGATGACTTACTGGATCAATTGCATGGGGCCACAGTGTTTTCGAAAATTGACTTGCGGTCTGGATATCATCAGATTAGAGTGAAGGAGGATGACATTCATAAGACTGCTTTTAGATCTCGTTATGGACACTACGAATATGTAGTGATGCCGTTCGGTGTGACTAACGCTCCAGCCATCTTCATGGATTATATGAACCGGATATTCAGACCCTATTTGGATAAGTTTGTGGTTGTGTTCATAGATGATATTCTCATCTACTCCAAAACCAATGCCGAACATGAAGAACACTTGAGGGCAGTGCTGAACGTGTTGAGAGAAAAGAAGTTGTATGCAAAGTTGTCCAAGTGTGAATTCTGGTTAAAAGAGGTGCAGTTTTTGGGGCATGTGGTCTCGGCTGAAGGTATTTCAGTGGATCCAGCTAAGGTACGAGCAGTGTTGGATTGGAAGAGTCCGCGTTCGGTCACGGAAGTAAGAAGCTTCGTTGGTCTGGCAGGCTACTATAGGCGTTTCATTGAGGGATTTTCTAAGATAGTAGCACCCCTGACTCAGCTCACCAGGAAGGATCAGCCATTCGCTTGGACTGATCTGTGTGAGGAACGTTTCCAGGAGTTGAAAGTGAAATTGACGAGTGCTCCAGTGCTAATTATTCCAGACACGTCCAAGCCTTTTGAAGTGTACTGTGACGCTTCTCTTCAAGGTTTGGGCTGTGTGCTCATGCAAGAGAGACGTGCAGTAGCGTACGCGTCTCGCCAGTTGAAGATTCATGAATGCAACTATCCCACACACGACCTGGAGTTGGCAGCTGTCGTTTTTGCACTAAAGATTTGGAGGCACTATTTATACGGATCAACATTCCAAGTCTTTAGTGATCACAAGAGCCTCAAATATTTGTTTGATCAGAGGGAGCTGAATATGAGGCAAAGACGTTGGTTGGAGTTTTTAAAAGACTATGAGTTTGAACTGCTGTATCACCCTGGGAAAGCCAATGTAGTGGCGGATGCTCTAAGCAGGAAGGCAGTGCATGTCTCGTTAATGATGGTGAAGGAGCTGCACCTAGTGGAGAGTTTCAGGGATCTGAAATTACAGTTTGAGTTGGAGCCTAACAGCATTAAATGCTGTAATATTAGAATATCTAGCGATGTGTTTGATCAGATTAGAATGAAGCAACGTGAGGATGAAGAGCTGGTAAAGATATTGAGCGTGCTTGGTTCGGATCAAGCCAAGGAATTTAATGTTGGAATGGATGGCCTATTGCGGTACATGGATAGGACGTGCATTCCAAATTTTGGCGAGCTGAAGCGGATCATACTGGAGGAAGCGCATCATAGCCGTCTTAGCATACATCCTGGTATGACTAAGATGTATAAGGATCTTAGGGAGTCGTTCTGGTGGCCTGGAATGAAGAGTGACGTCGCACGCTTTGTGGCATCTTGCTTAACCTGTCAACGTGCCAAGGCTGAACACCAACGTCCAGGTGGATTGCTTCAACAATTGGAAATTCCTGAATGGAAGTGGGACAGCATCTCAATGGACTTTGTGACTCATCTACCACGAACAGTTAGGAACCATGATTCGATTTGGGTGATCGTGGATAGATTGACTAAGAGTGCCCACTTCTTGGCCGTGAATTTGAAGATGTCAATGACAAATTTGGCTAAGCTGTACATCAAGGAGATAGTGCGTCTTCATGGAGTGCCATCAAGCATAGTTTCTGACCGAGTGATGACCCAAACTTATTAGCCGTTGCTAGGACTCGGGTTCAATCCCCAAATCCCCGGCAACGGCGCCAAAAGCTTGATGGACAAATTTGTAAGCACCAAAATATGATGTCACAAACTTGTTTCACAATCGGCAAGTATGACCGAATCGTTCAAGTAATAAAACTTGGTAAGACCAAGTATCGTTCTTCCCAAAGGACTCACGGCCTAGTTTAGTTATGTGATTTGTTGATTAGCTAGGACTTAGAAACGAAATATTCAAAGTTTAATATGCAAGACAGAAAATAAACATGTATGCATGAATTGATCAATGGCAAAGACAAAAGATAAACACTTCCAATGAATTATATAAATGAATATGTTGTTGGGGTTCAATTTCATCTCATCCACTCTCATATATTTTAGGAATTCAACATTCAAATCATCATTGTTAATGCCACTCTCTAATGTACCATTCTAGATGGCTTCTCCCTAATCAAATAGTTCATACAATTCCTAGCATTCCTAATGATTAGTTCATTACAGCAGGAGCTTAAAGGCAACCAATATAATGTTGTCAGTAAAATATTGGGAGAAATTCCCCGGATCTAGACTTCCCCGTACGTGTCCGTATCGACAAAACCAATAATCATGCATTAGAATGAGTTAAACAATGCAAGCATTGAGCAAAGAGGAAAAACCCTAACTAATGATGAAAGAAAGCATATGTCTTAATTCAAAGATGTACTCAACAAATCCATATATGAGAGCTTCAAGAGATTACATTGATTCCCCAACAAACATACAAGGTTTAGTTCACCATCGTCATGGTGAACCTAGATGAATAACAATGAAAGAATGAAAGAATAAACCCAATAAAGGTGAAGAGGTAGCCTGAGCATCCAAGATCCTCCTTCAAAGGGGTGAAAGAGAGAGTGTTTGCCTCGTTTCTGCCAAAGATACTAAACTAAAGGACGTGCAAGCCCTTATATACTAATTTAGAGTTACAAAAGATTACAAAAGCCCAAGCCCAAAGAGTACCGCTCAGCGGTATTTACCGCTCAGCGGTAGTTGCGCGTCACAATTCTTCCCCTCAGCGGCCATTTGCCCCTCAGCGTGACTCCCGCAACCTCCTGAGTGCCGCTCAGCGGTAGTTTGCCGCTGAGCGGTGCCTTCGTCTTCTATTTTTGCACTCTTTCTTGTCTTTTCTAATGTCACTTCTCTCCTTCTTCACTCTTTTCACTAAATTCACCTTAAAAGCTGCACAAAAACACTCAAATCAAGTGTAAACCTGTCCAGCTCTCTTATTTATGAAAATATAGATAAACTACATGATTTCAAGCTAGTTTTTAAGTCTAAAGGTTGCTTTTAGTATCAAATTTAAGTATGAAAATAACAGTTTTTCAACTGTTATCACAACCCCAAACTTAGAACTTTGCTTGTCCTCAAGCAAACAAAATGTAACTCCATCTCCAACCAATTCATATGATAGTTCACTCATTCAAAAATCCTTTTTTTTTTCAAGATAAGTAATAACTTCACTCAAACTTATGACCAAGAGTTCAATCAAGATGTGCACATGCTTTAGTGTTCACAAAGTCATTTAAGTTCCAACAAATGCTATTTCTCATGAATGATCAATCAATTAAGCAAGGATGTTCATGTGCTTATGGAATATTTCCTCACTAGGTAAAGTGTTTCACTCAACACACAAGTGTATAAGAGGTAAAGTGTCTCACTCATTCACTCTACTATCACAATGTCACATGAATCAACTTTGCCTTTCATTTAACCACAATCAAAAACATTCACAAGTATGCATCATCACAAGGACTTTTCAATGGCTTATAATGTGGCTAGGCTAACAAGAAAATTGGTTTTTCTGGATCACAAAATCCTTGAGTTAAGAGATTCATAATAATACAATTATTCTTATTCATTCCCAACTTTTGTTTGCCTTTTCATTTGCATTGAGCTTTACTTCTTTTCTTTTCTTTTTCTTTGCATATTCTTACTTTTTAGCTCTTGGCTCAATGCTTTTCCTTTTTCATGTTTTCCCAATAACCCCAAACTTGAACATTTAACAATACCACACAAGATCTTCTACTTAACTCAAGGTAAAGATTTTCAATCAAGGGTTCAGTGTATGTTTAAGGTTATGGGTTCAAAGGATAGAACACAAAGTGTTCTCTTTTAGTAGGCTAACTTTATGAATTTGGCCAATAAAAAGGGTTCCAACAAACGGCCTTGATCATATGATGCAAAACAAGCAATTGCTTCAATCATAGAAAACCTGGGCAAAATCATTCATGCTTTCAAAATAATAGCATTCAACAATAACAACTCTGGAGCTCAAAACCTCACATATAAGCTCATTCACATTTGACATACACATCCTGCTTAATTTCACAATCACAATCATGATATCATGCATTTGTTCACAAAGCTTGTGAATCACCTGTATAAGCATTTATTGTGCACATCATCTCAACATCAATCAATCAATAAGCATCATCAAGCATTACTTATCACACAATCACAGTTAATAGCAAACCATCATAAGAAACCAGGTGTTCAATAGAGTACATTAAACCCTAATCTAAAAACAAAAACAAATAAGTTCAGAAAACTTAAACCACAAAAGCATAATCATATGATAGCATTCATCAGTAAATGCTATCTCAGCTCCTCATCAGTCTGAGCTGTCATCTGTATCTTCTTCCTCTCCTTCTTCTTGGATCTTATAGTCTTGATTCTTTTAGCATGATGAGGAGGCCATCCCTGCATCAAACTTAATTCACAAAACCAAAAGATACATTGTTAAGCATTAGTAAACCACAATGAAGAAATCAATCCCCTTCAATGATGCTCTCTCTCAACCCCAAACTTAGATGGAAAACTAGTGAGAACGTGAGTAGAAGGGAGATTTTCTCAAGAGGGAAGAGGGAAAAGATGTGGAGAACCTTGGAAAAGGTATGTAGGAGTGTGTGTGCAGAGAAGAGCCTGAAAATAGAAGCTTATGCGCAGCTTAGGGTATAAAAATACCCTAATGGGCTCGAGTCTCGCTAAGGGGAAACTAAAGCCCATCTGCGAGAGTACCGCTCAGCGGTATATGCCGCTCAGCGGCACTTGCGAGAATTGCTCTTCTCCTTCTTTTCTTGACCTACGTGCCTCCTAGACATACCCCTTACTGGTTCCCTGCAATTCAATGTTAAAAGTGCTTATGCAAACCCTAACTAAAATAAACAAACAGAAAACAATCAATCAACTGGGTTGCCTCCCAGGTAGCGCTTGTTTAACGTCACGAGCCTGACCCAAAAAAGCTCACGTTCCATCTTCTTTAAAGTTGATGTTATCCTTCCACCAACGTATCAACTGCTTCCTTAGGACTGTTTTGGATTCTCTGGAATATGGAGACTCTATCTCTATCATCTCCTTCTCTTTAAAACCTTTTACAACCCACAACTTGTTCTTGAATCTTACAGGTGTGCCAAGTTGGAGTCCTCTTTCCTTCCAGTCTCTAAGAACTTCCTTTCCTTTTCCACTTTCATCTACCTTGGGTACCTGAAAATACAAACAATGGTTATCAGAAACTTTAAAATTTTCATGTTTACCTCTAGTTATGGGTGCATCTTGAAATGCAGCTTTATAACTGGCCTCTTCCTCCTTTGCTTGTATCTCATCTTTAAACACATTCACCACCACTCTCTCCTCTCTGTCCTGGAGCACCACTATACCTTCATTAACATCTATAATAACCCTGGCCGTTTTCATAAACGGTCTTCCCAGTATGAAAGGTATCTTTTCGGTCTCCCTCTTCATCACCACAAAGTCTGCCAAGAACTGAAGTTTGCCAACACAAACTACAATGTCCTCTGCAATCCCACATGGCTCCTTTGAAGATCCATCAGCCATTACCAGATTAACCTTTGCAGGTTTTATTTTCACATGGCCAATTTGCTCCAATAGAGAGTAAGGCATCAAGTTAACACTTGAGCCTAAGTCAAGGAGAGCTTTCTTCACCTTTTTCTTCCCTATAGTGCAAGGGATAGAAAAACTACCTGGATCAGCAGCTTTTGGTGGGAATGATTCTTTCTTAACAGTTACACACTTTTCATCATCATCATCTCTACGTTTTCTTTTTGTAGAGGTTCCCTCATCAGATTTTGTGTACACTGCTATTTTCTGTAAGATTTGTTCCCAAGGAGCTTCATTATCAACCATTCTGAATAAGTCTGTGAAATCCATTGGTTTCTCCTGATTTGTTAGAAAAGGAAAAGTATCCTTTCTTTCTTCTTCTCTTCTCTCTTCTGTTTCATCTTCTTCTGACTCAATACTCTCTTCATTTATACTCTTGACCACTTTGCATTCTTCTCTAGGGTTAACCTCAGTATTAGCCCCAAAGTTTCTGTGTGGTCTTTCTTCCAACTGCTTAGTGATCTGACCCATCTGAATCTCCAAGTTCTTTATAGCAGCTTCAGTGCTCTTTTGGGAGGATTCAGTTTTCTGAATAAATTGTTGAAGAGTTTCTTCCAACCTTGTAGATCTTTCATTGAGCATAGAAATTTGTTGCCACATGGTTGGTTGCTGCTGCTGTTGCTTATTAAATTGATTAACCTGCCCAGTTTGTCCTTGGCCAATACTTGGATGTGGTTTCCAACCCTGATTATAATTACCTTGACGGTATGGAAACTGATTAGCCATGAAGTTAACATCCTCCACGGCTTCCACAGGAAAAGCACATTGGCCATTGATGTGATCTCCTCCACATAGTTCGCACAACTGGGTTTGTACCTGTGCAGCAGATTTTAACTCTTTTGGTAATGAAGCAAGAGTTTTGGTCAGAGTCTCCAGCTGTTGAGTCAGAATTTTATTTTGGGCTAGCAGAGCATCATGGGTTTGTAATTGAAGAACCCCTTTCTGTTGCATAGGGGCGCCTCTTTCATTGTGAAGCTCATTACCACTTGTAGCCATATTTTCAATAATCTCAGTGGCTTCCTCTGGAGTCTTCCATTTGATATTGCCCCCAGCTGAGGCATCTAGCATCATCTTGGTTTGTGAACCAAGCCCTCCAAGGAAAGTTAGGACTACTTCTTGTTCTTTAAAGCCATGCATGGGAGTTTTTCGTAACAAGCTTTTATATCTGTCCCATGCATGCCCCAGTGATTCTTCCATGTCCTGCTTGAATGAAGATATCTCTTGCTTTCCTTTAGTCACCTTAGATTGTGGGAAGTATTTGTTTAGAAACTTTGTAACCACTGCTTCCCACTCTGTGAAACTTTCTTCTGGAAAAGAGTTCAACCAAAGCTTAGCATTGCCTCCCAATGAGAAAGGAAACAAGCTAAGTTTGATTGCTTCGTCTGGCACCCCATTAATCTTGACTGTATTGCAAATCTCATTAAAGGTAGTCAGGTGCTCATATGGGCTTTCATGTGATAACCCATTAAATTGATTACTCTTCACCAGTTGAATCAGTGCTGGTTTGACCTCCATGTTGGCTGCATTGACTCTAGGTCTAGCTATGCTGTTGAAGTGCTGAGGTCCAGCAAGATTAGTGTAATCTGCAAGAGTTCTTCTAACATTATTGCCCTCCATACTTCCTGTGCTATGAACAGAACCTTGTGGTGATGTTTGCAAGAGAGTTTCAGGAGAAGGGAAAAGTTCTCTAGACGTTCTGATTCTTCTCCTCCTTCTACTCTCTTCTAGACCTTCAAGAAGTGGTTCTGTTGTTTTCTTACTTCTAGTGCGAATTGCTTCCTGCATGCACAAGAAACAAAACCCTAGAACAGATTTGTTAGCACAAAAAGATATAAGAGAAGATATATATTCAAAAGATAAAAAGATAAAAGATTCAGAAGATAAGAAGATAAAAGATTCAAAAGATAAAAAGATAAAAGATAAAATAAAATTTAAAAATAACATCTAATCTAAAAAGATAAAATCTAAAAATAAAATCTAACCTAATAAAATAAAATCTAATCCTAAAAGATAAAATAAAATAAAATCTAAACTAACCAAATAAAATAAAATCTAATCTAATCTAATCTAAAAAGATAAAACAGAAAAAGATAAAAAACAGAAAATAAAAACAGAAATTTAAAATTAAAGTCAAAGATAATCAATAATCACACAAATTAACCAGTTAAACCACGAGTCCCCGGCAACGGCGCCAAAAACTTGATGACCCAAACTTATTAGCCGTTGCTAGGACTCGGGTTCAATCCCCAAATCCCCGGCAACGGCGCCAAAAGCTTGATGGACAAATTTGTAAGCACCAAAATATGATGTCACAAACTTGTTTCACAATCGGCAAGTATGACCGAATCGTTCAAGTAATAAAACTTGGTAAGACCAAGTATCGTTCTTCCCAAAGGACTCACGGCCTAGTTTAGTTATGTGATTTGTTGATTAGCTAGGACTTAGAAACGAAATATTCAAAGTTTAATATGCAAGACAGAAAATAAACATGTATGCATGAATTGATCAATGGCAAAGACAAAAGATAAACACTTCCAATGAATTATATAAATGAATATGTTGTTGGGGTTCAATTTCATCTCATCCACTCTCATATATTTTAGGAATTCAACATTCAAATCATCATTGTTAATGCCACTCTCTAATGTACCATTCTAGATGGCTTCTCCCTAATCAAATAGTTCATACAATTCCTAGCATTCCTAATGATTAGTTCATTACAGCAGGAGCTTAAAGGCAACCAATATAATGTTGTCAGTAAAATATTGGGAGAAATTCCCCGGATCTAGACTTCCCCGTACGTGTCCGTATCGACAAAACCAATAATCATGCATTAGAATGAGTTAAACAATGCAAGCATTGAGTAAAGAGGAAAAACCCTAACTAATGATGAAAGAAAGCATATGTCTTAATTCAAAGATGTACTCAACAAATCCATATATGAGAGCTTCAAGAGATTACATTGATTCCCCAACAAACATACAAGGTTTAGTTCACCATCGTCATGGTGAACCTAGATGAATAACAATGAAAGAATGAAAGAATAAACCCAATAAAGGTGAAGAGGTAGCCTGAGCATCCAAGATCCTCCTTCAAAGGGGTGAAAGAGAGAGTGTTTGCCTCGTTTCTGCCAAAGATACTAAACTAAAGGACGTGCAAGCCCTTATATACTAATTTAGAGTTACAAAAGATTACAAAAGCCCAAGCCCAAAGAGTACCGCTCAGCGGTATTTACCGCTCAGCGGTAGTTGCGCGTCACAATTCTTCCCCTCAGCGGCCATTTGCCCCTCAGCGTGACTCCCGCAACCTCCTGAGTGCCGCTCAGCGGTAGTTTGCCGCTGAGCGGTGCCTTCGTCTTCTATTTTTGCACTCTTTCTTGTCTTTTCTAATGTCACTTCTCTCCTTCTTCACTCTTTTCACTAAATTCACCTTAAAAGCTGCACAAAAACACTCAAATCAAGTGTAAACCTGTCCAGCTCTCTTATTTATGAAAATATAGATAAACTACATGATTTCAAGCTAGTTTTTAAGTCTAAAGGTTGCTTTTAGTATCAAATTTAAGTATGAAAATAACAGTTTTTCAACTGTTATCACAACCCCAAACTTAGAACTTTGCTTGTCCTCAAGCAAACAAAATGTAACTCCATCTCCAACCAATTCATATGATAGTTCACTCATTCAAAAATCCTTTTTTTTTTCAAGATAAGTAATAACTTCACTCAAACTTATGACCAAGAGTTCAATCAAGATGTGCACATGCTTTAGTGTTCACAAAGTCATTTAAGTTCCAACAAATGCTATTTCTCATGAATGATCAATCAATTAAGCAAGGATGTTCATGTGCTTATGGAATATTTCCTCACTAGGTAAAGTGTTTCACTCAACACACAAGTGTATAAGAGGTAAAGTGTCTCACTCATTCACTCTACTATCACAATGTCACATGAATCAACTTTGCCTTTCATTTAACCACAATCAAAAACATTCACAAGTATGCATCATCACAAGGACTTTTCAATGGCTTATAATGTGGCTAGGCTAACAAGAAAATTGGTTTTTCTGGATCACAAAATCCTTGAGTTAAGAGATTCATAATAATACAATTATTCTTATTCATTCCCAACTTTTGTTTGCCTTTTCATTTGCATTGAGCTTTACTTCTTTTCTTTTCTTTTTCTTTGCATATTCTTACTTTTTAGCTCTTGGCTCAATGCTTTTCCTTTTTCATGTTTTCCCAATAACCCCAAACTTGAACATTTAACAATACCACACAAGATCTTCTACTTAACTCAAGGTAAAGATTTTCAATCAAGGGTTCAGTGTATGTTTAAGGTTATGGGTTCAAAGGATAGAACACAAAGTGTTCTCTTTTAGTAGGCTAACTTTATGAATTTGGCCAATAAAAAGGGTTCCAACAAACGGCCTTGATCATATGATGCAAAACAAGCAATTGCTTCAATCATAGAAAACCTGGGCAAAATCATTCATGCTTTCAAAATAATAGCATTCAATAATAACAACTCTGGAGCTCAAAACCTCACATATAAGCTCATTCACATTTGACATACACATCCTGCTTAATTTCACAATCACAATCATGATATCATGCATTTGTTCACAAAGCTTGTGAATCACCTGTATAAGCATTTATTGTGCACATCATCTCAACATCAATCAATCAATAAGCATCATCAAGCATTACTTATCACACAATCACAGTTAATAGCAAACCATCATAAGAAACCAGGTGTTCAATAGAGTACATTAAACCCTAATCTAAAAACAAAAACAAATAAGTTCAGAAAACTTAAACCACAAAAGCATAATCATATGATAGCATTCATCAGTAAATGCTATCTCAGCTCCTCATCAGTCTGAGCTGTCATCTGTATCTTCTTCCTCTCCTTCTTCTTGGATCTTATAGTCTTGATTCTTTTAGCATGATGAGGAGGCCATCCCTGCATCAAACTTAATTCACAAAACCAAAAGATACATTGTTAAGCATTAGTAAACCACAATGAAGAAATCAATCCCCTTCAATGATGCTCTCTCTCAACCCCAAACTTAGATGGAAAACTAGTGAGAACGTGAGTAGAAGGGAGATTTTCTCAAGAGGGAAGAGGGAAAAGATGTGGAGAACCTTGGAAAAGGTATGTAGGAGTGTGTGTGCAGAGAAGAGCCTGAAAATAGAAGCTTATGCGCAGCTTAGGGTATAAAAATACCCTAATGGGCTCGAGTCTCGCTAAGGGGAAACTAAAGCCCATCTGCGAGAGTACCGCTCAGCGGTATATGCCGCTCAGCGGCACTTGCGAGAATTGCTCTTCTCCTTCTTTTCTTGACCTACGTGCCTCCTAGACATACCCCTTACTGGTTCCCTGCAATTCAATGTTAAAAGTGCTTATGCAAACCCTAACTAAAATAAACAAACAGAAAACAATCAATCAACTGGGTTGCCTCCCAGGTAGCGCTTGTTTAACGTCACGAGCCTGACCCAAAAAAGCTCACGTTCCATCTTCTTTAAAGTTGATGTTATCCTTCCACCAACGTATCAACTGCTTCCTTAGGACTGTTTTGGATTCTCTGGAATATGGAGACTCTATCTCTATCATCTCCTTCTCTTTAAAACCTTTTACAACCCACAACTTGTTCTTGAATCTTACAGGTGTGCCAAGTTGGAGTCCTCTTTCCTTCCAGTCTCTAAGAACTTCCTTTCCTTTTCCACTTTCATCTACCTTGGGTACCTGAAAATACAAACAATGGTTATCAGAAACTTTAAAATTTTCATGTTTACCTCTAGTTATGGGTGCATCTTGAAATGCAGCTTTATAACTGGCCTCTTCCTCCTTTGCTTGTATCTCATCTTTAAACACATTCACCACCACTCTCTCCTCTCTGTCCTGGAGCACCACTATACCTTCATTAACATCTATAATAACCCTGGCCGTTTTCATAAACGGTCTTCCCAGTATGAAAGGTATCTTTTCGGTCTCCCTCTTCATCACCACAAAGTCTGCCAAGAACTGAAGTTTGCCAACACAAACTACAATGTCCTCTGCAATCCCACATGGCTCCTTTGAAGATCCATCAGCCATTACCAGATTAACCTTTGCAGGTTTTATTTTCACATGGCCAATTTGCTCCAATAGAGAGTAAGGCATCAAGTTAACACTTGAGCCTAAGTCAAGGAGAGCTTTCTTCACCTTTTTCTTCCCTATAGTGCAAGGGATAGAAAAACTACCTGGATCAGCAGCTTTTGGTGGGAATGATTCTTTCTTAACAGTTACACACTTTTCATCATCATCATCTCTACGTTTTCTTTTTGTAGAGGTTCCCTCATCAGATTTTGTGTACACTGCTATTTTCTGTAAGATTTGTTCCCAAGGAGCTTCATTATCAACCATTCTGAATAAGTCTGTGAAATCCATTGGTTTCTCCTGATTTGTTAGAAAAGGAAAAGTATCCTTTCTTTCTTCTTCTCTTCTCTCTTCTGTTTCATCTTCTTCTGACTCAATACTCTCTTCATTTATACTCTTGACCACTTTGCATTCTTCTCTAGGGTTAACCTCAGTATTAGCCCCAAAGTTTCTGTGTGGTCTTTCTTCCAACTGCTTAGTGATCTGACCCATCTGAATCTCCAAGTTCTTTATAGCAGCTTCAGTGCTCTTTTGGGAGGATTCAGTTTTCTGAATAAATTGTTGAAGAGTTTCTTCCAACCTTGTAGATCTTTCATTGAGCATAGAAATTTGTTGCCACATGGTTGGTTGCTGCTGCTGTTGCTTATTAAATTGATTAACCTGCCCAGTTTGTCCTTGGCCAATACTTGGATGTGGTTTCCAACCCTGATTATAATTACCTTGACGGTATGGAAACTGATTAGCCATGAAGTTAACATCCTCCACGGCTTCCACAGGAAAAGCACATTGGCCATTGATGTGATCTCCTCCACATAGTTCGCACAACTGGGTTTGTACCTGTGCAGCAGATTTTAACTCTTTTGGTAATGAAGCAAGAGTTTTGGTCAGAGTCTCCAGCTGTTGAGTCAGAATTTTATTTTGGGCTAGCAGAGCATCATGGGTTTGTAATTGAAGAACCCCTTTCTGTTGCATAGGGGCGCCTCTTTCATTGTGAAGCTCATTACCACTTGTAGCCATATTTTCAATAATCTCAGTGGCTTCCTCTGGAGTCTTCCATTTGATATTGCCCCCAGCTGAGGCATCTAGCATCATCTTGGTTTGTGAACCAAGCCCTCCAAGGAAAGTTAGGACTACTTCTTGTTCTTTAAAGCCATGCATGGGAGTTTTTCGTAACAAGCTTTTATATCTGTCCCATGCATGCCCCAGTGATTCTTCCATGTCCTGCTTGAATGAAGATATCTCTTGCTTTCCTTTAGTCACCTTAGATTGTGGGAAGTATTTGTTTAGAAACTTTGTAACCACTGCTTCCCACTCTGTGAAACTTTCTTCTGGAAAAGAGTTCAACCAAAGCTTAGCATTGCCTCCCAATGAGAAAGGAAACAAGCTAAGTTTGATTGCTTCGTCTGGCACCCCATTAATCTTGACTGTATTGCAAATCTCATTAAAGGTAGTCAGGTGCTCATATGGGCTTTCATGTGATAACCCATTAAATTGATTACTCTTCACCAGTTGAATCAGTGCTGGTTTGACCTCCATGTTGGCTGCATTGACTCTAGGTCTAGCTATGCTGTTGAAGTGCTGAGGTCCAGCAAGATTAGTGTAATCTGCAAGAGTTCTTCTAACATTATTGCCCTCCATACTTCCTGTGCTATGAACAGAACCTTGTGGTGATGTTTGCAAGAGAGTTTCAGGAGAAGGGAAAAGTTCTCTAGACGTTCTGATTCTTCTCCT
The DNA here is from genome assembly GCA_034642375.1 of Vigna nakashimae. Lineage (NCBI taxonomy): Eukaryota > Viridiplantae > Streptophyta > Magnoliopsida > Fabales > Fabaceae > Vigna > Vigna nakashimae. The sequence continues at coordinate 37,142,304 of CM067765.1, forward strand.
CCTTCTACTCTCTTCTAGACCTTCAAGAAGTGGTTCTGTTGTTTTCTTACTTCTAGTGCGAATTGCTTCCTGCATGCACAAGAAACAAAACCCTAGAACAGATTTGTTAGCACAAAAAGATATAAGAGAAGATATATATTCAAAAGATAAAAAGATAAAAGATTCAGAAGATAAGAAGATAAAAGATTCAAAAGATAAAAAGATAAAAGATAAAATAAAATTTAAAAATAACATCTAATCTAAAAAGATAAAATCTAAAAATAAAATCTAACCTAATAAAATAAAATCTAATCCTAAAAGATAAAATAAAATAAAATCTAAACTAACCAAATAAAATAAAATCTAATCTAATCTAATCTAAAAAGATAAAACAGAAAAAGATAAAAAACAGAAAATAAAAACAGAAATTTAAAATTAAAGTCAAAGATAATCAATAATCACACAAATTAACCAGTTAAACCACGAGTCCCCGGCAACGGCGCCAAAAACTTGATGACCCAAACTTATTAGCCGTTGCTAGGACTCGGGTTCAATCCCCAAATCCCCGGCAACGGCGCCAAAAGCTTGATGGACAAATTTGTAAGCACCAAAATATGATGTCACAAACTTGTTTCACAATCGGCAAGTATGACCGAATCGTTCAAGTAATAAAACTTGGTAAGACCAAGTATCGTTCTTCCCAAAGGACTCACGGCCTAGTTTAGTTATGTGATTTGTTGATTAGCTAGGACTTAGAAACGAAATATTCAAAGTTTAATATGCAAGACAGAAAATAAACATGTATGCATGAATTGATCAATGGCAAAGACAAAAGATAAACACTTCCAATGAATTATATAAATGAATATGTTGTTGGGGTTCAATTTCATCTCATCCACTCTCATATATTTTAGGAATTCAACATTCAAATCATCATTGTTAATGCCACTCTCTAATGTACCATTCTAGATGGCTTCTCCCTAATCAAATAGTTCATACAATTCCTAGCATTCCTAATGATTAGTTCATTACAGCAGGAGCTTAAAGGCAACCAATATAATGTTGTCAGTAAAATATTGGGAGAAATTCCCCGGATCTAGACTTCCCCGTACGTGTCCGTATCGACAAAACCAATAATCATGCATTAGAATGAGTTAAACAATGCAAGCATTGAGCAAAGAGGAAAAACCCTAACTAATGATGAAAGAAAGCATATGTCTTAATTCAAAGATGTACTCAACAAATCCATATATGAGAGCTTCAAGAGATTACATTGATTCCCCAACAAACATACAAGGTTTAGTTCACCATCGTCATGGTGAACCTAGATGAATAACAATGAAAGAATGAAAGAATAAACCCAATAAAGGTGAAGAGGTAGCCTGAGCATCCAAGATCCTCCTTCAAAGGGGTGAAAGAGAGAGTGTTTGCCTCGTTTCTGCCAAAGATACTAAACTAAAGGACGTGCAAGCCCTTATATACTAATTTAGAGTTACAAAAGATTACAAAAGCCCAAGCCCAAAGAGTACCGCTCAGCGGTATTTACCGCTCAGCGGTAGTTGTGCGTCACAATTCTTCCCCTCAGCGGCCATTTGCCCCTCAGCGTGACTCCCGCAACCTCCTGAGTGCCGCTCAGCGGTAGTTTGCCGCTGAGCGGTGCCTTCGTCTTCTATTTTTGCACTCTTTCTTGTCTTTTCTAATGTCACTTCTCTCCTTCTTCACTCTTTTCACTAAATTCACCTTAAAAGCTGCACAAAAACACTCAAATCAAGTGTAAACCTGTCCAGCTCTCTTATTTATGAAAATATAGATAAACTACATGATTTCAAGCTAGTTTTTAAGTCTAAAGGTTGCTTTTAGTATCAAATTTAAGTATGAAAATAACAGTTTTTCAACTGTTATCACCGAGACACGAGATTCACATCTCGGTTTTGGCAATCTCTACAAGGTGAATTAGGAAGCAAGCTGCAGATGAGTTCAGCATATCACCCTCAAACAGACGGCCAATCTGAACGAACCATCCAGACGTTAGAAGACTTGCTTAGGACTTGTGTCCTGGACCACGTAGGCGCATGGGATGAGGTCTTGCCACTGGTGGAATTCACATACAACAACAGCTTCCAGTCTAGCATTGGTATGGCGCCGTTTGAAGCTCTCTATGGGAGGAAGTGTAGAACGCCACTTTGCTGGTTTCAGGAAGGAGAGAATGTGCTAACTGGACCAGAGCTCATCCAGCAAACTACTGACAAAGTGAAGTTGATCCAGGAAAGATTGAAGACATCCCTGAGCAGACAGAAATCTTATGCAGATAGAAGGAGAAGACCCTTGGAGTTTGCGGCAGGAGACCATGTATTTTTGAGGCTGAATCCAATCACTGGAGTGGGAAGAGTTGTTCGTCCAAAGAAGCTGTCTCCCAAGTTCATAGGGCCGTATCAAATTCTGAAGAAGATTGGACCAGTGGCTTATGAACTTGCGTTGCCTCCTCAACTATCAAACCTTCACCCTGTCTTCCATGTGTCTCAACTCAGGAAGTATATAGCCAATCCCTCTCATGTCTTAGAATTGGAAGACATTCAACTACAACCGGACCGAACATTGGAGTTGCAACCAATCCGCATTGAGGATGTTCGCACTAAATTACACAAGAGAAAGGATGTTCGATTGGTGAAGGTGGTGTGGGATGCTAAGACTGGAGATTCAACGTGGGAAGTGGAGAGTGCAATGAGGGACTTATATCCACACCTATTCACGGGTGAGTTCTAAATTTTCGAGGACGAAAATTTTTGTAGTTAGGGAGAATGTGAAACCCTTAATAATTGGCCTAAATTAATTCTGTCACCTCTAATTAATCCTCACCACAATCAATGCTTATTTTCATTAAAAACCCACTTTCAAGGCTGATAAATCTCCCTGCAGTGCACTGAAACCAAGCCCCATCATTCTCTGAAACCTGCACCACGTCACACACACTCAGTGCATTAAAAACGCACCAATCCTTGCATGCAAGCACGCCACGTGTTGCGGAAGAGGCTTCCTGGTGAACGGGTCGCACCGCTCACAAAAGTTGTGCATGAAAATATGCAGTATAGCTAGGATGTGACTCCTAGGTCGTCTCACAAGGACCAATATTGTGGTTCAGTCTCAGATTTACACACGAAGTTGGGGGGTGGTTTGTTGGTGTTTTTGAATGCAAATAAATTAAAATGAACTGGAATTTAAATAAGACAACAAAATTTAAAAACACTGAAATAAATTTTAAAGACTGTAAAAACTGAACGGTAAAAGATGGTAAAAACGGAACAGTAAATATGCAGAAACGGTAAAATTTAACGATGCAAAAAAAACAATAAACGGTAAAATAAAAGAGACAGTAAAATTAAAATCACTGAATTGGAAATCAAATTTAGCAAAGACACACTACTTGAAATAAAATGTCGTGAAAATAAAATTAACAAACTGTTCCAAACACTGATACACTTCAAAAATAAAACGCTACATTTTGCACTGAAAATGGAAATTCAGAGAGGGAATTGAAAGAGGAAGAGGCAAGAGCCTCCTCCAGAACCGTGGCTTCCTACTCCTAAACTCTCACCTAAAATCTTCCTTTGCTGCCTCTCTTGGTTTTATAACCAATTTTCTGAACCCGTGAGCCTCTCCTTTTGCCAACTTTTCTTCTTCTTCAATCACTTTTCATGTGGGCTCCTTTCACTATTCCATTCTCTTCCCACTTCTCATACTTCCATCCATCACCATGCAGCTGCTCTACTGGACCCGTGGCTTGGACAACAACACATTCCAACTTTCTCTGTTGTGCTTGCTGGGTTCTTCCTCTCCAACTTCATTCTTCATGTGCTCTTTGACGTTGTGTTCCCTGGATGAACATTAACGTGTGTAGAGGTTGCCTCCGTGTGAAAATACAGTGAGAACCAAGCTGCTTTTCTGGATTTTTCTTCTCTTCTTTTCCAGCAAGCTTCTTCATTCCATGTGCATCACTTTGATCAAACCCGGACTTGGCTGCTGCAACTGCTGGATGGCTTCTTCTCCCGTGACTGTGGACGTTGTGTGGAGGCCATGGTTGTGATGCCTCCCAGCTGGACCGTGGCAGCTCCTCTTCTGCCCACGTCAATTCCTCTCCAATCGTGACAGCACCTCCTTGATGCCATTTCCTGCTTGCTTCTCTTCTTGCCTTCAACGTGTTCCTCTAGACGTGCTTCTTCTTCAAACTCAGCTGGATGTGCTTACCGTGATTTCTCCTGGAAGATGAGCGTGCTAGACCGTGGCTGTTCCAGCCCCTTCACGGCTCCTTCCCTTGCTGCTCAACATTCTGCTGAAATAAATCACCCATCTCCAACTCATTCTCGTGCATACCACATAATGGAATCCCGAGAGCTCCAACTATGGTGGCAGCTGTTCAGTGAGCTTCAGCTTGGTAGCTGCTCCGTGCTGCTGCTTCTAGACCAGCTTGGAGGCTGCCCTTTATTGCTCATGCTACTTGTTGGTGGACCAGCTGCTGGATCAAGAGTGCCTCCCGTTTCCACGTCCAGCCATCACTTCCTTCTTCATTCTCTTCTACTTCCAGCAAAGCTGAGACATCTCTGTACCATTCTCCAAGCCAATTAATTTCTTCTCTCAAAGTGGTTTGCTGGATATTTCTGGACATGTTCTTCCGCCTCCAACTCAGCTGGAACGTGTGTGCTTCCTGCAGGCCGTGTTCTTCTCTGTTGCCAGCTGCTGGATGCATTGAAGGACCGAGAACTGCTTCTATTTTTGGTGGACAATCCATTCACTTCTTCCAGTCCATGTTTCCCCTTGCTCTTAGTAAGAAACTTCTCCAGCAGAAACGGAAATGGTCCGTTCAGTATGGAGCTTCTTATCCATGTGGTCGTGAAGAGCTGCTGGATGGAGAACCGTTTGCTTCACTTCTCCGTGCGTTTTTAATCATGCATAGATGTCACCCTTTCTACCATGGCAGCTGTTGTAAACGTGTTACTCCATTTAGAAAATCCAACTCTCTCTTTCGCATGTGGGCCGTGTACTATCTAGAAAATGTGGTAGCACAATTGTTTTCTTCTAGTTATAAAACCGTGAGCTCCACTAAGTGGTGGCCCCTCCTTGATTGTGTTGTATGGTTGCAATGTTCTAGCTTCAAAATCATTCATGAGTGTCTCTTTTTGGAGTAAAAGCAGCACCGTCCCCTTTTTTGTCCCATGTGCATTTTGTCAACAAAATGATTTAGCCACTTGTCTTTCTCAAAATACCGTAACAGCATCTTAAATTGTAAATGATTGTTTCCAATCTCATGCCAAGATAAACATCACGTGCACAACACTTCTTTTAAGACAAAAGGAAATTTCCATGCCCATGACCGTGAGTGTTTAATAATTATGGAAGCCAACTTTCTTAAAAGAAATCAGAATATGTTATCCTCCAAAGGAGCTATAACCCGTGAGCTCCAATTCCTCCAAATGTGCCCCCCTCTTTTATTCCAAACAATGTGATGTTTGCTGCCAAAATGAATGGTACATATGGGTCGTGTGATGTGTTTTGCTTCTGAGCCAATTGTGCTCAATTTTTTTCACACAAATTAAATCAACCCAGTGTAGTTTCTTTGAAACACAGTGTGTGAATATTTTTCCAAATGTCTCAATTTGTATTTCCAAAATTTTCCCTGAAATTACCAATGCAAATAATCAACTTAAATAATTCAAATTGAATGAAATTAGAATTTCTAGTCAAATTAAGTACAAATAGTAAAAACGGGAAAATACTGGACAATTAAGCACAATTCCCCGATTAAATCTAGTACAATAAGCTAAGTGAAGTGAAGAAAATATTGACTCATCAAAATAGACCACACTTAGTCTTTTGCACTCCTGGGCAAAATCAAGACTCAAATCAGGGAATAGTTCAAAGGACTTTCACGAAGACTGACACAAATGCAGCAGACAGAAAAATATAAAAACTCACAAGAAAACACATAAAATTTACACAGTTCTCAAAAAGTCTGGACAGAGGAAAGAAGTAGAAAATATCCAACACGTAATCAAGAAAAGTAGATACTTATAGAAATTATCCAAGCAATTCAATACGTAGAAAAATAATTAATAAGCTTAAGAGGTGATTTGAAAATAACAAAACCTCACAGATGCACTATAGTGTTTCTCTCAAGTGTCTAGGATAAATAATAATATCAGCTCGATGTACTCAAGAAAACAAACACAAGTAGACTTGGCAAGCTTCTAATTATCAATACTTAAAACATATGCATGTTCAGATCAAAAGGTCTTTACTGGGTTGTAATGGGGCCAAGGACAGGGGAGGATAAATTTGGATAGGTAGCTATAGCTCAGAAGAAATAGAGGTGCACTAGGGAAAAAAATGTAACACAGTGAAATCTCACCCAAACCTCTAATTCAATCCTCTTCTCGACTCCATTATTCACAAAATGATTTTTCAATTTTTTCTTTTTCTCATCAAAATTTTTTTTTTCTCATCCTGTCTTCTTCTCTTTTTTTTTTTTTTTTTCACAACAGGATATAAATTATCATTTCAAAACATGATGAGGAACCAACTAGCCAATTCATCAGAATTCCCAAGGAGACCACACTTATTCTCAAAATACTTCTATAGCTTCAGACTTTCCTAAGGTTAAGGTAATCATTTGTTTTTCACTTAGGATCAGTGTATGAGCTTCAACACAAAGAAATATATACAGTATAGGCTCAAAGGGGTTATCAAAGGATAATAACAAGGTAGGCTTATTTGGCTAAAGAGGCTCAAGAACAAAAATGCCTTTATCACGTCTGAACATGCATATCAATCAATTATATCAAAAAGAATCAAGCCAAGGCATATGTGCAAGCATTCAAGAGACATATCACACACAAGAAAGAAAATTAAGTGGCTCAAATCTCACACAGGGTATTCGTCACAATCAAATCATCCTCTTAAACACATAATCATCTTTCCAGGCAAAGAAAAGCAAGGATTTTAAACCATAAGTATTAATGAAGTGAAGGAAAAATCTACAACTTTAGACATCATCCAGAAATCAAGAGAAAAATGTAAAATTTATTGCACACAAAACTCGATAAAAATAACTTAAAAGAGAAAAAATTTAACACTCAAAAACAAAAAATTTAACACACAAAATACAATCTAACAGAAAAATCAAAATTTCTTCCCAGTAGACCACACTTAAATCACACAATGTCCTCAGTGTGTTACAATCATCAGATGATCAATTTCAGAGCAGCAAATAATATAGACAAGTGCAATAAAAATAGAAAAATGGGAAGAAATTTTCAGTAACATCCATCAGCAGATGTTATCAGGGACATCCATCAGCAGATGTCTAAAACACCTAGCATCCATCAGTAGATGCTAATAATTTTTTTCATTTTATTTTATTTTATTTTTTTTTTTTGAAAAGGATGACCTGTACTGTGACAACAGTCTCGGTGGCAAAGACCGGAACTGTTGCTACAGTGGCAGAGCTTTGGCTACAAAAGGTCCGCTCCTCCGCGTTGAGCAACATTTCTGAACGCTCATTCTCTCTCTACTTCTCTGCTCTCTCTCTACTTCTCTCTCAACTCTCTCTAGCGTCTGGATCTGCGAGGAAGCTCTGCCCCTTCGCCTTCTGAAGAGTCTGAGTGAGATCTGTGAGGAGCCTCTGCCTGTGTGCCTTCGGAGCATCTAAGATCTGCGTCAAGCTTTTGTAAGCCCTACTACTCCGGGTAAGTCCTCTACACCTTTGATCTCCTTCTTTTTCTGCTTAAGTTTCCAGATCTTTCATTTTTCTTCTTTTCCTGCTTTCTGTTCCTTCTTTATTTTCAGCTTTCTGCTCTTTATTGTGCTTTCTCTATTTTGCTCTCCCTTTCCCTTTTCATTTTTTTTTCATATTTTTGAAACTGAAAAACACTTAAACACATAAAACACAACTGTCTAAAAACTTAAGGGGTATATCGGCTGGAAACCAGACGTTAATCTCCCTTCGATTGAAGGTATTGCAGAGACAATCGGGTAGAACAACGCCACGTACCCCACTTAAAACTAAATAAACACATAAACATAATATACAAGAACAATATGGACAAGAACAACCGGACAACTGGACGTAGATCCGTTTAGGACCCTTTTGCAAGGACCGTGAAACAGATCTGAGACCAGACACTGAAACATCAAATACAGACTGGACAAAATAAATTTAAAAGGAAACAAGAACAAATAAAGAAAACAGAGAACTAATCTAATTTTTTTATGTTTTTTTTTTTATGTTATGCTTTTTTTTTTCTTGTTTTTGTTCTTTTTATATGTATTTATTTTTTTATTTATGTATTTGTATATTACGAGAGGAAGGATGAGTGATATGGAATCAGAGAGATATACCAGTCAACGGTGGCGTCCTACAGATGATCAGATCACGATGATGACCAAAATCTACAACTATGGGGTCACACACCCAAGCCGAGCGCAAGTCGTCGAGATCGCGTCTCGACTAAGGACCTTCGGCGAAGCCACTGAATACAACGTGCACTGCTGGTTTAACAACCATGGCAATCGGGTCAGGCGCTGGCAAGCGGAGATAGACCCCACAGGCACTCTCTTTTCACAACTGCCGCTATACATGTACGGTAAGACCTCTGATCACACCTCCATTGAATTTTCCATTCCTCTTCTATTATTAACACAAGTTTTTTATTTTTTATTTATTTTATTTTTTATTTTTTGTTTGAAAGAAAACAACTGGGTGATAATGAGGGCACCGAGGCTGCTGAATTTGTTTCCAGTTCCGATCATTATCGATGACGACAGAAATGAACGAGAAATTCCTCCACCAAAGCCTCCGCTCGTGACTTTTCGAACCAGAGCTCCCTCAACGGAGCTCTCCCTTAGACCACCACAACCAGCTCGTGAATTCTTCCACTTTTAAAGTTTTGTTTATTTATTTTTTTTTATGTTTTTATTGGCCGAGTGTGGCCAGAATAAGGACTGTAATATGAACACTTAAGTTTTTTTATGTTTTTAATTTTTTTTTTTTTATGTTGTTTTGTTTTTTTTTTATGGTCTGTAATATTTAACGATCACTAAAGATCGACCCCCGAACATCTTTTAATTTCATATATATCTACTGCAATTTTATTTTCAGATCTGTTAAATTTCCTTTTCTCAATTACTGTAATTTTTTTTTGCAATGATGAATGAAATCTTTCTTAGTCTAAACAAATTTTTCAATCAATAATCTGTATGAAGACAACTAAGAAATTATATTTACAGTGAAGGAAAATAAGGAAAAATAAGATCTGAAGTGAAAATTTTTATTGGTATGAAATAATAAGATACTGAGGGTCGAAATAAAATCAAGGAATACGCAAAACAATTTTTGAATTTTTGAAATTTTTTTTTTTTAAGGATAGCAATTTGAAAACTAAGAAAAAGAAAATAAATAATTAAATAAATAAATATACATATTAGAATACAGATTTGGCACACTTAAAACAAAATATTTTATCACAAAGTTTTTTTTTTTTTTTTTAAATTTTTTTTTTAATTTAAAAAAAAAAAAACAATCCGAAAACTAATAAAGAAAATTAAGAATTCTCCCCTAATTCGCAAACTAAGAAAATTAAGGGAAGAAGGGACAGGAAAACTCCCCTGTTATGGTGGCAGTTGCCAAAATTGGACAATCAGGGAGATGTCTTCTTCAGGATCCAAGACGGAAATTTTGAGGAAAAATTGCTTCATCCTCCAAATCTGATCAAGCAGAGAAATATCCTCCACCGCCGGATCTAAGCAGCAAATATTGTCACTGAGCAGATTCAGTAGGTGCCTTTTGATCTTCGAACTGCTGTATGTACTGGCACCTTTGTCTTCCAGCGTGGGTGCATGCTGATCAAATTTATATGTACCTCCTGCAATATGGTTAGTGCAAAATGGTTCCACAGAAATATCATGCAGAGGTATAACACCCAATCCCAATTCATCATACCGAGCCTTAGATACAACCTCATAACATGAATTCGTTTCAAATGTAGAAACAATATCTATAACAGGTTCAGATTCATGTTCAGTGCATGGAGAACAAATATTTGAATGTGATAGTAAAAAGCGGTCCTCATCATGCACAGAGGAAAAATTAAAATCATGCTCAGCAACAATATAGTCATCAGCATACCTCTCAACAACATAGTCATCAATATAATCAAATTGAGGTATGCTTACCTCCTCTTCCTTGAAGATTTCTAGAGTGTGGGAAGGTGAAGGTGGTCTACCTGGTTCAGGATTACTGCTTACTTCTGCCGGGTCCCCAAAATTTTCATCAGTCTCCTTAGGTGCAAGAGTGGCCATCTGCCTGATCTGATCACTCAGATTCTGTATGGCAGCTTGAGTTTCCTGCTGGAACTCCATGCTCTCTTGCTTGAACTGCATGTTCCCTTTCTGAAACTGAATGTTCTGCATTGTCATCTGCTCTAGTAACTCCTTTAAAGTAGGTTCAGAAGTAGAAGGCTGAGGAGTTATTTGAATAGGAGAATCATACTGCTGACTCTCATATTGTGGAACTGGCTCCCAAAGAGAGCTCTCAGAAATTGGATGATGGAACATATTGTTCTCATCATAAAAATCAGCAGATTTAAAATCAAAGTAATATGCAGAATAAGAATCATAATCACAGACATTGGCAGAATAAGCATTATTCACAACATTAAAATAGGTAGACATCGAAAAGTAAAAATAAAACAAATAAAAAGTAAATACTAAAAATTACTAAACAGATAATTCACAACACATTTATACATGCTACAGGAACATAAAAGACAGAACATAATTTTTTTTTTTTTAATATATTTTTTTTTTAATTAACAGACATAATACAAAACACAACACAATAAAAATATAAAAGACAAAACATATATTACAACCACATAATAAAACAAAAACAGTAAAAATCTAAAACAAGAACCTGGACTGAAGTGACAACGCCGCCAAAATTTGCTGAAGGTGTCGTTGTCGCCTACAAAAATATACAAGACAAAACACACATATTAACAGAACAAAAATTTACACAACAATAATCTAAAACCAAACCGTCATTGGTCCCCGGCAGCGGCGCCATTTTTGATGAACGGGTCGCACCGCTCACAAAAGTTTGTGCATAAAAGAAATGCAGTATAGTTTACTAGGAGTTGACTCCTAGGTCGTCTCTCAAGGACCAATTTGTGTGGTTCGGTCTTAGATTAAACACGTAGTGGGGGGGGTTTTGTGATATGATTTTGTGCAGTAAAATTAAAGTGGACTGGAATTTAAACGAGACAGAATTTAAAAATACTGAAATAAACTTTAAAGACAATAAAAACTGAACGGTAAAAGATGGTAGAAACATAACAGTAAATATGCAAAAACGGTAAAATTAAACGATGCAGAAAACAATAAATGGTAAAATGACGTTTGAAATTAAAACGAACATAAAAATACATTGACAGAATTTTAACGTTTTAGAAAATAGTAAACGGTAAAAATAGAAAAGAAAGTAAAATTTAAAACATTTAACATGAAAATAAAATTCATCAAAGATTAAACATTAAATTAAAATTCTGGACAGTACAATTAAAAATGAAACGATCAAGAGTGACACATTCAGAAATGAAAACTTGGCTTTTGGCACTGTTGAAATTAAATTACAGAGAGTTTGGAAGAGGAAGAGGCAAGAGCCTCCTCCGAGACGTGAGTTCCTAAACTACTCCTACTTTAATTCTAATCTTCAATCTCTGATCCTTTTTTTCTCTGCTGCCCATTCCATTTTATAGCCAAAACTCATCCTCCCGTGACTTCCTTCACTCCTAGATGTGCCAAGGAAATAGGTGGGTTCCACTTCCAACTTCTTGCTGAACCGTGAACCTTGCTTCTCCCTCTTTCACGGGAATTTTGCTCCCCCTCCAAATCAAGGATCAATTCTTCTTCACATTCTTCTCTTTTGCTTGGACCGTGGAAGTGCAGCTCTTCACGTGTGCACCTTCTTCTTCCTTTATCTTGTTTTTCTTAAAGCAAAGAAAAAGAAGCTTCTCCTTCATCCAGCCCGTGTGGACATTCCTTGACCAAATAAAAAAAATCTGCACCTCTTATTAATAAATGAAATCAGCCCTTCTTCTATTAATCACGTTGCAGCTGGTCCAAAACGTCCCAGCTCCCTTCTCTTCTCTTCAATGTTGGATAGGTGCTGCATCCTCTCATGTTTCCATCATCAAAATGTTATGTGCTTTGAACGTGGCAGCTGCTGTAGTCCAGCCAAGATTCACGTGAATCTTCTTCGAGTAGGCTCCCTTCACCATTCCATGACAATGAATCAACTCTTCTCCCTTTGGTTCTCCAAAACAATATTCAAGAAAACATCCAAAATAGCATGCAAGTGGTGGCTGGATGCGTGAGGAAAACTGCTGGAATGATGAAGTCTTTGCTGCCATGGGGTATCACCTTGAGAGCTCCTCCTTTTGCTGGCCAACCATCCATGTGTATTAACGTGAAATCCATGCCTCTTTCCCGTGAATATATGTCTCTCTTCCAAGCAAAAAAATAGCATTTCCTAAGTGGTGAATGGACACATAAACCGTGAGCCTTTAGTGGAGAAACCATGTCAAAAATTCTGCACACCAAGTCAAGGTGATTAACGTGAAGTGGTGGCTCCCATTTCTTGTCCAACTTTGCAAAATTCTTCACAAAAAAAATGCAGCCGTGAACTTCATAGGTGGTGGTCCCTTCTCCATCCAACTTCACGGTTTTAGTTTCAATTCATAAGCCAAAGAAAGATTTTCCAAATGGTGGCTCCCATGTTATTCCTTTTGGCAACTTGCATAATGTCCAGCAACTTAACAAAAAAAACAAGAAGAGGGACCATGTAATTCACAAATACGTAAACTTCTTTTCCTTGCATGTGGTCCCCTCCATTAATGCCATTTACAAATAATGTGCCTTATGGTGTTGAATTTGTTTCAAGAAATTTCCAATTCCAAAATGAATGTGCCGTGAGATGCACTTGTAAGGTGGTCCCCTTCATCATTTTAAACCAAAACAATTGTTGAAGCTTGTAGCAATTTTGGACCTGCAAAAATATTGGATGCCGTGTGGCATGTCTTCTAATTCATCATATTTCTACGAGAAATGAGCTATAAAATGTGCCAATATGAGTGTTGAATCCTTGAGTGTTGGGAGGTCTTAGCACCGTCCAATGATCAATTCCAGCCACCACAAGTATCAAACAACATGCAAACAATGCACACAGATTAGAAGTCACTCAAACAATAATCACTGAACTAACATAGGGGAGTAAAATAAATACTGGGAACAACACAAAATGAATTTGAACAAAGTAAAAACTATACTTGCAAATAGACATCCATACGAAACTATGAAAAAAAACTGCATGCAAAACGGATAAGAATTGAACTCGAACGAGGACAAACAAGTTGACACAAAATTCACACAGCAACCAGCGAAAAGTCAAATGGCTGAGATGAATTTGGCTCAATTGTCATTTCTCATTTAACATTCAAATGTCCCAAATTTATTTCCAAAATTTTCCTTGCAATTACTAATGCGAATAATTAACTCAAATAATTCAAATTAATTAAAATTAGAATTTCTGGTCAAATTAAGCACAATTAGCAAAAACGGAAAAATACTGGACAATTAAGCACAATTCCCTGATTAATTCTAGTACAATAAACTAAGTGAAGTGAGGAAAATATTGGTTCATCACATATAAATAAAATACCTCAAAAAATAAACACGAAGAACAACTTTTGAGCTCAACAAGCTCATTAAGGGTGGCGCCTTTAGTTTCTTTTGATTCAACCTTGTTATCCTTCTTGCAGTGCGGCAAAAGTGACACCAAGTTCAATATCAAATGTCGGTACCTACAAATTAATGGAAAACAATCACTCCACCCATGAATACCATAACAATATACAAAACCTAACTCACTATCCAAGGTTTCTCTGTCCTTAAACTTTGCAAATCAAGACACAAAATTAGAGTAATCCAAACTCGAAAAAGCAACAAAAACTGTAACTAAAAGTTATGGGGTGTGTATTAGGTTGTACCTGTAACTGATACGCCTAGAGCAAGTGACCAAAACCTTCTCTTTGTTCCTAAATATTGGTGAAGCAACGTTATTGTCTTCTACTTCATCAGTGACTTGACTCTTATCCTTCCAACCGAAAAGGGTCCTCGCCGGTCTCTCTGGAGCAGCATCTTCCTGTTTAGGATGTGCAACAACTTGACCACTCTCACTGCGCTTTCTCTTCTTCACCATTTTCTTCTTCAAAATCTGCAAAAACCAAGAACGACAATCACAAAAACAAAACAAAACAAAAAATTGCCAACGACCCTTTAGCAAGGTGCCCGCCAGAGAATAAACGCACCTGGGGTGGGAAGAGATGATAGAAAAACTGGAATGGGATTTCGCCGGTGGTGGCGACAAATGAATAAACGAATGAGTTGCAGCAATGGGGGCAAAAGGTTTTTCTACTTAGCAAAGGGACTACGCTTAAATTGGGCCTTTATTCCCGATGGGCCTTACGGAAAGCCCAAATATACGACTTTTAGGGTGTTGCTGCATCCACCACTACACCATGTTTCCTCCGCTTGCCCTTAGGTTAAAACTTTTTTTTACTTTTATCATTTAGGATTTTTTTAATTAATTTGAAAACCCTATTTTTCCTCATTATTTTCTCCGCGCGCCCCCACCCATCTCTCACACGGATTCCTCTCTTCTCCCTTTTCGTTTCATTTCATCTCGTTTCTTCTTCCTTTCCTTTCTTTTTCCTTTTCTCACTCATTTGTTTGGTTTGTTTTTTTCTTCATCCAGGTTGGTTTTCTTCACTGGTTTTCTTCAGCATTCTTTTGTAGCCTTGTTTGGTAGTTTAATTTATGGTGTATTATTACTTTTTGGCTTTGGATGTGTGCTATTTTGTCGTTCTTGTCCACTGTCTTTCTGCTGATTGTATTGTTGGTCGCTTGAACAGAGCCAAAACGGTAGATCAATTCTGAAATTTCTTTTTCGAAAGACATTTAAAATGTTAAGTTAGACATTTAAAAATGTTAAGTTGTTCTTGGTATTTGCGAATTAAGTACAGGAATATAAATGATCAATTTAACTAAATGGTAAAAGGAGTTAGAATTAGTTGAAGGTTCTCGATGAGAAGCAGTGTGTTACTACTAAGGGGAATGTTCATGCTATTAAATCTGGATCATGATGGAATTCTAAGCTGGCAAAGAATAGTGGGAGGGTGGGAAAGAATAATGGAAAACAATCACTCCACCCATGAATACCATAACAATATACAAAACCTAACTCACTATCCAAGGTTTCTCTGTCCTTAAACTTTGCAAATCAAGACACAAAATTAGAGTAATCCAAACTCGAAAAAGCAACAAAAACTGTAACTAAAAGTTATGGGGTGTGTATTAGGTTGTACCTGTAACTGATACGCCTAGAGCAAGTGTGATACAGCTGTCGCGGCCGATCAAATTTGATGTGCAATTAAGAATGCAGTACAGTGCTAGGATTTGACTCCTAGGTCGTCTCACAAGGACCAATATTTGTGGTTCGGTCTTAGATTTAACACGAAGTGGGGGGGTTGTTTTTGTGATTTTGTTGTTTTGATGCGATAAAATTAAAGTGAACTGGAAATTGAATAAAACTAAATTTAAAAACGTTGAAATATTTTTTTAACGAAAGTAAAAACCCAATGGTATAAGACATCAAAATAAAATAAACGCAGAAACATTAAACATGAACAAATCGTAAAACATTAAACGCTAAAGTAAAAACATCAATAAAAATAAACCGTAAAACAGTAAAAAAAAAAAAACAAATTTAAAACTATAAAACTAATTTAAAACAGTAAAAACGAAATTGGTACAGTAAAAACTAAAATACAGTAACACAAAACTGTAAAAATAAATCTGGAACAGTAAAAACGAAAATACAGAAAAACACAAAATACAGAAAATAATAAAAACAGAAAACAGTAAATTTTGGAAAATAAAATTACAGCAGCACATAATTGCAGTAAAATAGTAAATACAGAATTACAGAATCCAAAATAAATAAAAAAAAATACAGAAACAGTAAAAATGGAATACAGAAATACAGTAAATCAGTAAAACAGAAAACAGTAAATACAGAAAACAGTAAAATTCAAAAACAGAATCAAAATCACTGCAGTAAAATAAAGAAAATAAATTTACAATGAATGATTCAAAGTGAAATGATTAACAACATAGTAAAAACAACATAAATTTAATTGCACAAAAATAACAACAGAGAATTAAATAACAGCAGAATTTAATTACAGCAGCAGAAATGTAATTACAGAAATAAAATAAAAACAGTACACACTTGGATGTTCAGAAAAATAAATCAAACTAAAATTGAATTGAAATAGATTACAACAAACAAAAGGAATAAAATGGCAACCTATGATGTACACTGTTCAACTCTTAACCGTAAGACTCCATGATGTAGTTGTGCTCTGCAAACTGGATAAGCTCCCTGCTGGAATTTCCAGCCCCCAATTTCCAGCTGCTAGATTTTCCAGCAGCCCCCTCACCTCTGGACTCCCCCCTTGCTTCTCTGATGCTGCTTTTATTTATAGCCACTTCTCACAAACTCCCGTGACTTCTCCATTTCAGCTAATTTTTCCACCTTGGTTTTGTTTTGTTGCTTACTTTAAATTAATTCCTTAATTTGCTGATTGTATTCCTTGGACGTGGGAAAAATCTTGTCTTCTTCTTCAATTTGTTGATTGTTGGATGAACCCAAGCAAGCCGTGGAATGTGAGCTGCTTGGACATGAGGGGCCCTTCATGTGGTGTCCGTTTGCTAGCTTCCTCTTTTCCCTGGTGGCAATCAAAGAACCGTGAAGGTGGTGGCTCTTCTTCCTTCGTTCAGCAACGCTCCTTCCAGCTCCTACATCAGTGCATTCTTTCCAGCCAAAATGCTTACCTGTTGGACCGTTTAGCTGCTGCATGAAGGTTGCTCCGCTGGATGCTAGACAAAGGTGTTACAAGATATGCGCAAGAGCAGCCTCCTCCTCAACCGTTGCAGCTGCTGGATGCTTCTTAAGAAAACCGTGAAGTGTGAAGCTTCTCTTTGCTCAAGCTGGAAGTGCTTCTCTGCTGCCATGGCCTTGAAGGTGGCTGCTCCATTCTCTTCTTTCTTCCAAGCTAGCGGACTTGGAGATGGCTGGACCGTGAAGCTTCTTCCAGCAAGGCCGTGTTGTGTTCTTGGATGAAGAAACCCGTGAGCTTTTTAGTAAGTCATGCATGTCTCTTTTGGAATGAAAGAAGCACCTTCCAACTCACTCCCATGTGCTTTGCTGCTAGATTCTTTCTTCAAAACAACACCAGTATTCTCCTAAATTAAAAGAACCGTGATACTTCAAGAAGTGTGCCCCTCTTTCGTTCCAATTGTGTTTTACTACTTTGAAAATGAATTTTTCATGGGTCTTGTGTATACAAAACCGTGGTGACATAATGAATGGTCGTGCTCTTCATTTTCCAGTCATGATACTTGAGCAATTGTGTGGGTCCGTGAGCTTCCTTAAAAAAATTAATATGCAAAGCCAAATGCTTGTGTGGAGTGAAACATCACGTAAAAATTCTGCACTCCAAGCCAAAGGATTCCACCACTTTCTATGTGGGCCGTGTTGTGCATGTAGAATGTGCTTTTAAAATGGAATGCACCGTGAGTGTATTATGGGTGAAACAGCACATCTCTTCAAACCATAGTGCACAACTTTTGTGTGGGGCCTTGATACCACTTTAATAAAATTCAGCACATGTTGGAGCTCTTCCCTTGTATGGACGTGAACTTTCATGGGTGGTGGCTCCCACTCTTCATTTGTTTCTCCATTTGGATGCTTTCACAATTGTGCATTTCATCTTTCATAAGGAAATAAAAGAATTGCCTTGCTTGGTGCCAAACGTCCCAAAAGCTATTATATTGCCAAAGTGAATTGTTTATTGCACACCTTGAGAAAACCGTGGCCTCCCAATAATTCCAATTGGCTTGTGCTTTGTCTTTTGCATAATTCTTCATTTGAAAGGAAGGAGTTGCAGCCGTGAATGCTTAAGACTTATTGCAGCCACTTTCTTCAAAAGCCGTGAGTTGCACCATGGTTTCCAAACCAACCAATATTACTTCTTGAAATGAGCCACAAAATGTGCCAATATGAGTGTTGAATCCTTGAGTGTTGGGAGGTCTTAGCACCGTCCAATGATCAATTCCAGCTACCACAAGTATCAAACAACAAGCAAACAATTTAGAAGTCACTCAAACAGTAAACACAAGACTGACATAGGGGAGTAAAAAAAATACTGGGAACAACACATAATGAATTTGAACAAAATAAAAACTATACGTGAAAATAGACATCCAGACGAAACTATGAAAAAAAATTGCATGGAAAACGGATAAGAATTGATCTCGAACGAAGACACACAAGTTGACACAAAATTTACGCAGCAACCAGCGAAAACTGAAATGGCTGAAATACATTGGGCTCTATTTCCATTTCTTATTTAACCTTCAAATGTCCCAAATTGTATTTCCAAATTTTTCTTGTAAAATAATTAGCTCAGATAATTCAAATTAATTAAAAAAAAGAATTTCTGATCGAATTAAGCACAATCAAGCAAAATGGGAAAACACTGGACATTTAAGCACAATTCCCTGATTAATTCTAGTAAAATAAACTAAGTGAAGTGTAGAAAATATCGACTCATCAAAATAGACCACACTTAGTCTTTTGCACTCCTGGGCAAAATCAAGACGCAAATCAGGGAATAATTCAAAGGACTTTTAAGAAGGTTACACAAATTCAGCAGACAGAAAAACAAAGACTCAAGAGAAAATAAACAGAATTTACAAAGTTCTCAAGAATTATGGATCGATGAAAGAAGTAGAAAATATCCAACACAAATCAAGAAAAGCACATACTTATAGAAATCATCCAAGCAATTCACAGTATGGCAAAATAATTAATCAGCTCAAGAGGTGATTTAAAAATAACATAACCTCACAGATGCACTAATAGTGTTTCTCTCAAGTGTTTAAGGTAAATAAATTCAACTCAATGTACTCAAGAAAACAAACACAAGTAGACTTGGCAAGCTTCTAATATCAACACTTAAAACATATGTATGCTCAGATCAAAAGGTCTTTCAGGGTTGTAATGGGGCCAAGGACAGGGGAGGATAAATTTGGATAAGTAGCTATAGCTCAGAAGAAATAGAGGTGCACTAGGGAAAAAAATGTAAACACAGTGAAATCTCACCCAAACCTCTAATTCAATCCTCTTCTCGACTCCATTATTCATAAAATTATTTTTCAATTTTTCTCTTTTTCTCATCATTTTTTTTTTTTATCCTGTTTTTTTTTTTTTTTTTTTTTTTTTTTCACACAACAGGATATAAATTATCATTTCAAAACATGATGAGGAACCAACTAGCCAATTCATCAGAATTCCCAAGGAGACCACACTTATGCACAAAACACTTCTATAGCTCCAGACTTTCCTAAGTTTAAGGTAATCATTTGTTTTTCACTTAGGATCAGTGTATGAGCTTCAACACAAAGAAATATATACAGCATAGGCTCAAAGGGGTTATCAAAGGATAATAACAAGGTAGGCTTATTTGGCTAAAGAGGCTCAAGAATAAAATTGCCTTTATCACTTCCAAAAATGCATATAAATCAAGTATATCAAAAAGAATCAAGCCAAGGCATATGTGCAAGCAATCAAGAGACATATCACAAGAAAGAAAATTAAGTGGCTCAAATCTCACACAGGGTATTCGTCACAATCAAATCAACCTCTTAAACATTATAATCATCTTCCAAGCAGAGAAAAGCAAGGATTTCAAACCATAAGTATTAAGTAAGTGAAGGAAAAATCTACAACTTAGACAAACTCCAGAAATCAAGAGAAAAATGTAAAATTTATTGCACACAAAACACACTAAAAACCACTTAAAACAGAAAAAATTTAACACTCAAAAACAAAAATTTAACACACAAAATACAATTTAACAGAAAAATCAGAATTTCTAAATTTCTCCCCAGTAGACCACACTTAAATCACACAATGTCCTCAGTGTGTTACAATCATCAGATTATCAATTTCGGAGCAGTCAAATAATATAGACAAGTGCAATAAAAAGTTAAGAAAAATGGGAAGAAATTTTTCAGTAACATCCATCAGTAGATGTTATCAGGGACATCCATCAGCAGATGTCTAAAACACCTAGCACCCATCAGTAGATGCTAATAATTTTTTTTTTTTTTTTATTATTATTATTATTTTTTTTTATTTTATTATTTTTTTTTTTCTGAAAAAGGATACCGGTACTGTGACAACAGTCTCGGTGGCAAAGACCGGAACTGTTGCTACAGTGGAAAGCAATTCTGCTATAAAAGGCTGCTCCTCCGTGTCCAGCGCCATTTCTGATCCCTCACTCTCTCTCTACTCCTCTGCTCTCTCAACTCTCTCTTCTATCTGCTCTCTGCTCTCTTCTCTGCTCGAGCGTCTGGATCTGCGAGGAAGCCTCTCCACCCCGCGTCTGCTGAAGATCTGAGATCTGCGCAGAGCCTCTGTCCCTGCTTCCCCAGGTAAGTCCTCAGAACTTAGTAACTTTTCCTTTCCTTCAAGTAATTTCCTTTATTTTTCATCTTCTTTCTGCTTTTTTTCTTTCATTCTGCTGTTATACCTTCCTGCTTTCCTGCTTTCCATTTTTTTCTTCCTGATCTCTTGCCTGCTCTCCCTATTCCTTTGCCCGATCTATCTTCTCCTTTTCAAAATTTTTTTTATTTTTGAAACTGAAAACACTTAAACACATAAAACACAACTGTCTAAAAACTTAAGGGGTATATCGGCTGGAAACCAGACGTTAATCTCCCTTCGATTGAAGGTATTGCAGAGACAATCGGGTAGAACAACGCCACGTACCCCACTTAAAACTAAAACACAGAAACTGAATATACAAGAACAATATGGACAAGGACACTGGACGTAGATCCGTTTAGGACCCTTTGCAAGGACCGTGAAACAGATCTGAGACCAGACACAAAAACAATCAAAGACAGACAGGACAAAATAAATTTAAAAGGAAATAAGAACAAATAAATAAAACAGAGAACTAATCTAATTTTTTATGCTTCTCTTTTTTTTTTTTTTTTTATGTTCATTTTTTTCTTTTTTTATGTTTTTGTTCTTTTTATATGTATTTATTTTTTTATTTATGTATTTGTATATTACGAGAGGAAGGATGAGTGAAACGGAATCAGAGAGATATACCAGTCAACGGTGGCGTCCAACCGACGATCAGATCACGATGATGACCAAAATATTCAACTATGGGGTCACACACCCAAGCCGAGCGCAAGTCGTCGAGATCGCGTCTCGACTAAGGGCTTTCGGCGAAGCCACTGAATACAACGTACACTGCTGGTTCAACAACCACGGCAATCGGGTCAAGCACTGGCAAGCGGAGATAGACCCCACTGGCACTCTCTTTTCACAACTGCCGCTGTACATGTACGGTAAGACCTCTGATCACACCTCTATTTTTATTGAAAATTTTCACTTCCTCTTCTATAATTAACACAAGTTATTTATTTTTTTATTATTATTTTTTTTTTATTTTTATTTTTTTTTTTTTGTTTGAAAGAAAAAAACTGGGTGATAATGAGGGCACCGAGGCTGCTGAATTTGTTTCCAGTTCCGATCATCATCGATGACGACAGAAATGAACGAGAAATTCCTCCACCAAAGCCTCCGCTCGCATTCCGAACCAGAGCTCCCTCAACGGAGCTCTCCCTTAGACCACCACAACCAGCTCGAGAGGTCTTTCAGTTTTAATGTTTTGTTTATTTATTTTTTTTTATGTTTTTATTGGCCGAGTGTGGCCAGAATATGGGCTGTAATATGAACACTTATATTTTTGTTGTTTTTATTTTTATTTTTATTTTTTTTTTTATGTTTTTATGGTGTGTAATATTAACGATCAGAAATGATCGACCCCTGAACAACCTTATTTTCATATATATCTACTGCATCTTTATATTCAGATCTGTTCAAGCTCCTTACCCCCATTACTGTAATTTTTGTTATTATGAATGAAATCTTTTCTTAGTGTAAACAAAATATTCAATGAATTATCTGTGTGAAACAACTAAGAAATTATATTACAGTGAAGGAAAATAAGGAAAATAAATGAGATCTGAAGTGAAAATTTTTAATGAAATATTGGTAAGAAACTGAGGGTCGAAATAAAATCAAGGAATACGCAAAACAATTTTTGAATTTTTTTTTTTTTTTTTTTATAAGGATAACAATGTGAAAACTAAGAAAAAAAATAATTATACATATCAGAATACAGATTTGGCACGCTCAAAAACAATTTTATCACAACAGAATAATTTTTTTTTTTTTTTTAATTTTTTTTTTTAAAGATAACAATTCGAAAACTAAGAAGAAAAGGGAAAAAACAAACTTAAAAAAAAAACAAAAATCAGAATCTTCCCGAGACCACACTTAAACTACACTGTCCTAAATGTTTTCTAAGCATAAGATCATAAACTAAAATAACAAACAGATAAAGGACAAGTGCACTAAAAATATGAAAACTGGGAAGAAAGAAAAAGAAAACTTCCCTGGTCAGGGTGGCAGTTGCCAATTTTGGATTTGTAGGGAGATGTTCCCTTCTTCAGGATCCAGCATGAAAGTGTTGAGGACGAACTGCTTCATCCTCCAAATCTGATCAAGTAGGGAAATATCTTCCACCACCGGATCTAAGCAGCAATTGTTGATGAGCGGGTACAGCAGATGCCTTCCGAACTTTGATTTGTCAGTGTTTGCACCTATGTTTTCCACTGTGGGTGCATGTTGGTCCAATTCATCTGTACCTCCTGCAATAGGGTTAGTGCAATATGGTTCTACAGAAATTACATGCAGGGGTACAACACCCAAATCCAGTGTAACAGGCTGAACCTTAGATACATCCTCAAAACACGAATCAATTTCAAAATTAGAAACCATATTAATCGCAGACTCAGATTCATGTTCAATGCATGGAGAATAACTATTCGAATGTGATAGTAAAAAACGGTTCTCATCATGCACAGAGGAAAAATTAAAATCAGACTCAACAACTATATAATCATCAGCATACCAATCAACAGCATAATCAATAGAATAATCAATTTGCGGTATGCTTCCCTCTACTTCCTTGAAGATTTCTAAAGTGTGGGAAGATGAAGGTGGTCTACCTGGTTCAGGATTACTGCTTACTTCTGCCGGGTCCCCAAAATTTTCATCAGTCTCCTCAGGTGCAAGAGTGGTCATCTGCCTGATCTGATCACTCAGATTCTGTATGGCAGCTTGAGTTTCCTGCTGGAACTCCATGCTCTCTTGCTTGAACTGCATGTTCCCTTTCTGAAACTGAATGTTCTGCATTGTCATCTGCTCTAGTAACTCCTTTAATGTAGGTTCAGAAATAGAAGGCTGAGGAGTTATTTGAATAGGAGAATCATACTGCTGACTCTCATATTGTGGAACTGGCTCCCAAAGAGAGCTCTCAGAAATTGGATGATGGAACATATTGTTCTCATCATAAAAATCAGCAGATTTAAAATCAAAGTAATATGCAGAATAAGAATCATAATCACAGACATTGGCAGAATAAGCATTATTCACAACATTAAAATAGGTAGACATCGAAAAATAAAAATAAAACAAATAAAAAGTAAATACTAAAAATTACGAAACAGATAATTCACAACACATTTATACATGCTACAGGAACACACAACACATAAATTTTTTTTTTTTTTTAATAATTTTTTTTTTTTAATAATTTTTTTTTTTAATTAACAAACAAAATACATATGACACGCATACAGAAAATAGAACATCACATCATAATGCAAGATAAAGCATAACACAATTAATCATGCTACAGGCACAAACAAGACAGAACATTAACAGTAAAATATTTTTTTTTTTTAAATATAGCAACTAAATACAGAACACAGCACAATAAAATATAAAAGACAAAACATATATTAACACAACATAATCGAAAAACACAGCAAAAATCTAAAACAAAAAACCTGGAACTGAAGTGACAACGCCGCCAAAATTTGTTGAAGGTGTCGTTATCGCCTACAGAAATATACAAGACAAAACACACAAAACAAACATATTAACAGAACAAAACTTTATACAACAAAAATCTAAAACCAAACCTCCATTGGTCCCCGGCAACGGCGCCATTTTGATACAGCTGTCGCGGCCGATCAAATTTGATGTGCAATTAAGAATGCAGTACAGTGCTAGGATTTGACTCCTAGGTCGTCTCACAAGGACCAATATTTGTGGTTCGGTCTTAGATTTAACACGAAGTGGGGGGGTTGTTTTTGTGATTTTGTTGTTTTGATGCGATAAAATTAAAGTGAACTGGAAATTGAATAAAACTAAATTTAAAAACGTTGAAATATTTTTTTAACGAAAGTAAAAACCCAATGGTATAAGACATCAAAATAAAATAAACGCAGAAACATTAAACATGAACAAAACGTAAAACATTAAACGCTAAAGTAAAAACATCAATAAAAATAAACCGTAAAACAGTAAAAAAAAAGAAAAACAAATTTAAAACTATAAAACTAATTTAAAACAGTAAAAACGAAATTGGTACAGTAAAAACTAAAATACAGTAACACAAAACTGTAAAAATAAATCTGGAACAGTAAAAACGAAAATACAGAAAAACACAAAATACAGAAAATAATAAAAACAGAAAACAGTAAATTTTGGAAAATAAAATTACAGCAGCACATAATTGCAGTAAAATAGTAAATACAGAATTACAGAATCCAAAATAAATAAAAAAAAATACAGAAACAGTAAAAATGGAATACAGAAATACAGTAAATCAGTAAAACAGAAAACAGTAAATACAGAAAACAGTAAAATTCAAAAACAGAATCAAAATCACTGCAGTAAAATAAAGAAAATAAATTTACAATGAATGATTCAAAGTGAAATGATTAACAACATAGTAAAAACAACATAAATTTAATTGCACAAAAATAACAACAGAGAATTAAATAACAGCAGAATTTAATTACAGCAGCAGAAATGTAATTACAGAAATAAAATAAAAACAGTACACACTTGGATGTTCAGAAAAATAAATCAAACTAAAATTGAATTGAAATAGATTACAACAAACAAAAGGAATAAAATGGCAACCTATGATGTACACTGTTCAACTCTTAACCGTAAGACTCCATGATGTAGTTGTGCTCTGCAAACTGGATAAGCTCCCTGCTGGAATTTCCAGCCCCCAATTTCCAGCTGCTAGATTTTCCAGCAGCCCCCTCACCTCTGGACTCCCCCCTTGCTTCTCTGATGCTGCTTTTATTTATAGCCACTTCTCACAAACTCCCGTGACTTCTCCATTTCAGCTAATTTTTCCACCTTGGTTTTGTTTTGTTGCTTACTTTAAATTAATTCCTTAATTTGCTGATTGTATTCCTTGGACGTGGGAAAAATCTTGTCTTCTTCTTCAATTTGTTGATTGTTGGATGAACCCAAGCAAGCCGTGGAATGTGAGCTGCTTGGACATGAGGGGCCCTTCATGTGGTGTCCGTTTGCTAGCTTCCTCTTTTCCCTGGTGGCAATCAAAGAACCGTGAAGGTGGTGGCTCTTCTTCCTTCGTTCAGCAACGCTCCTTCCAGCTCCTACATCAGTGCATTCTTTCCAGCCAAAATGCTTACCTGTTGGACCGTTTAGCTGCTGCATGAAGGTTGCTCCGCTGGATGCTAGACAAAGGTGTTACAAGATATGCGCAAGAGCAGCCTCCTCCTCAACCGTTGCAGCTGCTGGATGCTTCTTAAGAAAACCGTGAAGTGTGAAGCTTCTCTTTGCTCAAGCTGGAAGTGCTTCTCTGCTGCCATGGCCTTGAAGGTGGCTGCTCCATTCTCTTCTTTCTTCCAAGCTAGCGGACTTGGAGATGGCTGGACCGTGAAGCTTCTTCCAGCAAGGCCGTGTTGTGTTCTTGGATGAAGAAACCCGTGAGCTTTTTAGTAAGTCATGCATGTCTCTTTTGGAATGAAAGAAGCACCTTCCAACTCACTCCCATGTGCTTTGCTGCTAGATTCTTTCTTCAAAACAACACCAGTATTCTCCTAAATTAAAAGAACCGTGATACTTCAAGAAGTGTGCCCCTCTTTCGTTCCAATTGTGTTTTACTACTTTGAAAATGAATTTTTCATGGGTCTTGTGTATACAAAACCGTGGTGACATAATGAATGGTCGTGCTCTTCATTTTCCAGTCATGATACTTGAGCAATTGTGTGGGTCCGTGAGCTTCCTTAAAAAAATTAATATGCAAAGCCAAATGCTTGTGTGGAGTGAAACATCACGTAAAAATTCTGCACTCCAAGCCAAAGGATTCCACCACTTTCTATGTGGGCCGTGTTGTGCATGTAGAATGTGCTTTTAAAATGGAATGCACCGTGAGTGTATTATGGGTGAAACAGCACATCTCTTCAAACCATAGTGCACAACTTTTGTGTGGGGCCTTGATACCACTTTAATAAAATTCAGCACATGTTGGAGCTCTTCCCTTGTATGGACGTGAACTTTCATGGGTGGTGGCTCCCACTCTTCATTTGTTTCTCCATTTGGATGCTTTCACAATTGTGCATTTCATCTTTCATAAGGAAATAAAAGAATTGCCTTGCTTGGTGCCAAACGTCCCAAAAGCTATTATATTGCCAAAGTGAATTGTTTATTGCACACCTTGAGAAAACCGTGGCCTCCCAATAATTCCAATTGGCTTGTGCTTTGTCTTTTGCATAATTCTTCATTTGAAAGGAAGGAGTTGCAGCCGTGAATGCTTAAGACTTATTGCAGCCACTTTCTTCAAAAGCCGTGAGTTGCACCATGGTTTCCAAACCAACCAATATTACTTCTTGAAATGAGCCACAAAATGTGCCAATATGAGTGTTGAATCCTTGAGTGTTGGGAGGTCTTAGCACCGTCCAATGATCAATTCCAGCTACCACAAGTATCAAACAACAAGCAAACAATTTAGAAGTCACTCAAACAGTAAACACAAGACTGACATAGGGGAGTAAAAAAAATACTGGGAACAACACATAATGAATTTGAACAAAATAAAAACTATACGTGAAAATAGACATCCAGACGAAACTATGAAAAAAAATTGCATGGAAAACGGATAAGAATTGATCTCGAACGAAGACACACAAGTTGACACAAAATTTACGCAGCAACCAGCGAAAACTGAAATGGCTGAAATACATTGGGCTCTATTTCCATTTCTTATTTAACCTTCAAATGTCCCAAATTGTATTTCCAAATTTTTCTTGTAAAATAATTAGCTCAGATAATTCAAATTAATTAAAAAAAAGAATTTCTGATCGAATTAAGCACAATCAAGCAAAATGGGAAAACACTGGACATTTAAGCACAATTCCCTGATTAATTCTAGTAAAATAAACTAAGTGAAGTGTAGAAAATATCGACTCATCAAAGTGACCAAAACCTTCTCTTTGTTCCTAAATATTGGTGAAGCAACGTTATTGTCTTCTACTTCATCAGTGACTTGACTCTTATCCTTCAAACCCAAAAGGGTCCTCATCGGTCTCTTTGGAGCAGCATCTTCCTGTTTAGGATGTGCAACAACTTGACCACTCTCACTGCGCTTTCTCTTCTTCACCATTTTCTTCTTCAAAATCTGCAAAAACCAAGAACGACAATCACAAAAACAAAACAAAACAAAAAATTGCCAACGACCCTTTAGCAAGGTGCCCGCCAGAGAATAAACGCACCTGGGGTGGGAAGAGATGATAGAAAAACTGGAATGGGATTTCGCCGGTGGTGGCGACAAATGAATAAACGAATGAGTTGCAGCAATGGGGGCAAAAGGTTTTTCTTCTTAGCAAAGGCACTACGCTTAAATTGGGCCTTTATTCCCGATGGGCCTTACGGAAAGCCCAAATATACGACTTTTATGGTGTTGCTGCATCCACCACTACACCATGTTTCCTCCGCTTGCCCTTAGGTTAAAACTTTTTTACTTTTATCATTTAGGATTTTTTTAATTAATTTGAAAACCCTATTTTTCCTCATTATTTTCTCCACGCGCCCCCACCCATCTCTCACACGGATTCCTCTCTTCTCCCTTTTCGTTTCACTTCATCTCGTGTCCACTTCCTTTCCTTTCTTTTTCCTTTTCTCACTCATTTGTTTGGTTTGTTTTTTTCTTCATCCAGGTTGGTTTTCTTCACTGGTTTTCTTCAGCATTCTTTTGTAGCCTTGTTTGGTAGTTTAATTTATGGTGTATTATTACTTTTTGGCTTTGGATGTGTGCTATTTTGTCGTTCTTGTCCACTGTCTTTCTGCTGATTGTATTGTTGGTCGCTTGAACAGAGCCAAAACGGTAGATCAATTGTGAAATTTCTTTTTCGAAAGACAGTTAGCACACCCCTGTTCCAGATCAAAATTTTCGGAAGCCTGTGATGAGGTGCAGGTAGAAATTCGATGGGATGCACGAAGAAACACCCATCACCATGCATATTTATCCCCATTCGTGTGCGTGTCTTGTTTGAGAACGTTCCGACGCATCTGTAGCACCGGAGAGAAGGATTTGTGGCAGAGCATCGTTCACGGCGGCTGGGTAAGAATTTTTTTTTGTGCATGAAGAAAAGCCCAAAAGGTGTTGGTTAATGCGTTCACGAGGCTCTCAATTCGAGTTTAAATTCTAATATAGAGAGTCTAATTTTTGTTCACTATAGAAGCGACACCCAAGTGGAAGAGTAAGAAGCATCATCCATAAGAGAATCTCAGCATAAGAGAAGGAAAATCCCTGATTTTAAAATGGAGGTAGAGACAGAGACTATGGTGGAGAAGAGGGGGATAATCAACAACGTGATGTGTCTTTTAACCGACCCAAATGGAACTCCCTTGGGCTCTCCCATGTACCTACCTCAGAATGCTGGCCCTCAACACCTCAATCAGATTGTTAATAAGCTTCAAAACAATGTAAGCAAGTCCCTTTATTCTTCTCAAATTCTATTTTACATTTTGTTTATTATTTATAACATTGAGCAATTATCTATGCTTTCATTTTAGGAAGAGAAGTTGTCGTATGCTTTCTATATATAAGATGAGGAGCTCATTGAACCACTTGAAACATACTTGCAGAAAAACAAAGGTTAGTCATGTTTGTTTACAATAAATTATTTCTTTTTCCTTCTTAATTTGTTGTAAATTCACTTATTTACTTGCTTTTAACACATTTTGAGAAAAAAATCCTCATCTTTCTAAAGAATTGTTACAAAGAATTGCGCACTTGTAATGATGTTTTTCTTTTCCTTTGCAATGTTACTTTAACACTATTCCAGTCTCGATGGACAAGGCTTTGCCTATAGTTTATCAACCTCAAGCTATTTTCCAGATTCGTCCTGTGAATCGTTGTTCTGCAACTATTTCTGGTATGTGAGACATATTGTGTATTTTCCCATTCGTAGTGGCACAATGTTGTATTGTGCTTGCTAAACTGTGAGAGACAACAACGTGGTTTGGATGTTGATGATTATTGTAGCACAAGTTTGTGTTATTCTTTGAATTTTCTAGAATTCATATTTTTGCGGTTGTTTATATTTTTAGGTCATGCCGAAGCTGTACTTAGTGTTGCCTTCAGTCCCGATGGACGACAAGTGGCAAGTGGTTCTGGTGATACCAGTGTTCGATTTTGGGACTTGACCACTCAGACACCATTGTACACTTGCAAAGGTTTGACATTTAAAAACGTTAAGTTGTTCTTGGTATCTGCTAATTAAGTACAAGAATATAAATGATCAATTTAACTAAATGGTAAAAGGAGTTAGAATTAGTTGAAGGTTCTCGATGAGAAGCAGTGTGTTACTACTAAGGGGAATGTTCATGCTATTAAATCTGGATCATGATGAAATTCTAAGCTGGCAAAGAATAGTGGGAGGGTGGAGGTTATTGCAAAGGAATGAGAAAATAATAAGAGGGAAGGATAGGGACTGTGAAGGCTGAGAATTATAGTATTGGGAGAATTAGATTTCTTTAGTTTTTAATTTCTTAGAATTAGATTAGTTTTATGTTTTTCTCTTAATTCTTTAGTTTTATAAAATTTTAGTTAAAAAGAGGTTTTTAAGTGTAATTTTTAGCTTTTGTTAATAATTAGAAAATTAGTATTTTTTTGAAATTCTTTCAATAAAAATGTTTTGTTTTAATTGCATAATTTGTCTTCTTTTTCTTAATTGTTGTTTGATTTTTTACAGATTGGGACAACATTTGGACCATAATAAAAGTAAATTGAGAGGTGTTGAATTGAAATGAGCTGCTGGATTAAATTTGGGCCGCTGTTTTGGGCCACTGTTTTAACATTAAGCTGCTGCAAGTGAAATTGAAGGCACCCGCTGGCCTGCTACAATGGTGCTGCAATTGGAAGAGTGTTGCCGATTGGATAATTGGGCTGCCAAATGCTGGTATGGACTTAAGTGAAACGGTGAGTTTCAATGGAGGCAACTTTTGGGGGTAATAGCAGCTCATTTGAGAAAATTTCATTCTCTCAAGCACGACAGCTTTTGGGGGTCATTGCAGAGCAGCTCATTTGAGAAAATTTCATTCTCTCAAACACATTCATTTGGAAGAGAGTAGAAACACTTAAGCTAAGGCTTGTGCGAGAGAAGGGAGAAGAAAAGCTCTCGCCACTTACCCAAAGAAGAACCTGACCGGTGAAGCTGAAGACGTGACCGGAGCGCGATCCTCGCCAGAGAAGAAGCTGACCGAAGCTTAAGTGGATCGGAGGGTTTGAAGAGCAAAGCTTTTGGAGACCGTTGGATCAAGGTGAAGCTCGAAGCGTCATAGCAAGGTTCTCCTCTCCAATTTTTCTTTTCCCCTTCCTTTTCTCTTTTCGTTTTTGACCCTATATAAAGGGCCTTCACCATGTAAATAGGGAGATATAGAGAACACTTCTTCATATACTTTTGAGATACATTTTCAGACGCTCTGTAGATTAGGGTTTTTACGCTTTTCTTAGAGTAGAGATATTGTTCTTGTTTCTGGATTTCGCTGAGACAATTGCGAGAGTGACAGTCGCGAGAATATTGGTGACTTCCGGTACAGTTGTAATCTTCTTTTCATGTTAATAAAGTTCTATTTCGTATTCTCGTTTGTGTTGAGATTGTTTGTGTTCTTGATTTCTGCCATTGTTATGTTTTGAGAAAATGATTTGGATTCTGATTCTCTGCAATTTTATGATTTCTTTCGGAATTAAATGTAGCATTTTTCATCGAGATGTCTTCTCGAGATAGAGAAAAGTCCAATGCATAAAAAATTGATTCAAATTTGTGTTTCTTGAATTTGTTTGTGAATTTTAGATTGATGAATAGGCTAATGAACCTTGATTGAAAAAATGAGTGGAAAGAGTCAAATTAAAGTTCTGAAATATGAACTAGAATACCCTGGATTGGGATTCACATTATGATGATGTCTTCTTGAGAACTCTAAGCACTCTTTTATTCATATCAATGTACATTCACCTATGAAATCAATTCTGTCTTTGCTTTTGATAGTGATAGTTGAAGTTCAGTTTGAGTTTTGATGTTCCAGTTGTTTACTTTGAGTATTTTAGAATTTATGATCTGCTTTACTTCTGTTTCAGCCTTTACATTCTTGTTGATATGATGCTTTTCAATCTTGAGTTTTAAGTTCTTTTCAATTTGGTTTTATTTCTGATTTTGTTCCAGTTTTAGTATATAGGTTTTGTTTTGGATATAAATAGGTTTAATCTCTTCATGACTTTAGCTTAGGTTTTATTTCTTTATTTTCTTCCTTCTTTTATTTTAAAATAGATTATAGTTTCGCTTTTCTTAATTTTTTAATTTCTGTGTTTTCATTTTAAATGTCCCCACCATTTTAGTAGTAGTTAGTAAGTAAATAATTAGTAAATAAATACAAGACTTAACTCTACATTTTAAAACTTAATTTTGTTGAGTCCTAGGATTGATATTCTAGTTGCCCTATGCTACATTAGTGGGGACCAGATTTTGTTCTGATTTTAGGCGACGAAAATCAGTTTAACAAATGGCGCCGTTGCCGGGGACCCGGCGAGTTAAGTCTTAGAGTGTTAGGTTAGTCTTGTTTAGGCTTGTTTTCTTGATTTTATTTCTGTTTTGTGTTCATATATGTTCCTTTTTAGTTTAGGATCTGTTTGTTTTGTTTTCATTTTTGTATATTAGGATCTGTTCTGCAGAGTAGAAATTGTGAATATAGCTTGTATAGATTTTCTTTTCTTTCAATTCTTTTGTTGAATTCTGTGATAAAGGCTTTATTGGTCTGATTGGTTTTTATCTTGTGAGCAATTGTTAAGCATGGATCACTCCTCTGCATATGGTAATTTCTAATTTCCTTATAATGCTCAACCACCAAGATTTGATATGGTAATTCATTACCTTCTTAATTAGAGATTTCAAAATTTGGTACCTTACATACACCAAATTTTAAAAACTGGAATTTTACTTATAACGAGATTTAGAAGTGTAGTTATTTGTTTAACACGATTTCAAAATCTGCTACCTATAGTCCAAACGTAATTTTCATTCTCAAATCAGCTACGGTTTTCGACATTTAATTTAAATATAGCATAAATTTCTCACGAGAATATTATCCTCGTATAAATAATAGAAAAAAAGTAAATAAAAATGGAAGTACTAAATTGTATGGAGAGAGTGAAAAAAAGTTAGGGTTGTATTAAAAATAAAAGGAAGAAATTAGACTTTACATTTTTTACCCTAGTGAAAGGTCAAAGGATATTTCGGAGTTTTAGATAAATTTGGAGGTTTAGGAAGAAATTTGGAAGTACAAAAAGAAAGCCTCAATATTTACTAAAACTGGGCCGTTCCGTTTCTCTTTCTTGGGCTTCATCAGGAATGCTGATTCATGTTAGATTCTACTCTTTACAGTCCTCGTTTTGTTACATTTTTTTAAAATTACATATTTACCTTCTTTGTCCATTTAAAAACATTATTATCTGCTTTGCACTCTTTTACACACTTGAACTTACATGATTTCATTTCCAACCTCGAAACAATGTTCTTTCTCGATAATATAAATTGAGATTAAGTTTTTTTTTTCTTCCGATTAAATTAAGATATTTTCCACTCTTTCTATGTTATTTTTTTCTTCTTCAAAACTTTGGTTGAAAATGTCATCTTAAAAAATACTTTCATAAACATTTTTCTTTATTTATTACATTCTACAAAGTATTTTACAACACACATGTAGATTTCGAAAACTTATTTTAAGAAATACATTTCGAAATCTACACAGTAGAAGAGCATTTTTGAATAATCTTCGCTTTAAAATTCGAAATACACTTTTTGGTACATTCCGTAAAATACATTTTTAAAACATAAAGAAAATTCGAATATAAAGAGAGTAATTTAAAAAAGTATTTTTAAAATATTTTTATCCATTTGTTATTTCAAGATGTACTTTATAAAAAGACATTTTTTAAAAAAAATAATTTTGATAATTGGAAATAAAAAATTGAAAATAAGGTTCAGTACATAATTTTAAATAACATAATTAAGAAATGTAGATTATTGAAGCCTTTAAGTTTTATAATTTGCATTAATTTATGAGAACAATTAAGATGAAAGTACAAAACAAGGGTGCATTGGATTATAGGAATTGAACACATTTAATTACACTAACTCATGCATCTTACTGAATTAACCAAGCCAAACAATATACTTGATTATAATTATTACTAGATACCGCATATCACTTAAATATAAGGAAAAATGATAAAATGCTAATACCTGAAAGGATAATATAAGGGGAAATAATTGATTAAGTTCTACTAACCCGTTTTTTTTAAATTAAAATATAAAATAAATTAAAAGTTAATATTTTTATGTTATATTATTTTAAGAATATAAATATATATTAGTGTTGTAGTTTAAACCATTATCATTATAAATTAAATTTTATTTTTTATTTATAATAGAATAATATGATATGTAAATATAATTTTGGGATGGGTGACCTTGTGCGAGTGAGGACAAAGCACATTGGAAAGCCTGGTGGTGATGTGTGGGGGCAGTCGATGTTCCCCGTAAGTTGTCGGGACGTTACAAATGGTATCAGAGCCTAGCCTCTCCCAGTACGGTGTGGTTCGAGGACGAACCAGACGGAAGCTGGTGGGCATGTGACACTCGGGCACTGAGACGAGGGCGGGGAGTGACGCTGGTGCAAGAGGCATGGTGCAAGGGGCACAAGACAAGGAGCGGCTCCTGGCAGCTTCGAGTGAAAGGGTGACATGGATGAATCGAACATACACTGAAATGAGAGGGATCTGGAGACTGTATAGGTACGGGACTATACAGTTGAAGGATATCCTAAATGGATTGATTTGACTACTCATATCACCAAAATGCATTTGCTTTTCGGTAGCCTGACCCATAAGAACTCCTGGAGAAATTCTGGGATGGGTGTGGGGGCAGTCGACGTTCCCTGGCACCAAAGTACATAATTATGCAACCTACACCAAATTTACCAAATGTAAATATTTTCCCCAACTTCTAATCCTCCTAGAGTGTGTTATATACTTAATTATACTAAACCAAGTGTGTCTAAACTCATTCTAAACAAGTGACTACAGGATATCAACCCAAAAACCTTCAAAACATCAACTTAGAGACTCAAATTGAATTCTACCATTTGTGGCACAATTTCAAGCAACTTAGGGACTAACAAGTCCCAAATAACTTACCAAGACTCTTCAAACTGACATTTTGAGCACAAAACTCTCAATTCAAATTTTCACTAGTTCACTTCCTCAAAATTGAGTTCAAAACCAAGTTGAACTCTGCCTCATCACCACAACACACTCATAACTCATATTTCTTCCAGTCTAGATGCTTGAACATGACATTAAACAACTCACAAACAAAAAATGACAGACCCAATATCAGAGATGATTTAAAAAAAAATTAAAACCCAAGGTCACAAACACAGAGAAGAGATATGGCTTTTGATTTCAAAATTTTGGATGGTGAGATAATGAAAACCACGTCGCGCCAGAGAACATAATGCGGCAACGACGATGACCATGCAATACAAAGTACCTAGTTCTTATGTCCTGCATAAAATGTAAACAACTATAATGCTATATATGACTCGTTAAAATTGCCGAAGCATTATGAAACTATAGAAATTGATATTAATTTAATAAGGAAGGATAAAGAATAGCTCTTTACAGCAGAGTAGACCATTGTAATTCTCCCAATACTATAATTCCCAACCTTCACAGTCCCTATCCTTCCCTCTTATTATTTTCTCATTCCTTTGCAATAACCCCCACCCTCCCACTATTCTTTGCCAGCTTAGACTTCCATCATGATCCAGATTTAATAGCATGAACATTCCCCTTAGCAGTAACACACTGCTTCTCATCGAGAACCTTCAACTAATTCTAACTCCTTTTACCATTTAGTTAAATTGATCATTTATATTCTTGTACTTAATTAGCAGATACCAAGAACAACTTAACGTTTTTAAATGTCAAACCTTTGCAAGTGTACAATGGTGTCTGAGTGGTCAAGTCCCTGATAACAGTTGAAAAACTGTTATTTTCATGCTTAAAACTGATACTAAAAGCAACCTTTAGACTTAAAAACTAGCTTGAAATCATGCTTTTATCTATATTTTCATAAATATGAGAGCTGGACAGGTTTATGCTTGATTTAAGTGTTTTTGTGCAGGTTTTAAGGTGAATTTAGTGAAAAGAGTGAAGAATGAGAGAGATGGAATCAGAAAAGGAAGCAAAGAGTGCAAAAGGAGAAGCCGAAGGCACCGCTCAGCGGCATTTTACCGCTGAGCGGCACTCAGGAGGTCACGGGAGGTCCGCTGAGGGGAAAAATGGCCGCTGAGGGGAAGAAAAGAGACGCGTAGTCACCGCTGAGCGGTATTTACCGCTGAGCGCCATTCTTAATGGGCTTGGACTTGTTTTCTGGCACTTTTATGGGCTTGGGCTTAGATCTTTTGTAATTCTAAAATAGTATATAAGGGCTTGCACGTCCTAGAATTAGTATCTTTGGCAGAAACGAGGCAAACACTCTCTCTCTCTCTCCCCTTTGAAGGAGGATCTTGGATGCTCAGGCTACCTCTTCACCTTTTTAGGGTTTATTCTTTCATTCTTTCATTGTTATTCATCTAGGTTCACCATGAATATGGTGAACTAAACCTTGTATGTTTGTTGGGGAATCAATGTAATCTCTTGAAGCTCTCATATATGGAATCTATGCTTGCATCTTTTAATTAAGATTTATGCTTTCTTTCATCATTAGTTAGGGTTTTTCCTCTTTGCTTAATGCTTGCATGGTTTAACTCATTCGATGCATGATTATTGGTTTTGTCGATACGGGCACGTACGGGGAAGTCTAGATCCGGGGAATTTCTCCCAATATTATATTGGTTGTCGTTAAGCTCCTGAACTTATGAACTGATCATTAGGAATGCTAGGAATTGTATGAACTCGTGATTAGGGAGAAGCCATCTAGAATGGTACTTTAGAGAGTGGCATTAACAATGATGATTTGAATGTTGAATTCCTAAAATATATGAGAGTGGATGAGATGAAATTGACCCCCAACAACATATTCATTCATATATTCCATTGAAAGTGTTTATCTTTTGCTTTTGCCATTGATCAAAAACTCATGCATACATGTGTATTTTCTGTCTTGCATATTAAACTCCAAATATTTCGTCCTTAAGTCTTAGCTAATCAACAAACCACACAACTAAACTAGGCCGTGAGTCCTTTGGGAGAACGATACTTGGTCTTACCAAGTTTATTACTTGAACGATTCGGTCATACTTGCCGATTGTGAAACAAGTTTGTGACATCATATTTTGGTGATCATAAATTTGTCCATCAGTCCCAAAATCGAACACTGGTATCACCAGAACCACTTGCCAGTTGTCGTCCATCGGGACT
This sequence comes from Vigna nakashimae, assembly GCA_034642375.1. Taxonomy (NCBI): domain Eukaryota; kingdom Viridiplantae; phylum Streptophyta; class Magnoliopsida; order Fabales; family Fabaceae; genus Vigna; species Vigna nakashimae. The sequence goes on from CM067765.1 coordinate 37,179,416, forward strand.
GAAGGCAACACTAAGTACAGCTTCGGCATGACCTAAAAATATAAACAACCGCAAAGCTGGATGAAATTTGTGTTGTAGAACATATTGATATTTCTGATGATTTTTATGATGTGTGCATTGGTCTGGACAACAATTTTGAGGATAACTTTATGGACTGTGTTGAGTTCACTATGGATTTTGTCCTTATTACTAAGGAAGAGCCAACACAGGTGTTGTTTAACCTTGAAATTCTAGTTGTCTTATCTGAGTTTCCTTTGCAGTTTAGCTCATTTGATTGCCTATGCATATATCCTTTAGAGCCTGTTGTTAACACTGCAGTAGTTATTGATTCTAAGGTTCTTAGAGCACCATTTGAGATTGAATGTATCCATACCCCTACTGTTTGCACTGATAATATTTTTCCCACCTTTGATGCATTGGTTCTTCATGAGAATGATCTTGATTTCAGTTTTAACAAAGCTGAAATGTTTGATGATTCACTGATGAACATTGACTTTGATTTTGCTGTTGCAGCTGACATTACTAATATTGCCACTCATCCAAAGGAAGCTGCAGACACAAAGGAAGTGGTCATGAATGCAAGAGAAGGTATAAATGATGCTCAAAGAGCCTGGAATTTGCAAAATCAACAGCAAAGGCATGAGGAGATCTGGCTGCTGCAGCTGAAAGCATTGAATGGAGAACTGATGATGCTAAAGCAGAGAGCTGGGAAGGAGCTAATGCACATCTTGGCTGACAATGGAGAAAATCCAATAAGCTCTTTCTTGTCCCTTCCTTTAAATAGTAGTTATAGGTCTTTTATAGTAGTTTACATAGCTTTAAGTAGCATAATAAATAGTAGGGTAGATAATATGTTGTTTTTCATAAAAATAAAAAGAATTAACTTTGATTTGTGGCCAATCTGAATAAGTTCTTTGCCTCTTTAGTTTTGTAGTTTTACTTTTAAGTCTTGTTTCTGTTCTTGTTCAATTGCTGTTTTTTTTGTGTTTTTCAGTTTCTATTCTTGTACATATCTGTTGCTGTTTGATCTGAGTATGTTTTTGTTGATTAGAAAACCTTACTCACTCACACATTGAGGGCAATGTGCCTCTTAAGTGTGGGGGTGAGGGGTTGTAGTTAAAATTTTTGCTTTTACTTTGATAGATGTGTTTAGTATCTGTTTTAGCAATAAAATAGGGGTATTTTTTTCTGAACTGTTTTTCTCTTAGTTTAGGTCTGGTTTGGTTTATAAATCCCTAGAGTAGTTTACTATTCTTTCTTTAGTCTGTAAATACTTACTCTTGTTACTGATCTGTTTTAGTTTAGTTGTTAGTTTTGTTGATAATAGTTCTTAGGTCTTTTAAAGTTCATTCATTTTCTGGTTTATGTTGTTTTAGCTTAGGTTCTTTTGCTGTTTTTTAATCTGTTTAGAACTTATTTTAGGTCCCTTTTCTTGGCTTATTTCTATTATTTTGTTTTCCTTATGCTAGTTTCTTGCTCTGTTTTAGTTCTTCATTAGTTTCTATTCTTCATTTTATTTTCATGCTTTGCTTCAAGTTTTAATTAGGATTCTTTTCATAATTTGGTTCTATTTTCTTTCTGCTACTGTTTTTAAAATTTTTCTGAATCTGTTTAGCTTTCTTTTTGTCAATTCTCTATTCTGGTTATATTGCATATGTCAGGTAGCTTATAGGAATAGTTTAGGTTTATCTTCTGTCAATATATTAGGTAGTTTAGGACTGATTCCAGGTTCCTTTTATTTCTCTAACCTTTGTTTCTATTCTTTTAGATTCTGTTTTATGCTTATCTTCATTCTTTGGTGATGTCATTCAAATTTTAGCTTTATTTCCTTAGATTAGAATTGTCAAGAGTAGACTTAGCTTTGGATTTGGGCAGAAGTAGTTCTAGCATTAATTTTTACAGTCTTTAGTTCATTTCAATTCAGTAATTTTTACATAGGATGAGTAGCAAGTCAGTTTTAACAAATTTTAAACCCTTGAGAGATTTTGGGCCAGTTTTTGTCTTTCTTGTGTGATAACATGCATGTTTAATTGTCGTTCTGATTTTGCATTGATTCTTTGTGATGTGCTCGCTCTTGGTAACTTTAAATATGATCTAGGCATCCTTCATTTTTCCAGTTTAGCTTATCCATTTCATTTCTTACCATTGCACCTTATATTGAGCTTTAGTTTTTTTTTTTCTTTGCTTTTCATCCATTTCAAGCCATTTCCCCCAACCAATCATTCCTTAGAGACTTGTGAGATGTAGGGAGAAGTCTAGAACTTGGTGAGTGCATGAAAAAGAGTGAGGCCAGAAGTGAAAAAGAAAAAAAAATGTGTTGAAAAAAAATCTGGTTTGGTTGAAAAAGAAAGAAACAGGTTTGGAAATGAGAAAAATCAGAAAAAGAAATTGAAAAAGAGACCTGAAATGAATGAAATAGAAAGAGAACCAGAGAAAAAGAAAGAAAAAATCATCTGGCCAAAGTCTGAGAAAAATAGTATGTTCTGAGTTCTAGTTTTATCCCTTTTTCTTCACATTTCTCTACTCATTTCAGTTCCCATTCTTTTCTGTTTTTCCATTTCATTCCATGAACATTACAAGCCAATTAAAGACCTATTGATTTAGAGAAGCCTTGAGTCAAGCACTGTCATTTAGAGTCTTTTCAAAGTTGTGAATGGTAGTTGGCATGACATGATTGAGTGAAACAGGATTACATACTGTATTTTGTTTGATTGATTGAAATATACTGTATTTTGTTAGGAATGTAAATCTAGAATCACAACTGATTTAACTGTCATTAGACAGCTTACTTTTTGTACATATATACTGCTGACTTCAATAAGAAAATTAATCGTTTTCTCTAAATCTTTTGCATCTCTGTTTTCATTGCCTATCTCTCTCGGTTCCGCTTTTCCAAAATATCTTCCTCTCTTCTCTGATAAGCTGCCACTCTAACAGTGGTATCAGAGCTTACAGGTTTCGAATCTGGGAGGAGTAGTCAAGTAAAGAAACTCTGCAGCAAAATAGATTTTACGCTGAAGTATGGCAGGGATGATCAAAGTAAACTACCGGTATTCGACGGAAAGAATTTCGAAGATTGGTGCGTAAAGATGGATGCTATATTGGGCTTCCATGAGATCGATGAAATTGTCAAAGATGGGTTTAAAGATCCTGCAAAGAATGCTACAGATGAAGAAAAGAAAGCGTATAAAGAGAACAGAAAATTAGACTGCAAAGCACGCATGATCTTGCATCAATGCATCTAGAAGTGGTGCATGCTGATGTATGTGGACCATTCGACGTGTCGTCTCTGGGAGGTAACAGATACTTCCTACTTTTTGTGGATGAGCTTTCTAGAAAAGTTTGGGTTTATCTGTTAAAAGGAAAAGGTGAAACTTACACTTACTTTGTTAATTTTTGCTCCATGGCCGAGAGGCAATCGGGCAAACAGATCAAAATTCTCCGCACTGATGGAGGAGCATAGGTTGACGCCACAAATTCCATCCCCAAAAACCATATTTGGATTGTGCATCAACTATATCAACTGTACTTAAACTGTTAGATAATCCTAGTCGGTGATGACATTACTGTTACCATCTCTATTACAGAACCGTACATGAGATTTTCATCTCATACGGCTCCTTTAAAGCCTTCAAAAAATATAAGAACCCGTCCGATTATTTATCCCTTGATATATACCTAAGATAGAGAAGATTCTTTTTTCTCGGACGGTTCTGAATTAGACCCATTGAATTCTGTCTGTTCTAAAAAAAATTTTAAATGAACACACACTTATTTAAAAAATACAACTCAGGAGAAATGTCGAAATTCTGCACTGAAAAAGGGATTATACACGAAGTCACAGCCCCCTACACTCCTCAACATAATGGATTGGCTGAGAGGAGGAATCGCATGCTTCTTGATATGGTCATATGTATGATCAAAGGAAGGGGTCTTCCGCATCATCTGTGGGGAGAAGCAGTTTCAACTGCAGCATACCTACTGAATAGGAGCCCAACCAAAGCTTTGCCAACTAGCACACCGGAAGAAGCGTGGTCTGGAAACAAACCTGACGTGCGACACCTGAAGATTTTTGGATCAGTATGTTATAAGCATGTCCCAAGTGAATTGAGAAAGAAATTGGACGATAGAAGCGAAACTTTCGTTTTTGTTGGTTATCATCCAACTGGAGCATATAGACTCTATGATCCAGTGAAATCAAAAATTGTGATAAGTAGGGACGTGATTGTTGATGAATCTAATGTGTTCAAGTGGAACACATGTGAGACTACCCCAGATAATTCACCTAGTACTGTGATTACTACGTTGTTTAAGGAGAGAAACTATGATCAAGACACTCCGACAGTTAATACAGAGGGTGTAAATAATAGGCGGTCAAAAAGAACGCGTTTCCCATCGACAAGACTGGCAGATCACGAGCTATTCCGAGACAGTGACATTACAGACACAGGTGATATATTGCATTATGCTTTACTTGCAGGTACTGAAACCATAGCATGGGAGAAAGCTATCAAAGATGATAATTGGAAGGATGCTATGATTGAGGAGAATAAAACATGGACGTTGATGGACTTACCTGCCTACAAGAAAGCCATAGAGGTGAAGTGGATGTTCAAAACTAAGTACAAACCCGATGGGAGTGTGGCAAAGTTAAAAGCTAGACTAGTTGCTAAAGGATTTCTGCAACAACCTGGGATCGATTTCACTGATGTGTACGCCCCTGTTGCAAGATTGGAAACGGTGAGGATCGTGGTAGCTATTGCCAATTCAAATAATTGGAGTATCAGCCAGATGGATGTCAAATCAGCATTTCTTAATGGGGCTCTCGAAGAAGAAGTCTACGTATGTCAACCGCCTGGTTTCATCAAGAAGGACAATGAACTGAAGGTTTATAAACTTAACAAAGCTCTCTACGGTCTTCGTCAGGCACCACGAGCATGGAACAAGCATATCGACTCGTTGCTCACCAGGTATGGATTTCAAAGATGTATTGTTGAATATGGAATATATGTCAAGTTCTGTGATCAGCTAGGTACCTTGCTCATATGTCTGTACGTGGACGACCTACTGGTCACTGGAAGCTCAGTGCAAGAGATTGAAAAATTCAAAGTTATGATGAAGAATGATCTGGAGATGACAGACCTTGGCTTCTTGGGATACTTCCTTGGATTGGAGTTTATACAAACCAAAGAGGGAGTACATATGAATCAAAAGAAATATATTCTCGAAACTCTGGAGAGGTTCAAGTTAAAAGACTGCAACAGCGCATCAGTTCCAGTTATTGCCAACACGAAGCTCTCACTGCAGCAGGATGAAAGCAAAGTAGATGCAACGCTATACAGACAGATAGTCGGGACACTCCGCTACATCTGTAGCAGCAGGCCAGACATAAGCTTTGGTGTGGGTCTCATCAGCCGTTACATGCATGATCCCAGACAATCGCACATGACAGCTGCAAAACACATCCTTCGATACTTGAAAGGTACCTTAGACTACGGAATTTACTTTCCCAGAAAAATTGATAGCACTACCAACATCTTGGAGGCATGGTGTGACGCGGACTGGAGCGGTGATCTTGTAGACAGGAAGAGTACTTACGGGTATTTGTTCAAGCTTATGGGAGCCCCCATCTCATGGTGTTCTAAGAAGCAGACAGTCGTGGCATTCTCATCGTGTGAAGCCGAATACATCTCAGCAGCAGAGACTGCCTGTCAATGCACTTGGATAGAAGCCATTTTGCAAGAGCTAAAGATCAAGCATCACGGACCAACATGCTTAAGGATAGACAACAAATCAGCTATTAATCTAGCCAAAAACCCAATATCTCATGGACGGAGCAAGCACATCGAAACAAAATTTCACTATCTCAGAGAACGGGTCAGCGAAGGAAAACTGGAACTGATCTACTGCAACACGGATGAACAGGAAGCTGATATATTCACGAAAGCCGTACGACAGAATAGATTTGAAAAGCTTAGAAGATCACTTGGAATTAGGTCTCTTAGTGATTTAGATTTAAGAGGTTGTGTTAGGAATGTAAATCTAGAATACAACTGATTTAACTGTCATTAGACAGTTTACTTTTTGTACATATATACTGCTGACTTCAATAAGAAAATTAATCTTTTTGCATCTCTGTTTTCATTGCCTATCTCTCTCGGTTCCGCTTTTCCAAAATATCTTCCTCTCTTCTCTGATAAGCTGCCACTCTAACATATTTGATGCAAATCTGGGAATTTGGGGATGAAAAATGGGGTTTCTGCGTTTCTGGAAACTCTGGTGCGATTCTGCAGAATTCTGCAGAAACGCGCGTACGTACAATTTTGGTCAAAATGGGACGTTCGTCCAAATGGCTCGACCAAACAGTGGTCGGCCAAAATCTGTGGAGCGTTCGGGTTCGTCCTTCATAGTGAGTTTACGTTCGGTTGATATTTAGTACCGTTCGGTTACAATTGGCTTTAGTACCGTTCGCACAGGCTTGATTTAATACTGTTCGGTTAAAGTGTTCATATGGTACTGGATTAAGTGGTGATCATTCGGTCAGGATTCTAAACGATCGTTCAGTACCTTAGGTATTCGACATAGTTCTCTAGGTATTCGATCCATACTCAAAACGTTCGTCCCAGTGGTGTTCAATTTAGTAGTGGTTAATTTCAGTTTTGGTCTCGGTGTACTACTAATTGTATGCGTTCGGTCTTAAATTCATAGGCTTCAATCTTGAGCTTTCGGTCTTTGTGAAATAGTGGTCGTAGGCGTTCGTCTTTCAATTGGTATCCTCCGAAAGTGATATTTAGCGTTCGGTCTGGGTTCTGTATTAGAAATTATAAGCGTTCGGTTTTGTGGTAATACTGATTTTAAGCGTTCATCATAAAGTGTTAGTTTCAGGAAGTGATCCTGAGCGTTCGTTTTGATAAATTAGTGATTGTAGTCGTTCGTTTAAGTTGGTATTCTTAGGTTTGTATCTTTAGGGTTCAGTTATGGTTTGATTCTGATTGTGAGCGTTCGGTCTTGGCTTGATTCTGATTGTGAGCGTTCGGTCTTGGCTTGATTCTGATTGTGAGCGTTCGGTCTTGGTTTGATTCTGATTATGAGCGTTCGGTCTTGGTTTAATTCTGATTGTTGAGCGTTCGGTCTTCATTTGATAGTCTTAAGTTTGGATCTTGAGCGTTCGGTCTTGATATCAGTAAGAAATCATTAGCGTTCGACCTAAATCGCGTATTGTGATGTTTAGTTGGTAAGCGTTCAATCTGGGTGTATCAGTAATAGCTAGCGTTCGATCTTGACCAAGTATTTTCAGGTTTCGATCGTAAGTGTTCGGTATTAACGATAGATAACGTTCGGTTTTGCTGATGTTTATCCCAGTTAGTGATCGTTCGTAGCGAACGTTCGGTATTTGATGATTGATCTTTGAACGTTCGTCCAGACATTGTACGATTTTAGTGAGGTGTTCGGTTATAACGTCCAGATATATAATTATTTTTTAACACATCTAAATTTTTATATTTATTTGACATCATTTTGTTTTTAATTTTTTTTAAAAAAATACAAAAAATTTATTTTTTTATGATCATGCATTACTCATGACTAAATGAGTTGGTGTACTTCATTATGCGTTCAAAGGATGAAACTGTAAGCTGAAATTTTTTTGTTTCTTTCATCTCCTTTTCTTAGTTTGGAGACGCATCTGAAGTTTTTTAACTTTGAACTGAAAGCTAATTTTGTTTCTTCCACTTATTTCTACAGTATTCATCAGTTTCCCATTGGACGAGGATTCAACAAACGCAATTTCCTTGATCCAAAGTTGGTCAGAACAAAATAACAATGTTGGAAGTCTCCCTCAACGATTCAGAAGATAAATTTAAAATATACAAGTTCATGAAAATTTTATTATATAAACTAATTTTTGTAACGTGGAATTAAGTTTAAAGTTCGTACTGAAATACTTTACATGAAAAGACCAACACCTCGGTGCTAAAGCTAGCTACGATATCCATTTCATTTTCTTCAATTTAAACGTAGGAGATCAATCCAACAAGAGTTTAAAGAACTACAAAAATGTTAGGACACTAAATTAAACCGCAGATGGAAAAAATCTGTGATTGTGATCCTCCTAATTTGGTTTGGAAGAAAGTAGACTTTAAGTCTAATTCTATCTTATAAAATCAGTTTGTAATACAAGATTTGTATTTGTTTATAAATTATAAATTGATCTTATCCTTAATTTACGTAAGAATTCCAAGACTTCCAACAAATAGTCTCTTATCGATGAGAGTGGGTTGGCTAAATAAGTAGGGTAGGTTTCACCAGCCATGATCACAACAATCTGTGGCTCTGAAATATTAACCTTCTTTTTCTCCATCTTTGCTGCTTTCTCTTCATCACCGGCTGAGTTCGAAGCATAATAATGTTTACGATAACAACAAGCTATGATGAGTAATGCAACTGCTATGACTGCGAGCATCAGGGCTAAGCCACCAAACAGGTAAGCTATGGGAGAACTCAACTTTCTCAAACCACCTTCTTCCGATTCACTTCTTCTGCTTGAGTTCATTCTTTTTACTACTTTTTTTACAAAGTTGTAATCTTTTTTCTTTGGAAACTGGTTTTTGATTTTGGGATGGTGTGGATGTGATAGAGTTTAATCAATTTATAGTCCATGATTAAGTACAACTGCTACAGTTACGGATCTTCCATGAAAGAGAGTGTTCGGAAGTTACTAAAACGCCCATCTGGTTTTTCTTTTTCTTTGAGGTTGTCTTGTGTGAAACTTCAAATCATTGTTGGTTCTTTTTCTTGTATTTGGAACATCAATTGCTGCAAATTTTCTTTCTTCTATCTTTTCCAAAGGAGGGCCTCAGGAACTTGTCTCGTATATATAGTAACTCCATCTTTCAATATTTTATTTTATTTTAGTATGACTAATTAATAAGTTTGTATAGTAAGATTTAGCATCATTTCAACTAACATTTTTCACATTGCACATTTAATTTCTTATTTAACATTATATATATAAATATCAGAGATCACAAATTCTAACTCATCAAATCATTTGACCAAATACGACAAAAGTTTACTAAGAATATGATTTATGAAAACTCATGTAAGTGATTTTAGTAGACTAAAGTTATCTTTGAGAGAATTTTAGGTGATTCTAGAGTTATCAGGATCATTTCAAAGTCCAAACTGATAAACCCTTGTTTTAAGTTTTTAAGAAAAGAAGGTCTCCATTTTTTTAGTAGGGATTAATTTAAGCTTCCAAGTAAAAAAGTCTTCAAAAATTTTTTAAAACAAAAAAAAAACTCAAAATTTTTGAAAAAAATATTTTAAATAAAATTATAATAAAAATCACATTTTAAAGTTTGTTTAAGTCTTTCAACTCGAAATTAACTTTATAGAAAAGAAACTAATCTTATTAGACATATGTAGAAATTTAAAGGGAAATCTAAAAGATGTCCTAAATTTGTCTCTTTGTTCCAAATTAAACTTGAAAACAACCTTTTTAAAGATGACTTAAAAAATATGAAAGTCAGATTTATTTTGGAAATAAACTAAATCACGACACACTTATTGTATTCTTGATAAGTATCCTTTGAGGAACCTAATTCGGATGATGTGTGACTTATTTATTATTCGGTTGGTTGTTTCGTAACTTCCAAATGGATTATTGATGTTGTATCAATGAAACAACCAACACAAAAGAAGGAACAAGAAACCTGAAACTGTTGTGCTTTTAAAGTCTCTAAATAGGACCCCTAAAAGTTTAAGAGACACGACAATACAATTATTAGTCACACTTCTTATTACACCCAATTATACAAGAAAAAAAAGACAGTATTATAGTTTGTTAAAAATAAGAGGAAGTGCAATATAACATTTATTTAAAAAAAATAATTATTATAAATAAAGTTTCTTTAGCTCGTGTCAGTAAGACCTAACAGTGTAATACAAATTAATGTATGATTAGGTCGTTATTGGACAATAAAAGATAAAGCCTCATTACAACTATTATAAATAAAAGTTTCATATATGACTTTAAAATCATCATGCACATTATATGCATCACTTATTGTATTAATTGGTCGGTCATATTATTGACTTGAGGATCGAAATATCTTTGACAAGCAACTTATCTTAAGGACAGTTTGGAATACTTTGAGTAAGGGACCTCAATTCCGTACTTGAAAGACCTTGTGAAAATGTGAGTCTCGTTAAATAAATTAAGCTGGTTTAAATATTTATTTTTTTCAGCAATATAAATTCATAGAATCGTTTACACTGTGAAAGAGGAAACATGAAGATCTTTTGGTTGAACGACAACAGTGCAGCAATTGATAGAAATAATGATAATAATTATTATGGTCTGGCATTGGAAAACAGTGGAGAAACACATAATGGGGTTAGTGTTTTTTTGTAATGGAATAAGCTAGTTAAGAGGTTTAATTATGTGATCCATTGTACTCTAACAGGAGAAATCTGTGGACTGACATAATGGATTTGGTGTGTGACTAATGGGGTTATGTGGAAAATAGAATGGTCACTTAGTTGGTGGATTAAGGTGGAAAAAGGAAAATCTTTTTGTGGGGTAAATTGGAATAAAATAAGTGAGTGGGAGTGATTGATGGAAGGGTCATTGTCTTTAAGACTTATGAACTGATGAGGTTAAGAAAATTGTTGGAGGGCCACCCAGCACTCACATATTCCAACTCCACATAAACATATATTTAAATATAACATGTCTCAGGCCAATTGGAACCAGAAATGTAAAGAAGAAATGGTGATTGGATTTTTGGTTTAAGAGTTAACATTGGAATATGTTCTGTTTCTTTTGGAGTTACATGAGGCCAACATTTATTTTGTGGCCGTGACTTTAAGTGCTAATCAAAGACTACACTTCTAGAAAAGTGATTCCCATTAAGAAAATCAATGATCATATCAGATAATTTTAGAACGAACGTTCGGTGTAAGCCGAACCCCAATTTGAACGAACGTTCGGTATAAGATCGAACCCCAAATTTGAACGAACGCTCCGCATAAAACTGAACACACAAAAGGACACACGCTCATTTCAGAACCGAGCTCATTATGACGAACGCTCAATTCGGAGCACTTTTGGACGAACGCTCAGTTCAAAACCGAGCGCCATTTTGGACGAACGTTCACGGTGAGACCGAGCACCATTTTGAGCGAGCGTTCGGTGTCAGACCGAACACCAATTAGGACGAGCGCTCATCATAAAAACCGAGCACCATAAAGGACGAACGCTATGTTTAGAACCGAGCACTATTTTGACGAACGCTCAGTGTGAGACCGAGCGCCTATTAGAGGGAGCGTTCAGTATAAGACTGAACACCCATTTGGACGAACGTTCAGTATAAGACTACGACGATCGTTCAGTTTAATATATGGACGAACGCTCGGTATAACACCGAACGTTAATAGCTCAGATTGGTAGAACTTGAAAAAAATAAACTAAGATACTTTTAAAGAAGTATTTACGAACGGTTAAGATAAACAGTTGCATATACACAGACAATTACAAAGAGATAGAAGTTTATCAAAAACATTAGCTTCAACAGTGTTTGACCGAACGCTCAAATAGAACATTTTAGAGTGAGGACGCTCGTCCTCAACCACAAATTTACCCAAATGACCGAATCAACATTTTAAACATATTACTACGGGAAACCGAACGGTCAAGGAACGTCCAGTACGAACGTGAATTTCATGGGGAGTTCATTTACATTTTCAGTTCACTTCTCATCATAATTACATAATTACGTTCGTTCTAATCACCCCAAAATCTCAGATTTCATACTACTAATATCATGCAATTTTCATACGTTTCATTTCACCAATAATAACGAACGTTCATACATTCAGAAAATCCAATATCATGCATTATATTCATACAATCAAATAACGAACGTTCACACACATACAAAAAAAACTAGTTAAATTAAATAAGCTTCCCTTACCTGGAATGACGAACGTCCACTGACGCACACAATTTCTCCTTTCTACTACAAATCCTCCGCTCGTCAACGCTCGTTAAACCAAGCTATAATGAACGAGCCCCAACGCCAAATCAGAGTTATGCTACACTAAGAAAGGAGGAACGCACAACTCAGAATTGAGTTTGCATACGCTGAAAACGAACGTCTAGAGAGTGGGAAAAGGCTTACCAGCTCAGTTTGAAACAAATGGCTTTTCTGGAAGCATTGGATGACGTTCGTCCTTCCGCTGCCGGATCCCAGAATTGGAGGAGATGAAACGGTGGTTCCTTAGAGAGAAGGTGCAGAGAACGTAGAGAGAAGAAAGAGAGAATTCAGAAACGAAAATGGTGGAGCGTGTGGAGGGTGGAGGATTTATCAGAGTCTCATATCTGTTTTTCCACCTCGCCAGCGTACGTTCCCACTGCCAGCCTTCTGCCAACGCACGTTCCCACTACGTTTTGACTAAATTTCTCGTGCACGGTTGGCGTCCGTTAGCGAATGTCAGACGCTGCTGTCTCCACGTGCGTCGCTGAGGTGGCGCGCTCAGGCTGCCACGTTTTTTTTTTTTTTTTTTTTTAGGCCTGACATGAAGTATATAGAATCATAATTAAGTTTATGTTAGTTAATTATAAATTTATCTCGAAATTTATAAATATAAAATTTAAATAAAAAGATAAATAATTATATTTATTATAAATTTAAGATTTTAGTTGATTATCCGAAGGGTCGTGTTACTTACTTGAATGCTGAATTACCTTTTATATATATTTTCATACTACTTGTAACTAAAAATGTGAAAACAATTAAAAAATTTGGTGAAAAGTGTGACATGAAGTATTTTAGTTGCGTGCTAAACTTGCTTTCATCTCATACATGATCCGTAGTATAACGCAATTCCAATATTTTTTTTTAAAGGTTATCTTAACATACTAGTTTCTATGATTATTTGTTTTTGTTTCAAAATTTATCAATTAAAAGTGTAACATCCCAATAAATAGTAATTACTATTAATTAGAACTAATCACATTTACAGAGTTAAACAGTGCAGTCTTAACTAAAATCAGCTATATAAAAAAAAAACCAAACGTACAAAATATACGGGGAATAAAAATCTATTTACACAATTCCAAGTTCTGGACGAACGGCTCTCCAAAACTAATAAACCGAACGCCCCAAAATACAAATACAGAAACACTACCAGCTACTACTGGACGAGCGCTCTACTGCTCAGTTTTAACCTCAACCTCGACCAGATTGGCGTCCTCCAAATTTTCTTCTTCTAGCATCTCTTCAAGTGGCGCCTCTCCATCTGCTCACATCCACAACGGATGATCATTGCAATGACAAGACGGACGTACAAAACCAGTAAACAACACAAGGAATTGCAAGGGTAAGCTTAGGTAATTTAATTCATACATCCAATATAAAATATAACATATGAAACCAATCATACAAGTCATACAGCACTATATCAAAGCATAGAATAACTAATCCAAATTCTCATAAATGACGACCGTCCGGACTGTATGAATCCATGTAACCGCAGGCGTTCGTGCACCCGGGTGGTGTAGTAACTGGAACCATCCATCAGCTGCCACCCGAGGTTAACCCTATCAGTCCAAAGTACTCAATAGGACTAGGGCCTCCTGCCATTCCCACGCATGACCTACTCCCCTCTACATGAGGACGAGCACTCACGGAATATCAGGATGAACAGCCATCAGCGATTTTACCATGGTCATACTATACAACTTATCACATTCAAATCATATAGACGTTCCTCCTTGGAACGTTCGTTCAAATTCCACTATCAATATTTCACTTCAAATAACGTTCGCACACCTTAACCATTTATTTTATTCACACTTTCATTCTTTGTTTCACTTTCGTAAAATAACGAGCGTTCATCCTTTTTAAAATAAGGACGAACGTTAATTCAGTACAGAGAAATAATCGTTTCTGAACCAAAGAAACGAACCCCAGTCCTCTGACGGACGTTATGATTACTTGACTCAATTAAAAAGAATTGACTCTAGAAGTTCTGAATAGTACTTAGAATAATTTAAGTATAAAGACTTTAGATTGAATCCAAAGAATAGATACAATACAATTTCTTTAGATAAACAAACCGAGCGTGATTAAATTCAAAAGACAACACAGCCAGTCAATGACCGAGCATCAATTAATAATTTGGACGAGCGATATTTACGTTCGCTCAGGAATCAATAATAAGGGACGAGCGTTCAGTCACAAAACCGAACACTGCGTAGGACGAACGCTAGTTAAATGACCGAGCACTAAATAGAACGAACGCTCATTTAGAACGAACGTTCGGTATCAGACCGAACGCGAATTAGGACGAACGCATCGATCTAAGACCGAGAGCTCATTTGGACGAACGCTCAGTATAAGACTAAGCGCTACCTATGACGAACGCTGGAATATAAAACCGAGCGTTACTAATGAACTTCAATTTATTTCAATTGTTGGACACGCTAGGCTGAGCCGAACGCTCAAACCTAACCCTTTACACAAAGTACGCTCGTTCTTAATCAGAATCCTTTCCAAATGAAAGCATTCTTATTCTAAGTTATTTTCCAGGGAAACCGAACGGTATAAGACCGTTCGATGACGAGCGTACAATATCAAGCAGAGAATATGATATTTTTCCAGATTTATCATCAACAATAACTTCACAGTTTTCATACAGCTTCATAACTTAGAATTTGTCTCCAACATACACATCATACATTACAGAATTCATATTATCATCTCATCAATACAGAATTACCCATTTTCCAGTTCAAACATTTCATCATTAACATACAGTTCAAAACATTATCATTCATATACAACCATTACACAGCACTCGTTCATGCATATTTAAATATCATACAGTTCATATATCCAGTACAGTTTCATGCTTCACACACATCATACAGTACAAATTAAATTACGAAAGCTTCCCTTACTTGGTATAGCAGTGAACTCCCTAAACGATTGCTTGTTACTTGCCCAAATACAATTTCCCACCCGCAACGTGCTTCTCAAGTGTTTCACTAACTCTATCCAAACGAAACGTAGGACAACTTAGTGTATAATCTAACATGCAGCTGTATCAAGGTCTGCATGCAACTCAGAAAAGGGTTTCTAGGGTTTGAGAGCTTACCGGTTCAGATCTTAATTCTGTTCGGTTCAAAACCCTGCTCACGGTGCAGGGAATGTTTCTACGGTATCTGAAATGGATTCGGAGTAGGTGATGGTGAGTGATCTTAGAGAGAAGACGAAAGGTTTTAGAGAGAAGTTGGAGAAGAGAAATGGCCAGGGTTTCGTGAGGAAGGAGATGAGTGCATGGAATGAAGAGAAGTGTTTTCAGAGAAATCATTTTCTCTCCCTCGTCAAACAGTCGTGCACTCCCGTACTGCCACCTGGTTTCCACTACAGCTTTTAGAAGCTTCTAACGTGACAGATGACATGTCGTGCCTGCAGAGAGCGGGATCGTTTTCCTTCCTACGAAGGACGAATGTCCGTTCTCCTGATGCCACTTGTTTTCCACTATCAAATTCCCAACTTCCAGTCGTGACACTTGGCAGATGCATGCAAAGTGGGTGTGAGTGTGTTTTGACGTGGCAAGGTGCATTAAAAGAGTGATCAGAGTGTGGATTTAGGTGCGTTAATTAATCAGGGTTTCACATTCACCCTAACTACAAAAATTTTCGTCCTCGAAAATTAGAAACTCACCCATAAATAAGTGGGAATACAAATCTCTCCTAGCATCCTCCACTTCCCATGTGATCTAGAACACACGTCCTCGAAAATCAAGGGATACTAAAGGGTATACGGGAATACTTTGTCTCTGCTTACAAATCTTCAACTTCTCTCATAATGTCGTCATTCTTCTCGTTCCAGACCACTCTCACCCATCTGATGGATTTTCTCTTGAAACACTTGGTTGGAGTATCTCTCATACGTACTGGTTGGATCTATACAATTTGGTATCCCTAAATATGAACATCTTCTAGCTTTAGTACACCAGAAGAGTCTCCAATATACTTCTAGAGTAGTGATGCGTGAAAACTAAACGATGATTAATTAATTGAGAAGGCAATGGTATCTTCATAAGCTATTGTTCCAATGCGTCTACAATCCAAGTACCATCGGTAGCAGCTTCCTGGGACAAGCGACTTCGTCCCACACTCATGTCTTTTGAAATTCTTAAATGTTGACTGGTTTCAACTATAACGAACGATTATGTTTGGGTAAGGACTAAATGTTTATGGGAAGGTAATAAATTACAAGGAAACTCTGAAATAAGGAACCAGTATAGGAAAAGAATTTATATTGAAGTATTTTACTATTGGATTAGAGTGTGAAAGGGATACACAGAAGGAACAGACGAGAGGAAACATGAAAGATTAATCTGAATATCCCTGAATAAATTGATTATTGCAAACCAAGACAAGTATATTATATATATATATATATATATATATATATATATATATATATATATATATATATATATATATATATATATATATATATATATATATATATATATATATATATATATATATATATATATATATATATATATATATACATATATAGCAATTCCAATTAAAGGGCATAAATGATGAACGTTAAAGAACGAATGAAACCGAGCAGTCAAAGGACTCGAATGTTCGTTCGTAGCCGAACGCTAAAATGTTTGGCCACAGTGATCAAACGAAAACCAAACGATTAATCACAAGAAACAAAATGAATAAATTACAAGTTTATCCTAACTGACGGTTACTGTTTGAAGAATTAAGTATAGGTCGAGAGATTGAAAGAGAGTATCAAATGTATCAGGTTTAGGCAGAGAACTGATTTTCTTTATCATTTGGAGAACGAGACTTCATCTGACCCCTAATTGATTCAAAGCAGTCGTTCGTACAAGTATGCGAACGTCAGAATCGATCTACTCGTCGAGCCATTCCTTCAGAATGATAACTGAGCAAATCTTCAACCGGATGCTCAACTTACTCTTCAATGATTGCACGGAACCTAGAGATGAACTGAAAATGTCTACCAGAATTGCTACCAGTTTGGATTCTAAGAAATCAATCTACTTACCTACTGTGGAGTTAAACCCATCATTATCGTTAAGCCCTCAAGCCGATGATCATAAAGTAAAAATTTCTTGATCAGTCTACCCTCAGTAACACTAATAGTACCTCTACCTTATAACCGATCGATAAAGGGAATTGTCCTAAGTTCTAGGTAACCCTATCCTGTTGTTGTGTGATATAGAAAGTTCTACCTTTACATTTTGACATGTTACAATATAACACATAACTCTAGCTACTCCTGCTCATAAACCCATCTATTAATTTGATCGTGATGCCCTTGCAAAGATCCATCTCTCAATTCACTATAAAGAACAAAAATCTTTTGGCTGGATTTCCAACACACCGTCCATTCGTAACTTAAAATTTGCTCATTACTTACTTTCGATTGGTTCTACCGAGCGCTTCACTTCCTATTTCCAATTAAGGCCCCTAATAACGTTCGTATCATCCCTTAAAATGTTAAGTGCCTGAATCTCTCAATTAACCCAACTCTCGATTTGTCACTGCTTACACACGCCCTAGTATTTGTACTTTGCTCATCCGGTAATCCACACACCGAACGGTCTAATCTTAAAAGAAGCCGAACGTCAACACCCCGTTCTCGGGAAGTAGTCTCCTAGGTTAGTCAATTCTAGAAATTTACACCCTCACTAATATCCTAATAAGCGTCTATCTCTCTGTCGGATATTAAAACTAATCCAATTGTTGGTGTATACACTATCATACCAAACTGCTTCCTTATCACAATAATTAAAACAGAGTACAGCAAGGCATTTCATACCACAAGAAAGTGCAGGTGATGAGTGTACCTGAACGAGCAGCTTCAGCACCCGTGATTGCATACACTCTTCCTGTTGTTTGCGCACGCCCATCTCTCCCTTGTTGGCCTCTCCCAGCGTTCGGCGGCCTCACTGCCGCACGTCCTCCCATATTGCACTCCTGATCTGAGTGTCCGCTCCTATTACACTTATTGCAATATTTTCCTCCAGACAGTTGAGGACAAGCCCATCTATAATGTGGTCCTCCACACTGATAGCACGTCAAACTCCTTTGCTGCCCAGATTGGCCAACAGTGACCAAAGATTGTGATCCGCCAGGAGATTGGGTTGGACAAACGTATGGGGGTCTTCTAACGTTCGTTGTACCTCTGGATAAGATCGGCCCCCTACTCACTTGTTGCTTCTTATGTTGCTCGGCCTCAGCAACATTTTTCTCCAGTACCTTTGCCCTTTCAACCATAGCAGGGAACGACCTAATGCACAGGCAGGATATTAACACTTTCAAGTCACTCCTCAGCCCGTTCTCAAACTTCCTGCATTGCCATTCTTCACTTGTAGCCATGGTGTTAAAACGGACCAGGTGCTTGAATTTGTTGGTGTATTCCGAGACGGACATACCACCTTGTACTAATTGGAGGAACTCCACTTCTTTGGCAAAACGCACACTGTCCGGAAAATACTCTTCGTAGAATTTAGCTCTGAAAACCTCCCAATTAATGGGATTCTGAGCGTCCGTCAGGATGGCTTTCACGCTCGTCCACCAGTGACTAGCTTCACCAGTCAATAAATACTCTGTGAACGCTAAACGGTTGTCATTTGGACACCTCTTGGCATCATAGATCCGCTCCATATCCCTCAACCATTGATCCGCTTCATCCGGAAGCCCCTTTCCATTGAACTTGGCAGGGTGGTGTTGCAGGAAGCTTTCCAAGCTCCATTCAGCATGAGATGCAGCGTTAGAAGAAGAGGCTCCTGGTGTGCCTCTGGTAGTGGCCAAAATATCCATCAACTGCCTCTGCGTTGCTTCAGAGTTGACTCGGGAAGCCTCCAAGCTTTGCATAGCTTCCTGGTTTTGCCTCATTAAAGCGGCATTCTGCTCTATTAAGGTCGTGTTTTGTTGTTGCAGCCTGTCAATGACCGTCTCTAACATTCTGGTATTATTTGGAGCGTCAGACTCGTTCGGCTGAGGTGGGGGAGGAAGTCTAGGAGCCATTCGTTTTCTGGTTCAGAGAAAACGTACGTTAGTTATGTTCAAGAGTTAAAATAATAACTCATCAACACATAATAAGCACACAACGAAAGCATAGTGTACTCATAACCCTACTTGTCCTTAAAAGAACAAAACTGCTCTGATACCAATAAATGTAACATCCCAATAAATAGTAATTACTATTAATTAGAACTAATCACATTTACAGAGTTAAACAGTGCAGTCTTAACTAAAATCAGCTATATAAAAAAAAACCGAACGTACAAAATATACGGGGAATAAAAATCTATTTACACAATTCCAAGTTCTGGACGAACGGCTCTCCAAAACTAATAAACCGAACGCCCCAAAATACAAATACAGAAACACTACCAGCTACTACTGGACGAGCGCTCTACTGCTCAGTTTTAACCTCAACCTCGACCAGATTGGCGTCCTCCAAATTTTCTTCTTCTAGCATCTCTTCAAGTGGCGCCTCTCCATCTGCTCACATCCACAACGGATGATCATTGCAATGACAAGACGGACGTACAAAACCAGTAAACAACACAAGGAATTGCAAGGGTAAGCTTAGGTAATTTAATTCATACATCCAATATAAAATATAACATATGAAACCAATCATACAAGTCATACAGCACTATATCAAAGCATAGAATAACTAATCCAAATTCTCATAAATGACGACCGTCCGGACTGTATGAATCCATGTAACCGCAGGCGTTCGTGCACCCGGGTGGTGTAGTAACTGGAACCATCCATCAGCTGCCACCCGAGGTTAACCCTATCAGTCCAAAGTACTCAATAGGACTAGGGCCTCCTGCCATTCCCACGCATGACCTACTCCCCTCTACATGAGGACGAGCACTCACGGAATATCAGGATGAACAGCCATCAGCGATTTTACCATGGTCATACTATACAACTTATCACATTCAAATCATATAGACGTTCCTCCTTGGAACGTTCGTTCAAATTCCACTATCAATATTTCACTTCAAATAACGTTCGCACACCTTAACCATTTATTTTATTCACACTTTCATTCTTTGTTTCACTTTCGTAAAATAACGAGCGTTCATCCTTTTTAAAATAAGGACGAACGTTAATTCAGTACAGAGAAATAATCGTTTCTGAACCAAAGAAACGAACCCCAGTCCTCTGACGGACGTTATGATTACTTGACTCAATTAAAAAGAATTGACTCTAGAAGTTCTGAATAGTACTTAGAATAATTTAAGTATAAAGACTTTAGATTGAATCCAAAGAATAGATACAATACAATTTCTTTAGATAAACAAACCGAGCGTGATTAAATTCAAAAGACAACACAGCCAGTCAATGACCGAGCATCAATTAATAATTTGGACGAGCGATATTTACGTTCGCTCAGGAATCAATAATAAGGGACGAGCGTTCAGTCACAAAACCGAACACTGCGTAGGACGAACGCTAGTTAAATGACCGAGCACTAAATAGAACGAACGCTCATTTAGAACGAACGTTCGGTATCAGACCGAACGCGAATTAGGACGAACGCATCGATCTAAGACCGAGAGCTCATTTGGACGAACGCTCAGTATAAGACTAAGCGCTACCTATGACGAACGCTGGAATATAAAACCGAGCGTTACTAATGAACTTCAATTTATTTCAATTGTTGGACACGCTAGGCTGAGCCGAACGCTCAAACCTAACCCTTTACACAAAGTACGCTCGTTCTTAATCAGAATCCTTTCCAAATGAAAGCATTCTTATTCTAAGTTATTTTCCAGGGAAACCGAACGGTATAAGACCGTTCGATGACGAGCGTACAATATCAAGCAGAGAATATGATATTTTTCCAGATTTATCATCAACAATAACTTCACAGTTTTCATACAGCTTCATAACTTAGAATTTGTCTCCAACATACACATCATACATTACAGAATTCATATTATCATCTCATCAATACAGAATTACCCATTTTCCAGTTCAAACATTTCATCATTAACATACAGTTCAAAACATTATCATTCATATACAACCATTACACAGCACTCGTTCATGCATATTTAAATATCATACAGTTCATATATCCAGTACAGTTTCATGCTTCACACACATCATACAGTACAAATTAAATTACGAAAGCTTCCCTTACTTGGTATAGCAGTGAACTCCCTAAACGATTGCTTGTTACTTGCCCAAATACAATTTCCCACCCGCAACGTGCTTCTCAAGTGTTTCACTAACTCTATCCAAACGAAACGTAGGACAACTTAGTGTATAATCTAACATGCAGCTGTATCAAGGTCTGCATGCAACTCAGAAAAGGGTTTCTAGGGTTTGAGAGCTTACCGGTTCAGATCTTAATTCTGTTCGGTTCAAAACCCTGCTCACGATGCAGGGAATGTTTCTACGGTATCTGAAATGGATTCGGAGTAGGTGATGGTGAGTGATCTTAGAGAGAAGACGAAAGGTTTTAGAGAGAAGTTGGAGAAGAGAAATGGCCAGGGTTTCGTGAGGAAGGAGATGAGTGCATGGAATGAAGAGAAGTGTTTTCAGAGAAATCATTTTCTCTCCCTCGTCAAACGGTCGTGCACTCCCGTACTGCCACCTGGTTTCCACTACAGCTTTTAGAAGCTTCTAACGTGAAAGATGGCATGCCGTGCCTGCAGAGAGCGGGATCGTTTTCCTTCCTACGAAGGACGAATGTCCGTTCTCCTGATGCCACTTGTTTTCCACTATCAAATTCCCAACTTCCAGTCGTGACACTTGGCAGATGCATGCAAAGTGGGTGTGAGTGTGTTTTGACGTGGCAAGGTGCATTAAAAGAGTGATCAGAGCGTGGATTTAGGTGCGTTAATTAATCAGGGTTTCACAAAATGAGTGTGTTGACAAAGTTTTCCTTTTGAGGAAGAAAAATACGGCAAATTATACATATATTATCTGCATATACTGCCACTATTCTTGGTAATATTTGTACCAATGTTCTACACCGACATGGGACACTATTTTATGTTTGAGACGTGACATGCTTTCATGAGTATTTGATAATGAAAACTATATCGTGGTATCACACTAGGTAGATAGGATAATGAGTTGCCGGTGATTTATTAGTTATTATTATTTCTCACGGTTTTCCTTCACAATTATATATATTTTAAAATCAAGAAAAATCCTTTCTATTTTAAGAGGAAGTATATATATCCTTTTGTTCCATTCGTAATATTTTTCAAGCCAAAGATCATCAATTTATAGTTTTTTCTAGAATATCGGCTTATGGCTCTTAAATTTGATCAATCAAAAAGTTAAAAGTGTCCTATAATTCAAGTACTTAACATGACTTTGTACGCTTTCATAGGTTTAGATTGTTATTTTTCGGATTAATTTTTCAAAATATTGCATAAGACCGAAAGAAAAGTGTTTTTATGCCAAAAAATTTCTGGAATAATTTATAGCCTCTTCCAAAAAAATTCATTCCGAAATGATAAATTAAATTGTGAAACATTCAGAAGATATAATTTTGTGGTACCACCAAGTTCAAGAGTTTGTTTAAAGGCAATTTGATCATTTGGTACTTTTGGGGGTGCAGGGAGATATTCCTACTGTGTAGAAAGAAAATCACAACTTGGGAACCCATGGCGCAATTCGGGCCTTGGAAACCCTTCTCTTTTGTTAAGAAAACCAGAAACAAAAGTACGCCTGAAATTAACAACCAATAAAGAAGCCAAAAATTGTTAATTTTAAAAAAGGACAAATCAACTAAAATACTTTCAATCTCTTTGTTTTGTCGAAGAGCCACCCGAAACAAACCATATTGAAAACACAAACATGGTAAAAATGTCATAGGCCAAAATCTGATTACTTTGGGTGGGTGAGATACAAAAGAAAGGTTGTTCTCCACAGGAGATGAAAGCTCAGATAGAACTTCCATCGCTACAGGTGGAAGCTCACAATAAACATATCGTTCAAACCTAATCTCAAACTCAACTGGAACCTTCTCTGCCAAAATTTAATTTCCACCAAATCAATGTTTGATAAGAGAACAACCAGCCTCTGCAACCATAACTGAAAATAACATTGAAGAAAAAGAAGTACAGCCTATATCTCCAACTGAAGATATAAAGCAATTCACATCAAAAGCTGTTGCTGACAACCAAATGTTCAATCTTTCCACATATCTGCAAACTCATCAGGCTCCAGAGGATTGGACATCTCATGCATTTTCCTCCTTGTCTTTGCTTTGACCTTCTTAGCAAACTTTCCAGACTTCTTCTTTTTCTCCAAAGCCCGAACCTATCACAACCAACCAATGACAGATATAATTATTAGTAGAAAGCTAGAGAAATTCAAAGCATACATTAAAAATATATTGATTGGTACCTGATTTGGAGATACATAAAATGGATTCTCATATAATGTCGGGCCTCCAAAACTGCCACCAAATATTTTAATTGGATTCAAGCAGAACCGTGGACCGACCTAAACAAATAGTTTGCTCATAGGTTAAATGAATGTTAGAAATTGAAAGATCAAAAGATACATGAAGAACCAGTTTTCAGACCTCAATCAATGTCATTTTATCAAGGCATTAGCAACAGGTAGAAAATACTACAATATTGTCTCATGGAAAAATCAATATTATATAGTTGGAGAAAATGAGACCATATAATGTTCGAATTAAATAGGAGTATTGCGAACAACTAATAGTAACAATTGTCCTCTAATGACCATGTCATGAGTATAACACAAATGACTCAATCTAACGGTATATTGTCCAACAAAAACGGAGTATAACATCTATCGCAGGCACGCACAGGTCAAACCAAAATCCCCACTTGATTCGATCTTCACTGATCTGGTAAGACTGACCATAATTAAATGAATAAAGATGATCAATAAAATAAAACATTACATGCATCATAGTTTAACCTTTGAGCTTACAGAACAATACCATAGCGGAACATATTAATGTATTTACAAATAAAATGTTTTACATCGGTAGTAGATAAAATTTAAACTCATTATAATGGTCAAATATCCTCCATCTTCAAAATTCCTGTGGTTAACCATTCTTTATATATTATCTAAGTCTTGTCAAAAACTAAAACTTCAAATTGAAATGTATAGATAAGTTGATAATTGAGTAATGTTTATAAGAAAGTAAAGGAGTAAAGGTTAAAAATGCTCGACCCAAACTTCACTTCAATCATTAACATGTGGCTAAAAAGAGCAATAAACATGTTTATAATAACAATGCATACACTTAATTTGTATAGAAATAGGCAGAAAAGATGCTCCTAACAATAATCTCCAGGATTTTTTAACCTTTGTCTTAATGCAAAAATAGTCTATGGTAATTCCGGAATACAAACACAAACTTGGTAATTCCGGAACCATATATGGTCATCAGCTATTGAGAAAACAAAAACATGATCATGGAAGGGCTTAGCCTTTCTATGGTCCTTTGGTACATCAAATATCTAAACAAAAGGAAAGAAATAGTATATTAGAAATTATCAAATACAGTAAACAAACAACAGTATCAGAAATAGAGAGAACTGCACACAGAAAATATACATTAAACATATATATGACATAAACTATGTAAAATAGATGGGCATAACAATAACATCAATTGAATTTTCATTGATCAGACATAATAAATTGAGAAAAAAATCGTAGGAAGATATATGACGACAAAAATGTAAGATTCCAATTAAATTGGTAGAAAGCACATGAAGCAGTTCTTAATTTGGCCGAAAATTCATGGTGTACAACATCACGAATCATAAAAATAAGATGAAATCATCAAGCTAACCTTTACCTTATATATGAAAGTGCACATATGAGAGTTATCAACATAAGTTTACAGAAATCCATCTTTCCTCGGATGGAACCAGATGGACAAAAACGAAAAAACTTGCAACGAAAGAAACCAACAACACACCTGTAACAACATCTCCTTTAACAGTTTCCAATGTGCATCTTTTTCAAAATTTGCAGAAAACGTCAAAAGTGGACGAGAACCTTTTAAGTGATTTCCCGTTAGCTTCAACTCCTCCATTGTATGAACTGAAAAA
Organism: Vigna nakashimae; assembly: GCA_034642375.1. NCBI lineage: Eukaryota > Viridiplantae > Streptophyta > Magnoliopsida > Fabales > Fabaceae > Vigna > Vigna nakashimae. The sequence goes on from CM067765.1 coordinate 37,204,583, forward strand.
ACAGGAGGAAAAAGGAAAATCACTAAAAGTGTATATAAAAAATGGTCGAGATAGAGAGAGAAACACAAAAGACATAGTTCACTGGGAAGAATGACCAGTGATGCCTAGAGTATACAGACATCAGAACTCTAAATAATCAGAGCAAGCAAACTAATGTTATATTAACATTACAATGATTGAATCGGAATATACCTGCACTGACTAAAAATTTTACAGATGGGCCACTGGGGCATTTGGCCATCCAGAGATAAAGATCTTTTGCTTTCCTGCACTGAAATTGATACATAGAAAATGAGAGAAGACACTAATAGAATATAGCAAGTTGACCAGACTCAAACTCACGACTACAGCATCTCATTGAAATAGCATCAACAGTTGTGACCAACAAAGAATTCCCCTACCCATTAGCATGCTTCAGGTTTTCCAAATAGCGCAAAAAAAAATTGCAAATACTAGTCTAGAGAACAGCACAACATATCAATCCTAAAGTGAAGTAACACGGCACTGAAAAAACCTTGTGGCATATAAATAAAATACCTCAAAAAATAAACACGAAGAACAACTTTTGAGCTCAACAAGCTCATTAAGGGTGGCGCCTTTAGTTTCTTTTGATTCAACCTTGTTATCCTTCTTGCAATGCGGCAAAAGTGACACCAAGTTCAACATCAAATGTCGGTACCTACAAATTAATGGAAAACAATCACTCCACCCATGAATACCATAACAATATACAAAACCTAACTCACTATCCAAGGTTTCTCTGTCCTTAAACTTTGCAAATCAAGACACAAAATTAGAGTAATCCAAACTCGAAAAAGCAACAAAAATTGTAACTAAAAGTTATGGGGTGTGTATTAGGTTGTACCTGTAACTGATACGCCTAGAGCAAGTGACCAAAACCTTCTCTTTGTTCCTAAATATTGGTGAAGCAACGTTATTGTCTTCTACTTCATCAGTGACTTGACTCTTATCCTTCCAACCCAAAAGGTAACCCTTGACTCCAGAATCGCCTAGACACCTCCTAATCATCGAATAGATAACTTAGGAGTAAGAAATTTTAAAAAGAAGTGAGAGAGAACAAAGATAAAGACTTTTAAAAAGATGAAGTGTTCTTAAAATAATAAAACAAGTTTAAAAAATTCTATTTATATCATAAAATTATTTTATAATAGAATACTCAATCTCATTATTTCAGTATACCTAATAGGGTTTTCTGCTTGCGTGGTATTTGAAAAAGGGAGAGGGGGACTGGAATTGAAAAACGGGGAAGGGAGCTAATTGGTTTCTGGAATTCGGAAAGCTGGAAAGAATTAGAGGGAAGAAGAATACTGGATTGAAGAAAGAAGAAAATTAGGATTGTATTGGTTTCACACAACGAAGGTTATTTACCCAAATCTTATCTCTTTGCTTGAATTGTTTAAATCACTGGTCAAATTTTCTTATCTTTTGGATTTGTTCATGCGCGTTTTCTTAATCTTTGTTAGTTGTATTTCCTCTGTTCTGCAAATCTGATGCATGATTTCTTAGCATTATTGTGATAAATTTGTGTGTCATAATTTTTTGTGTCTCTGTTGATTCATGGATACGGAATAAACAAGAAACCATAAATAAAAAATGACAGACCCATTATCAGAGATGATTTAAAAAAAAAATTAAAACCCAAGGTCACAAACACGAGCGATGCGATGCAGGAGGCATTTTCTTCTAACAACAATGGCCATTTTTGGTTAAACTGTCATTTTTGTTCACCTTGTCACTTTTGTAGTGTTTGAATGGAGTATTTTAAATTGAGATGTAACGGTTAAAATTTAGTTCTTATTTTGTAAAGCTGTGTTCAGACTTCTATTTAGTGAAATTAAAACATCCATGCAAACATGAAAAAGAGATGTGAAAGGCTTGGAAGTACAACACGACCAAGTGCTGTGTGTGGATGTCCTCATTGAACCATTACACCCCTCCTTTAACCAAATCGTAGATGAATGGTGGGTGAGGTATCTTCAGAGATTCAAACTTCTAGTTTTAGATGGTTTAAATGGTTAAAATGTTGAAAAGAAAGAACCCTTTAGATATGTGACTTCAATTCGGCAAAATCTTACATGGTCCCTGTCAAATTAGCGGTGGATTGTTCTACTAACCCGTTTTTTTTAAAATTAAAATATAAAATAAATTAAAAGTTAATATTTTTATGTTATATTATTTTAAGAATATAAATATATATTAGTGTTGTAGTTTAAACCATTATCATTATAAATTAAAATTTATTTTTTATTTATAATAGAATAATATGATATGTAAATATAATATTATTTTAATTTATTTGATTGAAAACATTAATTAAAAATTTTAAAAAAATTATATAATTAAATATGCTTTAAATATGGATAAACGAATTTTAAAAATAATTGAAAAGTTTAAAAATAATTAAAAAAATTTTAAAAAAATGGCAGGCTAGGCTGTCCCTTAATTCCATAAAACTGGATTTTACTTTTCGCAACACAGTAGATCAATTCTGAAATTTCTTTTTCGAAAGACAGTTAACACACCCCTGCACCGGATCAAAATTTTCGGAAGCCTGTGATGAGGTGCAGGTAGAAATTTGATGGGATGCACGAAGAAACACCCATCACCATGCATTTTTATCCCCATTCGTGTGCGTGTCTTGTTTGAGAACGTTCCCACGCATCTGTAGCACCGGAGAGAAGGATTTGTGGCAGAGCATCGTTCACGGCGGCTGGGTAAGAATTTTTTTTTTGTGCATGAAGAGAAGCCCAAAAGGGTGTTGGTTAATGCATTCACGAGACTCTCAATTCGAGTTTGAATTCTAATCGGGAGAGTCTAATTTTTGTTCACTGTAGAAGCGACACCTTCAAGTGTTCGTTAAAATGTCAGAGAAAAACTCTTATGTACACAGTCAATTCCTCACCCCACGAAGGTCACCCAGGTTCCTCCCCCAACTAAACCACACCACTCTCAACCCCAAATCTGCCGCCGTTTTCGTAAATAAATCCAATGAGTTGGGTTGAGAATATCATCATTTAAAATTTAAAGTTTAAAATTTAAAATTTAAAATTTAAAATGATGATATTTAACAAAGAAAAAGAAACATAAATATGGGACGTATGAGGTCTCTGTATGATGGGTCCTGGGTCCTGTTTAATTTAGGGTTTGTGCCGGTGTGACTTTATTTCACTACTTTTATTAGTTTCAGCACGACAATGAAGATAGAACCAAATAGAATCCCAAGTGGAAGAGTAAGAAGCATCATCCATAAGAGAATCTCAGCATAAGAGAAGGAAAATCCCTGATTGAAAAATGGAGGTAGAGACAGAGACTATGGTGGAGAAGAGGGAGATAATCAACAACGTGATGTGTCTTTTGACCGACCCAAATAGAACTCCCTTAGGCTCTCCCATGTACCTACCTCAGAATGCTGGCCCTCAACACCTCAATCAGATTGTTAATAAGCTTCAAAACAATGTAAGCAAGTCCCTTTATTCTTCTCAAATTCTATTTTACATTTTGTTTATTATTTATAACATTGAGCGATTATCTATGCTTTCATTTTAGGAAGAGAAGTTGTCGTATGCTTTCTATATATCAGATGAGGAGCTCATTGAACCACTTGAAACATACTTGCAGAAAAACAAAGGTTAGTCATGTTTGTTTACAATAAATTATTTCTTTTTCCTTCTTAATTCGTTGTAAATTCCCTTATTTACTTACTTTTAACACATTTTGAGAAAAAAAATCCTCATCTTTCTAAAGAATTGATACAAAGAATTACGCACTTGTAATGATGTTTTTCTTTTCCTTTGCAATGTTACTTTAACACTATTCCAGTCTCGATGGACAAGGCTTTGCCTATAGTTTATCAACCTCAAGCTATTTTCCGGATTCGTCCTGTGAATCATTGTTCTGCAACTATTTCTGGTATGTGAGACATATTGTGTATTTTCCCATTCGTAGTGGCACAATGTTGTATTGTGCTTGCTAAACTGTGAGAGACAACAGCGTGGTTTGGATGTTGATGATTATTGTAGCACAATTTTGTGTTATTCATTGAATTTTTTGGAATTCATATTTTTGCGGTTGTTTATATTTTTAGGTCATGCCGAAGCTGTACTTAGTGTTGCCTTCACTCCCGATGGACGACAACTGGCAAGTGGTTCTGGTGATACGAGTGTTCGATTTTGGGACTTGACCACTCAGACACCATTGTACACTGGCAAAGGTTTGACATTTAAAAACGTTAAGTTGTTCTTGGTATTTGCTAATTAAGTACAAGAATATAAATGATCAATTTAACTAAATGGTAAAAGGAGTTAGAATTAGTTGAAGGTTCTCGATGAGAAGCAGTGTGTTACTGCTAAGGGAAATGTTCATGCTATTAAATCTGGATCATGATGGAAGTCTAAGCTGGCAAAGAATAGTGGGAGGGTGGGGGTTATTGCAAAGGAATGAGAAAATAATAAGAGGGAAGGATAGGGACTGTGAAGGTTGGGAATTATAGTATTGGGAGAATTACAATGGTCTACTCTGCTGTAAAGAGCTATTCTTTATCCTTCCTTATTAAATTAATATCAATTTCTATAGTTTCATAATGCTTCGGCAATTTTAACGAGTCATATATAGCATTATAGCTGTTTACATTTTATGCAGGACATAAGAACTAGGTACTTTGTATTGCATGGTCATCGTCGTTGCCGCATTATGTTCTCTGGCGCGACGTGGTTTTCATTATCTCACCATCCAAAATTTTGAAATCAAAAGCCATATCTCTTCCCTGTGTTTGTGACCTTGGGTTTTAATTTTTTTTTAAATCATCTCTGATATTGGGTCTGTCATTTTTTGTTTGTGAGCTGTTTAATGTCATGTTCAAGCATCTAGACTGGAAGAAATATGAGTTATGAGTGTGTTGTGGTGATGAGGCAGAGTTCAACTTGGTTTTGAACTCAATTTTGAGGAAGTGAACTAGTGAAAATTTGAATTGAGAGTTTTGTGCTCAAAATGTCAGTTTGAAGAGTCTTGGTAAGTTATTTAGGACTTGTTAGTCCCTAAGTTGCTTGAAATTGTGCCACAAATGGTAGAATTCAATTTGAGTCTCTAAGTTGATGTTTTGAAGGTTTTTGGGTTGATATCATGTAGTCACTTGTTTAGAATGAGTTTAGACACACTTGGTTTAGTATAATTAAGTATATAACACACTCTAGGAGGATTAGAAGTTGGGGAAAATATTTACATTTGGTAAATTTGGTGTAGGTTGCATAATTATGTACTTTGGTGCCAGGGAACGTCGACTGCCCCCACACCCATCCCAGAATTTCTCCAGGAGTTCTTATGGGTCAGGCTACCGAAAAGCAAATGCATTTTGGTGATATGAGTAGTCAAATCAATCCATTTAGGATATCCTTCAACTGTATAGTCCCGTACCTATACAGTCTCCAGATCCCTCTCATTTCGGTGTATGTTCGATTCATCCATGTCACCCTTCCACTCGAAGCTGCCAGGAGCCGCTCCTTGTCTTGTGCCCCTTGCACCATGCCTCTTGCACCAGCGTCACTCCCCGCCCTCATCTCAGTGCCCGAGTGTCACATGCCCACCAGCTTCCGTCTGGTTCGTCCTCGAACCACACCGTACTGGGAGAGGCTAGGCTCTGATACCATTTGTAACGTCCCGACAACTTACAGGGAACATCGACTGCCCCCACACATCACCACCAGGCTTTCCAATGTGCTTTGTCCTCACTCGCACAAGGTCACCCATCCCAGAATTATATTTACATATCATATTATTCTATTATAAATAAAAAATAAAATTTAATTTATAATGATAATGGTTTAAACTACAACACTAATATATATTTATATTCTTAAAATAATATAACATAAAAATATTAACTTTTAATTTATTTTATATTTTAATTTAAAAAAAAACGGGTTAGTAGAACTTAATCAATTATTTCCTCTTATATTATCCTTTCAGGTATTAGCATTTTATCATTTTTCCTTATATTTAAGTGATATGCGGTATCTAGTAATAATTATAATCAAGTATATTGTTTGGCTTGGTTAATTCAGTAAGATGCATGAGTTAGTGTAATTAAATGTGTTCAATTCCTATAATCCAATGCGCCCTTGTTTTGTACTTTCATCTTAATTGTTCTCATAAATTAATGCAAATTATAAAACTTAAAGGCTTCAATAATCTACATTTCTTAATTATGTTATTTAAAATTATGTACTGAACCTTATTTTCAATTTTTTAATTCCAATTATCAAAATTATTTTTTTTTAAAAATGTCTTTTTATAAAGTACATCTTGAAATAACAAATGGATAAAAATATTTTAAAAATACTTTTTTAAATTACTCTCTTTATATTCGAATTTTCTTTATGTTTTAAAAATGTATTTTACGGAATGTACCAAAAAGTGTATTTCGAATTTTAAAGCGAAGATTATTCAAAAATGCTCTTCTACTGTGTAGATTTCGAAATGTATTTCTTAAAATAAGTTTTCGAAATCTACATGTGTGTTGTAAAATACTTTGTAGAATGTAATAAATAAAGAAAAATGTTTATGAAAGTATTTTTTAAGATGACATTTTCAACCAAAGTTTTGAAGAAGAAAAAAATAACATAGAAAGAGTGGAAAATATCTTAATTTAATCGGAAGACAAAAAAAAACTTAATCTCAATTTATATTATCGAGAAAGAACATTGTTTCGAGGTTGGAAATGAAATCATGTAAGTTCAAGTGTGTAAAAGAGTGCAAAGCAGATAATAATGTTTTTAAATGGACAAAGAAGGTAAATATGTAATTTTAAAAAAATGTAACAAAACGAGGACTGTAAAGAGTAGAATCTAACATGAATCAGCATTCCTGATGAAGCCCAAGAAAGAGAAACGGAACGGCCCAGTTTTAGTAAATATCGAGGCTTTCTTTTTGTACTTCCAAATTTCTTCCTAAACCTCCAAATTTATCTAAAACTCCGAAATATCCTTTGACCTTTCACTAGGATAAAAAATGTAAAGTCTAATTTCTTCTTCCTTTTATTTTAATACAACTCTAACTTTTTTTCACTCTCTCCATACAATTTAGTACTTCCATTTTTATTTACTTTTTTTCTATTATTTATACGAGGATAATATTCTCGTGAGAAATTTATGCTATATTTAAATTAAATGTCGAAAACCGTAGTTGATTTGAGAATGAAAATTACGTTTGGACTATAGGTAGCAGATTTTGAAATCGTGTTAGACAAATAACTACACTTCTAAATCTCGTTATAAGTAAAATTCCAGTTTTTAAAATTTGGTGTATGTAAGGTACCAAATTTTGAAATCTCTAATTAAGAAGGTAATGAATTTCCAAATTCTATTAAAAAAATATTAGATTTTGAAATTTAATTAAGTAATTTACCGTAAGTGACAACAATAAAATCAAACTTAAAAGCAATTTTTGGAACTTATCGAATTAATTCATGACATATGAAAAAAATTATGATTGGTTGTCAAGTTATTTATATAATCTTTTTACACATTTTATTTGTAAAAGAACATAAATCTAACATAAGGTAAAATTTATAAAACTAAAAAAAAAATTTCACCTTAGTTATGACGACTCTAACTACCAAGAATACAATACTGAGACAGAATATCTCACTGAACATAACTAAAATTGAGATTAACAAATTCATAAAACAAAATAAAACTAAAAACAATACCATATTTTCAAATTTTAAAAAATACTTAATAGAATTTTGAAATTTAACTGTGTCCTAAACATAAGTTTGAAATCCAATATAATTTAACCATATTTCAAAATCTGATAAACTTCTAAATAAGATTTCCAATTAATCGGTTAAGTTCTTGATTAAATTTCAAAATATATGTATTTCTATATCTAATGAATTATATTGTAATGATAAATTCTTAATCAAACTCTAAATTATAATAATTACTGTGATTTTGTCTGAAAAAATATAAAAGACCTATAACTACTATTTAAAGGTAGGGACAAGAAAGAGCTTATTGGATTTTCTCCATTGTCAGCCAAGATGTGCATTAGCTCCTTCCCAGCTCTCTGCTTTAGCATCATCAGTTCTCCATTCAATGCTTTCAGCTGCAGCAACCAGATCTCCTCATGCCTTTGCTGTTGATTTTGCAAATTCCAGGCTCTTTGAGCATCATTTATACCTTCTCTTGCATTCATGACCACTTCCTTTGTGTCTGCAACTTCCTTTGGATGAGTGGCAATATTAGTAATGTCAGCTGCAACAGCAAAATCAAAGTCAATGTTCATCAGTGAATCATCAAACATTTCAGCTTTGTTAAAACTGAAATCAAGATCATTCTCATGAAGAACCAATGCATCAAAGGTGGGAAAAATATTATCAGTGCAAACAGTAGGGGTATGGATACATTCAATCTCAAATGGTGCTCTAAGAACCTTAGAATCAATAACTACTGCAGTGTTAACAACAGGCTCTAAAGGATATATGCATAGGCAATCAAATGAGCTAAACTGCAAAGGAAACTCAGATAAGACAACTAGAATTTCAAGGTTAAACAACACCTGTGTTGGCTCTTCCTTAGTAATAAGGACAAAATCCATAGTGAACTCAACACAGTCCATAAAGTTATCCTCAAAATTGTTGTCCAGACCAATGCACACATCATAAAAATCATCAGAAATATCAATATGTTCTACAACACAAATTTCATCCAGCTTTTCAGTACAATCAGGTATAACAGCAAGAATATCTGGCAAGGTTTTCTCATCCATAAGATTATCAAAGCTAGTTTGTACCTCACCTAAACAGACAGGAAGCTCAAATTTAAAATCAACCTGTACTGGCTCCTCAAAAATGACCTCACTAGCATCTATCAAATCAGCAGCTAAATGAACACCTATTGTGAAGCTATCATCAACTGGAATAATGTCAAAACCAGTGCATAACTCTGAAACAGCATAAGGCATGTCAATATTTTCAATGGAACAGGCTGAATCTAAAATATGACTGTGTGCAGGCATAACAGGAACATAATCTGGAGCAGGTTCTATGGGTTCAACTTTAAACAGATCCAAAGCATTAAATTCATATTGAACCTTAGAGAATTCTATGGGAATGCTAAGTTCAGAATAAACCTGTGTTCTCTGATCACTAGCTACCTCATCAAGGTCATTTCCATCCAGCTTGAACATAATGATCTCTTCCTTGGCGCCTGCAAAATAGTTAGAAGCAGAACATATGGCAGAACTGATTTCTTCACAAACTTCACAACCACCCCCAAGGCATGTACAACCAGTGAGTTTTTCATTACTCAGTTCTAAAGAGTTTAAGAACCCATCAAACTCAAGTTCAAGTTCTAATCCTAAATCAGTACAGGCATTTTCAAAATCAGTCATATCAACTTTCACATCATCAAAAACTACATATCTATCATCATGAGCACCTGATTCATCATCAAGAAGTGCATTTAAATCTGTGCAATCATAAAAAACACTAGATGCAGGTATATGAACTCTATCAATGTTAAATACTGAATTTGTGATATTAGAATGATCAAAGCAAGGACTAAAATCAACAACCTCTACAGGCACATCAAGCATTTGATCAAACGTAGTCAAATCAATTTTAGGATCACATACATCAGCATAAAAGTCCATTTCATAGTACTGAAGCACCAAAACATGGTTGGCAGCTTCCCTCATTTTTTTCAAATACTCTTTGGACTTTCTGAAATCAATTTGTACTTCAAGCTCAGCAGGTTCAATTTTAAAATCAGAGTTCAAATCAACAATACAATCAATTTCAGAATGAGGTTCAGTACTCTCATCACCAACATAAAGTTCATATACAGATTCAGAATCAACAGATGCATTCATACAATCACCACTCATCAGAGAATTGGAACTATCATTAACAGAAATTAAAACAGAATCTGAATCAGTGAAAGAAGGATTAGCGTATACAATTACAGAGATGGTTGGACACTTAATCACTTGAAACTCTGGGGTAGCAGCTACCATCAGTGGTGCTTCATTGGTTGCTGCCTCTTTCTCCTTTTCAACTCTCCCACTCAACTTGTTGACTACAGCTACTAACTCAGCCACTTGATTGGTTAGTCCTTGAAGTTCATACGCTGGAATCCCCTGTTGCCACTGATCACAGAATTGTGGCTGCCATGGCTGTTCCGACAGGAAATTCTCCTGCTCTGGTTCAGCATATTGGTCCCAGTATACGTGTGGCAGCTGCTGCTGCACTTGCAAGGGTGGTTGCTCATGATATGGTTGAAAACAATGTGGTGGTTGCTGCTGGAAAGCTTGATTGGCTGGCTGCATAAAAACCTCAGGAATAGGCTCATAAAACATGTCAAATCTTGGTGGTTGAGCATTATAAGGAAATGAGAAATTACCATATGCAGAGGAGTGATCCATGCTTAACAATTGCTCACAAGATAAAAACCAATCAGACCAATAAAGCCTCTATCACAGAATTCAACAAAAGAATTGAAAGAAAAGAAAATCTATACAAGCTATATTCACAATTTCTACTCTGCAGAACAGATCCTAATATACAAAAATGAAAACAAAACAAACAGATCCTAAACTAAAAAGGAACATATATGAACACAAAACAGAAATAAAATCAAGAAAACAAGCCTAAACAAGACTAACCTAACACTCTAAGACTTAACTCGCCGGGTCCCCGGCAACGGCGCCATTTGTTAAACTGATTTTTGTCGCCTAAAATCAGAACAAAATCTGGTCCCCACTAATGTAGCATCCAGAATATCAATCCTAGGACTCAACAAAATTAAGTTTTAAAATGTAGAGTTAAGTCTTGTATTTATTTACTTACTAACTACTACTAAAATGGTGGGGACATTTAAAATGAAAACACAGAAATTAAAAAATTAAGAAAAGCGAAACTATAATCTATTTTAAAATAAAAGAAGGAAGAAAATAAAGAAATAAAACCTAAGCTAAAGTCATGAAGAGATTAAACCTATTTATATCCAAAACAAAACCTATATACTAAAACTGGAACAAAATCAGAAATAAAACCAAATTGAAAAGAACTTAAAACTCAAGATTGAAAAGCATCATATCAACAAGAATGTAAAGGCTGAAACAGAAGTAAAGCAGATCATAAATTCTAAAATACTCAAAGTAAACAACTGGAACATCAAAACTCAAACTGAACTTCAACTATCACTATCAAAAGCAAAGACAGAATTGATTTCATAGGTGAATGTACATTGATATGAATAAAAGAGTGCTTAGAGTTCTCAAGAAGACATCATCATAATGTGAATCCCAATCCAGGGTATTCTAGTTCATATTTCAGAACTTTAATTTGACTCTTTCCACTCATTTTTTCAATCAAGGTTCATTAGCCTATTCATCAATCTAAAATTCACAAACAAATTCAAGAAACACAAATTTGAATCAATTTTTATGCATTGGACTTTTCTCTGTCTCGAGAAGACATCTCGATGAAAAATGCTACATTTAATTCCGAAAGAAATCATAAAATTGCAGAGAATCAGAATCCAAATCATTTTCTCAAAACATAACAATGGCAGAAATCAAGAACACAAACAATCTCAACAAAAACGAGAATACGAAATAGAACTTTATTAACATGAAAAGAAGATTACAACTGTACCGGAAGTCACCAATATTCTCGCGACTGTCACTCTCGCAATTGTCTCAGCGAAATCCAGAAACAAGAACAATATCTCTACTCTAAGAAAAGCGTAAAAACCCTAATCTACAGAGCGTCTGAAAATGTATCTCAAAAGTATATGAAGAAGTGTTCTCTATATCTCCCTATTTACATGGTGAAGGCCCTTTATATAGGGTCAAAAACGAAAAGAGAAAAGGAAGGGGAAAAGAAAAATTGGAGAGGAGAACCTTGCTATGACGCTTCGAGCTTCACCTTGATCCAACGGTCTCCAAAAGCTTTGCTCTTCAAACCCTCCGATCCACTTAAGCTTCGGTCAGCTTCTTCTCTGGCGAGGATCGCGCTCCGGTCACGTCTTCAGCTTCACCGGTCAGGTTCTTCTTTGGGTAAGTGGCGAGAGCTTTTCTTCTCCCTTCTCTCGCACAAGCCCTAGCTTAAGTGTTTCTACTCTCTTCCAAATGAATGTGTTTGAGAGAATGAAATTTTCTCAAATGAGCTGCTCTGCAATGACCCCCAAAAGCTGCCGTGCTTGAGAGAATGAAATTTTCTCAAATGAGCTGCTATTACCCCCAAAAGCTGCCTCCATTGAAACTCACCGTTTCACTTAAGTCCATACCAGCATTTGGCAGCCCAATTATCCAATCTGCAGCACTCTTCCAATTGCAGCACCATTGTAGCAGGCCAGCGGGTGCCTTCAATTTCACTTGCAGCAGCTTAATGTTAAAACAGTGGCCCAAAACAGCTGCCCAAATTTAATCCAGCAGCTCATTTCAATTCAACACCTCTCAATTAACTTTTATTATGGTCCAAATGTTGTCCCAATATGTAAAAAATCAAACAACAATTAAGAAAAAGAAGACAAATTATGCAATTAAAACAAAACATTTTTATTGAAAGAATTTCAAAAAAATACTAATTTTCTAATTATTAACAAAAGCTAAAAATAATACTTAAAAACCTCTTTTTAACTAAAATTTTATAAAACTAAAGAATTAAAAGAAAAACATAAAACTAATCTAATTCTAAGAAATTAAAAACTAAAGAAATCTAATTCTCCCAATACTATAATTCTCAGCCTTCACAGTCCCTATCCTTCCCTCTTATTATTTTCTCATTCCTTTGCAATAACCTCCACCCTCCCACTATTCTTTGCAAGCTTAGAATTTCATCATGATCCAGATTTAATAGCATGAACATTCCCCTTAGTAGTAACACACTGCTTCTCATCGAGAACCTTCAACTAATTCTAACTCCTTTTACCATTTAGTTAAATTGATCATTTATATTCTTGTACTTAATTAGCAGATACCAAGAACAACTTAACGTTTTCAAATGTCAAACCTTTGCAAGTGTACAATGGTGTCTGAGTGGTCAAGTCCCAAAATCGAACACTGGTATCACCAGAACCACTTGCCACTTGTCGTCCATCGGGACTGAAGGCAACACTAAGTACAGCTTCGGCATGACCTAAAAATATAAACAACCGCAAAAATATGAATTCTAGAAAATTCAAAGAATAACACAAACTTGTGCTACAATAATCATCAACATCCAAACCACGATGTTGTCTCTCACAGTTTAGCAAGCACAATACAACATTGTGCCACTACGAATGGGAAAATACACAATATGTCTCACATACCAGAAATAGTTGCAGAACAACGATTCACAGGACGAATCTGGAAAATAGCTTGAGGTTGATAAACTATAGGCAAAGCCTTGTCCATCGAGACTGGAATAGTGTTAAAGTAACATTGCAAAGGAAAAGAAAAACATCATTACAAGTGCGCAATTCTTTGTAACAATTCTTTAGAAAGATGAGGATTTTTTTCTCAAAATGTGTTAAAAGCAAGTAAATAAGTGAATTTACAACAAATTAAGAAGGAAAAAGAAATAATTTATTGTAAACAAACATGACTAACCTTTGTTTTTCTGCAAGTATGTTTCAAGTGGTTCAATGAGCTCCTCATCTGATATATAGAAAGCATACGACAACTTCTCTTCCTAAAATGAAAGCATAGATAATTGCTCAATGTTATAAATAATAAACAAATTGTAAAATAGAATTTGAGAAGAATAAAGGGACTTGCTTACATTGTTTTGAAGCTTATTAACAATCTGATTGAGGTGTTGAGGGCCAGCATTCTGAGGTAGGTACATGGGAGAGCCCAAGGGAGTTCCATTTGGGTCGGTCAAAAGACACATCACGTTGTTGATTATCTCCCTCTTCTCCACCATAGTCTCTGTCTCTACCTCCATTTTAAAATCAGGGATTTTCCTTCTCTTATGCTGAGATTCTCTTATGGATGATGCTTCTTACTCTTCCACTTGGGTGTCGCTTCTATAGTGAACAAAAATTAGACTCTCTATATTAGAATTTAAACTCGAATTGAGAGCCTCGTGAACGCATTAACCAACACCTTTTGGGCTTTTCTTCATGCACAAAAAAAAATTCTTACCCAGCCGCCGTGAACGATGCTCTGCCACAAATCCTTCTCTCCGGTGCTACAGATGCGTCGGAACGTTCTCAAACAAGACACGCACACGAATGGGGATAAATATGCATGGTGATGGGTGTTTCTTCGTGCATCCCATCGAATTTCTACCTGCACCTCATCACAGGCTTCCGAAAATTTTGATCTGGAACAGGGGTGTGCTAACTGTCTTTCGAAAAAGAAATTTCACAATTGATCTACCGTTTTGGCTCTGTTCAAGCGACCAACAATACAATCAGCAGAAAGACAGTGAACAAGAACGACAAAATAGCACACATCCAAAGCCAAAAAGTAATAATACACCATAAATTAAACTACCAAACAAGGCTACAAAAGAATGCTGAAGAAAACCAGTGAAGAAAACCAACCTGGATGAAGAAAAAAACAAACCAAACAAATGAGTGAGAAAAGGAAAAAGAAAGGAAAGGAAGTAGAAACGAGATGAAGTGAAACGAAAAGGGAGAAGAGAGGAATCCGTGTGAGAGATGGGTGGGGGCGCGCAGAGAAAATAATGAGGAAAAATAGGGTTTTCAAATTAATTAAAAAAATCCTAAATGATAAAAGTAAAAAAGTTTTAACCTAAGGGCAAGCGGAGGAAACATGGTGTAGTGGTGGATGCAACAACACCCTAAAAGTCGTATATTTGGGCTTTCCGTAAGGCCCATCGGGAATAAAGGCCCAATTTAAGCGTAGTGCCTTTGCTAAGAAGAAAAACCTTTTGCCCCCATTGCTGCAACTCATTCGTTTATTCATTTGTCGCCACCACCGGCGAAATCCCATTCCAGTTTTTCTATCATCTCTTCCCACCCCAGGTGCGTTTATTCTCTAGCGGGCACCTTGCTAAAGGGTCGTTGGCAATTTTTTGTTTTGTTTTGTTTTTGTGATTGTCGTTCTTGGTTTTTGCAGATTTTGAAGAAGAAAATGGTGAAGAAGAGAAAGCGCAGTGAGAGTGGTCAAGTTGTTGCACATCCTAAACAGGAAGATGCTGCTCCAGAGAGACCGATGAGGACCCTTTTGGGTTTGAAGGATAAGAGTCAAGTCACTGATGAAGTAGAAGACAATAACGTTGCTTCACCAATATTTAGGAACAAAGAGAAGGTTTTGGTCACTTGCTGTAGGCGTATCAGTTACAGGTACAACCTAATACACACCCCATAACTTTTAGTTACAGTTTTTGTTGCTTTTTCGAGTTTGGATTACTCTAATTTTGTGTCTTGATTTGCAAAGTTTAAGGACAGAGAAACCTTGGATAGTGAGTTAGGTTTTGTATATTGTTATGGTATTCATGGGTGGAGTGATTGTTTTCCATTATTCTTTCCCACCCTCCCACTATTCTTTGCCAGCTTAGAATTCCATCATGATCCAGATTTAATAGCATGAACATTCCCCTTAGTAGTAACACACTGCTTCTCATCGAGAACCTTCAACTAATTCTAACTCCTTTTACCATTTAGTTAAATTGATCATTTATATTCCTGTACTTAATTAGCAAATACCAAGAACAACTTAACATTTTTAAATGTCTAACTTAACATTTTAAATGTCTTTCGAAAAAGAAATTTCAGAATTGATCTACCGTTTTGGCTCTGTTCAAGCGACCAACAATACAATCAGCAGAAAGACAGTGGACAAGAACGACAAAATAGCACACATCCAAAGCCAAAAAGTAATAATACACCATAAATTAAACTACCAAACAAGGCTACAAAAGAATGCTGAAGAAAACCAGTGAAGAAAACCAACCTGGATGAAGAAAAAAACAAACCAAACAAATGAGTGAGAAAAGGAAAAAGAAAGGAAAGGAAGAAGAAACGAGATGAAATGAAACGAAAAGGGAGAAGAGAGGAATCCGTGTGAGAGATGGGTGGGGGCGCGCGGAGAAAATAATGAGGAAAAATAGGGTTTTCAAATTAATTAAAAAAATCCTAAATGATAAAAGTAAAAAAAGTTTTAACCTAAGGGCAAGCGGAGGAAACATGGTGTAGTGGTGGATGCAGCAACACCCTAAAAGTCGTATATTTGGGCTTTCCGTAAGGCCCATCGGGAATAAAGGCCCAATTTAAGCGTAGTCCCTTTGCTAAGTAGAAAAACCTTTTGCCCCCATTGCTGCAACTCATTCGTTTATTCATTTGTCGCCACCACCGGCGAAATCCCATTCCAGTTTTTCTATCATCTCTTCCCACCCCAGGTGCGTTTATTCTCTGGCGGGCACCTTGCTAAAGGGTCGTTGGCAATTTTTTGTTTTGTTTTGTTTTTGTGATTGTCGTTCTTGGTTTTTGCAGATTTTGAAGAAGAAAATGGTGAAGAAGAGAAAGCGCAGTGAGAGTGGTCAAGTTGTTGCACATCCTAAACAGGAAGATGCTGCTCCAGAGAGACCGGTGAGGACCCTTTTCGGTTGGAAGGATAAGAGTCAAGTCACTGATGAAGTAGAAGACAATAACGTTGCTTCACCAATATTTAGGAACAAAGAGAAGGTTTTGGTCACTTGCTCTAGGCGTATCAGTTACAGGTACAACCTAATACACACCCCATAACTTTTAGTTACAGTTTTTGTTGCTTTTTCGAGTTTGGATTACTCTAATTTTGTGTCTTGATTTGCAAAGTTTAAGGACAGAGAAACCTTGGATAGTGAGTTAGGTTTTGTATATTGTTATGGTATTCATGGGTGGAGTGATTGTTTTCCATTAATTTGTAGGTACCGACATTTGATGTTGAACTTGGTGTCACTTTTGCCGCATTGCAAGAAGGATAACAAGGTTGAATCAAAAGAAACTAAAGGCGCCACCCTTAATGAGCTTGTTGAGCTCAAAAGTTGTTCTTCGTGTTTATTTTTTGAGGTATTTTATTTATATGCCACAAGGTTTTTTCAGTGCCGTGTTACTTCAATTTAGGATTGATATGTTGTGCTGTTCTCTAGACTAGTATTTGCAATTTTTTTTTGCGCTATTTGGAAAACCTGAAGCATGCTAATGGGTAGGGGAATTCTTTGTTGGTCACAACTGTTGATGCTATTTCAATGAGATGTTGTAGTCGTGAGTTTGAGTCTGGTCAACTTGTTATATTCTATTAGTGTCTTCTCTCATTTTTTATGTATCAATTTCAGTGCAGGAAAGCAAAAGATCTTTATCTCTGGATGGCCAAATGCCCCAGTGGCCCATCTGTAAAATTTTTAGTCAGTGCAGGTATATTCCGATTCAATCATTGTAATGTTAGTATAACACTAGTTTGCTTGCTCTGATTATTTAGAGTTCTGATGTCTGTATACTCTAGGCATCACTGGTCATTCTTCCCAGTGAACTATGTCTTTTGTGTTTCTCTCTCTATCTTGACCATTTTTTATATACACTTTTAGTGATTTTCCTTTTTCCTCCTGTTTTTTCAGTTCATACAATGGAGGAGTTGAAGCTAACGGGAAATCACCTAAAAGGTTCTCGTCCACTTTTGACGTTTTCTGCAAATTTTGAAAAAGATGCACATTGGAAACTGTTAAAGGAGATGTTGTTACAGGTGTGTTGTTGGTTTCTTTCGTTGCAAGTTTTTTCGTTTTTGTCCATCTAGTTCCATCCGAGGAAAGATGGATTTTTGTAAACTTATGTTGATAACTCTCATATGTGCACTTTCATATATAAGGTAAAGGTTAGCTTGATGATTTCATCTTATTTTTATGATTCGTGATGTTGTACACCATGAATTTCCGGCCAAATTAAGAATTGCTTCAAGTGCTTTCTACCAATTTAATTGGAATCTTACATTTTTGTCGTCATATATCTTCCTACGATTTTTTTCTCAATTTATTATGTCTGATCAATGAAAATTCAATTGATGTTATTGTTATGGCCATCTATTTTACATAGTTTATGTCATATATCTGTTTAATATATTTTTTGTGTGCAGTTCTCTCTATTTCTGATATTGTTGTTTGTTTACTGTATTTGATAATTTCTAATATACTATTTCTTTCCTTTTGTTTAGATATTTGAAGTACCAAAGGACCATAGAAAGGCTAAGCCCTTCCATGATCATGTTTTTGTTTTCTCAATAGCTGATGACCATATATGGTTCCGGAATTACCAGGTTTGTGTATGTATTCCGGAATTACCATAGACTATTTTTGCATTAAGACAAAGGTTAAAAAATCCTGGAGATTATTGTTAGGAGCATCTTTTCTGCCTATTTCTATACAAATTAAGTGTATGCATTGTTATTATAAACATGTTTATTGCTCTTTTTAGCCATATGTTAATGATTGAAGTGAAGTTTGGGTCGAGCATTTTTAACCTTTACTCCTTTACTTTCTTATAAACATTACTCAATTATCAACTTATCTATACATTTCAATTTGAAGTTTTAGTTTTTGACAAGACTTAGATAATATATAAAGAATGGTTAACCACAGGAATTTTCAAGATGGAGGATATTTGACCATTATAATGAGTTTAAATTTTATCTACTACCGATGTAAAACATTTTATTTGTAAATACATTAATATGTTCCGCTATGGTATTGTTTTGTAAGCTCAAAGGTTAAACTATGATGCATGTAATGTTTTATTTTATTGATCATCTTTATTCATTTAATTATGGTCAGTCTTACCAGATCAGTGAAGATCGAATCAAGTGGGGATTTTGGTTTGACCTGTGCGTGCCTGCGATAGATGTTATACTCCGTTTTTGTTGGACAATATACCGTTAGATTGAGTCATTTGTGTTATACTCATGACATGGTCATTAAAGGACAATTGTTACTATTAGTTGTTCGCAATACTCCTATTTAATTCGAACATTATATGGTCTCATTTTCTCCAACTATATAATATTGATTTTTCCATGAGACAATATTGTAGTATTTTCTACCTGTTGCTAATGCCTACTGAGGAATGTTACATCTTTATTCCCTTGCAGATTTCTACTCATCATAATGAATCAGACAAATTACCAAGGGGAGGCCTTGATAAAATGACATTGATTGAGGTCTGAAAACTGGTTCTTCATGTATCTTTTGATCTTTCAATTTCTAACATTCATTTAACCTATGAGCAAACTATTTGTTTCGGTCGGTCCACGGTTCTGCTTGAACCCAATTAAAATATTTGGTGGCAGTTTTGGAGGCCCGACATTATATGAGAATCCATTTTATGTATCTCCAAATCAGGTACCAATCAATATATTTTTCATGTATGCCTTGAATTTTTCTTTCCAGATCAGATATATCACACCTGTATATCAAATATGCTAGAAAAATACAATATATAAACAAAACTAAAAGAAAAGGCAAAATTTAAAACCCATTAACCCATGAGAAGAGTCTCAATGGCTTCGAAGAAAAGTGCTGACATTTCAGGGGTTGGAGACTTGATTGCACATTTGATGCCAGGGTTTCCAATCACTGGTAAGTTTAATTAAGAATGGAACCCCTTTAGGGAGTTTAGCTGAGAAGTAAAACATGTCCTTGATAGCAATCTTGCGCTTTACAATAAATAACATGTTTGGTGCAACCTATTGTTCTAGAGTTGCGTCTGCACTGCTAATTACCTTTCGCAACAAACGCACGTCGGACATTCGTTTAAGGCCAAACGGATATCCCACATCCGTTTTGGCCTATATCCGTTTGGTCTTCGCGAGTTCTGTTCAACAATACAACTACCAGAAAGATAGTGCACAAGCAACGACAAAACAACATAGATCCAAAGCCAAAAAATAATAATACACCATAAATTAAACTATCAAACAAGGCTAAACAATAATGTTGAAGAAAACTAGTGAAGAAAATCAACCTGAATGGAGAGGAAAATAAACCGAAGAAAATCTGGATCACGTTTCTCGATGCTTCTCCACGCTCCTTCATACTAGAAATCAACAACAATGGAAGCAATAACAATGGAAGCAATGAAACCCAAAAGGAAAATGGCAAAGAGACAAATGAAGGAAAAGAAAAGGAAAGGACGAAGAAATGAGAGAAAGTGAGAAGGAAAAGGGGAAGAGAGATATATGTGAGAGATGGGTGGGGTGCAGCTGAAGAGCAAAATTGACGTGAAATAGAGTTTTCAAATTAATGAAAAAATCCTAAACAATAAAAATAAAAAGGTTTTAACTAAAAAAGAAGGATAAAATTGGAATTAAATGAATTTGGAGAGGTGGAGGAAGCACGGTGTGGTGGTAGAGGGAGTAACACCCGTACAAATTTGATAAGATGCACGAAGAAACACCCATCACCATGCATTTTTATCCCCATTCGTCTGCATGTCTTGTTTGAGAACGTTCTGACACATCTGTAGCACCGGAGAGAAGGATTTGTGGCAGAGCATCGTTCACGGCGGCTGGGTAAGAATTTTTTTTTGTGCATGAAGAAAAGCCCAAAAGGGTGTTGGTTAATGCGTTCACGAGGCTCTCAATTCGAGTTTGAATTCTAATAGGGAGAGTCTAATTTTTGTTCACTGTAGAAGCGACACCTTCAAGTGTTCGTTAAAATGCCAGAGAAAAACTCTTATGTACACAGTCAATTCCTCACCCCACGAAGGTCCCCCAGGTTCCTCCCCCAACTAAACCACACCACTCTCAATCCCAAATCTGCCGTCGTTTTCGTAAATAAATCCAATGAGTTGGGTTGAGAATATCATCATTTAAAATTTAAAATTTAAAGTTTTAAATTTAAAATTTAAAATGATGATATTTAACAAAGAAAAAGAAACATAAATATGGGAAGTCTGAGGTCTCTGTTTGATGGATCCTGGGTCCTGCGTAATTTAGGGTTTGTGCCAGTGTGACTTTATTTCACTACTTTTTTTAGTTTCACCACGACAACGAAGATAGAACCAAATAGATCCCCAAGTGGAAGAGTAAGAAGCATCATCCATAAGAGAATCTCAGCATAAGAGAAGGAAAATCCCTGATTGAAAAATGGAGGTAGAGACAGAGACTATGGTGGAGAAGAGGGAGATAATCAACAACGTGATGTGTCTTTTGACCGACCCAGATGGAACTCCCTTGGGCTCTCCCATGTACCTACCTCAGATTGCTGGCCCTCAACACCTCAATCAGATTATTAATAAGCTTCAAAACAATGTAAGCAAGTCCCTTTATTCTTCTCAAATTCTATTTTACATTTTGTTTATTATTTATAACATTGAGCGATTATCTATGCTTTCATTTTAGGAAGAGAAGTTGTCGTATGCTTTCTATATATCAGATGAGGAGCTCATTGTGCCACTTGAAACATACTTGCAGAAAAACAAAGGTTAGTCATGTTTGTTTACAATAAATTATTTCTTTTTCTTTCTTAATTCGTTGTAAATTCACTTATTTACTTGCTTTTAACACATTTTGAGAAAAAAAATCCTCATCTTTCTAAAGAATTGATACAAAGAATTACGCACTTGTAATGATGTTTTTCTTTTCCTTTGCAATGTTACTTTAACACTATTCCAGTCTCGGTGGAGAAGGCTTTGCCTATAGTTTGTCAACCTCAAGCTATTTTTTGGATTCGTTCTGTGAATCGCTGTTCTGCAACTATTTCTGGTATGTGAGACATATTGTGTATTTTCCCATTCGTAGTGGCACAATGTTGTATTGTGCTTGCTAAACTGTGAGAGACATCAGTGTGGTTTGGATGTTGATGATTGTAGCATTGATTTAGCTATAAGAATTACACAACTCTAGTTACACAGCTTCCCCCTTCTTTCCTTGCCCTAATTCCAAAAGTAAATAAAAGAACATCCTGCCTTATTCTGGAGATGTTTTATATGAATTGTCATTTATTTATTATTAGTTACTGATAACACTCTAGATTTACATATTTTTCTCTATTAAAAATCATTTCTTAGATTTCTTTAGTTTTTAATTTCTTAGAATTAGATTAGTTTTATGTTTTTCTCTTAATTCTTTAGTTTTATAAAATTTTAGTTAAAAAGAGGTTTTTAGGTGTAATTTTTAGCTTTTGTTAATAATTAGGAAATTAGTATTTTTCTAAAATTCTTTCAATAAAAATATTTTGTTTTAATTGCATAATTTCTCTTTTTTTTCTTAATTGTTTGATTTTTTAGAGATTGGGATAACATTTGGGCCATAATAGAAGTTGATTGAGAGGTGTTGAATTGAAATGAGTTGCTGGATTAAATTTGGGCCGCTGTTTTGGGCCACTATTTTAACATTAAGCTGCTGCAAGTGAAATTGAAGGCAGCGCTGGCCTGCTACAATGGTGCTGCAATTGGAAGACTGCTGCTGATTGGATAATTGGGCTGCGAATGCTGGTACGGGCTTAAGTAAAACGGTGAGTTTCAATGGAGGCAGTTTTGGGGGTCATTGCAGAGCAGCTCATTTGAGAAAATAACATTCTCTCAAGCACATTCATTTGGAAGAGAGTAGAAACACTTAAGCTTGGGCTTGTGCGAGAGAAGGGAGAAGAAAAGCTCTCGCCACTTACCCAAAGAAGAACCTGACCGGTGAAGCTGAAGACGTGACCGGAGCGCGATCCTCGCCAGAGAAGAAGCTGACCGAAGCTTAAGTGGATCGGAGGGTTTGAAGAGCAAAGCTTTTGGAGACCGTTGGATCAAGGTGAAGCTCGAAGCGTCATAGCAAGGTTTCCCTCTCCCATTTTTCTTTTCCCCCTTCCTTTTCTCTTTTCGTTTTTGACCCTATATAAAGGGCCTTCACCATGTAAATAGGGAGATATAGAGAACACTTCTTCATATACTTTTGAGATACATTTTCAGACGCTCTGTAGATTAGGGTTTTTACGCTTTTCTCAGAGTAGAGATATTGTTCTTGTTTCTGGATTTCGCTGAGACAATTGCGAGAGTGACAGTCGCGAGAATATTGGTGACTTCCGATATAGTTGTAATCTTCTTTTCATATTAATAAAGTTCTATTTCGTATTCTCGTTTGTGTTGAGATTGTTCTGTGTTCTTGATTTCTGCCATTGTTATGTTTTGAGAAAATGATTTGGATTCTGATTCTCTGCAATTTTATGATTTCTTTCGGAATTAAATGTCTCCATAGTGAGCATTTTTCATCGAGATGTCTTCTCGAGACAGAGAAAAGTCCAATGCATAAAAATTGATTCAAATTTGTGTTTCTTGAATTTGTTTGTGAATTTTAGATTGATGAATAGGCTAATGAACCTTAATTGGAAAAATGAGTGGAAAGAGTCAAATTAAAGTTCTGAAATATGAACTAGAATACCCTGGATTGGGATTCACATCATGATGTCTTCTTGAGAACTCTACGCACTCTTTTATTCATATCAATGTACATTCACCTATGAAATCAATTCTGTCTTTGCTTTTGATAGTGATAGTTGAAGTTCAGTTTGAGTTTTGATGTTCCAGTTGTTTACTTTGAGTATTTTAGAATTTATGATCTGCTTTACTTCTGTTTCAGCCTTTACATTCTTGTTGATATGATGCTTTTCAATCTTGAGTTTTAAGTTCTTTTCAATTTGGTTTTATTTCTGATTTTGTTCCAGTTTTAGTATATAGGTTTTGTTTTGGATATAAATAGGTTTAATCTCTTCATGACTTTAGCTTAGGTTTTATTTCTTTATTTTCTTCCTTCTTTTATTTTAAAATAGATTATAGTTTCGCTTTTCTTAATTTTTTAATTTCTGTGTTTTCATTTTAAATGTCCCCACCTGTTTAGTAGTAGTTAGTAAGTAAATAATTAGTAAATAAATACAAGACTTAACTCTACATTTTAAAACTTAATTTTGTTGAGTCCTAGGATTGATATTCTGGTTGCCCTATGCTACATTAGTGGGGACCAGATTTTGTTCTGATTTTAGGCGACAAAAATCAGTTTAACAAATGGCGCCGTTGCCGGGGACCCGGCGAGTTAAGTCTTAGAGTGTTAGGTTAGTCTTGTTTAGGCTTGTTTTCTTGATTTTATTTCTGTTTTGTGTTCATATATGTTCCTTTTTAGTTTAGGATCTGTTTGTCTTGTTTTCATTTTTGTATATTAGGATCTGTTCTGCAGAGTAGAAATTGTGAATATAGCTTGTATAGATTTTCTTTTCTTTCAATTCTTTTGTTGAATTCTGTGATAGAGGCTTTATTGGTCTGATTGGTTTTTATCTTGTGAGCAATTGTTAAGCATGAATCACTCCTCTGCATATGGTAATTTCTCATTTCCTTATAATGCTCAACCACCAAGATTTGACATGTTTTATGAGCCTATTCCTGAGGTTTTTATGCCGCCAGCCAATCAAGCTTTCCAGCAGCAACCACCACATTGTTTTCAACCATATCATGAGCAACCACCCTTGCAAGTGCAGCAGCAGCTGCCACACGTATACTGGGACCAATATGCTGAACCAGAGCAGGAGAATTTCCTGTCGGAACAGCCATGGCAGCCATCTTTTTTCCATTATGATGCACCAGAGCAAGAGGAAATTCATTCAGAACAGCCATGGCAGCCACAATTCTGTGATCAGTGGCAACAGGGGATTCCAGCGTATGAACTTCAAGGACTAACCAATCAAGTGGCTGAGTTAGTAGCTGTAGTCAACAAGTTGAGTGGGAGAGTTGAAAAGGAGAAAGAGGCAGCAACCAATGAAGCACCACTGATGGTAGCTGCTACCCCAGAGTTTCAAGTGATTAAGTGTCCAACCACCTCTGTAATTGTATACGCTAATCCTTCTTTCACTGATTCAGATTCTGTTTTGATTTCTGTTAATGATAGTTCCAATTCTCTGATGAGTGGTGATTGTATGAATGCATCTGTTGATTCTGAATCTGTATATGAACTTTATGTTGGTGATGAGAGTACTGAACCTCATTCTGAAATTGATTGTATTGTTGATTTGAACTCTGATTTTAAAATTGAACCTGCTGAGCTTGAAGTACAAATTGATTTCAGAAAGTCCAAAGAGTATTTGAAAAAAATGAGGGAAGCTGCCAACCATGTTTTGGTGCTTCAGTACTATGAAATGGACTTTTATGCTGATGTATGTGATCCTAAAATTGATTTGACTACGTTTGATCAAATGCTTGATGTGCCTGTAGAGGTTGTTGATTTTAGTCCTTGCTTTGATCATTCTAATATCACAAATTCAGTATTTAACATTGATAGAGTTCATATACCTGCATCTAGTGTTTTTTATGATTGCACAGATTTAAATGCACTTCTTGATGATGAATCAGGTGCTCATGATGATAGATATGTAGTTTTTGATGATGTGAAAGTTGATATGACTGATTTTGAAAATGCCTGTACTGATTTAGGATTAGAACTTGAACTTGAGTTTGCTGGGTTCTTAAACTCTTTAGAACTGAGTAATGAAAAACTCACTGGTTGTACATGCCTTGGGGGTGGTTGTGAAGTTTGTGAAGAAATCAGTTCTGCCATATGTTCTGCTTCTAACTATTTTGCAGGCGCCAAGGAAGAGATC
Source organism: Vigna nakashimae (assembly GCA_034642375.1). Classification (NCBI taxonomy): domain Eukaryota; kingdom Viridiplantae; phylum Streptophyta; class Magnoliopsida; order Fabales; family Fabaceae; genus Vigna; species Vigna nakashimae. Next base: position 37,230,150 of record CM067765.1, read on the forward strand.
ATTATGTTCAAGCTGGATGGAAATGACCTTGATGAGGTAGCTAGTGATCAGAGAACACAGGTTTATTCTGAACTTAGCATTCCCATAGAATTCTCTAAGGTTCAATATGAATTTAATGCTTTGGATCTGTTTAAAGTTGAACCCATAGAACCTGCTCCAGATTATGTTCCTGTTATGCCTGCACACAGTCATATTTTAGATTCAGCCTGTTCCATTGAAAATATTGACATGCCTTATGCTGTTTCAGAGTTATGCACTGGTTTTGACATTATTCCAGTTGATGATAGCTTCACAATAGGTGTTCATTTAGCTGCTGATTTGATAGATGCTAGTGAGGTCATTCTTGAGGAGCCAGTACAGGTTGATTTTAAATTTGAGCTTCCTGTCTGTTTAGGTGAGGTACAAACTAGCTTTGATAATCTTATGGATGAGAAAACCTTGCCAGATATTCTTGCTGTTATACCTGATTGTACTGAAAAGCTGGATGAAATTTGTGTTGTAGAACATATTGATATTTCTGATGATTTTTATGATGTGTGCATTGGTCTGGACAACAATTTTGAGGATAACTTTATGGACTGTGTTGAGTTCACAATGGATTTTGTCCTTATTACTAAGGAAGAGCCAACACAGGTGTTGTTTAACCTTGAAATTCTAGTTGTCTTATCTGAGTTTCCTTTGCAGTTTAGCTCATTTGATTGCCTATGCATATATCCTTTAGAGCCTGTTGTTAACACTGCAGTAGTTATTGATTCTAAGGTTCTTAGAGCACCATTTGAGATTGAATGTATCCATACCCCTACTGTTTGCACTGATAATATTTTTCCCACCTTTGATGCATTGGTTCTTCATGAGAATGATCTTGATTTCAGTTTTAACAAAGCTGAAATGTTTGATGATTCACTGATGAACATTGACTTTGATTTTGCTGTTGCAGCTGACATTACTAATATTGCCACTCATCCAAAGGAAGCTGCAGACACAAAGGAAGTGGTCATGAATGCAAGAGAAGGTATAAATGATGCTCAAAGAGCCTGGAATTTGCAAAATCAACAGCAAAGGCATGAGGAGATCTGGCTGCTGCAGCTGAAAGCATTGAATGCAGAACTGATGATGCTAAAGCAGAGAGCTGGGAAGGAGCTAATGCACATCTTGGCTGACAATGGAGAAAATCCAATAAGCTCTTTCTTGTCCCTTCCTTTAAATAGTAGTTATAGGTCTTTTATAGTAGTTTACATAGCTTTAAGTAGCATAATAAATAGTAGGGTAGATAATATGTTGTTTTTCATAAAAATAAAAAGAATTAACTTTGATTTGTGGCCAATCTGAATAAGTTCTTTGCCTCTTTAGTTTTGTAGTTTTACTTTTAAGTCTTGTTTCTGTTCTTGTTCAATTGCTGTTTTTTTTGTGTTTTTCAGTTTCTATTCTTGTACATATCTGTTGCTGTTTGATCTGAGTATGTTTTTGTTGATTAGAAAACCTTACTCACTCACACATTGAGGGCAATGTGCCTCTTAAGTGTGGGGGTGAGGGGTTGTAGTTAAAATTTTTGCTTTTACTTTGATAGAGATGTGTTTAGTATCTGTTTTAGCAATAAAATAGGGGTATTTTTTTCTGAACTGTTTTTCTCTTAGTTTAGGTCTGGTTTGGTTTATAAATCCCTAGAGTAGTTTACTATTCTTTCTTTAGTCTGTAAATACTTACTCTTGTTACTGATCTGTTTTAGTTTAGTTGTTAGTTTTGTTGATAATAGTTCTTAGGTCTTTTAAAGTTCATTCATTTTCTGGTTTATGTTGTTTTAGCTTAGGTTCTTTTGCTGTTTTTTAATCTGTTTTAGAACTTATTTTAGGTCCCTTTTCTTGGCTTATTTCTATTATTTTGTTTTCCTTATGCTAGTTTCTTGCTCTGTTTTAGTTCTTCATTAGTTTCTATTCTTCATTTTATTTTCATGCTTTGCTTCAAGTTTTAATTAGGATTCTTTTCATAATTTGGTTCTATTTTCTTTCTGCTACTGTTTTTAAAATTTTTCTGAATCTGTTTAGCTTTCTTTTTGTCAATTCTCTATTCTGGTTATATTGCATATGTCAGGTAGCTTATAGGAATAGTTTAGGTTTATCTTCTGTCAATATATTAGGTAGTTTAGGACTGATTCCAGGTTCCTTTTATTTCTCTAACCTTTGTTTCTATTCTTTTAGATTCTGTTTTATGCTTATCTTCATTCTTTGGTGATGTCATTCAAATTTTAGCTTTATTTCCTTAGATTAGAATTGTCAAGAGTAGACTTAGCTTTGGATTTGGGCAGAAGTAGTTCTAGCATTAATTTTTACAGTCTTTAGTTCATTTCAATTCAGTAATTTTTACATAGGATGAGTAGCAAGTCAGTTTTAACAAATTTTAAACCCTTGAGAGATTTTGGGCCAGTTTTTGTCTTTCTTGTGTGATAACATGCATGTTTAATTGTCGTTCTGATTTTGCATTGATTCTTTGTGATGTGCTCGCTCTTGGTAACTTTAAATATGATCTAGGCATCCTTCATTTTTCCAGTTTAGCTTATCCATTTCATTCCTTACCATTGCACCTTATATTGAGCTTTAGTTTTTTTTTTCTTTGCTTTTCATCCATTTCAAGCCATTTCCCCCAACCAATCATTCCTTAGAGACTTGTGAGATGTAGGGAGAAGTCTAGAACTTGGTGAGTGCATGAAAAAGAGTGAGGCCAGAAGTGAAAAAGAAAAAAAAATGTGTTGAAAAAAAATCTGGTTTGGTTGAAAAAGAAAGAAACAGGTTTGGAAATGAGAAAAATCAGAAAAAGAAATTGAAAAAGAGACCTGAAATGAATGAAATAGAAAGAGAACCAGAGAAAAAGAAAGAAAAAATCATCTGGCCAAAGTCTGAGAAAAATAGTATGTTCTGAGTTCTAGTTTTATCCCTTTTTCTTCACATTTCTCTACTCATTTCAGTTCCCATTCTTTTCTGTTTTTCCATTTCATTCCATGAACATTACAAGCCAATTAAAGACCTATTGATTTAGAGAAGCCTTGAGTCAAGCACTGTCATTTAGAGTCTTTTCAAAGTTGTGAATGGTAGTTGGCATGACATGATTGAGTGAAACAGGATTACATACTGTATTTTGTTTGATTGATTGAAATATACTGTATTTTGTTAGGAATGTAAATCTAGAATCACAACTGATTTAACTGTCATTAGACAGCTTACTTTTTGTACATATATACTGCTGACTTCAATAAGAAAATTAATCGTTTTCTCTAAATCTTTTGCATCTCTGTTTTCATTGCCTATCTCTCTCGGTTCCGCTTTTCCAAAATATCTTCCTCTCTTCTCTGATAAGCTGCCACTCTAACAGTGGTATCAGAGCTTACAGGTTTCGAATCTGGGAGGAGTAGTCAAGTAAAGAAACTCTGCAGCAAAATAGATTTTACGCTGAAGTATGGCAGGGATGATCCAAAGTAAACTACCGGTATTCGACGGAAAGAATTTCGAAGATTGGTGCGTAAAGATGGATGCTATATTGGGCTTCCATGAGATCGATGAAATTGTCAAAGATGGGTTTAAAGATCCTGCAAAGAATGCTACAGATGAAGAAAAGAAAGCGTATAAAGAGAACAGAAAATTAGACTGCAAAGCACGCATGATCTTGCATCAATGCATCTAGAAGTGGTGCATGCTGATGTATGTGGACCATTCGACGTGTCGTCTCTGGGAGGTAACAGATACTTCCTACTTTTTGTGGATGAGCTTTCTAGAAAAGTTTGGGTTTATCTGTTAAAAGGAAAAGGTGAAACTTACACTTTGTTAATTTTTGCTCCATGGCCGAGAGGCAATCGGGCAAGCAGATCAAAATTCTCCGCACTGATGGAGGAGCATAGGTTGACGCCACAAATTCCATCCCCAAAAACCATATTTGGATTGTGCATCAACTATATCAACTGTACTTAAACTGTTAGATAATCCTAGTCGGTGATGACATTACTGTTACCATCTCTATTACAGAACCGTACATGAGATTTTCATCTCATACGGCTCCTTTAAAGCCTTCAAAAAATATAAGAACCCGTCCGATTATTTATCCCTTGATATATACCTAAGATAGAGAAGATTCTTTTTTCTCGGACGGTTCTGAATTAGACCCATTGAATTCTGTCTGTTCTAAAAAAAATTTTAAATGAACACACACTTATTTAAAAAATACAACTCAGGAGAAATGTCGAAATTCTGCACTGAAAAAGGGATTATACACGAAGTCACAGCCCCCTACACTCCTCAACATAATGGATTGGCTGAGAGGAGGAATCGCATGCTTCTTGATATGGTCATATGTATGATCAAAGGAAGGGGTCTTCCGCATCATCTGTGGGGAGAAGCAGTTTCAACTGCAGCATACCTACTGAATAGGAGCCCAACCAAAGCTTTGCCAACTAGCACACCGGAAGAAGCGTGGTCTGGAAACAAACCTGACGTGCGACACCTGAAGATTTTTGGATCAGTATGTTATAAGCATGTCCCAAGTGAATTGAGAAAGAAATTGGACGATAGAAGCGAAACTTTCGTTTTTGTTGGTTATCATCCAACTGGAGCATATAGACTCTATGATCCAGTGAAATCAAAAATTGTGATAAGTGGGGACGTGATTGTTGATGAATCTAATGTGTTCAAGTGGAACACATGTGAGACTACCCCAGATAATTCACCTAGTACTGTGATTACTACGTTGTTTAAGGAGAGAAACTATGATCAAGACACTCCGACAGTTAATACAGAGGGTGTAAATAATAGGCGGTCAAAAAGAACGCGTTTCCCATCGACAAGACTGGCAGATCACGAGCTATTCCGAGACAGTGACATTACAGACACAGGTGATATATTGCATTATGCTTTACTTGCAGGTACTGAAACCATAGCATGGGAGAAAGCTATCAAAGATGATAATTGGAAGGATGCTATGATTGAGGAGAATAAAACATGGACGTTGATGGACTTACCTGCCTACAAGAAAGCCATAGAGGTGAAGTGGATGTTCAAAACTAAGTACAAACCCGATGGGAGTGTGGCAAAGTTAAAAGCTAGACTAGTTGCTAAAGGATTTCTGCAACAACCTGGGATCGATTTCACTGATGTGTACGCCCCTGTTGCAAGATTGGAAACGGTGAGGATCGTGGTAGCTATTGCCAATTCAAATAATTGGAGTATCAGCCAGATGGATGTCAAATCAGCATTTCTTAATGGGGCTCTCGAAGAAGAAGTCTACGTATGTCAACCGCCTGGTTTCATCAAGAAGGACAATGAACTGAAGGTTTATAAACTTAACAAAGCTCTCTACGGTCTTCGTCAGGCACCACGAGCATGGAACAAGCATATCGACTCGTTGCTCACCAGGTATGGATTTCAAAGATGTATTGTTGAATATGGAATATATGTCAAGTTCTGTGATCAGCTAGGTACCTTGCTCATATGTCTGTACGTGGACGACCTACTGGTCACTGGAAGCTCAGTGCAAGAGATTGAAAAATTCAAAGTTATGATGAAGAATGATCTGGAGATGACAGACCTTGGCTTCTTGGGATACTTCCTTGGATTGGAGTTTATACAAACCAAAGAGGGAGTACATATGAATCAAAAGAAATATATTCTCGAAACTCTGGAGAGGTTCAAGTTAAAAGACTGCAACAGCGCATCAGTTCCAGTTATTGCCAACACGAAGCTCTCACTGCAGCAGGATGAAAGCAAAGTAGATGCAACGCTATACAGACAGATAGTCGGGACACTCCGCTACATCTGTAGCAGCAGGCCAGACATAAGCTTTGGTGTGGGTCTCATCAGCCGTTACATGCATGATCCCAGACAATCGCACATGACAGCTGCAAAACACATCCTTCGATACTTGAAAGGTACCTTAGACTACGGAATTTACTTTCCCAGAAAAATTGATAGCACTACCAACATCTTGGAGGCATGGTGTGACGCGGACTGGAGCGGTGATCTTGTAGACAGGAAGAGTACTTACGGGTATTTGTTCAAGCTTATGGGAGCCCCCCATCTCATGGTGTTCTAAGAAGCAGACAGTCGTGGCATTCTCATCGTGTGAAGCCGAATACATCTCAGCAGCAGAGACTGCCTGTCAATGCACTTGGATAGAAGCCATTTTGCAAGAGCTAAAGATCAAGCATCACGGACCAACATGCTTAAGGATAAACAACAAATCAGCTATTAATCTAGCCAAAAACCCAATATCTCATGGACGGAGCAAGCACATCGAAACAAAATTTCACTATCTCAGAGAACGGGTCAGCGAAGGAAAACTGGAACTGATCTACTGCAACACGGATGAACAGGAAGCTGATATATTCACGAAAGCCGTACGACAGAATAGATTTGAAAAGCTTAGAAGATCACTTGGAATTAGGTCTCTTAGTGATTTAGATTTAAGAGGTTGTGTTAGGAATGTAAATCTAGAATACAACTGATTTAACTGTCATTAGACAGTTTACTTTTTGTACATATATACTGCTGACTTCAATAAGAAAATTAATCTTTTTGCATCTCTGTTTTCATTGCCTATCTCTCTCGGTTCCGCTTTTCCAAAATATCTTCCTCTCTTCTCTGATAAGCTGCCACTCTAACATATTTGATGCAAATCTGGGAATTTGGGGATGAAAAATGGGGTTTCTGCGTTTATGGAAACTCTGGTGCGATTCTGCAGAATTCTGCAGAAACGCGCGTACGTACAATTTTGGTCAAAATGGGACGTTCGTCCAAATGGCTCGACCAAACAGTGGTCGGCCAAAATCTGTGGAGCGTTCGGGTTCGTCCTTCATAGTGAGTTTAACGTTCGGTTGATATTTAGTACCGTTCGGTTACAATTGGCTTTAGTACCGTTCGCACAGGCTTGATTTAATACTGTTCGGTTAAAGTGTTCATATGGTACTGGATTAAGTGGTGATCATTCGGTCAGGATTCTAAACGATCGTTCAGTACCTTAGGTATTCGACATAGTTCTCTAGGTATTCGATCCATACTCAAAACGTTCGTTCCAGTGGTGTTCAATTTAGTAGTGGTTAATTTCAGTTTTGGTCTCGGTGTACTACTAATTGTATGCGTTCGGTCTTAAATTCATAGGCTTCAATCTTGAGCTTTCGGTCTTTGTGAAATAGTGGTCGTAGGCGTTCGTCTTTTAATTGGTATCCTCCGAAAGTGATATTTAGCGTTCGGTCTGGGTTCTGTATTAGAAATTATAAGCGTTCGGTTTTGTGGTAATACTGATTTTAAGCGTTCATCATAAAGTGTTAGTTTCAAGAAGTGATCCTGAGCGTTCGTTTTGATAAATTAGTGATTGTAGTCGTTCGTTTAAGTTGGTATTCTTAGGTTTGTATCTTTAGGGTTCAGTTATGGTTTAATTCTGATTGTGAGCGTTCGGTCTGATTCTGATTGTGAGCGTTCGGTCTTGGCTTGATTCTGATTGTGAGCGTTCGGTCTTGGCTTGATTCTGATTGTGAGCGTTCGGTCTTGGTTTGATTCTGATTGTGAGCGTTCGGTCTTGGTTTGATTCTGATTGTGAGCGTTCGGTCTTGGTTTAATTCTGATTGTTGAGCGTTCGGTCTTCATTTGATAGTCTTAAGTTTGGATCTTGAGCGTTCGGTCTTGATATCAGTAAGAAATCATTAGCGTTCGACCTAAATCGCGTATTGTGATGTTTAGTTGGTAAGCGTTCAATCTGGGTGTATCAGTAATAGCTAGCGTTCGATCTTGACCAAGTATTTTCAGGTTTCGATCGTAAGTGTTCGGTATTAACGATAGATAACGTTCGGTTTTGCTGATGTTTATCCCAGTTTGTGATCGTTCGTAGCGAACGTTCGGTATTTGATGATTGATCTTTGAACGTTCGTCCAGACATTGTACGATTTTAGTGAGGTGTTCGGTTATAACGTCCAGATATATAATTATTTTTTAACACATCTAAATTTTTATATTTATTTGACATCATTTTTTTTTTAATTTTTTTTAAAAAAATACAAAAAATTTATTTTTTTATGATCATGCATTACTCATGACTAAATGAGTTGGTGTACTTCATTATGCGTTCAAAGGATGAAACTGTAAGCTGAAATTTTTTTGTTTCTTTCATCTCCTTTTCTTAGTTTGGAGACGCATCTGAAGTTTTTTAACTTTGAACTGAAAGCTAATTTTGTTTCTTCCACTTATTTCTACAGTATTCATCAGTTTCCCATTGGACGAGGATTCAACAAACGCAATTTCCTTGATCCAAAGTTGGTCAGAACAAAATAACAATGTTGGAAGTCTCCCTCAACGATTCAGAAGATAAATTTAAAATATACAAGTTCATGAAAATTTTATTATATAAACTAATTTTTGTAACGTGGAATTAAGTTTAAAGTTCGTACTGAAATACTTTACATGAAAAGACCAACACCTCGGTGCTAAAGCTAGCTACGATATCCATTTCATTTTCTTCAATTTAAACGTAGGAGATCAATCCAACAAGAGTTTAAAGAACTACAAAAATGTTAGGACACTAAATTAAACCGCAGATGGAAAAAATCTGTGATTGTGATCCTCCTAATTTGGTTTGGAAGAAAGTAGACTTTAAGTCTAATTCTATCTTATAAAATCAGTTTGTAATACAAGATTTGTATTTGTTTATAAATTATAAATTGATCTTATCCTTAATTTACGTAAGAATTCCAAGACTTCCAACAAATAGTCTCTTGTCGATGAGAGTGGGTTGGCTAAATAAGTAGGGTAGGTTTCACCAGCCATGATCACAACAATCTGTGGCTCTGAAATATTAACCTTCTTTTTCTCCATCTTTGCTGCTTTCTCTTCATCACCGGCTGAGTTCGAAGCATAATAATGTTTACGATAACAACAAGCTATGATGAGTAATGCAACTGCTATGACTGCGAGCATCAGGGCTAAGCCACCAAACAGGTAAGCTATGGGAGAACTCAACTTTCTCAAACCACCTTCTTCCGATTCACTTCTTCTGCTTGAGTTCATTCTTTTTACTACTTTTTTTTACAAAGTTGTAATCTTTTTTCTTTGGAAACTGGTTTTTGATTTTGGGATGGTGTGGATGTGATAGAGTTTAATCAATTTATAGTCCATGATTAAGTACAACTGCTACAGTTACGGATCTTCCATGAAAGAGAGTGTTCGGAAGTTACTAAAACGCCCATCTGGTTTTTCTTTTTCTTTGAGGTTGTCTTGTGTGAAACTTCAAGTCATTGTTGGTTCTTTTTCTTGTGTTTGGAACATCAATTGCTGCAAATTTTCTTTCTTCTATCTTTTCCAAAGGAGGGCCTCAGGAACTTGTCTCGTATATATAGTAACTCCATCTTTCAATATTTTATTTTATTTTAGTATGACTAATTAATAAGTTTGTATAGTAAGATTTAGCATCATTTCAACTAACATTTTTCACATTGCACATTTAATTTCTTATTTAACATTATATATATAAATATCAGAGATCACAAATTCTAACTCATCAAATCATTTGACCAAATACGACAAAAGTTTACTAAGAATATGATTTATGAAAACTCATGTAAGTGATTTTAGTAGACTAAAGTTATCTTTGAGAGAATTTTAGGTGATTCTAGAGTTATCAGGATCATTTCAAAGTCCAAACTGATAAACCCTTGTTTTAAGTTTTTAAGAAAAGAAGGTCTCCATTTTTTTAGTAGGGATTAATTTAAGCTTCCAAGTAAAAAAGTCTTCAAAAATTTTTTAAAACAAAAAAAAAACTCAAAATTTTTGAAAAAAATATTTTAAATAAAATTATAATAAAAATCACATTTTAAAGTTTGTTTAAGTCTTTCAACTCGAAATTAACTTTATAGAAAAGAAACTAATCTTATTAGACATATGTAGAAATTTAAAGGGAAATCTAAAAGATGTCCTAAATTTGTCTCTTTGTTCCAAATTAAACTTGAAAACAACCTTTTTAAAGATGACTTAAAAAATATGAAAGTCAGATTTATTTTGGAAATAAACTAAATCACGACACACTTATTGTATTCTTGATAAGTATCCTTTGAGGAACCTAATTCGGATAATGTGTGACTTATTTATTATTCGGTTGGTTGTTTCGTAACTTCCAAATGGATTATTGATGTTGTATCAATGAAACAACCAACACAAAAGAAGGAACAAGAAACCTGAAACTGTTGTGCTTTTAAAGTCTCTAAATAGGACCCCTAAAAGTTTAAGAGACACGACAATACAATTATTAGTCACACTTCTTATTACACCCAATTATACAAGAAAAAAAAGACAGTATTATAGTTTGTTAAAAATAAGAGGAAGTGCAATATAACATTTATTTAAAAAAAATAATTATTATAAATAAAGTTTCTTTAGCTCGTGTCAGTAAGACCTAACAGTGTAATACAAATTAATGTATGATTAGGTCGTTATTGAACAATAAAAGATAAAGCCTCATTACAACTATTATAAATAAAAGTTTCATATATGACTTTAAAATCATCATGCACATTATATGCATCACTTATTGTATTAATTGGTCGGTCATATTATTGACTTGAGGATTGTCACGCCCCATTAATTAGTGTGCTTAGTCACCACTCTGCTTCCATTAATGTGCGTGACACGTGTTCCGTGCCATTAAATAAGCACACGAACTTACTCTGCATGTCACGGCCAGGTGTCATTTTGGAATGTTCTAAAACGTTAATGGAATCCAAGTGGCAGCAGGCGAATGGACATTCGTTCTGCCTGGGAAGAGAAAATTAATTTCTGGAAAACTCTTCCCCTTCTCTGCACACTTCATCTTCTTCCCTGAACTCTTGCACTCCAAATTCTCTACCTTCTCTGTAGAGACCTTTCTCCTTCTCTCTTCTGTAACTCACACTACACTACTCCGTTCACGTTTCAGCACCGTGAGAATCAGCACTGCACCGTGAGCTTTCCATCAAACCGATTGGTTTTGGATTCTGAAACGGGTAAGTTTCACGTCCTCAACCACTCTTCATTTTCCACATGCAAGCCTCGTTTTAAATCTGCATGCACCTTCTCTGAACCAGTATTGGTTTTCTGTAATTTTAGTTTAAGGAAATCTTGGATTGAAACGTAAAAGGGTAGAAAAGAGGGTACTGGAATCTTGTTTTTCTCTGAAGAACGAACACACGTTGCTTAATCCGGGTAAGGGAAGCTTATTGGTTTAATTCATGTGATTTTTGTACTGCATGTGCGTTATGTGATGCTTGAAATATGATTTCTGATATTGGACTTTTGAGTTTATGAATATGATTATGAGATGAAATGAGAAAACTATGCATGTATGTACTGGAAATTTTATGATGAGTGAATGAATATTCTGTAAAGTTGGATGTGGTATGATTCTGATATCTATGTTAGTATATGATGTTGATTAAAAGCTTGAAAAGTATGGAAAATACTATAGTATGATTGATTAAAGGACTGTAAGATTTTACTGGAAAAATGAGTTACTGTAAAAGAGGATTTTTATGAGAAAAGTGCATGAAATTGAACGTTCGTATCGGTACGGTCATATACCGTTCGGTAGTCTTGGTAAATTCCTGGAAGTAGTCGAAACCTTTCAATTGGAAAGGATTTCCCTTGAGAACGAACGCCCTCTGATATAGCCGTACGTGTGAGCATTTGGCCATATGTACCCTTCATGAGTGTTGCGTGAGATTGAGAAGCTTGATAATATTCCTCTTGAACACTTAGTCAAATTGTATTACATAAATTTAAATATCTTATCTCATAGAAATCCCAAACTTCTTTGATTTTGAATCAGTGAAAGTTCTCGACCAAAAAGCGTACGTCCTAAAGAGGCGTTCGGTCTTAGACCGAACGTTCGTCCTAAAAGTGTAAATGATAAGTAGCGCTCGGTCTGATACCGAATGCTCGTCCCAATTCGTATGTGATAAAGGACGGTCGGTCATATACCGAACGTTCGTTCATTCTCTCAATTATTAGCGAACGGTAATAGCGTTCGTCCTGAATTGACATATCGTTCGTCCATGAATCCAAACAGCGTTCGTTCAATAATCCTATTAACGTTCGTCCAACACTTCCGTGACGTTCGTCCAAATGTTTCATTTTAGCGCTCGTCATTGACTGGCGTTTGGTCTTCGGAATTAAATCTTGTAAAGTAAATTATTCTAAGTTAATTTTTCTAAGATCAGTTCATCTAACTGATTGAAATTATAACGTTCGTCTTGACAGATGAGTCAGCTTGATTCCTTTGTAAATGAACTTCTTTTGGTTTTAATCTGAACGTTCGTCCTAGTTATGAAAGGAGTGAACGTTCGTCTTTTTAAGAGAGTGGAACACCGAATGAAAATGTATTTAAGAGGATGAATTAAGATGTGTGAACACCATGATGAATGAAATTGTGATTGTGGAATTTGAACGAGCGTTCCAGGGAGGAACGACTCTTGGTTGGAAATTGAGATTTGTAAAGTATGAATGTGGTAAGCTTAGCTGGCGGTTCATCCTGATATTCCGTGAGTGCTCGTTCTCATGTAGAGAGGAGCATGTCATGCGTGGGAATGGCAGGAGGTCCTAGTTCATAACTGTAACTTGAACGGAACGGACTAACCTCAGGTGGCAGCTGACGAGTATTCCAGCTCTTCCACCTGGGTGCACGGACGTCGTAGCTACACAGAATTCATACATGTCCGGACGGTCAGTCTAGTATCAGGAATTTGGTTGAGTAAATGTATGACTGGAATGATTGTGTTGTGAATAAAAATTTATATGAGTAATATGTATAAACTGTATGTTTGACTTGAATTAAATTCAATAAGCTTACCCTTGCATTTCCATTGTGTTGTCTTGTCCATGTATATCCGTCTTGTCAAATGCAATGATCATCCGTGTGGATGTGAGCAGAGGGAGAAGCATCCTTGGAGCAAACTCTTGAAGGAGAACTCATTGCTGAAGAAAACTTAGTAGAGGTGGAGGTGAAGGCCGAACAGTGAACGTTCGGTTTCTAGTTAGTGTAGTTAGATTAGTGAGCGTTGTGAGTGAGCGCTCTTTTTGTAAATGGTAAATAGTAGGACGTTCGGAAATGGTTTTGTAAACCGTTCGTCCTTATTCTTTTGTAAACGCTCGTACTTGTTTATATATAAGAAAGGCCGTTCGATCATTTTTGCTCACTGCTTACTGTATTATTAAAACTGTTTTGCCATATTGATTAATGTGATTATTCTAAGTATATAGTTGATGACTGTATAATTTTGGGATGTTACATTATTGGTATCAGAGCAGTTTTGTTCTTCTAAGGACGCTGTAGGTTATGAGTGCATTGCGTTTTGTTGTGTGCTTGTTGTGTGTTTAATGAGTTACTGTTTTAACTCTTAGACATTTCTAACGTTCGTTTTCTCTGATCCAGAAAACGATGGCTCCTAGACTTCCTCCTCCCCCTCAACCAAACGAGCCGGATACGTCCAACAATTCTAGGTTGTTGGAGACGGTTATTGAACGCCTGCAACAACAAAATGCTACTCTTATGGAGCAGAATGCAGCTGCTCTAAGAAGCCTTGAGGCCGCACGTGAGAACTCTGAATCTACTCAGAGACAATTAATGGAACTCATTGCAGCCACTAGGGGTACGCCTGGAGCCTCTTCTTCAAATGCCACCCAAACTGCTGCCCAACCACAAGCTGAATGGAGCTTAGAAAGTTTCCTCCAACATCGCCCAGCCAAGTTTAGTGGAACGTGCCTCCCTGATGAGGCAGATCAATGGCTGCGTGATATGGAGAGGATTTACGATGCAAAGAGATGCCCAGACGATAACCGCTTAGCATTCACTGAGTACCTTTTAACAGGAGAGGCGAGCCACTGGTGGGCAAGCATGAAGGCCATATTGACGGACGCTCAACGTCCTATCACCTGGGAAGTGTTCAGAGGAAAGTTCTATGAGGAATACTTTCCAGATAGTGTTCGTTTTGCTAAAGAGGTGGAATTTCTTCAGCTGGTACAGGGAGGAATGTCGGTTTCAGAATATACAAACAAGTTCAAGCATTTAGTGAGGTTCTATACAATGGCTACTAATGAAGAGTGGCAATGTAGGAAGTTTGAAAATGGATTAAGAAGTGATATAAAGGTGTTGATCTCAAGTCTTTGCATTCGGTCATTTCCAGCCATGGTTGAGAGGGCTAAAGTGTTAGAGAAAAACATGGCTGAGGCAGAACAACATAAGAAGCAACAAGCCTCTAGGGGACCGATCCTCACAAGACAAAATCTGAACCGGAATAGAACCCCATACGCTCGTCCAGGGCAATCAAGTGGATCACAAGCAGTGGTAGTTGCTGGACAGTCAGGACAATCAGGGGCAGTAAAATGTTTTCAATGTGGAGGACCCCATTACAAGTCAACTTGTCCTCAATTGGTGGGAGTAAAATATTGCACTCGTTGTAGAAGACATGGCCACCTGGAGAACGAGTGTAATATGGGTGGACGTGCAGTGATGAGGCCACCCAACACAGGAAGAAATCAGACTAGAGGTGGTGGACGAGCCCAAGCGGTTGGACGTGTTTATGCGATCACTGGTGCAGAAGCAGCGAGCTCAGGTACGCTCGTCACTGGCACATGCTTGCTGTATGAAATGAATTGTTGTGTGTTGTTTGACTCGGGGGCGACACACTCCTTCATCTCGAAGGAGTGCGTTGATAAGTTGGGGATAGTGGAGAGCGAGATGCAGTTTGATTTGGTGGTGTCTACCCCCGCTGCTGGTGAGGTGAGAACGTCTACAGTATGTGTTAGATGTCCTCTTGAGATTGAAGGGCGTAGGTATAGGGTGAACCTCATATGTTTGCCTCTCAAAGACTTAGAAGTGATTCTGGGGATGGATTGGCTTACTACCAATCACATACTCATTGATTGTGGAGCAAAGGAATTGATTTTTCCTGAAGAAGATGAAGAGAAGTTGGGTGTGACACTCGGCCAGTGGAAAGAGGACATTATGGAGGGCGCGAGTTGTTTCTTGATCATGACGCATGAAGACATGAGGGATACGGGTAAGAGCTGTGAACGATCGTCCAATAGGTACGCTGAAGGACGAGCGGTTGTGGACGAGTTTCCAGACGTTTTCCCTGATGAAGTGCCAGGACTGCCTCCTGTTCGTGAGGTTGAGTTTACCATTGATTTGGTAACAACCGCAGCTCCCATATCCGTTCAACCATACAGGATGGCACCTGCTGAATTGGTTGAACTTAAGAAGCAAATTGAAGAATTGATGGACAAGAAGTTCATCCGCCCAAGCGTGTCACCTTGGGGAGCGCCTGTACTGTTAGTGAAGAAAAAGGATGGCAGCTCTCGGTTATGCATTGACTATCGTCAATTGAATAAGCTAACCATCAAGAATAAATACCCATTGCCTCGCATTGACGACTTGCTGGATCAATTGCATGGAGCGAGCGTTTTCTCTAAGATAGACTTGAGATCAGGCTATCACCAAATTCGGGTTAAGGAGGGAGACATCCAGAAGACAGCCTTCCGTTCACGTTATGGACACTATGAGTACGTGGTCATGCCGTTCGGTGTGACGAACGCTCCAGCAGTCTTCATGGACTACATGAACAGGATCTTCAGGCCGTATTTGGATAAGTTCGTGGTAGTGTTCATTGATGATATTCTCATCTACTCCAAGAGTTGTGAAGAGCATGAAGAGCATTTGAGGTTGGTACTTGGAGTGTTGAGAGAAAAAGAGCTGTATGCTAAGTTAGCTAAATGTGAATTCTGGATGAAGGAAGTGCAGTTCTTGGGTCACGTTGTATCCGCGGGTGGAATTTCAGTTGATCCTGCCAAAGTGCGAGCGGTTTTAGAATGGGAAAGCCCACGTTCGGTCACGGAAGTGAGGAGCTTTGTTGGATTGGCGGGTTACTACAGGCGTTTCATAGAAGGGTTCTCTAAGATAGTAGCACCGTTAACACAGCTGACCAGGAAGGATCATCCATTCGCTTGGACCGATAAGTGTGAATCCAGTTTCCAAGAGTTGAAACAGAAACTGACGAGCGCTCCGGTTTTGGTGATTCCGGACACTGCCAAACCATTTGAAGTTTACTGTGATGCATCTCACCAAGGTTTGGGGTGCGTTCTCATGCAAGAGAAGAAGGCAGTGGCGTATGCCTCTCGGCAATTGAAGATACATGAGAAGAATTATCCAACACATGATTTGGAGCTGGCAGCGGTAGTCTTTGCCTTGAAGATTTGGAGGCATTACTTGTATGGATCCGTTTTCCAAGTCTTCAGTGATCATAAGAGTCTCAAGTATCTCTTTGATCAAAAAGAGTTGAATATGAGGCAAAGGAGGTGGCTGGAATTTCTTAAGGATTATGACTTTGAGTTGCTTTATCATCCTGGTAAAGCAAACGTAGTGGCGGACGCATTGAGTAGGAAGGTGGTGCATGTCTCGTCCATGATGGTGCGCGAGATAAGCTTAGTGGAAAGCTTCAGGGACTTGAGGTTGCAGTTCAATGTAGAACCGGACAACATCAAATGCTGCAACCTTAGAATATCCAGCGACTTGTTTGAACGGATCAGAATGAAACAATTTGAAGATGAAGAATTGGTGAAGATAAGAGGCGCGCTCGGCACAGACCAAGCAAGGGAGTTCAACGTTGGGACGGACGACCTATTACGCTATATGGATAGGACGTGCGTTCCAAATGATGGAGAATTGAAGCGAATTATCTTAGCCGAAGGTCATCACAGCCGTCTTAGCATGCACCCTGGCATGACTAAGATGTATCACGATTTAAAACAATCGTTCTGGTGGCCAGGGATGAAGAATGATGTTGCACGTTTTGTGGCATCATGTCTAACTTGTCAACGTGCTAAAGCTGAATATCAAAGACCAGGCGGACTACTTCAACCCTTGGAGATTCCAGAATGGAAGTGGGACAGTATTTCAATGGACTTCGTGACACACTTGCCTCGCACATTCAAGAATCACGATTCCATTTGGGTGATAGTGGATCGTTTAACGAAGAGTGCTCATTTCCTGCCCATCAACCTGAAGATGTCATTGACTAACTTGGCAAAGCTCTACATTAAAGAGATCGTTCGTCTACATGGAGTGCCATCCAGCATCATCTCTGACCGAGACACAAGGTTCACCTCTCGGTTTTGGCAGTCGTTGCAAAGTGAACTTGGCAGCAAACTCCAAATGAGTTCAGCATACCACCCTCAGACGGACGGTCAATCCGAGAGAACAATCCAGACGCTTGAGGACTTATTAAGGACGTGTGTACTTGATCACATGGGCGTTTGGGATGAAGTCTTGCCTTTAGTTGAGTTTACCTACAACAACAGCTTCCAGTCAAGCATTGGAATGGCTCCCTTCGAAGCACTTTACGGACGCAAATGCCGCACACCTCTTTGCTGGTTTCAAGAAGGAGAGAACGTATTAACAGGACCGGAGCTTGTTCAACAAACAACTGAGAAGGTGAAATTAATTCAAGACAGATTGAAGACGTCCAGAAGTAGGCAGAAGTCATACGCAGATAAGAGGAGACGACCCTTGGAGTTCAAAGCTGGTGACCACGTTTTCCTGAGGCTGCATCCAACTACTGGAGTAGGAAGAGCGTTGAGATCAAAGAAGTTGTCTCCCAAGTTCGTAGGACCATATCAGATTTTGCGAAGAATTGGACCTGTTGCATACGAGCTAGCCTTGCCTCCGCAATTGTCCAACCTTCATCCAGTGTTTCATGTCTCGCAACTTAGAAAATACGTATCAGATCCTTCGCACATATTGGAGCTGGAGGACATTCGTCTTCGCCAAGACCGAACGCTGGAGATGAAGCCAGTTCGTATTGAGGCAGAACGCACTAGGTTACATAAAAGGAAGGACGTTCGTTTGGTGAAGGTGGTGTGGGACGACAAGACTGGCGACTCTACTTGGGAAGTTGAGGATGCCATGAAAGACCTATACCCTCATCTATTCACTGGTAAGTCTTCAATTTTCGAGGACGAAAATTTTTTTTAGTTAGGGGGATTGTCACGCCCCATTAATTAGTGTGCTTAGTCACCACTCTGCTTCCATTAATGTGCGTGACACGTGTTCCGTGCCATTAAATAAGCACACGAACTCACTCTGCATGTCACGGCCAGGTGTCATTTTGGAATGTTCTAAAACGTTAATGGAATCCAAGTGGCAGCAGGCGAATGGACATTCGTTCTGCCTGGGAAGAGAAAATTAATTTCTGGAAAACTCTTCCCCTTCTCTGCACACTTCATCTTCTTCCCTGAACTCTTGCACTCCAAATTCTCTACCTTCTCTGTAGAGACCTTTCTCCTTCTCTCTTCTGTAACTCACACTACACTACTCCGTTCACGTTTCAGCACCGTGAGAATCAGCACTGCACCGTGAGCTTTCCATCAAACCGATTGGTTTTGGATTCTGAAACGGGTAAGTTTCACGTCCTCAACCACTCTTCATTTTCCACATGCAAGCCTCGTTTTAAATCTGCATGCACCTTCTCTGAACCAGTATTGGTTTTCTGTAATTTTAGTTTAAGGAAATCTTGGATTGAAACGTAAAAGGGTAGAAAAGAGGGTACTGGAATCTTGTTTTTCTCTGAAGAACGAACACACGTTGCTTAATCCGGGTAAGGGAAGCTTATTGGTTTAATTCATGTGATTTTTGTACTGCATGTGCGTTATGTGATGCTTGAAATATGATTTCTGATATTGGACTTTTGAGTTTATGAATATGATTATGAGATGAAATGAGAAAACTATGCATGTATGTACTGGAAATTTTATGATGAGTGAATGAATATTCTGTAAAGTTGGATGTGGTATGATTCTGATATCTATGTTAGTATATGATGTTGATTAAAAGCTTGAAAAGTATGGAAAATACTATAGTATGATTGATTAAAGGACTGTAAGATTTTACTGGAAAAATGAGTTACTGTAAAAGAGGATTTTTATGAGAAAAGTGCATGAAATTGAACGTTCGTATCGGTACGGTCATATACCGTTCGGTAGTCTTGGTAAATTCCTGGAAGTAGTCGAAACCTTTCAATTGGAAAGGATTTCCCTTGAGAACGAACGCCCTCTGATATAGCCGTACGTGTGAGCATTTGGCCATATGTACCCTTCATGAGTGTTGCGTGAGATTGAGAAGCTTGATAATATTCCTCTTGAACACTTAGTCAAATTGTATTACATAAATTTAAATATCTTATCTCATAGAAATCCCAAACTTCTTTGATTTTGAATCAGTGAAAGTTCTCGACCAAAAAGCGTACGTCCTAAAGAGGCGTTCGGTCTTAGACCGAACGTTCGTCCTAAAAGTGTAAATGATAAGTAGCGCTCGGTCTGATACCGAATGCTCGTCCCAATTCGTATGTGATAAAGGACGGTCGGTCATATACCGAACGTTCGTTCATTCTCTCAATTATTAGCGAACGGTAATAGCGTTCGTCCATGAATCCAAACAGCGTTCGTTCAATAATCCTATTAACGTTCGTCCAACACTTCCGTGACGTTCGTCCAAATGTTTCATTTTAGCGCTCGTCATTGACTGGCGTTTGGTCTTCGGAATTAAATCTTGTAAAGTAAATTATTCTAAGTTAATTTTTCTAAGATCAGTTCATCTAACTGATTGAAATTATAACGTTCGTCTTGACAGATGAGTCAGCTTGATTCCTTTGTAAATGAACTTCTTTTGGTTTTAATCTGAACGTTCGTCCTAGTTATGAAAGGAGTGAACGTTCGTCTTTTTAAGAGAGTGGAACACCGAATGAAAATGTATTTAAGAGGATGAATTAAGATGTGTGAACACCATGATGAATGAAATTGTGATTGTGGAATTTGAACGAGCGTTCCAGGGAGGAACGACTCTTGGTTGGAAATTGAGATTTGTAAAGTATGAATGTGGTAAGCTTAGCTGGCGGTTCATCCTGATATTCCGTGAGTGCTCGTTCTCATGTAGAGAGGAGCATGTCATGCGTGGGAATGGCGGGAGGTCCTAGTTCATAACTGTAACTTGAACGGAACGGACTAACCTCAGGTGGCAGCTGACGAGTATTCCAGCTCTTCCACCTGGGTGCACGGACGTCGTAGCTACACAGAATTCATACATGTCCGGACGGTCAGTCTAGTATCAGGAATTTGGTTGAGTAAATGTATGACTGGAATGATTGTGTTGTGAATAAAAATTTATATGAGTAATATGTATAAACTGTATGTTTGACTTGAATTAAATTCAATAAGCTTACCCTTGCATTTCCATTGTGTTGTCTTGTCCATGTATATCCGTCTTGTCAAATGCAATGATCATCCGTGTGGATGTGAGCAGAGGGAGAAGCATCCTTGGAGCAAACTCTTGAAGGAGAACTCATTGCTGAAGAAAACTTAGTAGAGGTGGAGGTGAAGGCCGAACAGTGAACGTTCGGTTTCTAGTTAGTGTAGTTAGATTAGTGAGCGTTGTGAGTGAGCGCTCTTTTTGTAAATGGTAAATAGTAGGACGTTCGGAAATGGTTTTGTAAACCGTTCGTCCTTATTCTTTTGTAAACGCTCGTACTTGTTTATATATAAGAAAGGTCGTTCGATCATTTTTGCTCACTGCTTACTGTATTATTAAAACTGTTTTGCCATATTGATTAATGTGATTATTCTAAGTATATAGTTGATGACTGTATAATTTTGGGATGTTACAAGGATCGAAATATCTTTGACAAGCAACTTATCTTAAGGACAGTTTGGAATACTTTGAGTAAGGGACCTCAATTCCGTACTTGAAAGACCTTGTGAAAATGTGAGTCTCGTTAAATAAATTAAGCTGGTTTAAATATTTATTTTTTTCAGCAATATAAATTCATAGAATCGTTTACACTGTGAAAGAGGAAACATGAAGATCTTTTGGTTGAACGACAACAGTGCAGCAATTGATAGAAATAATGATAATAATTATTATGGTCTGGCATTGGAAAACAGTGGAGAAACACATAATGGGGTTAGTGTTTTTTTGTAATGGAATAAGCTAGTTAAGAGGTTTAATTATGTGATCCATTGTACTCTAACAGGAGAAATCTGTGGACTGACATAATGGATTTGGTGTGTGACTAATGGGGTTATGTGGAAAATAGAATGGTCACTTAGTTGGTGGATTAAGGTGGAAAAAGGAAAATCTTTTTGTGGGGTAAATTGGAATAAAATAAGTGAGTGGGAGTGATTGATGGAAGGGTCATTGTCTTTAAGACTTATGAACTGATGAGGTTAAGAAAATTGTTGGAGGGCCACCCAGCACTCACATATTCCAACTCCACATAAACATATATTTAAATATAACATGTCTCAGGCCAATTGGAACCAGAAATGTAAAGAAGAAATGGTGATTGGATTTTTGGTTTAAGAGTTAACATTGGAATATGTTCTGTTTCTTTTGGAGTTACATGAGGCCAACATTTATTTTGTGGCCGTGACTTTAAGTGCTAATCAAAGACTACACTTCTAGAAAAGTGATTCCCATTAAGAAAATCAATGATCATATCAGATAATTTTAGAACGAACGTTCGGTGTAAGCCGAACCCCAATTTGAACGAACGTTCGGTATAAATCGAACCAAATTTGAACGAACGCTCCGCATAAAACTGAACACACAAAAGGACGAACGATCATTTCAGAACCGAGCTCATTATGACGAACGCTCAATTCGGAGCACTTTTGGACGAACGCTCAGTTCAAAACCAAGCGCCATTTTGGACGAACGCAGTTCAAAACCGAGCGCCATTTTGGACGAACGTTCACGGTGAGACCGAGCACCATTTTGAGCGAGCGTTCGGTGTCAGACCGAACACCAATTTGGACGAGCGCTCAACATAAAAACCGAGCACCCTAAAGGACGAACGCTATGTTCAGAACCGAGCACTATTTTGACGAACGCTCAGTGTGAGACCGAGCGCCTATTAGAGGGAGCGTTCAGTATAAGACTGAACACCCATTTGGACGAACGTTCAGTATAAGACTAGGACGAACGTTCAGTTTAATATATGGACGAACGCTCGGTATAAGACCGAACGTTAATAGCTCAGATTGGTAGAACTTGAAAAAAATAAACTAAGATACTTTTAAAGAAGTATTTACGAACGGTTAAGATAAACAGCTGCATATACACAGACAATTACAAAGAGATAGAAGTTTATCAAAAACATTAGCTTCAACAGTGTTTGACCGAACGCTCAAATAGAACATTTTAGAGTGAGGACGCTCGTCCTCAACCACAAATTTACCCAAATGACCGAATCAACATTTTAAACATATTACTACGGGAAACCGAACGGTCAAGGAACGTCCAGTACGAACGTGAATTTCATGGGGAGTTCATTTACATTTTCAGTTCACTTCTCATCATAATTACATAATTACGTTCGTTCTAATCACCCCAAAATCTCAGATTTCATACTACTAATATCATGCAATTTTCATACGTTTCATTTCACCAATAATAACGAACGTTCATACATTCAGAAAATCCAATATCATGCATTATATTCATATAATCAAATAACGAACGTTCACACACATACAAAAAAAACCAGTTAAATTAAATAAGCTTCCCTTACCTGGAATGACGAACGTCCACTGACGCACACAATTTCTCCTTTCTACTACAAATCCTCCGCTCGTCAACGCTCGTTAAACCAAGCTATAATGAACGAGCCCCAACGCCAAATCAGAGTTATGCTACACTAAGAAAGGAGGAACGCACAACTCAGAATTGAGTTTGCATACGCTGTAAACGAACGTCTAGAGAGTGGGAAAAGGCTTACCAGCTCAGTTTGAAACGAATGGCTTTTCTGGAAGCATTGGATGACGTTCGTCCTTCCGCTGCCGGATCCCAGAATTGGAGGAGATGAAACGGTGGTTCCTTAGAGAGAAGGTGCAGAGAACGTAGAGAGAAGAAAGAGAGAATTCAGAAACGAAAATGGTGGAGCGTGTGGAGGGTGGAGGATTTATCAGAGTCTCATATCTGTTTTTCCACCTCGCCAGCGTACGTTCCCACTGCCAGCCTTCTGCCAACGCACGTTCCCACTACGTTTTGGTTGAACGTAGTGGACGGTTGGCGTCCGTTAGCGGATGTCAGACGCTGCTGTCTCCACGTGCGTCGCTGAGGTGGCGCGCTCAGGCTGCCACGTTTTTTTTTTTTTTTTTGAGGCCTGACATGAAGTATATAGAATCATAATTAAGTTTATGTTAGTTAATTATAAATTTATCTCGAAATTTATAAATATAAAATTTAAATAAAAAGATAAATAATTATATTTATTATAAATTTAAGATTTTAGTTGATTATCCGAAGGGTCGTGTTACTTACTTGAATGCTGAATTACCTTTTATATATATTTTCATACTACTTGTAACTAAAAATGTGAAAACAATTAAAAAATTTGGTGAAAAGTGTGACATGAAGTATTTTAGTTGCGTGCTAAACTTGCTTTCATCTCATACATGATCCGTAGTATAACGCAATTCCAATATTTTCTTTTTAAAGGTTATCTTAACATACTAGTTTCTATGATTATTTGTTTTTGTTTCAAAATTTATCAATTAAAAGAGTGTGTTGACAAAGTTTTCCTTTTGAGGAAGAAAAATACGGCAAATTATACATATATTATCTGCATATACTGTCACTATTCTTGGTAATATCTGTACCAATGTTCTACACCGACATGGGACACTATTTTATGTTTGAGACGTGACATGCTTTCATGAGTATTTGATAATGAAAACTATATCGTGGTATCACACTAGGTAGATAGGATAATGAGTTGCCGGTGATTTATTAGTTATTATTATTTCTCACGGTTTTCCTTCACAATTATATATTTTAAAATCAAGAAAAATCCTTTCTATTTTAAGAGGAAGTATATATATCCTTTTGTTCCATTCGTAATATTTTTCAAGCCAAAGATCATCAATTTATAGTTTTTTCTAGAATATCGGCTTATGGCTCTTAAATTTGATCAATCAAAAAGTTAAAAGTGTCCTATAATTCAAGTACTTAACATGACTTTGTACGCTTTCATAGGTTTAGATTGTTATTTTTCGGATTAATTTTTCAAAATATTGCATAAGACCGAAAGAAAAGTGTTTTTATGCCAAAAAATTTCTGGAATAATTTATAGCCTCTTCCAAAAAAATTCATTCCGAAATGATAAATTAAATTGTGAAACATTCAGAAGATATAATTTTGTGGTACCACCAAGTTCAAGAGTTTGTTTAAAGGCAATTTGATCATTTGGTACTTTTGGGGGTGCAGGGAGATATTCCTACTGTGTAGAAAGAAAATCACAACTTGGGAACCCATGGCGCAATTCGGGCCTTGGAAACCCTTCTCTTTTGTTAAGAAAACCAGAAACAAAAGTACGCCTGAAATTAACAACCAATAAAGAAGCCAAAAATTGTTAATTTTAAAAAAGGACAAATCAACTAAAATACTTTCAATCTCTTTGTTTTGTCGAAGAGCCACCCGAAACAAACCATATTGAAAACACAAACATGGTAAAAATGTCATAGGCCAAAATCTGATTACTTTGGGTGGGTGAGATACAAAAGAAAGGTTGTTCTCCACAGGAGATGAAAGCTCAGATAGAACTTCCATCGCTACAGGTGGAAGCTCACAATAAACATATCGTTCAAACCTAATCTCAAACTCAACTGGAACCTTCTCTGCCAAAATTTAATTTCCACCAAATCAATGTTTGATAAGAGAACAACCAGCCTCTGCAACCATAACTGAAAATAACATTGAAGAAAAAGAAGTACAGCCTATATCTCCAACTGAAGATATAAAGCAATTCACATCAAAAGCTGTTGCTGACAACCAAATGTTCAATCTTTCCACATATCTGCAAACTCATCAGGCTCCAGAGGATTGGACATCTCATGCATTTTCCTCCTTGTCTTTGCTTTGACCTTCTTAGCAAACTTTCCAGACTTCTTCTTTTTCTCCAAAGCCCGAACCTATCACAACCAACCAATGACAGATATAATTATTAGTAGAAAGCTAGAGAAATTCAAAGCATACATTAAAAATATATTGATTGGTACCTGATTTGGAGATACATAAAATGGATTCTCATATAATGTCGGGCCTCCAAAACTGCCACCAAATATTTTAATTGGATTCAAGCAGAACCGTGGACCGACCTAAACAAATAGTTTGCTCATAGGTTAAATGAATGTTAGAAATTGAAAGATCAAAAGATACATGAAGAACCAGTTTTCAGACCTCAATCAATGTCATTTTATCAAGGCCTCCCCTTGGTAATTTGTCTGATTCATTATGATGAGTAGAAATCTGCAAGGGAATAAAGATGTAACATTCCTCAGTAGGCATTAGCAACAGGTAGAAAATACTACAATGTTGTCTCATGGAAAAATCAATATTATATAGTTGGAGAAAATGAGACCATATAATGTTCGAATTAAATAGGAGTATTGCGAACAACTAATAGTAACAATTGTCCTCTAATGACCATGTCATGAGTATAACACAAATGACTCAATCTAACGGTATATTGTCCAACAAAAACGGAGTATAACATCTATCGCAGGCACGCACAGGTCAAACCAAAATCCCCACTTGATTCGATCTTCACTGATCTGGTAAGACTGACCATAATTAAATGAATAAAGATGATCAATAAAATAAAACATTACATGCATCATAGTTTAACCTTTGAGCTTACAGAACAATACCATAGCGGAACATATTAATGTATTTACAAATAAAATGTTTTACATCGGTAGTAGATAAAATTTAAACTCATTATAATGGTCAAATATCCTCCATCTTCAAAATTCCTGTGGTTAACCATTCTTTATATATTATCTAAGTCTTGTCAAAAACTAAAACTTCAAATTGAAATGTATAGATAAGTTGATAATTGAGTAATGTTTATAAGAAAGTAAAGGAGTAAAGGTTAAAAATGCTCGACCGAAACTTCACTTCAATCATTAACATGTGGCTAAAAAGAGCAATAAACATGATTATAATAACAATGCATACACTTAATTTGTATAGAAATAGGCAGAAAAGATGCTCCTAACAATAATCTCCAGGATTTTTTAACCTTTATCTTAATGCAAAAATAGTCTATGGTAATTCCGGAATACAGACACAAACCTGGTAATTCCGGAACCATATATGGTCATCAGCTATTGAGAAAACAAAAACATGATCATGGAAGGGCTTCGCCTTTCTATGGTCCTTTGGTACTTCAAATATCTAAACAAAAGGAAAGAAATAGTATATTAGAAATTATCAAATACAGTAAACAAACAACAGTATCAGAAACAGAGAGATCTGCACACAGAAAATATACATTAAACAGATATATGACATAAACTATGTAAAATAGATGGGCATAACAATAACATCAATTGAATTTTCATTGATCAGACATAATAAATTTAGAAAAAAATCGTAGGAAGATATATGACGACAAAAATGTAAGATTCCAATTAAATTGGTAGAAAGCACATGAAGCTGTTCTTAATTTGGCCGGAAATTCATGGTTTACAACATCACGAATCATAAAAATAAGATGAAATCATCAAGCTAACCTTTACCTTATTTACGAAAGTGCACATATTAGAGTTATCAACATAAGTTTACAGAAATCCATCTTTCCTCGGATGGAACTAGATGGACAAAAACGAAAAAACTTGCAACAAAAGAAACCAACAACACACCTGTAACAACATCTCCTTTAACAGTTTCCAATGTGCATCTTTTTCAAAATTTGCAGAAAACGTCAAAAGTGGACGAGAACCTTTTAGGTGATTTCCCGTTAGCTTCAACTCCTCCATTGTATGAACTGAAAAAACAGTGGAGGAAAAAGAAAAATCACTAAAAGTGTATAAAAAATGGTCGAGATAGAGAGAGAAACACAAAAGACATAGTTCACTGGGAAGAATGACCAGTGATGCCTAGAGTATACAGACATCAGAACTCTAAATAATCAGAGCAAGCAAACTAGTGTTATATTAAGATTACAATGATTGAATCAGAATATACCTGCACTGACTAAAAATTTTACAGATGGGCCACTGGGGCATTTGGCCATCACTGAAATTGATACATAAAAAATGAGAGAAGACACTAATAGAATATCACAAGTTGACTAGACTCAAACTCACGACCGCATCTCATTGAAATAGCATCAACAGTTGTGACCAACAAAGAATTCCCCTACCCATTAGCATGCTTCAGGTTTTCCAAATAGCGCAAAAAAAAATGCAAATACTAGTCTAGAGAACAGCACAACATATCAATCCTAAATTGAAGTAACACGGCACTGAAAAAACCTTGTGGCATATAAATAAAATACCTCAAAAAATAAACACGAAGAACAACTTTTGAGCTCAACAAGCTCATTAAGGGTGGCGCCTTTAGTTTCTTTTGATTCAATCTTGTTATCCTTCTTGCAATGCGGCAAAAGTGACACCAAGTTCAACATCAAATGTCGGTACCTACAAATTAATGGAAAACAATCACTCCACCCATGAATACCATAACAATATCCAAACTCGAAAAAGCAACAAAAACTGTAACTAAAAGTTATGGGGTGTATATTAGGTTGTACCTGTAACTGATACGCCTAGAGCAAGTGACCAAAACCTTCTCTTTGTTCCTAAATATTGGTGAAGCAACGTTATTGTCTTCTACTTCATCAGTGACTTGACTCTTATCCTTCCAACCCAAAAGGGTCCTCACCGGTCTCTCTGGAGCAGCATCTTCCTTTTTAGGATGTGCAACAACTTGACCACTCTCACTGCGCTTTCTCTTCTTCACCATTTTCTTCTTCAAAATCTGCAAAAACCAAGAACGACAATCACAAAAACAAAACAAAACAAAAAATTGCCAACGACCCTTTAGCAAGGTACGCACCTGGGGTGGGAAGAGATGATAGAAAAACTGGAATGAGATTTCGCCGGTGGTGGCGACAAATGAATAAACGAATGAGTTGCAGCAAATGGGGGCAAAAGGTTTTTCTACTTTATGGTGTATTATTACTTTTTGGCTTTGAATGTGTGCTATTTTGTGTTCTTGTCCACTGTCTTTCTGTTGATTGTATTGTTGGTCGCCTGAACAGAGCCAAAACGGTAGATCAATTCTGAAATTTCTTTTTTGAAAGACAGTTAGCACACCCCTGTTCCGGATCTAAATTTTCAAAAATTTTGATCCGGAGCAGGGGTGTGTTAATTGTCTTTCGAAAAAGAAATTTCAGAATTGATCTTCCGTTTTGGCTCTGTTCAGGCGACCAACAATACAATCAGCAGAAAGACAGTGGACAAGAACGACAAAATAGCACAGATCCAAAGCCAAAAAGTAATAATACATCATAAATTAAACTACCAAACAAGGCTACAAAAGAATGCTGAAGAAAACCAGTGAAGAAAACCAACCTGGATGAAGAAAAAAACAAACCAAACAAAATCTGGATCCACGCTCCTTGACGCCCCAGAGATCAACAACAATGGAAGCAATGAAACCCTAAAGGAAAATGAGTAAGAGACAACAGAAGGAAAAAGAAAGGAAAGGACGAAGAAATGAGATGAAGTGAAACGAAAAGGGAGAACAGAGCAATCCGTGTGAGAGATGGGTGGGGAGCGTGGAGCAAAAAATGAGGAGAAATAGGATTTTCAAATTAATTAAAAAAATCCTAAATGATAAAAGTTTTAAGGTAAGGACAGAATTGAAATTAAAAGAATTTGGAAAGATGGAAGAAGGATGATGTAGTGGTGGAGGGAGCAACATCCTTTTTCTTCTTGTATACCCAAATTTTACGGTGATGCCAAATACGTCCTTCTGAATATATAAAATATTAAATTAATTGGGTCAAGTCCAGCCACATCCAATTTCTAATTATTATTTTAACTTTTTTATTTTATATGTTTTTAAACATTTTAAAAAACCATTAACTTGTGCTGCGCCGCCTAACCCCGAGATCGCTGGCCGCGCCGTTGCCGCTGACTGTTTCCTGCGTTGCGTTATTCAATCATCGCCACCGTCATTGGTGTTGACGAAACCACTTGCCGGAAGCATCG
Organism: Vigna nakashimae; assembly: GCA_034642375.1. Lineage (NCBI taxonomy): Eukaryota > Viridiplantae > Streptophyta > Magnoliopsida > Fabales > Fabaceae > Vigna > Vigna nakashimae. The sequence goes on from CM067765.1 coordinate 37,259,249, forward strand.
CTCAACCACCGCATTATGTTCTCTGGCGCGACGTGGTTTTCATTATCTCACCATCCAAAATTTTGAAATCAAAAGCCATATCTCTTCTCTGTGTTTGTGACCTTGAGTTTTAATTTTTTTTTTTTAAATCATCTCTGATAATGGGTCTGTCATTTTCTGTTTATGGTTTCTTGTTTATTCCGTATCCATGAATCAACAGAGACACAAAAAATTATGACACACAAAATTATCACAATAATGCTAAGAAATCATGCATCAGATTTGCAGAACAGAGGAAATACAACTAACAAAGATTAAGAAAACGCGCATGAACAAATCCAAAAGATAAGAAAATTTGACCAGTGATTTAAACAGTTCAAGCAAAGAGATAAGATTTGGGTAAATAACCTTCGTTGTGTGAAACCAATACAATCCTAATTTTCTTCTTTCTTCAATCCAGTATTCTTCTTCCCTCTAATTCTTTCCAGCTTTCCGAATTCCAGAAACCAATTAGCTCCCTTCCCCGTTTTTCAAATCCAGTCCCCCTCTCCCTTTTTCGAATACCACGCAAGCAGAAAACCCGATTAGGTTTTTACATTGGGCATTTTAGATTTTCCTTATTTTTCTATTTTTTGTTTTTATTTTATTTCTAAATTTCATTATATTAATAATCATTTTTATTATATATATATATATATATATATATACATATATATTTTTAACATAATTGATATTTTTTCATCTTAATTCATTTATTATTATTATATTTTTTTCTAAAAGTTAAAATCTTTATTGTAAGAACTTAAAAAAATAGAGTATTAGACTAAATAGGTATACTAAAATAATGAGATTGAGTATTCTATTATAAAATAATTTTATGATATAAATAGAATTTTTTAAACTTGTTTTATTATTTTAAGAACACTTCATCTTTTTAAAAGTCTTTATCTTTGTTCTCTCTCACTTCTTTTTAAAATTTCTTACTCCTAAGTTATCTATTCGATGATTAGGAGGTGTCTAGGCGATTCTGGAGTCAAGGGTTACCTATTTAACCGATCAGTTTTGTGATTAGAGCAAGTAAATTTTATTCTCTCTTTCATGGCATTTTCTTTATTCTTGACCATGTAAGGAGTTTCTGTTGCATGTGTCAATTTGTGTCCTTCAATTTTTGACTCCATTTAGATTCTAAAGTTTCTTTCCAATCACTAATCGGTGATTTGCACATATTTTTAGAAGTTTCTTAAGGTGTAAGTTACAGTTGGGGAAACTATGGAAGTTTTATAAAGATAAAGGATTTGCTTTTAATTGAAGTATGTGGTATAATTTTAATGATATGTGAATTTACAACGAATTAAGAAAGAAAAATAAATCATTTATTGTAAACAAACATGACTAACCTTTGTTTTTCTGCAAGTATGTTTCAAGTGGCGCAATGAGCTCCTCATCTGATATATAGAAAGCATACGGCAACTTCTCTTCCTAAAATGAAAGCATAGATAATCGCTCAATGTTATAAATAATAAACAAAATGTAAAATAGAATTTGAGAAGAATAAAGGGACTTGCTTACATTGTTTTGAAGCTTATTAACAATCTGATTGAGGTGTTGAGGGCCAGCATTCTGAGGTAGGTACATGGGAGAGCCCAAGGGAGTTCCATCTGGGTCTGTCAAAAGACACATCACGTTGTTGATTATCTCCCTCTTCTCCACCATAGTCTCTGTCTCTACCTCCATTTTTCAATCAGGGATTTTCCTTCTCTTATGCTGAGATTCTCTTATGGATGATGCTTCTTACTCTTCCACTTGGGATTCTATTTGGTTCTATCTTCGTTGTCGTGCTGAAACTAATAAAAGTAGTGAAATAAAGTCACACCGGCACAAACCCTAAATTAAACAGGACCCAGGACCCATCATACAGAGACCTCAGACTTCCCATATGAGAAGTTGTGTAGTATAAACGTGGTAAAGCTACTGATGGCAGTTCATCCTGATGTTCCGTGAGTGCTCGTCCTCACGTAGAGGGGAGTAGGTCATGTGTGGGAACGGCAGGAGGTCCTAGTCCTTAAGAGTACTTTGGACTGTAGGACTAACCTCGGGTGGCAGTTGTTGAGTGTTTTCCAGTTATCACATCACCCGGGTGCACGAACGCCTGTAGATACATGGATTCATACAGTCCGGACGGTCTGTTTTATGAGAGTTTTGGATGATTATTGCTATGTTGATATATTATTGTATTGCTCGTATGTTGATTTGTATGTTTGTTGTATGAATTAAATTACATAAGCTTACCCTTTCGTTTTTCCTTGTGTTGTCTTGTACCTGTACGTCCGTCCTGTCAATGCAATGATCATCCGTGTGGATGTGAGCAGATGGAGAAACTTTTTTGGAGGAAGTGGTAGAAGAAGAGAATCTCGTGGAAGTCGAAGTGAAGGCCGAGACTTAGATCGTCCAGTAGGAATAGGCTGCTTAGAATTTTGTGACGTTCGTTATCAGCTTTTGTAAAACCGTTCGTCTTGAACCTTGGTTGTTTCTGTATTGATTTTCTTAACTCTGTAACTTTTTGACGTTCGGCTTTTGATAGCTGATCTTGCTTAAGACTGCACTGTGTATATTATGTAATATGATTAATTCTAATTTATGGTAATTACTATATTTTGGGATGTTACATAACAACTTAAAAAGTAGATTATTAGACTAAATAGGTGTAGTAAAATAATGAGATTGATTATTTTATTATAAAATAATCTTATGATGTAAATAGAATTTTTTTAAACTTGTCTTAGTATTTTAAGAACACTTCATCTTTTTAAAAGTCTTTATCGTTGTTCTTTCTCACTTTTTTCTACAATTTCTTACTCCTAAATTATCTATTCGATGATCAGGAGGTGTCTAGGCAATTCTAGAGTCAAGGGTTACCTATTTGACCGATCAGTTTCGTGATTAGAGCAAGTAAGTTTCATTCTCACTTTCATGGCATTTTCTTTATTCTTGACCATGCAAGGAGTTTCTGTTGCATGCGTCAATTTGTGTCCTTTTTTAATGTTTGACTCCGTTTAGATTCTAAAGTTTGGAGAATGAGGTATGTCTGAGGAATCCCGTAGTTTAGTTTTCTTTAGATTGATGATGTAATTATTTTTATTTATCCAGTTTGTATATAAAGTTAAAAATTTATAATAGTTTTGGATAACGGTAAGTTTGTACTGTAAGGAACCGCACGTTCCTTATATTTTTAAAGGGGATGGGGAAGGTGGGCGGCTGCACGTTCGTGTAGTGGTGGGAGAGGGGCTCCACGTCCAGCAAAGGAGTGGGCAGCAGATGGTGGTGGGTCTCTCCACCTGGAAGTGCTCCAGCCATCATCATGAACCTCCATCATCTCCTTCGTTGGTGGGCATAGCACTGAGGAGTGGCTGTGGGGAGCACCATTTTCTTCCTTCTTAAAGGTAAAAGCCATGGATTCAAAGGGATTGGGAGTTCTGCAGATTGGAGGAGTTGCTGCCATATTTGTGAGACGGTGAAGTGAGAGCTGGACACTGTAGCAGAGGACTGAAACAGCAGAGGAGGAACACAGTGCAAAGATTGGTTCAAGATTTGCAAGGAGGTCTTCAAGAGGTAAGGGGAGCTAGATCTTTTGTTTGATTGTTGATATATACTGTGTTTGATGCAAATCTCGGAAGAAGGGGATGAAAAATTGGGGTTTTCTGGGTTTCTGGAAAACCTGGTGCGATTCTGCAGAATTCTGCAGAAACGCGCGTGCGTTCAATTTTGGTCAAAGTAGGACGTTCGTCCAAATGGCTCGACCAATTAGTCGTCGGCCAAAATAATATGAACGTTCGGTTTTGTATTCTCGTGTAACGAGCGTTAGCGTTCGTCAAAATATTACCCAGAGATGTTAGGCGTTCGTTTCTAATTCGGACTCCTAATAATTCTGAGCGTTCGGTCTTAAGTTGGAAATTCTTAGGGTTCGATGATGAGCGTTCGGTATTAACATGATATTCCTAGGTTTGGATTTTAAACGGTCGGTTTCGATGTACCTGTGATAATAAGTGTTCGGTTGTTGGTAGTCTCAACTGGTGATTTTGAGCGTTCGGTCTTAAATTGGATTCTTAGGAGTGAATCTCGAGCGTTCGGTTTTGTGGTAATACTGATTATAAGCGTTCATCCTAAATTGTTGTTTTCAGGAAATAATCTTGAACGTTCGTTTTTGATGTATTAGTAATTGTAGTCGTTCGTTTAAGTTGGTATTCTTAAGTTTGGATATTGAGCGTTCGGTCATGGTTTAATTCTGATTGTGAGCGTTCGGTCTTGGTTTAGTTCTGATTGTGAGCGTTCGGTCTTGGCTTGATTCTGATTGTGAGCGTTCGGTCTTAGTTTGATTCTGATTGTGAGCGTTCGGTCTTGGTTTAATTTTGATTGTTAGCGTTCGGTCTTGGCTTGATTTTGATTGTGAGCGTTCTGTATTGGTTTAATTCTGATTGTGAGCGTTCGGTCTTGGTTTGATTCGGAATTGACCGTTCGGTCTTGGTTTAATTCTGATTGTTGAGCGTTCGGTCTTCATTTGATAGTCTTAAGTTTGGATCTTGAGCGTTCGGTCTCGATATCTGTTAGAAATCATTAGCGTTCGACCTAAATCGCGTATTCTGATGTTTAGTTGGTAAGCGTTCAATCTGGGTGTATCAGTGATAGCTAGCGTTCGATCTTGCCCAAGTATTCTCAGGCTTCGATCGTAAGCGTTCGGTCTTAATGATCGATAACGTTGGGTTTTGCTGATGTTTATTCCCATTTAGTGATCGTTCGTAGCGAACGTTCGGTACTTGATGATGATTGATCTTTGAACGTTCGTCCTGACATTGTACGATTTTAGTGAGGTGTTCGGTTATAACGTTCGGTCGGGAAATGTTTAATCCAGTGGGGCGTTCGGTTTTAGCGTTCGACTGAATACTGGAGTCGTTCGGTTTTAGCGTTCGACTGAATATTGGAGGTGTTCGGTTTTAGCGTTTGGCATGATTTTGTTGGATCTTATAGCGTGCGTCCAAATATAGTAGTGTTCGGCAAGATAACGTTCGACAGATGGCGTTCGGTGAATAGTGTTCGGATGAATAGTGTCCCGCAAAGTGTTTGATGAATAGTGTTCGGATGAATAGTGTTCTGCAAATAGTGTTGAGTTCTAAGTTGAGTTTCTCTGGAATTGAATTATGTGTACAAATGTTTGGAATATATACTGCGATGTGATGTATGTGAAGATATGTGAATGTATGAAATATGATAAATTACTATGATGATACGATTGTAAAAGTAAATAGTGTATGTGAGTATGAAGTGGACATCTCGGGGAGAGATGGATGAAAGTGGTTATGTGGTGGTGTGTTGTTCTGTATAAATTGTATGGAACTTTGAACTAGTATGTCTATCCCTACGCTCAGAAATTTTAGGGAAGAAGATGAAGTGTGCAGAGAAATGGGAAGAGTTTTCCAGAATTCATTTTCTCTTCCCAAGCAGGACGTGCGTCCATTCCTCTGCTGCCACATGTCTTCCATTAACGTTTTAGAACGTTCCAAAAATGACATCTGGCCGTTGCATGCAGAGTGAGTGTGTGTGCGTCTTTAATGGCATTGAACACGTGGCATGTGCATTAATGGAAGCAGAGTGGTGATTCAGCAGAGAATTTAATGGAACGTGACACTATTGTTTTTAGTTTTATTTTTTCAAATTTACATTGTTTGTTTTATTGCTTTTTTTTTATTTTATACTTTTAAATTTATTTTGTTTATTTTGTTTTATGAATTTGTTAATCTCAATTTTAGTTATGTTCAGTGAGATATTCTATCTTAATGTTGTATTATTGGTAGTTAGATTCGTCATAATTAAGGTGAAAGATTTCTTTTAGTTTTATAAATTTTACCTTTGTTAGATTTATGTTCTTTCACAAATAAAATGTGTAAAAAGATTATATAAATAATTTGACAACCGATCGTATTTTTTTTCATATGTGATGAATTAATTCAATAAATTTAAAAAATTGTTTTTAGGTTTGGTTTTATTGTTGTCAATTACGGTAAATTACTTAATTAAATTTCAAAATCTAATATTTTTTTAATAGAATTTGGAAATTAATTACCTTCTTAATTAGAGATTTCAATGGTACACCAAATTTTAAAAACTGGAATTTTATTTATAACGAGATTTAGAAGTCTAGTTATTTGTCTAACACGATTTCAAAATCTGCTATCTAAAGTCCAAATGTAATTTTCATTCTCAGATCAGCTATGGTTTTAGACATCTAATTTAAATATAGCATAAATTTCTCATGAGAATATTATCCTCATATAAACTATAGAAAAAAAGTAAATAAAAATGGAAGTACTTGGAGTTAGTTTGCCATGAAAAGCAAAGGGAAACAGGAGGTTGGGGTGGGTGACATACAGTGTATGAAGAGAGTGAAAAAAAGTTAGGGTTGTATTAAAAATAAAAGGAAGAAATTAGACTTTACATTTTTTACCCTAGTGAAAGGTCAAAGGATATTTCGGAGTTTTAGATAAATTTGGAGGTTTAGGAAGAAATTTGAAAGTACAAAAAGAAATCAAAAACCAGTTTCCAAAGAAAAAAGATTACAACTTTGTAAAAAAAAGTAGTAAAAAGAATGAACTCAAGCAGAAGAAGTGAATCGGAAGAAGGTGGTTTGAGAAAGTTGAGTTCTCCCATAGCTTACCTGTTTGGTGGCTTAGCCCTGATGCTCGCAGTCATAGCAGTTGCATTACTCATCATAGCTTGTTGTTATCGTAAACATTATTATGCTTCGAACTCAGCCGGTGATGAAGAGAAAGCAGCAAAGATGGAGAAAAAGAAGGTTAATATTTCAGAGCCACAGATTGTTGTGATCATGGCTGGTGAAACCTACCCTACTTATTTAGCCAACCCACTCTCATCGACAAGAGACTATTTGTTGGAAGTCTTGGAATTCTTACGTAAATTAAGGATAAGATCAATTTATAATTTATAAACAAATACAAATCTTGTATTACAAACTGATTTTATAAGATAGAATTAGACTTAAAGTCTACTTTCTTCCAAACCAAATTAGGAGGATCACAATCACAGATTTTTTCCATCTGCGGTTTAATTTAGTGTCCTAACATTTTTGTAGTTCTTTAAACTCTTGTTGGATTGATCTCCTACGTTTAAATTGAAGAAAATGAAATGGATATCGTAGCTAGCTTTAGCACCGAGGTGTTGGTCTTTTCATGTAAAGTATTTCAGTACGAACTTTAAACTTAATTCCACGTTACAAAAATTAGTTTATATAATAAAATTTTCATGAACTTGTATATTTTAAATTTATCTTCTGAATCGTTGAGGGAGACTTCCAATATTGTTATTTTGTTCTGACCAACTTTGGATCAAGGAAATTGCGTTTGTTGAATCCTCGTCCAATGGGAAACTGATGAATACTGTAGAAATAAGTGGAAGAAACAAAATTAGCTTTCAGTTCAAAGTTAAAAAACTTCAGATGCGTCTCCAAACTAAGAAAAGGAGATGAAAGAAACAAAAAAATTTCAGCTTACAGTTTCATCCTTTGAACGCATAATGAAGTACACCAACTCATTTAGTCATGAGTAATGCATGATCATAAAAAAATAAATTTTTTGTATTTTTTTAAAAAAAATTAAAAAAAAAATGATGTCTGTGACATCCCAAAAATACAGTTATAACTATAAATTTAGAAAATCACAATTAATAATAATCTCAAACAGTTTTACACTAAAAGTTAAAGAAATGAGAAATTTACGATCGCTCAAGGACGAACGTCCTTGAGTACAAATCCAACATAACTGCGAATGTGCTAAAGTCACACGTCACACATAAGAGTTTACAAATTAAAACCAACCGTACAGGAAACCTGACCGAACGGTTTACACGGCACAAATACCGAACGGTCTACCAGAAATAACAAGACAAGATGGTCGAACGACCACTCTAATACAGGCTAAATAACTGGCCGAGCGCCTCACTGATCGGTCTTCACTTCGACATCAACCAGGTTCTCTTCATTCAGCGCCTCTTCCAAACGCGCGTCTCCCTCTGCTCACATCCACACGGATGATCATTGCAATGACAAGACGGACGTACAAGGACAATAGACAACACAAGGAAACGAAAGGGTAAGCTTACGTAATTTAACTCATGCATCAACATACAATTTCAGGTAAACAATTCAACATACATGCATATCTCAACATACACGTTCATTACATAACAACCCACTTTAACGTAATCACTAAATAAAACTCGACACGACTGACTGTCCGGACTGTATGAACTCTGTGTAGCTTCGGTGTTCGTGCACCCGGGTGATGTAGTAACTGGAACTCTCATCAGCTGCCACCCGAGGTTAATCCTATCTGTCCATATAATTCATCAGGACTAGGACCTCCTGCCATTCCCACACATGACGTACTGCCTCTACGTGAGAACGAGTACTCACGGAATATCAGGATGAACGACCGGCTAAGCTTACCACATTCATACTTTACAAATCTCAATAATCAAATTCTGAGTCGTTCCTCCTTGGAACGCTCTTTCATAAATCAACATTCATTTCATCTCATATACTGTTCATCATTCATTTTTCATCATGTATTCGTATTTTCATCATTCTTAAGAAAACCATCAAAAACGAACGTCTTGTCCCCAATAAGTCCGAGGACGAACGCTGTGAAATGAGACCCAACAGGGACGCTCGTTCGAACCAAGGAACGAACGACTTAAGTTCAGAAATTTCTAAATATGGTACTGTTCATTGGACGAACGCTATTTGGTAGGAAAAGAGAACGAGCGCTCAAACTAATACTGAGCGTCATTCGGGACGAACGCTCAGCATAAGGCCGAGCCTCATATTGAGCGAGCGCTCGGTTTAAGACCGAGCCTCATTTATAGCAAACGCACGGTATGAGACCATACGTCACTTTGAGCGTACGTTCGGTGTAAGACCGAACGCTTTCCACAACGATCGTCCGGTGTGAGACCGAACGTTCAATAGCTTAAATTAACAGATATTGATAAATAAACTAAAGCATATTTGAAGAAGTAATACGAACGGGAACATGCACTGTTACATATAATTACACAAGTACAAAAGAGAGGATTTATCAAACGAACCAGATTCAACAGTGCCAGACCGAACGCTCAAACAGAGCATTCTAGGATGAGGACGTTCGTCCTCAACCAGGGACTTTATCATTTTGACCAAGAAAATCGAGCGGTCAGAGACCGTCTCAGTAACGAACGTAAAATATAATGGGAATTAAAAAAAAACAGATCAAAACAGTGCTTGGCCGAACGCTCAAGCATGGCAATTTAGGGCGAGGACGCTCGTCCTCAACCCGAGGTTCAACCAGATGAAAGAATCAACATTTCAATCATATTACTCAGAAAAACCGAACGGTCAATGACCGTCCAGAACGAACGTACAACTTTTTATGGAAGGTTCATTTCTCATCAAAATCATATCATCTCATTCGTTCATATCAACCCAAAATCTCAGATTTCATACTTTCCATTCCACCAAACATCTCATGCATCATATGTAACATAGTCATATATCATTTTCATTCCATAAAAACGAACGTTCACATAACTCAATCATAACAACTTCATACAATCAAAATAACGAACGTTCATGCAAATCACCCAGCACATCATACAGTGAAATAACGGACGTTCATACTATCATTTATATCATCCATCATGCATTTCTTATACAGTAAAATAACGAACGTTCACACACATACATACATCAAAACAGTTAAATTAAGTAAGCTTCCCTTACCCGGAAATGAACGAACGTTCACAGGCGTACACAGACGCTCTCTACTCAAATCCTTATCACCAACGCTCGTTAATCCACTATCTGAACGAACGCTCAGAAATCCACCTATATTTGGTCATATACTGTTAGGACGAACGTTCAGAATATTTAAGAACGAACGCTACGGGACGAACGCATGAGCGAACGCTCGTCAGGCTAAACAAAAGCGAGCGTTCAAATTAACTTGGACGAACGTTCAATTCGTCTAAATTTGGACGAACGTCCAATTTGAAACAAATTGGACGAACGCGATTCTGCAGATTCTGCAGAATCGCAGGTTTTCCAGAAAACCAGAAAACCTCCATTTTTGACTCTAAAGCTTTTGGATTTCTACAAAAACAGTAAGATTAACTCATCAAAACGAAAAATCTAGCACCCCTTACCTCTTGAAGACTTCCTTTGTGAATCTTGAACCTAGAAATACAAGTGTCTGGATCTCCTTCCAACTCCAAAGTTCTTCACTTCTTCTCTCCCACCAACTTTGAACTTCTCCTTCTTTTACGAAAACGGCAGCAAGGTAGCAAGGATTCTTCCCCTTCCAGTGCAGAAACTCCCCCCAGTGCAGAACCCCTTACCCCCTTTTATTCTCCTACGCGTTTGAATGGTGCCAAAATGAGAGAAATCACGGAGAGCAAACCTGTTGCTGCTTTTTCCTAATTTCTCAATGCAACCAAAACGCTACAGCACTGATTGTCCTCCACTCCTATTAAAATAAAATAAAATAATAAAAGCATAAAGGACACGGTCCTTACATTCTCCCCAACAACAAAAATTTTCGTCCTCGAAAATTAGGACGGAGTCTCGAACAGATGGGGATACAAATCCTTCATAGCATCTTCCACTTCCCAAGTAGAGTCGCCCGTCTTCTCGTCCCAGACGACTTTCACCAATATGACTGCTTTCCTCTTGTAGTACTTGGTGTTGCTATTTTCAATGCGTACCGGCCGCATTTCTAATGTACGGTCTTGACGAAGACGAATATCTTCTAACTCCAATACGTGAGAAGGGTCGGATACGTATTTTCGGAGTTGAGAAACATGAAAGACTGGATGCAAATTTGATAACTGAGGCGGCAAGGATAACTCGTATGCGACTGGTCCGATCTTCCTCAAGATCTGATAGGGTCCGATGAACTTGGGAGACAACTTCTTGGGTCGAATGGCTCTCCCCACTCCAGTAGTCGGATGTAGTCTAAGAAAGACGTGATCTCCAGCATCGAACTCCAATGGCCTTCTTCTTTTGTCAGCGTATGACTTTTGTCTGCTCCGAGATGCCTTCAGCCTTTCTTGAATTAACTTCACCTTCTCAGTCGTCTGCTGAATGAGCTCTGGTCCTGTTAACACCTTTTCCCCTTCCTGAAACCAACACAAGGGTGTTCGACATTTCCTCCCATACAGAGCTTCAAAGGGAGCCATTCCTATGCTGGCTTGGAAACTGTTGTTGTAAGTGAACTCCACTAACGGTAAGACTTCATCCTAGACGCCCATGTGATCTAGGACGCATGTCCTAAGTAAGTCTTCGAGTGTCTGAATTGTTCTCTCGGACTGACCGTCCGTCTGAGGATGATAAGCCGAACTCATATGGAGTTTGCTACCGAGCTCGCTTTGTAACGACTGCCAAAATCGAGAGGTAAACCTTGTGTCTCGGTCTGAAACAATGCTAGACGGAACTCCATGTAGACGAACGATTTCCTTGATGTAAAGCTTAGCAAGATTCGCCATTGACATCTTCAGGTTGACTGCTAGAAAGTGAGCACTCTTCGTCAGACGATCCACTATTACCCATATGGAATCATGATTCCTGACCGTGCGAGGTAAGTGAGTCACGAAGTCCATCGCAATGCCGTCCCACTTCCATTCCGGAATCTCTAACTGCTGAAGTAGACCGCCTGGCCTCTGATGTTCAGCCTTGGCTCTTTGACACGTCAAACATGATGCCACAAAACGAGCGACATCACTCTTCATTCCTGGCCACCAGAACGACTTCCTGAGGTCCTGATACATCTTAGTCATACCTGGATGCATGCTAAGACGGCTGTGATGCCCTTCAGCTAAGATGATCCGCTTCAAATCTCCATCATTCGGAACGCACGTCCTACCCATATAACGTAGTAGGCCGTCTGTCCCAGCGTTGAACTCCTTGGTTTGATCTGTACCGAGTGTGTTCAAGATCTTTACCAGCTCTTCATCCTCTCGCTGCTTCATTCTGATTCGGTCGAATACGTCACTGGAGATTCTAAGGGTACAACATTTGATAACATTCGGTTGCAAGTCAAACTGTAACCTCAGATCTCTAAAACTCTCTACCAAACTCAACTCTCGGACCATCATGGAGGAGACGTGAACTACCTTTCTGCTTAAGGCGTCTGCTACAACATTTGCTTTTCCCGAGTGGTAGAGTAGTTCAAAGTCGTAGTCCTTCAAGAACTCTAGCCAACGTCTCTGTCTCATATTCAGCTCCTTCTGATCAAATAGGTACTTAAGACTCTTATGATCACTGAACACTTGAAATGTCGATCCATACAAGTAGTGCCTCCAAATCTTCAAAGCAAAGACGACCGCTGCTAATTCCAGGTCGTGTGTCGGATAGTTCTTCTCGTGAACTTTCAATTGTCGAGAAGCGTACGCTACTGCCCGCCTTTCTTGCATGAGCACACAACCCAAACCCTGATGAGAAGCGTCACAATATACTTCGAACGGTTTGGACGTGTCAGGAATGACTAATACTGGGGCGCTCGTTAACTTCTCCTTCAATGCTTGGAAACTTGCTTCACACCGATCGGTCCAAGCGAACGGTTGATCCTTTCTAGTCAACTGAGTCAACGGAGCCACTATCTTGGAAAATCCTTCAATGAACCGTCTGTAGTAGCCTGCGAGTCCCACAAAGCTACGAACTTCAGTTACCGAACGTGGACTCTCCCATTCCAACACTGCTCGTACTTTTGCCGGATCCACTGAGATTCCTCCAGCTGAAACCACGTGTCCCAAAAATGGCACTTCCTTCATCCAAAATTCACATTTAGAGAACTTGGCGTACAACTCCTTTTCTCTTAAGATGCCTAGAACAACCCTCAAGTGATTTTCATGCTCTTCATAGCTCTTGGAGTAGACAAGAATATCATCAATGAACACTACCACGAACTTGTCCAAGTACGGCCTGAAGATCCTGTTCATGTAGTCCATGAAGACTGCTGGAGCGTTCGTCACACCGAACGGCATGACTACGTACTCATAATGTCCGTAGCGCGAACGGAAGGCCGTCTTCTGAATATCCCCTTCCTTAACACGAATCTGATGATAGCCCGATCTCAAATCTATCTTTGAGAAGACGCTCGCTCCATGCAATTGATCCAGTAGATCGTCAATACCCGTAAGTACTCTTCCTGTCTACAAGATCACCGCTCCAGTCCGCGTCACACCATGCCTCCAAGATGTTGGTAGTGCTATCAATTTTTCTGGGAAAGTAAATTCCGTAGTCTAAGGTACCTTTCAAGTATCGAAGGATGTGTTTTGCAGCTGTCATGTGCGATTGTCTGGGATCATGCATGTAACGGCTGATGAGACCCACACCAAAGCTTATGTCTGGCCTGCTGTTACAGATGTAGCGGAGTGTCCCGACTATCTGTCTGTATAGCGTTGCATCTACTTTGCTTTCATCCTGCTGCAGTGAGAGCTTCGTGTTGGCAATAACTGGAACTGATGCGCTGTTGCAGTCTTTTAACTTGAACCTCTCCAGAGTTTCGAGAATATATTTCTTTTGATTCATATGTACTCCCTCTTTGGTTTGTATAAACTCCAATCCAAGGAAGTATCCCAAGAAGCCAAGGTCTGTCATCTCCAGATCATTCTTCATCATAACTTTGAATTTTTCAATCTCTTGCACTGAGCTTCCAGTGACCAGTAGGTCGTCCACGTACAGACATATGAGCAAGGTACCTAGCTGATCACAGAACTTGACATATATTCCATATTCAACAATACATCTTTGAAATCCATACCTGGTGAGCAACTAGTCTAGCTTTAAACTTTGCCACACTCCCATCGGGTTTGTACTTAGTTTTGAACATCCACTTCACCTCTATGGCTTTCTTGTAGGCAGGTAAGTCCATCAACGTCCATGTTTTATTCTCCTCAATCATAGCATCCTTCCAATTATCATCTTTGATAGCTTTCTCCCATGCTATGGTTTCAGTACCTGCAAGTAAAGCATAATGCAATATATCACCTGTGTCTGTAATGTCACTGTCTCGGAATAGCTCGTGATCTGCCGGTCTTGTCGATGGGAAACGCGTTCTTTTTGACCGCCTATTATTTACATCCTCTGTATTAACTGTCGGAGTGTCTTGATCATAGTTTCTCTCCTTAAACAACGTAGTAATCACAGTACTAGGTGAATTATCTGGGGTAGTCTCACATGTGTTCCACTTGAACACATTAGATTCATCAACAATCACGTCCCGACTTATCACAATTTTTGATTTCACTGGATCATAGAGTCTATATGCTCCAGTTGGATGATAACCAACAAAAACGAAAGTTTCGCTTCTATCGTCCAATTTCTTTCTCAATTCACTTGGGACATGCTTATAACAGACTGATCCAAAAATCTTCAGGTGTCGCACGTCAGGTTTGTTTCCAGACCACGCTTCTTCCGGTGTGCTAGTTGGCAAAGCTTTGGTTGGGCTCCTATTCAGTAGGTATGCTGCAGTTGAAACTGCTTCTCCCCACAGATGATGCGGAAGACCCCTTCCTTTGATCATACATATGACCATATCAAGAAGCATGCGATTCCTCCTCTCAGCCAATCCATTATGTTGAGGAGTGTAGGGGGCTGTGACTTCCTGTATAATCCCTTTTTCAGTGCAGAATTTCGACATTTCTCCTGAGTTGAATTCACCTCCTCCATCAGTGCGGAGAATTTTGATCTGCTTGCCCGATTGCCTCTCGGCCATGGAGCAAAAATTAACAAAGTGTAAGTTTCACCTTTTCCTTTTAACAGATAAACCCAAACTTTTCTAGAAAGCTCATCCACAAAAAGTAGGAAGTATCTGTTACCTCCCAGAGACGACACGTCGAATGGTCCACATACATCAGCATGCACCACTTCTAGCAGCTGTCTTGCTCTCTTGTAGGCACGTTTCTTGAATACTGATCTTGTTTGCTTTCCTATGGTGCAACTTTCACAAACTTTCTTAGGTGCCTCAATCGTACAGATTCCACTCACAAGCTTCTTTTCTTTAGCTTCTAAAGTTTAGATGCCCGTAACGATAATGCCACAGCCAATTTCCTTCAACACTTGTTGCTTTCATGCATTGTATCTCCGCTGTATTCAGATCTACACGAAATGTGCGATTGCTGGCAATAGGAGCTTTGAGTATCATTCGTTGCTTTTCGTCGAACACCTTGATGTGCCCTTGTTCCATTTTCATGGTGTATCCTTTCTCGTGTAACTGACCAAGACTCAGGAGGTTGCTTCTCATGGTGGGTACGTAAAGAACATTATGCATGTATACTGGCCTTCCATCTTTGCGCGCAATCAATACCTTTCCCGTGCCTTCAGCTCTTATGGTACTATTATCAGCGAACCGTATTATGCTTTTAACACTAGTATCAAGATCGATCAGCCAATTTCGATTTCCTGTCATGTGGTTGGAACACCCTGTATCCAAATACCACGATGATTCCTCATTTGCATGGCTCGTCTTCCCAGCAAGAGACACGTATTCTCTTTCTGCAGCATTCTTTGTGCAGTTGTCTTCAACTTCGCTTGTCTCAAGTACTTGTTTTCTTTGATTAATCAGATTCTCATCAGTATTTCTTCCTTGCGTTGTAACAGTCATTAGCACTACGTGATCAGAATCTGATTCTTGTTCGTCTTTCACTAGATTAGCTTCGTCATTCTTCTCTTTCTTGGTGTTTTCATTATGCCAACATTCAGACGAATAATGGCCAAATTTACTACATGTGAAACATTGCACGTTTCTTTTGTCGACATTTCTTCTGCCACCTCTTCCTCTGAAGTTTCCTTCCTTTTGATCATAGTTAACCTCATCTTTGTTCTGATCTTGGTTATTAGCGGACCTTCCTCCGTTTCGGCCTCCACGACCACCTCGCATTCTGCCTCTTCCTCTACCAAATCCACGACCCTTTTGTATTTTGGCTTGTAATGCTTGGCTGATCTGTGTTGCATCTTGTTCTGCGGCTTTCCTTTCTAGCAGTCTCTGTTCGTGAGCTTCAAGTGAGTTTTGCAACTCCTCGACTTTCATTTTCTCCAAATCTCTACTTTCTACAATCGCCACAACAATGTGGTCATACTGGGGCGTTAACGTACGCAAGATCTTATGAACTATCTTCTTGTCCTTGACAACTTTGTCGCATGCACGCATTGCGTTGACAATTACTTGGATCCTGCCGATGTACCCTTGAATGGTTTCTTGTTCCCCCATGTTCAGGAGCTCATACTGCCGCCGTAGTGACTGTAGCTTAATCTCCTTTATATTTCCAGCAGTTCCGTACCCATCTTGTAAGATCTCCCATGTTTCTTTGGCCGTTGTCGCCTTTGACACCTTTTGGAATATCGCCGTCGAGATGCATTGATGCAAGATCATGCGTGCTTTGCAGTCTAATTTTCTGTTCTCTTTTTATACGCTTTCTTTTCTTCATCTGTAGCATTCTTTGCAGGATCTTTAAACCCATCTTTGACAATTTCATCGATCTCATGGAAGCCCAATATAGCATCCATCTTTACGCACCAATCTTCGAAATTCTTTCCGTCGAATACCGGTAGTTTACTTTGGATCATCCCTGCCATACTTCAGCGTAAAATCTATTTTGCTGCAGAGTTTCTTTACTTGACTACTCCTCCCAGATTCGAAACCTGTAAGCTCTGATACCACTGTTAGAGTGGCAGCTTATCAGAGAAGAGAGGAAGATATTTTGGAAAAGCGGAACCGAGAGATAGTGAAAACAGAGATGCAAAAGATTTAGAGAAAACGATTAATTTTCTTATTGAAGTCAGCAGTAAATATGTACAAAAAGTAAGCTGTCTAATGACAGTTAAATCAGTTGTGATTCTAGATTTACATTCCTAACAAAATACAGTATATTTCAATCAATCAAACAAAATACAGTATGTAATCCTGTTTCACTCAATCATGTCATGCCAACTACCATTCACAACTTTGAAAAGACTCTAAATGACAGTGCTTGACTCAAGGCTTCTCTAAATCAATAGGTCTTTAATTGGCTTGTAATGTTCATGGAATGAAATGGAAAAACAGAAAAGAATGGGAACTGAAATGAGTAGAGAAATGTGAAGAAAAAGGGATAAAACTAGAACTCAGAACATACTATTTTTCTCAGACTTTGGCCAGATGATTTTTTCTTTCTTTTTCTCTGGTTCTCTTTCTATTTCATTCATTTCAGGTCTCTTTTTCAATTTCTTTTTCTGATTTTTCTCATTTCCAAACCTGTTTCTTTCTTTTTCAACCAAACCAGATTTTTTTTCAACACATTTTTTTTTCTTTTTCACTTCTGGCCTCACTCTTTTTCATGCACTCACCAAGTTCTAGACTTCTCCCTACATCTCACAAGTCTCTAAGGAATGATTGGTTGGGGGAAATGGCTTGAAATGGATGAAAAGCAAAGAAAAAAAAAACTAAAGCTCAATATAAGGTGCAATGGTAAGGAATGAAATGGATAAGCTAAACTGGAAAAATGAAGGATGCCTAGATCATATTTAAAGTTACCAAGAGCGAGCACATCACAAAGAATCAATGCAAAATCAGAACGACAATTAAACATGCATGTTATCACACAAGAAAGACAAAAACTGGCCCAAAATCTCTCAAGGGTTTAAAATTTGTTAAAACTGACTTGCTACTCATCCTATGTAAAAATTACTGAATTGAAATGAACTAAAGACTGTAAAAATTAATGCTAGAACTACTTCTGCCCAAATCCAAAGCTAAGTCTACTCTTGACAATTCTAATCTAAGGAAATAAAGCTAAAATTTGAATGACATCACCAAAGAATGAAGATAAGCATAAAACAGAATCTAAAAGAATAGAAACAAAGGTTAGAGAAATAAAAGGAACCTGGAATCAGTCCTAAACTACCTAATATATTGACAGAAGATAAACCTAAACTATTCCTATAAGCTACCTGACATATGCAATATAACCAGAATAGAGAATTGACAAAAAGAAAGCTAAACAGATTCAGAAAAATTTTAAAAACAGTAGCAGAAAGAAAATAGAACCAAATTATGAAAAGAATCCTAATTAAAACTTGAAGCAAAGCATGAAAATAAAATGAAGAATAGAAACTAATGAAGAACTAAAACAGAGCAAGAAACTAGCATAAGGAAAACAAAATAATAGAAATAAGCCAAGAAAAGGGACCTAAAATAAGTTCTAAAACAGATTAAAAAACAGCAAAAGAACCTAAGCTAAAACAACATAAACCAGAAAATGAATGAACTTTAAAAGACCTAAGAACTATTATCAACAAAACTAACAACTAAACTAAAACAGATCAGTAACAAGAGTAAGTATTTACAGACTAAAGAAAGAATAGTAAACTACTCTAGGGATTTATAAACCAAACCAGACCTAAACTAAGAGAAAAACAGTTCAGAAAAAAATACCCCTATTTTATTGCTAAAACAGATACTAAACACATCTATCAAAGTAAAAGCAAAAATTTTAACTACAACCCCTCACCCCCACACTTAAGAGGCACATTGCCCTCAATGTGTGAGTGAGTAAGGTTTTCTAATCAACAAAAACATACTCAGATCAAACAGCAACAGATATGTACAAGAATAGAAACTGAAAAACACAAAAAAAACAGCAATTGAACAAGAACAGAAACAAGACTTAAAAGTAAAACTACAAAACTAAAGAGGCAAAGAACTTATTCAGATTGGCCACAAATCAAAGTTAATTCTTTTTATTTTTATGAAAAACAACATATTATCTACCCTACTATTTATTATGCTACTTAAAGCTATGTAAACTACTATAAAAGACCTATAACTACTATTTAAAGGAAGGGACAAGAAAGAGCTTATTGGATTTTCTCCATTGTCAGCCAAGATGTGCATTAGCTCCTTCCCAGCTCTCTGCTTTAGCATCATCAGTTCTCCATTCAATGCTTTCAGCTGCAGCAGCCAGATCTCCTCATGCCTTTGCTGTTGATTTTGCAAATTCCAGGCCCTTTGAGCATCATTTATACCTTCTCTTGCATTCATGACCACTTCCTTTGTGTCTGCAGCTTCCTTTGGATGAGTGGCAATATTAGTAATGTCAGCTGCAACAGCAAAATCAAAGTCAATGTTCATCAGTGAATCATCAAACATTTCAGCTTTGTTAAAACTGAAATCAAGATCATTCTCATGAAGAACCAATGCATCAAAGGTGGGAAAAATATTATCAGTGCAAACAGTAGGGGTATGGATACATTCAATCTCAAATGGTGCTCTAAGAACCTTAGAATCAATAACTACTGCAGTGTTAACAACAGGCTCTAAAGGATCTATGCATAGGCAATCAAATGAGCTAAACTGCAAAGGAAACTCAGATAAGACAACTAGAATTTCAAGGTTAAACAACACCTGTGTTGGCTCTTCCTTAGTAATAAGGACAAAATCCATAGTGAACTCAACACAGTCCATAAAGTTATCCTCAAAATTGTTGTCCAGACCAATGCACACATCATAAAAATCATCAGAAATATCAATATGTTCTACAACACAAATTTCATCCAGCTTTTCAGTACAATCAGGTATAACAGCAAGAATATCTGGCAAGGTTTTCTCATCCATAAGATTATCAAAGCTAGTTTGTACCTCACCTAAACAGACAGGAAGCTCAAATTTAAAATCAACCTGTACTGGCTCCTCAAAAATGACCTCACTAGCATCTATCAAATCAGCAGCTAAATGAACACCTATTGTGAAGCTATCATCAACTGGAATAATGTCAAAACCAGTGCATAACTCTGAAACAGCATAAGGCATGTCAATATTTTCAATGGAACAGGCTGAATCTAAAATATGACTGTGTGCAGGCATAACAGGAACATAATCTGGAGCAGGTTCTATGGGTTCAACTTTAAACAGATCCAAAGCATTAAATTCATATTGAACCTTAGAGAATTCTATGGGAATGCTAAGTTCAGAATAAACCTGTGTTCTCTGATCACTAGCTACCTCATCAAGGTCATTTCCATCCAGCTTGAACATAATGATCTCTTCCTTGGCGCCTGCAAAATAGTTAGAAGCAGAACATATGGCAGAACTGATTTCTTCACAAACTTCACAACCACCCCCAAGGCATGTACAACCAGTGCGTTTTTCATTACTCAGTTCTAAAGAGTTTAAGAACCCAGCAAACTCCAGTTCAAGTTCTAATCCTAAATCAGTACAGGCATTTTCAAAATCAGTCATATCAACTTTCACATCATCAAAAACTACATATCTATCATCATGAGCACCTGATTCATCATCAAGAAGTGCATTTAAATCTGTGCAATCATAAAAAACACTAGATGCAGGTATATGAACTCTATCAATGTTAAATACTGAATTTGTGATATTAGAATGATCAAAGCAAGGACTAAAATCAACAACCTCTACAGGCACATCAAGCATTTGATCAAACGTAGTCAAATCAATTTTAGGATCACATACATCAGCATAAAAGTCCATTTCATAGTACTGAAGCACCAAAACATGGTTGGCAGCTTCCCTCATTTTTTTCAAATACTCTTTGGACTTTCTGAAATCAATTTGTACTTCAAGCTCAGCAGGTTCAATTTTAAAATCAGAGTTCAAATCAACAATACAATCAATTTCAGAATGAGGTTCAGTACTCTCATCACCAACATAAAGTTCATATACAGATTCAGAATCACCAGATGCATTCATACAATCACCACTCATCAGAGAATTGGAACTATCATTAACAGAAATTAAAACAGAATCTGAATCAGTGAAAGAAGGATTAGCGTATACAATTACAGAGGTGGTTGGACACTTAATCACTTGAAACTCTGGGGTAGCAGCTACCATCAGTGGTGCTTCATTGGTTGCTGCCTCTTTCTCCTTTTCAACTCTCCCAGTCAACTTGTTGACTACAGCTACTAACTCAGCCACTTGATTGGTTAGTCCTTGAAGTTCATACGCTGGAATCCCCTGTTGCCACTGATCACAGAATTGTGGCTGCCATGGCTGTTCTGAATGAATTTCCTCTTGCTCTGGTGCATCATAATGGAAAAAAGATGGCTGCCATGGCTGTTCCGACAGGAAATTCTCCTGCTCTGGTTCAGCATATTGGTCCCAGTATACGTGTGGCAGCTGCTGCTGCACTTGCAAGGGTGGTTGCTCATGATATGGTTGAAAACAATGTGGTGGTTGCTGCTGGAAAGCTTGATTGGCTGGCGGCATAAAAACCTCAGGAATAGGCTCATAAAACATGTCAAATCTTGGTGGTTGAGCATTATAAGGAAATGAGAAATTACCATATGCAGAGGAGTGATCCATGCTTAACAATTGCTCACAAGATAAAAACCAATCAGACCAATAAAGCCTCTATCACAGAATTCAACAAAAGAATTGAAAGAAAAGAAAATCTATACAAGCTATATTCACAATTTCTACTCTGCAGAACAGATCCTAATATACAAAAATGAAAACAAGACAAACAGATCCTAAACTAAAAAGGAACATATATGAACACAAAACAGAAATAAAATCAAGAAAACAAGCCTAAACAAGACTAACCTAACACTCTAAGACTTAACTCGCCGGGTCCCCGGCAACGGCGCCATTTGTTAAACTGATTTTTGTCGCCTAAAATCAGAACAAAATCTGGTCCCCACTAATGTAGCATAGGGCAACCAGAATATCAATCCTAGGACTCAACAATATTAAGTTTTAAAATGTAGAGTTAAGTCTTGTATTTATTTACTAATTATTTACTTACTAACTACTACTAAACAGGTGGGGACATTTAAAATGAAAACACAGAAATTAAAAAATTAAGAAAAGCGAAACTATAATCTATTTTAAAATAAAAGAAGGAAGAAAATAAAGAAATAAAACCTAAGCTAAAGTCATGAAGAGATTAAACCTATTTATATCCAAAACAAAACCTATATACTAAAACTGGAACAAAATCAGAAATAAAACCAAATTGAAAAGAACTTAAAACTCAAGATTGAAAAGCATCATATCAACAAGAATGTAAAGGCTGAAACAGAAGTAAAGCAGATCATAAATTCTAAAATACTCAAAGTAAACAACTGGAACATCAAAACTCAAACTGAACTTCAACTATCACTATCAAAAGCAAAGACAGAATTGATTTCATAGGTGAATGTACATTGATATGAATAAAAGAGTGCGTAGAGTTCTCAAGAAGACATCATGATGTGAATCCCAATCCAGGGTATTCTAGTTCATATTTCAGAACTTTAATTTGACTCTTTCCACTCATTTTTCCAATTAAGGTTCATTAGCCTATTCATCAATCTAAAATTCACAAACAAATTCAAGAAACACAAATTTGAATCAATTTTTATGCATTGGACTTTTCTCTGTCTCGAGAAGACATCTCGATGAAAAATGCTCACTATGGAGACATTTAATTCCGAAAGAAATCATAAAATTGCAGAGAATCAGAATCCAAATCATTTTCTCAAAACATAACAATGGCAGAAATCAAGAACACAGAACAATCTCAACACAAACGAGAATACGAAATAGAACTTTATTAATATGAAAAGAAGATTACAACTATATCGGAAGTCACCAATATTCTCGCGACTGTCACTCTCGCAATTGTCTCAGCGAAATCCAGAAACAAGAACAATATCTCTACTCTGAGAAAAGCGTAAAAACCCTAATCTACAGAGCGTCTGAAAATGTATCTCAAAAGTATATGAAGAAGTGTTCTCTATATCTCCCTATTTACATGGTGAAGGCCCTTTATATAGGGTCAAAAACGAAAAGAGAAAAGGAAGGGGGAAAAGAAAAATGGGAGAGGGAAACCTTGCTATGACGCTTCGAGCTTCACCTTGATCCAACGGTCTCCAAAAGCTTTGCTCTTCAAACCCTCCGATCCACTTAAGCTTCGGTCAGCTTCTTCTCTGGCGAGGATCGCGCTCCGGTCACGTCTTCAGCTTCACCGGTCAGGTTCTTCTTTGGGTAAGTGGCGAGAGCTTTTCTTCTCCCTTCTCTCGCACAAGCCCAAGCTTAAGTGTTTCTACTCTCTTCCAAATGAATGTGCTTGAGAGAATGTTATTTTCTCAAATGAGCTGCTTTGCAATGACCCCCAAAAGCTGTCTCCATTGAAACTCACCGTTTTACTTAAGCCCGTACCAGCATTCGCAGCCCAATTATCCAATCAGCAGCAGTCTTCCAATTGCAGCACCATTGTAGCAGGCCAGCGCTGCCTTCAATTTCACTTGCAGCAGCTTAATGTTAAAATAGTGGCCCAAAACAGCGGCCCAAATTTAATCCAGCAGCTCATTTCAATTCAACACCTCTCAATCAACTTCTATTATGGCCCAAATGTTATCCCAATTTCTAAAAAATCGAACAATTAAGAAAAAAAAAAGAAATTATGCAATTAAAACAAAATATTTTTATTGAAAGAATTTTAGAAAAATACTAATTTCCTAATTATTAACAAAAGCTAAAAATTACACCTAAAAACCTCTTTTTAACTAAAATTTTATAAAACTAAAGAATTAAGAGAAAAACATAAAACTAATCTAATTCTAAGAAATTAAAAACTAAAGAAATCTAAGAAATGATTTTTAATAGAGAAAAATATGTAAATCTAGAGTGTTATCAGTAACTAATAATAAATAAATGACAATTCATATAAAACATCTCCAGAATAAGGCAGGATGTTCTTTTATTTACTTTTGGAATTAGGGCAAGGAAAGAAGGGGGAAGCTGTGTAACTAGAGTTGTGTAATTCTTATAGCTAAATCAATGCTACAATCATCAACATCCAAACCACACTGATGTCTCTCACAGTTTAGCAAGCACAATACAACATTGTGCCACTATGAATGGGAAAATACACAATATGTCTCACATACCAGAAATAGTTGCAGAACAGCGATTCACAGGACGAATCCAAAAAATAGCTTGAGGTTGACAAACTATAGGCAAAGCCTTCTCCACCGAGACTGGAATAGTGTTAAAGTAACATTGCAAAGGAAAAGAAAAACATCATTACAAGTGCGTAATTCTTTGTATCAATTCTTTAGAAAGATGAGGATTTTTTTTCTCAAAATGTGTTAAAAGCAAGTAAATAAGTGAATTTACAACGAATTAAGAAAGAAAAAGAAATAATTTATTGTAAACAAACATGACTAACCTTTGTTTTTCTGCAAGTATGTTTCAAGTGGCACAATGAGCTCCTCATCTGATATATAGAAAGCATACGACAACTTCTCTTCCTAAAATGAAAGCATAGATAATCGCTCAATGTTATAAATAATAAACAAAATGTAAAATAGAATTTGAGAAGAATAAAGGGACTTGCTTACATTGTTTTGAAGCTTATTAATAATCTGATTGAGGTGTTGAGGGCCAGCAATCTGAGGTAGGTACATGGGAGAGCCCAAGGGAGTTCCATCTGGGTCGGTCAAAAGACACATCACGTTGTTGATTATCTCCCTCTTCTCCACCATAGTCTCTGTCTCTACCTCCATTTTTCAATCAGGGATTTTCCTTCTCTTATGCTGAGATTCTCTTATGGATGATGCTTCTTACTCTTCCACTTGGGGATCTATTTGGTTCTATCTTCGTTGTCGTGGTGAAACTAAAAAAAGTAGTGAAATAAAGTCACACTGGCACAAACCTTAAATTACGCAGGACCCAGGATCCATCATACAGAGACCTCAGACTTCCCATATTTATGTTTCTTTTTCTTTGTTAAATATCATCATTTTAAATTTTAAATTTAAAACTTTAAATTTTAAATTTTAAATGATGATATTCTCAACCCAACTCATTGGATTTATTTACGAAAACGACGGCAAATTTGGGATTGAGAGTGGTGTGGTTTAGTTGGGGGAGGAACCTGGGGGACCTTCGTGGGGTGAGGAATTGACTGTGTACATAAGAGTTTTTCTCTGGCATTTTAACGAACACTTGAAGGTGTCGCTTCTACAGTGAACAAAAATTAGACTCTCCCTATTAGAATTCAAACTCGAATTGAGAGCCTCGTGAACGCATTAACCAACACCCTTTTGGGCTTTTCTTCATGCACAAAAAAAAATTCTTACCCAGCCGCCGTGAACGATGCTCTGCCACAAATCCTTCTCTCCGGTGCTACAGATGTGTCAGAACGTTCTCAAACAAGACATGCAGACGAATGGGGATAAAAATGCATGGTGATGGGTGTTTCTTCGTGCATCTTATCAAATTTGTACGGGTGTTACTCCCTCTACCACCACACCGTGCTTCCTCCACCTCTCCAAATTCATTTAATTCCAATTTTATCCTTCTTTTTTAGTTAAAACCTTTTTATTTTTATTGTTTAGGATTTTTTCATTAATTTGAAAACTCTATTTCACGTCAATTTTGCTCTTCAGCTGCACCCCACCCATCTCTCACATATATCTCTCTTCCCCTTTTCCTTCTCACTTTCTCTCATTTCTTCGTCCTTTCCTTTTCTTTTCCTTCATTTGTCTCTTTGCCATTTTCCTTTTGGGTTTCATTGCTTCCATTGTTATTGCTTCCATTGTTGTTGATTTCTAGTATGAAGGAGCGTGGAGAAGCATCGAGAAACGTGATCCAGATTTTCTTCGGTTTATTTTCCTCTCCATTCAGGTTGATTTTCTTCACTAGTTTTCTTCAACATTATTGTTTAGCCTTGTTTGATAGTTTAATTTATGGTGTATTATTATTTTTTGGCTTTGGATCTATGTTGTTTTGTCGTTGCTTGTGCACTATCTTTCTGGTAGTTGTATTGTT
Source organism: Vigna nakashimae (assembly GCA_034642375.1). Classification (NCBI taxonomy): domain Eukaryota; kingdom Viridiplantae; phylum Streptophyta; class Magnoliopsida; order Fabales; family Fabaceae; genus Vigna; species Vigna nakashimae. Next base: position 37,285,090 of record CM067765.1, read on the forward strand.
GAACAGAACTCGCGAAGACCAAACGGATATAGGCCAAAACGGATGTGGGATATCCGTTTGGCCTTAAACGAATGTCCGACGTGCGTTTGTTGCGAAAGGTAATTAGCAGTGCAGACGCAACTCTAGAACAATAGGTTGCACCAAACATGTTATTTATTGTAAAGCGCAAGATTGCTATCAAGGACATGTTTTACTTCTCAGCTAAACTCCCTAAAGGGGTTCCATTCTTAATTAAACTTACCAGTGATTGGAAACCCTGGCATCAAATGTGCAATCAAGTCTCCAACCCCTGAAATGTCAGCACTTTTCTTCGAAGCCATTGAGACTCTTCTCATGGGTTAATGGGTTTTAAATTTTGCCTTTTCTTTTAGTTTTGTTTATATATTGTATTTTTCTAGCATATTTGATATACAGGTGTGATATATCTTATCTGGAAAGAAAAATTCAAGGCATACATGAAAAATATATTGATTGGTACCTGATTTGGAGATACATAAAATGGATTCTCATATAATGTCGGGCCTCCAAAACTGCCACCAAATATTTTAATTGGGTTCAAGCAGAACCGTGGACCGACCGAAACAAATAGTTTGCTCATAGGTTAAATGAATGTTAGAAATTGAAAGATCAAAAGATACATGAAGAACCAGTTTTCAGACCTCAATCAATGTCATTTTATCAAGGCCTCCCCTTGGTAATTTGTCTGATTCATTATGATGAGTAGAAATCTGCAAGGGAATAAAGATGTAACATTCCTCAGTAGGCATTAGCAACAGGTAGAAAATACTACAATATTGTCTCATGGAAAAATCAATATTATATAGTTGGAGAAAATGAGACCATATAATGTTCGAATTAAATAGGAGTATTGCGAACAACTAATAGTAACAATTGTCCTTTAATGACCATGTCATGAGTATAACACAAATGACTCAATCTAACGGTATATTGTCCAACAAAAACGGAGTATAACATCTATCGCAGGCACGCACAGGTCAAACCAAAATCCCCACTTGATTCGATCTTCACTGATCTGGTAAGACTGACCATAATTAAATGAATAAAGATGATCAATAAAATAAAACATTACATGCATCATAGTTTAACCTTTGAGCTTACAAAACAATACCATAGCGGAACATATTAATGTATTTACAAATAAAATGTTTTACATCGGTAGTAGATAAAATTTAAACTCATTATAATGGTCAAATATCCTCCATCTTCAAAATTCCTGTGGTTAACCATTCTTTATATATTATCTAAGTCTTGTCAAAAACTAAAACTTCAAATTGAAATGTATAGATAAGTTGATAATTGAGTAATGTTTATAAGAAAGTAAAGGAGTAAAGGTTAAAAATGCTCGACCCAAACTTCACTTCAATCATTAACATATGGCTAAAAAGAGCAATAAACATGTTTATAATAACAATGCATACACTTAATTTGTATAGAAATAGGCAGAAAAGATGCTCCTAACAATAATCTCCAGGATTTTTTAACCTTTGTCTTAATGCAAAAATAGTCTATGGTAATTCCGGAATACAGACACAAACCTGGTAATTCCGGAACCATATATGGTCATCAGCTATTGAGAAAACAAAAACATGATCATGGAAGGGCTTAGCCTTTCTATGGTCCTTTGGTACTTCAAATATCTAAACAAAAGGAAAGAAATAGTATATTAGAAATTATCAAATACAGTAAACAAACAACAATATCAGAAATAGAGAGAACTGCACACAAAAAATATATTAAACAGATATATGACATAAACTAGGTAAAATAGATGGGCATAACAATAACATCAATTGAATTTTCATTGATCAGACATAATAAATTGAGAAAAAAATCATAGGAAGATATATGACGACAAAAATGTAAGATTCCAATTAAATTGGTAGAAAGCACATGAAGCAATTCTTAATTTGGCCGGAAATTCATGGTGTACAACATCACGAATCATAAAAATAAGATGAAATCATCAAGCTAACCTTTACCTTATATATGAAAGTGCACATATGAGAGTTATCAACATAAGTTTACAAAAATCCATCTTTCCTCGGATGGAACTAGATGGACAAAAACGAAAAAACTTGCAACGAAAGAAACCAACAACACACCTGTAACAACATCTCCTTTAACAGTTTCCAATGTGCATCTTTTTCAAAATTTGCAGAAAACGTCAAAAGTGGACGAGAACCTTTTAGGTGATTTCCCGTTAGCTTCAACTCCTCCATTGTATGAACTGAAAAAACAGGAGGAAAAAGGAAAATCACTAAAAGTGTATATAAAAAATGGTCGAGATAGAGAGAGAAACACAAAAGACATAGTTCACTGGGAAGAATGACCAGTGATGCCTAGAGTATACAAACATCAGAACTCTAAATAATCAGAGCAAGCAAACTAGTGTTATATTAACATTACAATGATTGAATCGGAATATACCTGCACTGACTAAAAATTTTACAGATGGGCCACTGGGGCATTTGGCCATCCAGAGATAAAGATCTTTTGCTTTCCTGCACTGAAATTGATACATAAAAAATGAGAGAAGACACTAATAGAATATAACAAGTTGACCAGACTCAAACTCACGACTACAGCATCTCATTGAAATAGCATCAACAGTTGTGACCAACAAAGAATTCCCCTACCCATTAGCATGCTTCAGGTTTTCCAAATAGCGCAAAAAAAAATTGCAAATACTAGTCTAGAGAACAGCACAACATATCAATCCTAAATTGAAGTAACACGACACTGAAAAAACCTTGTGGCATATAAATAAAATACCTCAAAAAATAAACACGAAGAACAACTTTTGAGCTCAACAAGCTCATTAAGGGTGGCGCCTTTAGTTTCTTTTGATTCAACCTTGTTATCCTTCTTGCAGTGCGGCAAAAGTGACACCAAGTTCAATATCAAATGTCGGTACCTACAAATTAATGGAAAACAATCACTCCACCCATGAATACCATAACAATATACAAAACCTAACTCACTATCCAAGGTTTCTCTGTCCTTAAACTTTGCAAATCAAGACACAAAATTAGAGTAATCCAAACTCGAAAAAGCAACAAAAACTGTAACTAAAAGTTATGGGGTGTGTATTAGGTTGTACCTGTAACTGATACGCCTAGAGCAAGTGACCAAAACCTTCTCTTTGTTCCTAAATATTGGTGAAGCAACGTTATTGTCTTCTACTTCATCAGTGACTTGACTCTTATCCTTCCAACCGAAAAGGGTCCTCACCGGTCTCTCTGGAGCAGCATCTTCCTGTTTAGGATGTGCAACAACTTGACCACTCTCACTGCGCTTTCTCTTCTTCACCATTTTCTTCTTCAAAATCTGCAAAAACCAAGAACGACAATCACAAAAACAAAACAAAACAAAAAATTGCCAACGACCCTTTAGCAAGGTGCCCGCCAGAGAATAAACGCACCTGGGGTGGGAAGAGATGATAGAAAAACTGGAATGGGATTTCGCCGGTGGTGGCGACAAATGAATAAACGAATGAGTTGCAGCAATGGGGGCAAAAGGTTTTTCTACTTAGCAAAGGGACTACGCTTAAATTGGGCCTTTATTCCCGATGGGCCTTACGGAAAGCCCAAATATACGACTTTTAGGGTGTTGCTGCATCCACCACTACACCATGTTTCCTCCGCTTGCCCTTAGGTTAAAACTTTTTTTTACTTTTATCATTTAGGATTTTTTTAATTAATTTGAAAACCCTATTTTTCCTCATTATTTTCTCCGCGCGCCCCCACCCATCTCTCACACGGATTCCTCTCTTCTCCCTTTTCGTTTCATTTCATCTCGTTTCTTCTTCCTTTCCTTTCTTTTTCCTTTTCTCACTCATTTGTTTGGTTTGTTTTTTTCTTCATCCAGGTTGGTTTTCTTCACTGGTTTTCTTCAGCATTCTTTTGTAGCCTTGTTTGGTAGTTTAATTTATGGTGTATTATTACTTTTTGGCTTTGGATGTGTGCTATTTTGTCGTTCTTGTCCACTGTCTTTCTGCTGATTGTATTGTTGGTCGCTTGAACAGAGCCAAAACGGTAGATCAATTCTGAAATTTCGTTTTCGAAAGACATTTAAAATGTTAAGTTAGACATTTAAAAATGTTAAGTTGTTCTTGGTATTTGCGAATTAAGTACAGGACTATAAATGATCAATTTAACTAAATGGTAAAAGGAGTTAGAATTAGTTGAAGGTTCTCGATGAGAAGCAGTGTGTTACTACTAAGGGGAATGTTCATGCTATTAAATCTGGATCATGATGGAATTCTAAGCTGGCAAAGAATAGTGGGAGGGTGGGAAAGAATAATGGAAAACAATCACTCCACCCATGAATACCATAACAATATACAAAACCTAACTCACTATCCAAGGTTTCTCTGTCCTTAAACTTTGCATATCAAGACACAAAATTAGAGTAATCCAAACTCGAAAAAGCAACAAAAACTGTAACTAAAAGTTATGGGGTGTGTATTAGGTTGTACCTGTAACTGATAAGCCTACAGCAAGTGACCAAAACCTTCTCTTTGTTCCTAAATATTGGTGAAACAACGTTATTGTCTTCTACTTCATCAGTGACTTGACTCTTATCCTTCAAACCCAAAAGGGTCCTCATCGGTCTCTCTGGAGCAGCATCTTCCTGTTTAGGATGTGCAACAACTTGACCACTCTCACTGCGCTTTCTCTTCTTCACCATTTTCTTCTTCAAAATCTGCAAAAACCAAGAACGACAATCACAAAAACAAAACAAAACAAAAAATTGCCAACGACCCTTTAGCAAGGTGCCCGCCAGAGAATAAACGCACCTGGGGTGGGAAGAGATGATAGAAAAACTGGAATGGGATTTCGCCGGTGGTGGCGACAAATGAATAAACGAATGAGTTGCAGCAATGGGGGCAAAAGGTTTTTCTTCTTAGCAAAGGCACTACGCTTAAATTGGGCCTTTATTCCCGATGGGCCTTACGGAAAGCCCAAATATACGACTTTTAGGGTGTTGTTGCATCCACCACTACACCATGTTTCCTCCGCTTGCCCTTAGGTTAAAACTTTTTTACTTTTATCATTTAGGATTTTTTTAATTAATTTGAAAACCCTATTTTTCCTCATTATTTTCTCTGCGCGCCCCCACCCATCTCTCACACGGATTCCTCTCTTCTCCCTTTTCGTTTCACTTCATCTCGTTTCTACTTCCTTTCCTTTCTTTTTCCTTTTCTCACTCATTTGTTTGGTTTGTTTTTTTCTTCATCCAGGTTGGTTTTCTTCACTGGTTTTCTTCAGCATTCTTTTGTAGCCTTGTTTGGTAGTTTAATTTATGGTGTATTATTACTTTTTGGCTTTGGATGTGTGCTATTTTGTCGTTCTTGTCCACTGTCTTTCTGCTGATTGTATTATTGGTCGCTTGAACAGAGCCAAAACGGTAGATCAATTGTGAAATTTCTTTTTCGAAAGACAGTTAGCACACCCCTGTTCCAGATCAAAATTTTCGGAAGCCTGTGATGAGGTGCAGGTAGAAATTCGATGGGATGCACGAAGAAACACCCATCACCATGCATATTTATCCCCATTCGTGTGCGTGTCTTGTTTGAGAACGTTCCGACGCATCTGTAGCACCGGAGAGAAGGATTTGTGGCAGAGCATCGTTCACGGCGGCTGGGTAAGAATTTTTTTTTGTGCATGAAGAAAAGCCCAAAAGGTGTTGGTTAATGCGTTCACGAGGCTCTCAATTCGAGTTTAAATTCTAATATAGAGAGTCTAATTTTTGTTCACTATAGAAGCGACACCCAAGTGGAAGAGTAAGAAGCATCATCCATAAGAGAATCTCAGCATAAGAGAAGGAAAATCCCTGATTTTAAAATGGAGGTAGAGACAGAGACTATGGTGGAGAAGAGGGAGATAATCAACAACGTGATGTGTCTTTTGACCGACCCAAATGGAACTCCCTTGGGCTCTCCCATGTACCTACCTCAGAATGCTGGCCCTCAACACCTCAATCAGATTGTTAATAAGCTTCAAAACAATGTAAGCAAGTCCCTTTATTCTTCTCAAATTCTATTTTACATTTTGTTTATTATTTATAACATTGAGCAATTATCTATGCTTTCATTTTAGGAAGAGAAGTTGTCGTATGCTTTCTATATATCAGATGAGGAGCTCATTGAACCACTTGAAACATACTTGCAGAAAAACAAAGGTTAGTCATGTTTGTTTACAATAAATTATTTCTTTTTCCTTCTTAATTTGTTGTAAATTCACTTATTTACTTGCTTTTAACACATTTTGAGAAAAAAATCCTCATCTTTCTAAAGAATTCTTACAAAGAATTGCGCACTTGTAATGATGTTTTTCTTTTCCTTTGCAATGTTACTTTAACACTATTCCAGTCTCGATGGACAAGGCTTTGCCTATAGTTTATCAACCTCAAGCTATTTTCCAGATTCGTCCTGTGAATCGTTGTTCTGCAACTATTTCTGGTATGTGAGACATATTGTGTATTTTCCCATTCGTAGTGGCACAATGTTGTATTGTGCTTGCTAAACTGTGAGAGACAACAGCGTGGTTTGGATGTTGATGATTATTGTAGCACAAGTTTGTGTTATTCTTTGAATTTTCTAGAATTCATATTTTTGCGGTTGTTTATATTTTTAGGTCATGCCGAAGCTGTACTTAGTGTTGCCTTCAGTCCCGATGGACGACAAGTGGCAAGTGGTTCTGGTGATACCAGTGTTCGATTTTGGGACTTGACCACTCAGACACCATTGTACACTTGCAAAGGTTTGACATTTAAAAACGTTAAGTTGTTCTTGGTATCTGCTAATTAAGTACAAGAATATAAATGATCAATTTAACTAAATGGTAAAAGGAGTTAGAATTAGTTGAAGGTTCTCGATGAGAAGCAGTGTGTTACTACTAAGGGGAATGTTCATGCTATTAAATCTGGATCATGATGAAATTCTAAGCTGGCAAAGAATAGTGGGAGGGTGGAGGTTATTGCAAAGGAATGAGAAAATAATAAGAGGGAAGGATAGGGACTGTGAAGGCTGAGAATTATAGTATTGGGAGAATTAGATTTCTTTAGTTTTTAATTTCTTAGAATTAGATTAGTTTTATGTTTTTCTCTTAATTCTTTAGTTTTATAAAATTTTAGTTAAAAAGAGGTTTTTAAGTGTAATTTTTAGCTTTTGTTAATAATTAGAAAATTAGTATTTTTTTGAAATTCTTTCAATAAAAATGTTTTGTTTTAATTGCATAATTTGTCTTCTTTTTCTTAATTGTTGTTTGATTTTTTACAGATTGGGACAACATTTGGACCATAATAAAAGTAAATTGAGAGGTGTTGAATTGAAATGAGCTGCTGGATTAAATTTGGGCCGCTGTTTTGGGCCACTGTTTTAACATTAAGCTGCTGCAAGTGAAATTGAAGGCACCCGCTGGCCTGCTACAATGGTGCTGCAATTGGAAGAGTGCTGCCGATTGGATAATTGGGCTGCCAAATGCTGGTATGGACTTAAGTGAAACGGTGAGTTTCAATGGAGGCAGCTTTTGGGGGTAATAGCAGCTCATTTGAGAAAATTTCATTCTCTCAAGCACGACAGCTTTTGGGGGTCATTGCAGAGCAGCTCATTTGAGAAAATTTCATTCTCTCAAACACATTCATTTGGAAGAGAGTAGAAACACTTAAGCTAGGGCTTGTGCGAGAGAAGGGAGAAGAAAAGCTCTCGCCACTTACCCAAAGAAGAACCTGACCGGTGAAGCTGAAGACGTGACCGGAGCGCGATCCTCGCCAGAGAAGAAGCTGACCGAAGCTTAAGTGGATCGGAGGGTTTGAAGAGCAAAGCTTTTGGAGACCGTTGGATCAAGGTGAAGCTCGAAGCGTCATAGCAAGGTTCTCCTCTCCAATTTTTCTTTTCCCCTTCCTTTTCTCTTTTCGTTTTTGACCCTATATAAAGGGCCTTCACCATGTAAATAGGGAGATATAGAGAACACTTCTTCATATACTTTTGAGATACATTTTCAGACGCTCTGTAGATTAGGGTTTTTACGCTTTTCTTAGAGTAGAGATATTGTTCTTGTTTCTGGATTTCGCTGAGACAATTGCGAGAGTGACAGTCGCGAGAATATTGGTGACTTCCGGTACAGTTGTAATCTTCTTTTCATGTTAATAAAGTTCTATTTCGTATTCTCGTTTGTGTTGAGATTGTTTGTGTTCTTGATTTCTGCCATTGTTATGTTTTGAGAAAATGATTTGGATTCTGATTCTCTGCAATTTTATGATTTCTTTCGGAATTAAATGTAGCATTTTTCATCGAGATGTCTTCTCGAGACAGAGAAAAGTCCAATGCATAAAAATTGATTCAAATTTGTGTTTCTTGAATTTGTTTGTGAATTTTAGATTGATGAATAGGCTAATGAACCTTGATTGAAAAAATGAGTGGAAAGAGTCAAATTAAAGTTCTGAAATATGAACTAGAATACCCTGGATTGGGATTCACATTATGATGATGTCTTCTTGAGAACTCTAAGCACTCTTTTATTCATATCAATGTACATTCACCTATGAAATCAATTCTGTCTTTGCTTTTGATAGTGATAGTTGAAGTTCAGTTTGAGTTTTGATGTTCCAGTTGTTTACTTTGAGTATTTTAGAATTTATGATCTGCTTTACTTCTGTTTCAGCCTTTACATTCTTGTTGATATGATGCTTTTCAATCTTGAGTTTTAAGTTCTTTTCAATTTGGTTTTATTTCTGATTTTGTTCCAGTTTTAGTATATAGGTTTTGTTTTGGATATAAATAGGTTTAATCTCTTCATGACTTTAGCTTAGGTTTTATTTCTTTATTTTCTTCCTTCTTTTATTTTAAAATAGATTATAGTTTCGCTTTTCTTAATTTTTTAATTTCTGTGTTTTCATTTTAAATGTCCCCACCATTTTAGTAGTAGTTAGTAAGTAAATAATTAGTAAATAAATACAAGACTTAACTCTACATTTTAAAACTTAATTTTGTTGAGTCCTAGGATTGATATTCTGGTTGCCCTATGCTACATTAGTGGGGACCAGATTTTGTTCTGATTTTAGGCGACGAAAATCAGTTTAACAAATGGCGCCGTTGCCGGGGACCCGGCGAGTTAAGTCTTAGAGTGTTAGGTTAGTCTTGTTTAGGCTTGTTTTCTTGATTTTATTTTTGTTTTGTGTTCATATATGTTCCTTTTTAGTTTAGGATCTGTTTGTTTTGTTTTCATTTTTGTATATTAGGATCTGTTCTGCAGAGTAGAAATTGTGAATATAGCTTGTATAGATTTTCTTTTCTTTCAATTCTTTTGTTGAATTCTGTGATAGAGGCTTTATTGGTCTGATTGGTTTTTATCTTGTGAGCAATTGTTAAGCATGGATCACTCCTCTGCATATGGTAATTTCTAATTTCCTTATAATGCTCAACCACCAAGATTTGATATGGTAATTCATTACCTTCTTAATTAGAGATTTCAAAATTTGGTACCTTACATACACCAAATTTTAAAAACTGGAATTTTACTTATAACGAGATTTAGAAGTGTAGTTATTTGTTTAACACGATTTCAAAATCTGCTACCTATAGTCCAAACGTAATTTTCATTCTCAAATCAGCTACGGTTTTCGACATTTAATTTAAATATAGCATAAATTTCTCACGAGAATATTATCCTCGTATAAATAATAGAAAAAAAGTAAATAAAAATGGAAGTACTAAATTGTATGGAGAGAGTGAAAAAAAGTTAGGGTTGTATTAAAAATAAAAGGAAGAAATTAGACTTTACATTTTTTACCCTAGTGAAAGGTCAAAGGATATTTCGGAGTTTTAGATAAATTTGGAGGTTTAGGAAGAAATTTGGAAGTACAAAAAGAAAGCCTCAATATTTACTAAAACTGGGCCGTTCCGTTTCTCTTTCTTGGGCTTCATCAGGAATGCTGATTCATGTTAGATTCTACTCTTTACAGTCCTCGTTTTGTTACATTTTTTTAAAATTACATATTTACCTTCTTTGTCCATTTAAAAACATTATTATCTGCTTTGCACTCTTTTACACACTTGAACTTACATGATTTCATTTCCAACCTCGAAACAATGTTCTTTCTCGATAATATAAATTGAGATTAAGTTTTTTTTTTCTTCCGATTAAATTAAGATATTTTCCACTCTTTCTATGTTATTTTTTTCTTCTTCAAAACTTTGGTTGAAAATGTCATCTTAAAAAATACTTTCATAAACATTTTTCTTTATTTATTACATTCTACAAAGTATTTTACAACACACATGTAGATTTCGAAAACTTATTTTAAGAAATACACTTTTTGGTACATTCCGTAAAATACATTTTTAAAACATAAAGAAAATTCGAATATAAAGAGAGTAATTTAAAAAAGTATTTTTAAAATATTTTTATCCATTTGTTATTTCAAGATGTACTTTATAAAAAGACATTTTTTTAAAAAAATAATTTTGATAATTGGAAATAAAAAATTGAAAATAAGGTTCAGTACATAATTTTAAATAACATAATTAAGAAATGTAGATTATTGAAGCCTTTAAGTTTTATAATTTGCATTAATTTATGAGAACAATTAAGATGAAAGTACAAAACAAGGGTGCATTGGATTATAGGAATTGAACACATTTAATTACACTAACTCATGCATCTTACTGAATTAACCAAGCCAAACAATATACTTGATTATAATTATTACTAGATACCGCATATCACTTAAATATAAGGAAAAATGATAAAATGCTAATACCTGAAAGGATAATATAAGGGGAAATAATTGATTAAGTTCTACTAACCCGTTTTTTTTAAATTAAAATATAAAATAAATTAAAAGTTAATATTTTTATGTTATATTATTTTAAGAATATAAATATATATTAGTGTTGTAGTTTAAACCATTATCATTATAAATTAAATTTTATTTTTTATTTATAATAGAATAATATGATATGTAAATATAATTTTGGGATGGGTGACCTTGTGCGAGTGAGGACAAAGCACATTGGAAAGCCTGGTGGTGATGTGTGGGGGCAGTCGATGTTCCCCGTAAGTTGCCGGGACGTTACAAATGGTATCAGAGCCTAGCCTCTCCCAGTACGGTGTGGTTCGAGGACGAACCAGACGGAAGCTGGTGGGCATGTGACACTCGGGCACTGAGACGAGGGCGGGGAGTGACGCTGGTGCAAGAGGCATGGTGCAAGGGGCACAAGACAAGGAGCGGCTCCTGGCAGCTTCGAGTGAAAGGGTGACATGGATGAATCGAACATACACTGAAATGAGAGGGATCTGGAGACTGTATAGGTACGGGACTATACAGTTGAAGGATATCCTAAATGGATTGATTTGACTACTCATATCACCAAAATGCATTTGCTTTTCGGTAGCCTGACCCATAAGAACTCCTGGAGAAATTCTGGGATGGGTGTGGGGGCAGTCGACGTTCCCTGGCACCAAAGTACATAATTATGCAACCTACACCAAATTTACCAAATGTAAATATTTTCCCCAACTTCTAATCCTCCTAGAGTGTGTTATATACTTAATTATACTAAACCAAGTGTGTCTAAACTCATTCTAAACAAGTGACTACAGGATATCAACCCAAAAACCTTCAAAACATCAACTTAGAGACTCAAATTGAATTCTACCATTTGTGGCACAATTTCAAGCAACTTAGGGACTAACAAGTCCCAAATAACTTACCAAGACTCTTCAAACTGACATTTTGAGCACAAAACTCTCAATTCAAATTTTCACTAGTTCACTTCCTCAAAATTGAGTTCAAAACCAAGTTGAACTCTGCCTCATCACCACAACACACTCATAACTCATATTTCTTCCAGTCTAGATGCTTGAACATGACATTAAACAACTCACAAACAAAAAATGACAGACCCAATATCAGAGATGATTTAAAAAAAAATTAAAACCCAAGGTCACAAACACAGAGAAGAGATATGGCTTTTGATTTCAAAATTTTGGATGGTGAGATAATGAAAACCACGTCGCGCCAGAGAACATAATGCGGCAACGACGATGACCATGCAATACAAAGTACCTAGTTCTTATGTCCTGCATAAAATGTAAACAACTATAATGCTATATATGACTCGTTAAAATTGCCGAAGCATTATGAAACTATAGAAATTGATATTAATTTAATAAGGAAGGATAAAGAATAGCTCTTTACAGCAGAGTAGACCATTGTAATTCTCCCAATACTATAATTCCCAACCTTCACAGTCCCTATCCTTCCCTCTTATTATTTTCTCATTCCTTTGCAATAACCCCCACCCTCCCACTATTCTTTGCCAGCTTAGACTTCCATCATGATCCAGATTTAATAGCATGAACATTCCCCTTAGCAGTAACACACTGCTTCTCATCGAGAACCTTCAACTAATTCTAACTCCTTTTACCATTTAGTTAAATTGATCATTTATATTCTTGTACTTAATTAGCAGATACCAAGAACAACTTAACGTTTTTAAATGTCAAACCTTTGCAAGTGTACAATGGTGTCTGAGTGGTCAAGTCCCTGATAACAGTTGAAAAACTGTTATTTTCATGCTTAAAACTGATACTAAAAGCAACCTTTAGACTTAAAAACTAGCTTGAAATCATGCTTTTATCTATATTTTCATAAATATGAGAGCTGGACAGGTTTATGCTTGATTTAAGTGTTTTTGTGCAGGTTTTAAGGTGAATTTAGTGAAAAGAGTGAAGAATGAGAGAGATGGAATCAGAAAAGGAAGCAAAGAGTGCAAAAGGAGAAGCCGAAGGCACCGCTCAGCGGCATTTTACCGCTGAGCGGCACTCAGGAGGTCACGGGAGGTCCGCTGAGGGGCAAAATGGCCGCTGAGGGGAAGAAAAGAGACGCGTAGTCACCGCTGAGCGGTATTTACCGCTGAGCGCCATTCTTAATGGGCTTGGACTTGTTTTCTGGCACTTTTATGGGCTTGGGCTTAGATCTTTTGTAATTCTAAAATAGTATATAAGGGCTTGCACGTCCTAGAATTAGTATCTTTGGCAGAAACGAGGCAAACACTCTCTCTCTCTCCCCTTTGAAGGAGGATCTTGGATGCTCAGGCTACCTCTTCACCTTTTTAGGGTTTATTCTTTCATTCTTTCATTGTTATTCATCTAGGTTCACCATGAATATGGTGAACTAAACCTTGTATGTTTGTTGGGGAATCAATGTAATCTCTTGAAGCTCTCATATATGGAATCTATGCTTGCATCTTTTAATTAAGATTTATGCTTTCTTTCATCATTAGTTAGGGTTTTTCCTCTTTGCTTAATGCTTGCATGGTTTAACTCATTCGATGCATGATTATTGGTTTTGTCGATACGGGCACGTACGGGGAAGTCTAGATCCGGGGAATTTCTCCCAATATTATATTGGTTGTCGTTAAGCTCCTGAACTTATGAACTGATCATTAGGAATGCTAGGAATTGTATGAACTCGTGATTAGGGAGAAGCCATCTAGAATGGTACTTTAGAGAGTGGCATTAACAATGATGATTTGAATGTTGAATTCCTAAAATATATGAGAGTGGATGAGATGAAATTGACCCCCAACAACATATTCATTCATATATTCCATTGAAAGTGTTTATCTTTTGCTTTTGCCATTGATCAAAAACTCATGCATACATGTGTATTTTCTGTCTTGCATATTAAACTCCAAATATTTCGTCCTTAAGTCTTAGCTAATCAACAAACCACACAACTAAACTAGGCCGTGAGTCCTTTGGGAGAACGATACTTGGTCTTACCAAGTTTATTACTTGAACGATTCGGTCATACTTGCCAATTGTGAAACAAGTTTGTGACATCATATTTTGGTGATCATAAATTTGTCCATCAGTCCCAAAATCGAACACTGGTATCACCAGAACCACTTGCCAGTTGTCGTCCATCGGGACTGAAGGCAACACTAAGTACAGCTTCGGCATGACCTAAAAATATAAACAACCGCAAAGCTGGATGAAATTTGTGTTGTAGAACATATTGATATTTCTGATGATTTTTATGATGTGTGCATTGGTCTGGACAACAATTTTGAGGATAACTTTATGGACTGTGTTGAGTTCACTATGGATTTTGTCCTTATTACTAAGGAAGAGCCAACACAGGTGTTGTTTAACCTTGAAATTCTAGTTGTCTTATCTGAGTTTCCTTTGCAGTTTAGCTCATTTGATTGCCTATGCATATATCCTTTAGAGCCTGTTGTTAACACTGCAGTAGTTATTGATTCTAAGGTTCTTAGAGCACCATTTGAGATTGAATGTATCCATACCCCTACTGTTTGCACTGATAATATTTTTCCCACCTTTGATGCATTGGTTCTTCATGAGAATGATCTTGATTTCAGTTTTAACAAAGCTGAAATGTTTGATGATTCACTGATGAACATTGACTTTGATTTTGCTGTTGCAGCTGACATTACTAATATTGCCACTCATCCAAAGGAAGCTGCAGACACAAAGGAAGTGGTCATGAATGCAAGAGAAGGTATAAATGATGCTCAAAGAGCCTGGAATTTGCAAAATCAACAGCAAAGGCATGAGGAGATCTGGCTGCTGCAGCTGAAAGCATTGAATGGAGAACTGATGATGCTAAAGCAGAGAGCTGGGAAGGAGCTAATGCACATCTTGGCTGACAATGGAGAAAATCCAATAAGCTCTTTCTTGTCCCTTCCTTTAAATAGTAGTTATAGGTCTTTTATAGTAGTTTACATAGCTTTAAGTAGCATAATAAATAGTAGGGTAGATAATATGTTGTTTTTCATAAAAATAAAAAGAATTAACTTTGATTTGTGGCCAATCTGAATAAGTTCTTTGCCTCTTTAGTTTTGTAGTTTTACTTTTAAGTCTTGTTTCTGTTCTTGTTCAATTGCTGTTTTTTTTGTGTTTTTCAGTTTCTATTCTTGTACATATCTGTTGCTGTTTGATCTGAGTATGTTTTTGTTGATTAGAAAACCTTACTCACTCACACATTGAGGGCAATGTGCCTCTTAAGTGTGGGGGTGAGGGGTTGTAGTTAAAATTTTTGCTTTTACTTTGATAGATGTGTTTAGTATCTGTTTTAGCAATAAAATAGGGGTATTTTTTTCTGAACTGTTTTTCTCTTAGTTTAGGTCTGGTTTGGTTTATAAATCCCTAGAGTAGTTTACTATTCTTTCTTTAGTCTGTAAATACTTACTCTTGTTACTGATCTGTTTTAGTTTAGTTGTTAGTTTTGTTGATAATAGTTCTTAGGTCTTTTAAAGTTCATTCATTTTCTGGTTTATGTTGTTTTAGCTTAGGTTCTTTTGCTGTTTTTTAATCTGTTTTAGAACTTATTTTATGTCCCTTTTCTTGGCTTATTTCTATTATTTTGTTTTCCTTATGCTAGTTTCTTGCTCTGTTTTAGTTCTTCATTAGTTTCTATTCTTCATTTTATTTTCATGCTTTGCTTCAAGTTTTAATTAGGATTCTTTTCATAATTTGGTTCTATTTTCTTTCTGCTACTGTTTTTAAAATTTTTCTGAATCTGTTTAGCTTTCTTTTTGTCAATTCTCTATTCTGGTTATATTGCATATGTCAGGTAGCTTATAGGAATAGTTTAGGTTTATCTTCTGTCAATATATTAGGTAGTTTAGGACTGATTCCAGGTTCCTTTTATTTCTCTAACCTTTGTTTCTATTCTTTTAGATTCTGTTTTATGCTTATCTTCATTCTTTGGTGATGTCATTCAAATTTTAGCTTTATTTCCTTAGATTAGAATTGTCAAGAGTAGACTTAGCTTTGGATTTGGGCAGAAGTAGTTCTAGCA